>OW203670.1:8772500-10022500 GCA_934044485.1 Apeira syringaria | reverse complement strand
TACTTACTCAACCCAGTCGAAAGGTATCGACATCTGTTAGAATCATTTGGAGTTAACAGATAATTGTGACCGTCAAATAATAACAGACAACTTACCATAGCAGCGCCATCTATTGATTACTTACTCAACCCAGTCGAAAGGTATCGACATCTGTTAGAATCATTTGGAGTTAACAGATAATTGTGACTGTCAAATAATAACAGACAAATAATTAGCAATAAATTAAAATTGCGACTATAATTTGAGATTTAAACTATCCTATCTCTCAAGTTGGATCGAACTGCACATGGTGTGCGTATTTTATTATAATCGGTTAAGTGGTTTAGGAGTCCATTGAGGACAAACATTGTGACACGAGATTTATATATATTAGACGAGATTTATATATATTAGACGAGATTTATATAATATTAGATATATAAGTATGTATATATCAGTCATCAGGTTACCATAGTACAGGCTCTGCCTAGTTTGGGAAAACTAGGAAAAAAATTTTTTATGTTTGTTTTTATGGGACCTGAAGGTCCCATAAAAACAAACATAAACAATTTTTTTTTAAAAACATACGGGTCGCATTGCGAACCTCCTCCTTTTTATGAAGTCGGTTAAAAATAAAACACCATTTATTATAATTATATTTACTACGAAATCTTAGGTCGGGTATACACTTATGGATCTATGTATATATCTATTCATATTTCAGTTATATTATTTCGTCAGTATATAATACTGTGGTATGTACCTCAAAAATATATTATATTAAAAACGTATATCTGTTTAAGTTATTACAACAATGGATTATTACATTTTTTCTTCAGATCGTAATATTATTTTGTTGAAACTAACTACAATTATAGTAATAAAACTCTTACTGAACTTAAAGAAACTCTTACTTAGTTTACTGAATCCGTTATTCAATTATTTACACTTTGCCGACACGATAAGTGTGACGGAAACTATTCTTGCTTCAGAGACGGGTGTTTTGCATGGTGGTAGAGTACTGTAGAGTGCCCGCCTGGCTGGCTACCACCCTCAAGTTTGAAAAACTGTCACCAAACACATAGTGTGTTGAGACAGCAGTCCTTGAGAGCCAGTAAGTATTCTAGGTCATTATATCTTTGACCACATCATCACGTGTGAGATAGCGGTCTAACGCTAGACTATACACTATAAAAAGGCACACCATTCAGGCCGCTAGTTGACCGGCAGCGTTTAGAAATAAGGTTGGGATGTTAATTGAATGGCTCTATGCTTGTTAGATGGGTCACTATTATAAGTTTGTGTTTGACAACTGTCTCAACTCTCGCCTGATGTTAAGTCAAACGATGTATGCTATTAATAAAAATGAATGTTTGTCTGTATGTCCTTTATAGAATCCTAAACATTTGATCACGTGATGATCTTTAGCAAAGTTGTTGTGTATGAACCAAAGAAGGTTTCTGAGTTAGTACGACCAATTATCGACAGATGGCGCCACTGTCATTCCAATGTACGCGAGTAAAGCTGCTGAGTGCAGCTAGTACAGCATAAAAAACGTACTTTGTCCCTCGAGAGTCGTCCGACTAGAGGTAGTGGGAACGCGTCTCACTCTGGTTCCGCGACTATAACAGTAGTGTGGACCTCGGACGAGATGTCGACCACAACTTCGGTATGTGGACGAGCGCAATGTCGATCGACATTGTCGCTAAACAGTCGCATATAAAGGTCCCGGAGCGACATTGTCCCCTAGTGAAAATACATTTAGTTATTATAAATATCTCTACTTTATGTCTAGAAAAGTATATTACAATTTTAACTTATATACAACTGTTACACAATATATGACATCTAAATAATATTATATTCATGTTACAAGGTAAGTTGGCCATTTTGTTTTTTATTTGTCACACAAGATTCTGTGGGAGCCGTAGGCGAGGGCGTACATCAGCCGAGTGCGTATAGAGTTAGTACATGTGAAGTTTTTTACAACACATTTGAGAGGAAACAATACAAACATGTATTGCTTATATAGTTTAATTATTAAACTGAGAATGCTCTATTTACTCGCAAATCACTTGTAGTAAGGTACCTACTAACTTAACTTTGTAGGGATGATTTTATTACGCACGAATTTAATAGCCCTAAGAACTATGTAATAAGGCTCACTTTACGAACAAGTGTGTTGAAAACCTATTAATTGAATATCAAAAAAAAATTAATACAGATTCTTAAAGAATAAACATAATACAGTGACTCGTGGGCAAGTTTTGTCTCTTTTCCAATTAGGATGTTTGTCCTAGTATATCTTAGTAGTACGTAGTTACGATCGATTTGACGAATACACGTCGATCAAAACCTTTAATAAATAGTTTTTCTAGAATCCTTTTGATCACGTGATGATCTTTAGCAAAGTTGTTGTGTATGAACCAAAGAAGGTTTCTGAGTTAGTACGACCAATTATCGACAGATGGCGCCACTGTCATTCCAATGTACGCGAGTAAAGCTGCTGAGTGCAGCTAGTACAGCATAAAAAACGTACTTTGTCCCTCGAGAGTCGTCCGACTAGAGGTAGTGGGAACGCGTCTCACTCTGGTTCCGCGACTATAACAGTAGTGTGGACCTCGGACGAGATGTCGACCACAACTTCGGTATGTGGACGAGCGCAATGTCGATCGACATTGTCGCTAAACAGTCGCATATAAAGGTCCCGGAGCGACATTGTCCCCTAGTGAAAATACATTTAGTTATTATAAATATCTCTACTTTATGTCTAGAAAAGTATATTACAATTTTAACTTATATACAACTGTTACACAATATATGACATCTAAATAATATTATATTCATGTTACAAGGTAAGTTGGCCATTTTGTTTTTTATTTGTCACACAAGATTCTGTGGGAGCCGTAGGCGAGGGCGTACATCAGCCGAGTGCGTATAGAGTTAGTACATGTGAAGTTTTTTACAACACATTTGAGAGGAAACAATACAAACATGTATTGCTTATATAGTTTAATTATTAAACTGAGAATGCTCTATTTACTCGCAAATCACTTGTAGTAAGGTACCTACTAACTTAACTTTGTAGGGATGATTTTATTACGCACGAATTTAATAGCCCTAAGAACTATGTAATAAGGCTCACTTTACGAACAAGTGTGTTGAAAACCTATTAATTGAATATCAAAAAAAAATTAATACAGATTCTTAAAGAATAAACATAATACAGTGACTCGTGGGCAAGTTTTGTCTCTTTTCCAATTAGGATGTTTGTCCTAGTATATCTTAGTAGTACGTAGTTACGATCGATTTGACGAATACACGTCGATCAAAACCTTTAATAAATAGTTTTTCTAGAATCCTTTTGTATGTTGTGGGCCTAAAATATGGCTCATAAAAGTCTTTTGCTTGAGTTCATATCATATCAATTCTCGAGCTCGAACAACTTAGAAAAAAAGTGGCGAAAAAAGCTCATAGCTTTTTCAAAATAGTAGGTTTCCTGAAATCTTTTTTTAGTTTTAATTTTGATCTTAGTCGTTTTTGGATTTGTAATATTTTTGTTTTCTGTTCCGTAACAATGCTTGAATACGCTCCAATAAAATTGAACATGCTAACAACATGTACAAAGCATTGACTTATAAATATGTATTGTCATCCATGATCACTTCAGAAAAAAATCGTTTACCTTTAATTTTTTATCTAATGCCCGATTTTACCAAATTTTACTAGTTTTATGCTAGTACTAGTACCTAAAGAAAAATGGTTCTACCCTCGATTAAATCTTATTGCAAAGATTTAATGTATTAAGTACCTGTTTATTTAAAAAAATTAAAGCAATTAAACGGGATTTAAATGAAGGTTGCGCTTTGTCAATATCACAATTTAGGGGTAGAGTTAAGGAGAACTATCTTGAGGGTAAGTCGAAAAAATAACAACTCTTAAAAACACCAAAATGCCGCTAGCGAAGCAAGTGATATAAAACGATGGCTTAGCGGTGGCAGCGTCGGCTGTCAAACTGACGAACGCTGGTTCGCAGCCAAAAATAATTAGAATAATTACAATTAACTTTTAGTAATTTCGAATATTGATTACGGAATTCTTCACTTTTACAATAAATATCATGTGGTATTTATTTATTTGAATCATGATTGTACATATGTACGTATAATTAGTCAAGTAGGTACGCCATCGTTACTTTCCGAGTGACGAGTCACAAAACAGCACGCGCGTGCGCGCGTGCGCAGCCGCGTTCATCGACCGCCGCGTCCACGCATGCACTGAAACTTTTACTTCTGATTTTCAAGCGAACAGGGGATCGTGAGCCTAAAAATGTTTTGCTTTGACTATTGCTATAGCTTTCGACGTTTTTCCGTCTTTTCGAACGTAAGAAAGCTTCAAAAATTAATTATTTATTAATAAGCTAATTATAAAATTGATTTATTAACAATTAATTAATTGTTGATGCTTTCTTATGTTCGAAAAGACGGAAAGAAAGTCGAAAGCTATAGCAATAGTGAAATGAATATTTGTAAGCGGATGACCCCCTGGACATAGGATTTATATTTACGAGACCACGATACGAAAACTTTACGCAAGTTTTTCGTACTGCGGATACTGATATCGACTAAGCATAACTTTCAAAACAATACTGTTTAATAGCTTTAATAATGTACCTAATTATCGTATATTTTAATAACAGTATTTAGTCTTATTCTATTTTATTAATAGTTGAATTATTATATCAATTAATATACAAAGAAATATTTACATTTCGGTCATTAGTCATATAACATATTAATATATTTACTTAAGTATATGGGCAATATAATTGAGCTACCGATATTTTCTTTATAATTAGTTATTGCCACAAATAAGTTGTTATTAATATAATGCATAATTTTTAAAGTAAAAATAAAATTAAGATGTGAAAAATAACTTATTTTAAAACTGTGACGTGAGACTAGATCTGTTGTGAAAATTAAATTATGATAACCTGAGTTAACTTAAAGGTACATATTTTCGGTGAAACAATATTCCAATTATGTTGGTAACTTAACGAGTTAGAGTTGTCCTGTCTCCATCAAAAATCTGAAATATAAAAAAAAAAAAAATTTTTAATTAATTTCAAAAAACACTTAGGAAAATTTACCGAAATATAAAGAATACTAAAATCAGGCAGCATTCCTCGAGAGTCAGTAAGCATCCCATGTCTAGCGTGATAACATCTTCGACCACATCGTTACTGACCATCAAGTGAGATAGTGGTCAAACGAAAATGTCCAAAAAAATGTGGAGGAAGAACTTTCCAGAATGAAGACGACATTGCCGTGTTGAATGGTGTGCTGAAACGTTTGTGCTAAATAAATGACAGCACTGAAAATCTGGATGACAGGCTTTATCAATCGCTTGACAAAGTCTCTATACAACGCGGTAGCTGGCCGTTCGGTAGTTCACCATAATTTAAGCGTCCGATAGCTAGTAGAGTGGTAGCTAGCCAGGCGAATATTCGAAAGTACCCTACCACGATGCTGGGTGTTTGATAACGGTGTTACCTTCACCGGTAGCTCAAGCTGTTGTTGGGGATCGAACCAGTGTCCATCATTTAACCAGGCGACGCTCCCACGGCTGAGCTATCATCGCTTCAAACTAAATTCAAAATATATATGATATAAATTTTGGTGAACCACCCTTAGATACTTTTTTTTTTTTTACTTGTCGTAATATAACGTTCTAAGAATTAAATATTGTGTTCAAGCAAGCAAGTAAGTACATGCACTAGTCAAATAGTTAAGTAAGAAAGTAATAAAATTATAGCCTACCTCTTATGAAGGCCCCTCTTCACCAAAGCGGAAAGCGTGGGTAGGTAGAAATAAAAGTGAGAATTATTATTTCATATATTTAATAGCAAATTAATTTATAAAGCATCATCACTAAAGCTACATGGTGTTAAGCTGACTCCCGTATGTAACTACTGAAATGTCAATCGCATTCCATCAGCAGCTGCGCTGAAGAATTGAGTTTTGGTTCTCAAATAAAAATTAAAGCAGAATTTCTTAAATTGGAGGAAACATTACAAAGCCATACAATCCCCATATACTTAATAAAAAATTAAATAATTGTTGTGTGTATTGCTTCCGGGCTGTTTGGCCGTGGTCTATGTGAAACTTTTGATCCAGACGTTTCGTCGATCACTGCGGTCGACATCTTCAGTCAGAGAATCTTCATTCAGTAACAGAGAAGACGCCGCGAAGGAGAGTTCTACGCTCTTGTCGCCGCTCGGACCTGAACCACTGAAGATGTCGACCGCAGTGATCGACGAAACGTCTGGAACACAAGTTTCACTTAGACCACGGCCAAACAGCCCTGAAGCAATACATACAACATGCAACGCCGGCCGTGAAAGCCTTAGAGTTTACAATTAAATAATTGCATTCATATTTTTTTTAGTATAAAACCAAAGTATAGAACTACCTATGTTACAGCTACAATTTAGAACATTGTTAATAGATTTTAAATAATGTATCTATAAAATACATACAAATAAACCAGAATATTCAGCATGAAAAATAAGTGTCTAAAACTGAGTACTTATTGCATGCAGACTAACTACAGCATTTAATGTGGACTGGCACATATTAAAACTTAATAATTAACTAAATAAATTAAAGTATTACTACTACAGTAGTAATAATACTATTTTTTTATTATATACCCAACGCACCCTGACCACATAAATTATAGCCAAGAAAAGCGTTTCACTTATCAAATATTAAGTGTTTTTATATACAAATATTAAAGCTTATAATTTCAATTCCTTTATTTATACGCAGATTTTTTTTTAATGCCGTATAGATCTAGCGTTTGACCACTATCTCACTTGATGGTCAGTGACGATCGAGTGAGATAATGCATCTTCGTTATGACGCTATATTATTAGTATGATAACGAAGATGTTATCACGCTATACCTTAACTGTATATAATTCGCCCAAAACCTTTTCTCCCAAAATCCGACGTCAATGATGCCCTACGTCACGCATATCCTACGATACTCATACCCTGCCTCTCCCAATACCCTACGTCTCTAATACCTATAGTCCCCCCCCCCCCCCCTTTCACCGCTAATACCCCTGTTACACTCATGCATCTCCAACACAAACCGCCCAGGCCTCGAGGATACCCAAGCTACTCAAGCCTATCATCACTTAATTGTCTACGTTAGGAGTGTCCATAAATTACGTGAGGTAGTTTTAGCTATTTTTCTACCCCCCCTCTCCCCTTGGGGTGATGTCGTGAATTTTGCTGGACCCCCTCCCCCCACCCATAATCACACGTGAGACATTTGAAAATACATATGTTTAATGTACATAAATGAATATGTGCCTGATTTTGTTGGATTTAATCAGGATTTGTTCTTTGAGATTATTAATATCGTAGTATAAAACGACACACAAAATATTTTTACTTAATTTATCCCAGTTTTCTCGATACATTACAATGTTCCTTGCGGAAAAAAAATTACGTATTTGTCGAAGCCACCCCCCACCCCATGATTTGGCTTGACCCCCTCCCCCCCGTAAACAACTCACGTAATTAATGGACGCCCCCTTACTCATACCCTACGTCACTAATGCCTCATGTTTCGTACAACTTACGCTGCTTTTGCCGAACATCTCTCGTATTGTACTTTGCTCATGCCCTACGTCACTCATGCCTACCCCTCCTACTATCCACATAGACCCTGACCACTTCACCTTCATATTTCCGCTGCGACGGCATAAAGTAGAAGTCCGGGTTATGGCTGCCGGTGGGCTCGGGCCGCGCCCCGCGAGGGAGCGAGTACGCTGCTCGCTCTCTGTCTCTATCTGGCCGGGATGTTGTGGAATATCTGCAAAAGAAAACATTATTATCCAACACACAAAAATAATATAAGGTACAATAAATGGATCATAATTATGTCATCCATAAGACGTCTACTGCTGGACAAAGGCCTCCCCTGCAATCTCCACAAGTACTGTTTAGAATCGACCCACATGCAATGGATGCCATAACGAAATAATGGCAATAATACTTGTATTAGGGCACTTTTTTTCCCCGTGAATTTAATTTCGCCTTAATTTTCCCTCCGCGAAAAAAAATCAATACAGAAAAGAAAGAACTTTAATCAATTGCACATGTTATTAGCCCGTTATAAAAGTGCCATGATGTTTAAAAAAGTACGTTCCAAATTCAAATTTATGACTGACACTGGTTTCTAAAGGAAACAACCAATGATATTATATGTTTATATGAGGTAGATGTCGCACAAGCGCGCGGAAACTGACGCGGCAAAATTAAGTCAATTGTAGGCATGTTTGTGTCGTAAAGGAACAAAATCTGAGCACCGCGCAGTATGAATATACGTCATCTTTAGTAAAACATCATTGGAAACAATTGTATTACTTGCACTACATTTTGTGGAGAAAATTTACGCAAGTTAAAATCGGTTCTCAATAATTTTTGGCATATTTTAAAAATATCTCATGTCCTTGTTTCACACTCGTGTCTCGTAAGACAAATAAATAACTTAAAAAATGGTTTTATTATTGTACCTACATCGACTCCATGTTTCACTGTAATGTTGAAAGACTTTTACGAAATTTTTTTTTTTTTATTGTGGCTATGCATACTTGCATTAAATAATATAAACAACGGAACAAATGACTCCACTTTTTGTAGGTCGGTAAAAACTTTTTAATTGCATACCTTATAACAAAAAGCGTAACGACCGGTGTGGTGGCCCATAATTATTATTTTATATCACTATAAGCGGATGTTTGACCACTATCTCACCTGATGTTAAGTGGTGATGCGGTCTACGATGAATCACGCCTGCCTAGAAGATATATTTATAGAACATTCACATTTTGGGTTACCCGCGCGCTGGCAGGTGATCCGCTTTACTTAAAAAAATATCCCGGAGAAGGTTTGGCGTCAAGAAACTATTACCTATAAAACCAAATCTTGACGTAAGTATATGAAGAACATATTCGTGTACAGGCTTCGCTCAACCAGGATAGAGTGAGAAAATAGCACAAAAGTTTTATATCTAAGAGTACTTACTGCATTATTACATAACTACATAACATTACCACGCACACACACAATATAATTAATATAAAAACAATGCAAAATAGCAAAAGGGAATATCGACCGTGACAGGACTCGAACCTGCAATCTTCGGATCCGAAGTCCGACGCCTTATCCATTAGGCCACACGGTCTTATATCAAGTGAGTCGAAATAGAGCAAACATATCTACCAGTCTTTTCATCCCTTAGTAGGTTACCCCTTTCTCTATAACTAGTCTATTATGATCGTAACAAAACACTGACAACATTATAACTGTAAATTAAAGGATATAAGTTTCAAATTTTTATGCCATTTTGTCAATTGTTCTTATCAAACTGAGCGTGTGACGTGAATAATTAAAGTCATGGTTACATACATAATTATATAGCTATACTAGTGGTCCGCCCTGACTTCAAACGGGTAAAAAATATCCTAAATTAAAAAAATATAAGGTTTTTTTTCTAATTTTATGGAAAATTTATAAAGCCTATGTCACCCACGGAAAAAGTAGCTTCCCAACAGTGAAAGAATTTTTCAAATCGGTTCAGTAGTTTCGGAGCCTACTCAATGCAAACAAACAAATCTTTCCTCTTTATAATATTAGTACTTGGTACAATAATTATATTATAAAGAGGAAAGATATGTATGTAACGGATAAACTCAAAATCAGCTGGACCGATTTCAAATTTTTTTTTATATTTTAATGTAAGAAAAAATAGGGTTCCCTACTAAAACTTCAATCATGTAACCGTGCGAAGCCGGGACGGATCGCTGGTTTTATTATATATACACCATATATACCCCAATTTTACCCGCGTGGATTACGGTATCCGTGTTACCTGGTTTATCTCACGGAAACCATGATATAAAGAAGTATATATATGCTGTGCCAGACTTTAATCTAAGTTGTGTTTGATGTGTTGAGACGGTAGCTAGCTAACGGTAGAGTTCACCAAAATTGAAACGTCCGATTAACGATTAACCGTTGGTTAACTGCATCGTAAAAAGTATAATAAATAATATAATATAATAATAGGGGACAACATTCACCAGGGTCTTCAGGTTCCAAACTAGGCAGTGCCTGCACTATGGGAACCTGATGACTGATATATACTTATATATATATACACACCCAAACACAGGTCAAACAGAAATCATACACACAAATGTTTGATCGGTCCGGGAATCGAACCCGGGACCAGCGGCTCAGAAAGCAGAGTGAAGACTGAGCAGCAGCAGACTGTTTGACCGACGGTTAAAATGATAATCAGACGTTTTAAATTTTGGTGAACTCCAGACTTAGTGAAGCAGTGCTGCACTGGTTTACCTTCTCAAGGCCATCCAGCCTCTTGGCATCCTCGCTTCAACCTTTTTTTTCTAGATTAAGCGATCAACCACTATCTCACTTGATGGTCAGTGAGCATGTGTTTGAAGGTGTAATCACGCAGAACTTAAAATGTTTTTGTTGACAATAATTTTTCTCACACGTCTGGACGGTCGGTAGCTAAGTGGGTTGATAGATAACGCTACCAACATGCAATAAAATTCTTACCCATATTGATGGTGTTGTTGAGGCCCTCGCGGCCGCTGCAAAGATCTCGTGTCGTGGTAGTACTGCGCGGCGCTGTTGGCATGTTTCGGCGCCCGACCCGTTGTTCCGTTTCCGTGTTGTGACGCGGCGGCCATTTTGTGTCCGTTAGTGCCCATCTTTTGTCCGTTGGCGGACATTTTGTTCCCATTGGTGGACATCTTGTGTCCGTTAGAGATTGCGCTCGTTGGTCGCGGTGGGGGCGGATCGGTTGGTCTGTGGAATGTTATTTGAATGGAAAAGTAGCGAAATATAGAGTACCACATTATACATAGATTATGTATTTATAATATGTACTATATTTATATAGTATTGTTTATACTAGGAGCGCCTCGCGGTTTTACCCGCGTGAATTACGATTTTCCCGCTACATCCATTTTTCCACAGGAATCATACATTTTACCGGGATGCCAATTCTCTTATTTATTAAGACATTCCATTCAATAAACATAAACAATGCAATAGTCGTTCAGATGTTATCATAAATAAACTTGATATTCCGCTAAAATAACAATTGCATTCGATTGCATTGTACACAATTGAATTGCGGTTGAAGTTAGATCTGTGTAGCCATTACAATTATACTCCAAGTAGAATAGCAAAACTAGAAAAAACGACGATTCATTGACAATCTATGAGCAATGTGTTAGTACAATTGATACCCAGTCCACTATATATAAAATTTATATATTACAACTAGCTGGGCCCCGCGGTTTTACTCGCGTGATGATTGATGATGATGCTGAAAAGTAGCTTCTGTGTTATGCCTGGACCTGAGGTATCTACATACCAAATTTCATCTAAATGCGTTTTACCAG
Organism: Apeira syringaria; assembly: GCA_934044485.1. Lineage (NCBI taxonomy): Eukaryota > Metazoa > Arthropoda > Insecta > Lepidoptera > Geometridae > Apeira > Apeira syringaria. The sequence continues at coordinate 10,011,006 of OW203670.1, read as the reverse complement.
CGTGGTGATGAAAAATGGTGATGATGAAAATAATCCTATGTATCCAGGGTATAAGAAATCTGTGTTACCGCGGTTTTGAGTTATCTATAGGTTGACAATAGCTAGTCGATTGCTCAAAAGTTTTTGAAGTAGCTGTAGTATTGTAGTTATTAGTATTTTGTTTAAATAAATAACAGATATACTTTAAATGAGACCAGATGGGACCAGAAGTCTATAATCAGTAACCAGCTTATATTGTGAATAATACCAGTTTAGGCGCTTTTGAAGCAAAACTTACAAGCTGGCTCATTAAATAGTCTTTTTAGTCTGGGTTCTAATAAAGGGTTTCCCAATATAAGACTCTAAAATATATAATAATAATAATATTATGGGACAACATTCACACAAGGTCTTCAGGTCCCAAACTAGGCAGAGCCTGTATTATGGTAACCTGATGACTGATATATATACTTAAATACATATACACACCCATATATATACATATATACGAGTATGTAACTTGTATTAACATATAATTACACATTACACGAAATATTATAAATATAAACAATGAACTGACACTGAAACACATCATAGTCACATCATAGTAGTTTTTTTATTTTATTTTTATTGGGAATAGGCAAGCGTTTGATTAACATACATATATTTGTATCATTTAATATAATTAACATATTGATTTGTAATTGAATCTCCTACTAATATTATAATGGCGAATGTTTTTGTGTATGTGTGTATATTTGTTACTTCTTCATGCACAAACGGCTGTACTTATTTTGATGAAATTTGGTATGGAGATAGGTTAGACCCTGGAACAACACATATGCTACTTTTAATCCGAAAAAAAGTATGGTTCCCTTGGGATAATCGAGGTAGCGGGAAAACCGATCCACGCGGGGCACAGCTAGTTATCAATAAATGTTTGATTATGACTGTGATTGTATTAGAGAGAAAACTATAATGAGTATGTAAGTAAGTTAGTAGATCTTACGGTAGGTACCTAAGCGGCGCGGAGCCGGGCCGGGCCCGGAGCGGGGCGGTGGACGCGGTGCCGGTCAGCTTGTCCTCGTTCTCGAACGGCTCGAACGCGTAGTTGGTGTTCGCGGAGTACTCCTTCCAGGCCGCGTTCGGGATCAGCTGTTCCTAGACCGTTACACATTCACACTATTGTGGCGGGAAGTTTACGTTGGGTGAATGTACATTTTGATATAATTTTAAATATGTTCGTTTTTATATCGTATCTAAAAAGGCTACTAGTGGACGGTAAACGAAATCAGTGTCATAGCCTCTGCTCTATGGTAATAATAACTCACTGCCTGAGTCTGTGTTCCCCGATAGGTACAACCCCGGAGTCTTCAAGTCGCGAGTGAATAGTTTCCTTCTAAGTTTGCGTACTCCACCTTAGACCGCGTCGTCGCTTAACATCAGGTGAGACAGTGGTCAAACGCAAGCTTATAATCATAAAAAAAAGATATGTGTGTAGATGTTTGTACCGGGTCTTGGGTGTTTGTGTGCTGTGACTCTGTGACACAAGGAATCCTAGCGTTGGAGTCTGTGTATGATAAAATAAAATAAAATAGCATATCTGATTTCGTTTACCGCCCAATTCGAAAATCAATTATTTTCCACGCCTCAATTTTTTGGTTATTAATTGAATTATAGTGTGTTATATTTTCCGGGCCCATTACCGCCCCTCTCTAGGCCTCCAACGGCATCGCTCACTTTAAGAATGATTAGTACATAGGGTCATCACCTTGGCTTTCCCCGGGCCCCTGGTCCTGTACAGGGTGCAGGAGGCCTGCAGCAGCGCCACCAGCACGAGCGCGGCGACGCACCCCACCACTATATACAGCTTGGTCTCCGCCTTGCCGAAGAACGAGCGCGCGTTCCCGCCTTCCGGTTCCTCCCTCACCCGCTCGGATAACACTGGAACGACAAAACAAGACCACTATTATATACTTTTAATTTTGCATGGTGGTAGGGTACTTTCGAGTACCCGCCTGGCTAGCTACCATCCTCATGTTTCAAAAACTGTCACCAAAACACATAGTGTATTCAGGCAGCAGTCTTTGAGAGCCAGTGAGTATTCCAGGTCTATCGACCACCGTCGCCTGTGGATATCTGCAACATTAGGGACATTACGATACTTTTCTAAGACTACGTTAACACTCCTTTTGAAGAATCCCGTAATGTAGCTACTCGGGAATACTGAGGGAGGAAGCTCGTTCCACATTTTGCTGGTGTATGGTAAAAACGATCGATTGAATCGCACAGTATGTGAATCCAATTAGTCAATTATGTGTGGAAGAGCTTTATTTCACTAAATATTTTTGGAACAGCCCCCGGTAGGTAAAAGAAAAAGATTAATTCATTATACTTTGCGGGTTAATTTAATATACTGGCAATCGCAGCATAGGACGGCCACCGACCAGGTGGACAGACGACCTGACTAAGATCGCAGACAAGGGCTGGATGCGGGCCACTTCCAACCGATCCTTGTGGAAATCAATAGGGGAGGAGGCCTATGTCCAGCAGAAGACGTCCTATGGCTGAGATTATGATGATGACTTAGCAGGTACGTGCTTTCAAACTACTGGATTAGGTTAGTAAAAAAAGTTTAGACTTATAAATGTATAAAACACGGGAGTTACTCACGTAATAAGTCAGAGGGGTCCGACTATAGTTTCAACCACATTCGGTGGTCTTTTTCAAGGAGAATACGGGGCGCTCGCGGACGCGGTCGCGATTCGCCTAGTACTCGCCCTCTGACTTATTACGTGAGTAACTCCCGTGTTTTATACATTGATAATGTCTCAAAACCACGTCAGTTTTAATAACAAAGTTTAGACTTACAACTCTGAGGTTCAAAGACTAAGAACTCAGGGTCCACATTCAAGTTGCCGACTCTCCCTTGCGCCAGGGTATCTCTAACCACCTTCTGCCATTTCTCCATATCGTCTTCTTTTGTAGTATTACTGGTAGAAGAATCGAGCGACCTCCCGCTTGAACCTTCGATTGTGTTGGAGTCGATCGATTTGAGAGTCAGCTCTGCGAGGATGGCGTTAGTTTCGTTTCTGTAATAGAAATATCCGGTGTTATCCGAGTCGGCTAAGGGACCACGTACCAGAAGGTGGGCAGCAGCGCCTTCTGAGCATCGGAAATCATACTGCGCTCGCCAACCCGCCTGCCAAGCGTGGCGAGTATTGGCAATTCCCCCCAATTGGGGGAGGCATTTGTCCAACAGTGGACACCCAATGGCTGAGATGAATAGAAATATAAATTCGTGAATATTTTTTTCTTTTTTTTATCACACTCATACCCCCGCACTAGGGTTCCCTGTGTCGCGGGAGGCATGGACACCCACAATCACAACACACAAACCACCAAGACCCGGGACAAACATCTACACTCATCGCACTAATGTTTACCTCTGCCGGGATTCGAACCCAAGGTCCCGGAGACACAGAAGTCTTGTCACTGACCACTGCGCCACGGCGACCGTCTATATATAATCTATCGAAACAAACTAAAAGTGTGACGTGCGAAATGAAGGTTTGTGAGGGTATAGGGGGTATTCTCTGGATCTACTGAACCGATTTTGGGAATTTTAATAGAAAGCCACGTCATTTGTAAGTGTCATAGAATCATCATCATCACCACCGTTTGTATCAACACGGGGGTGAAACCACGGGTCGCAGCTAGTACATTAATAATAGAACACTGTTTCACAAAACACAGCTTCGTTGTTTAACTACCCAACCTCTTACACTATAAAGTTTAGTTTACGACATAGGGCCTATAAATATTAAGGTGAAATTAGACTGGTATTTCAAGTTTTATAATTACTAAATTTAATCTAAAATAGTAGTACATAAGGTCTTTAATGAAATAAACTTTATCTTTAGCTTAATGTGTAGCTAATGTGTATCTTACGAACTTGAGCTTGAATCCAGCAGCCAGCTGTAGAATAGTTCCTTAGTGGCAATGGACGTTGGAATTGATATTGGCAGTAATACGCTTATTCAACTGAACTACAATTTTGGAAAACTAAATCCTTTCTTATACGGTTACGATAAAGTCTAAATTAGCTTATCAATAACATCGCTAAAATTAAATATATTTAATAAATTTGCTGGTAGTTTTGGCGAAATTAAGTCGCCCCTTTTTTGGTGCCTACTAAAACTATCCGCAATTGGCCAGCAATGGAATAAAACTCGTCTAATATTAGTGAGCGCGTTGTACGGAGTTATACGAATTTGAATTTAAGGGTACGTAGAATACGAGTTATTTCATTTTGGAGAATGTTGGTGAATGTTAGCTAGTTGGTGTGATGACAAGAATTAGGGTTAATGGCGTAAAATGATAATGATCATGAGACGAAAGTGTTACTCACTGACTGAACCCATTGACCAGCAATTCATGGTATCCCTTAGCCTTCCCGATCTGCGCCCCCAAGCTGTCCACCACCTGCCGACTCAGGTCTTCGTAGTCTTTGCTCCCCTCGGCGGGAGGCTTGAAGCTGTCCGCCAATCCAGTGATGCGGATCAACATGGTGTACGAAGAGAGACCTGGCACCACCGGCTCTATTGCCAGTTCTTCTTCTGTTGGCTCTGTAAGAGAGGAATAGCTGTTTTTATTTCCACTGTTGGGTTCTTTGTGCTCAAAACTAACTTAAGTAAAACATGATTACATTGTTTAAAAGCTATAAAAAACCGTTTTCTACTACTTATTTGTAGAACATTTTATGAAATAAAAGAGAAATACGGAACCGAACAGAATAGTGTGTGTTGCCAGTGATGACTTATAGAACCGACACGTGGTCTCTAACTATGGGCCACTATGGGCCTTTTGAACAAGCCCAAAGTCACAGAAAGAGCTATGGAAAGGGCTATCCTCAGGATTTCTTTACGCGATGGAATCAGAAATGAGAAGATCCGTAGAAGAACGAAAGTCACCGACATAGCCTAGCGGATTAGCAAGTTGAAGTAGCGGGTGGACAGTGGTGACCATAACGGTTAGGGCCCGATTCATTCCGATAGGTTTGAAGGACATTGTGGAGATCAATAGGGGAGGCAGATGTCGAGCAGTGAATATCCTATGGTAGATGTTATGAGGATGATGATGAAGTGAACTGACCAGGTCCACAAGCCTTGATGCAGACCCGCTCCTCGCTGACGATGGGGGTCTCGGTATGTTTGCTGGTGCGCTTGTTCATCGGCTCGAAGTTACCGCCGTGGGTTATGAACATCATGTACAGACATTGGCTGTCTGTAAACGGTAGGTCCTGGAAATAACGTACATTTTATTAACTCTACAATCTGGCTTCTTATACTTGCATGGTGGTACGATACTATCGAGTACCTGCCTGGCTAGCTACCACCCTCAAGTTTGTAAAACTGTCACCAAACACATAGTGTGCTCAGGCTGCTGCCCAAAGAGACGCGAAAATCTAGTTATCCAATAAGATTTCATTAGTTCTTTTGAATCAAAAGCTTACAGGTTTTAAAGGATTGTCGTACGAAATACTATTCAGATCCGTTTAGCCGAATTATGAATGTATAAAAAACAAGAATTACTCACGTAATAAGTCAGAGGGTTTCGACTATAGTTTCAACCACATTCGGTGGTCTTTTTCAAGGAGAATACGGGGCGCTCGCGGACGCGGTCGCGGGTCGCCTAGTACTTGAAAAAGACCACCGAATGTGGTTGAATTGAAACTATATATGTGTCAAAACCACGTTCGTTTAGCCGTTTTTGCATTCAGTGGAGACATACGAGTACACACTCAAAAGCATTCGGAAATAAATAATGTTCATCGCAATATCATAAGTATTATTTTTAAGCAAGACAACAGTCACCCACCCGTGTTGTGGCTTTAAAACAATAAGGCTTTTACACAATAAAATTAAAAATCCTTTAACGTTAGCGGAGATACGGCTGCACGTTCCACGTCGGTATATGCGCGGTGCTGAACACGAGCTCGGTCCACCCCGTCCTTAACGGCTGCTGGAGCCGCCAGCGCGTCTCCACACCGTTCGCGCTACCAACGCTCCTACCGCGAGCGCTATCGAGCTCATTAATGACATAATCACTCATTATCCAGATCTTGATATATTACATGACAATGCAAACAATTTTAAAATAAAAATTGTAGCTCATTTTAATTGTACCATGTAATGTTTTGGCTTAGTCTGTAAGTTGCATGTGTTCATTGAAATAAAAAAAAACGGTGCTCTAGCTAGTTTACCCATTAAAATCGCACAAGCAAGGTCCAACATCAACACTTATAGATTAAGAGTTACCTTCTGATCTCCAGTATCTCGTCTTCTCACGAAGCTGAGGGTAGTAATTCCGTCTACTAGACTCCCCGCCTCCTTGGAGAGGTCCTGCCTGGAGTCAACCCTGGGCGCGGAGTATCCTGTGACCCACGTGTCCATGAGGAACGGACGGTTGGAGCGAGGGTCTATCCACCCTATGATGGCATCAGTTTGAGACTGGAAACCAATATAATAATACATTTTACGGCAACTCGCTTAGCAGGAGATAGTGCTTAAGAACATTTGTATTACAATACTAGTAATTATGTGGCAGGCTACCGACTCGACTTAAGCTTTTGGTGAAAGCAACACCGCTGTCAAATTACAAGCATAGTGGTATCGTGCTTTAGAGTAGGTACCTGTCTGGCTACCTTCCCTCGATTCCATCAAGTTTGAAGAACTGTCACAAAACATATACTTCGTATGTTCAGGCAGCAGTCCTTGAGAGCCAGTAAATATCTATGTCTTACGTGATTACACCTTCGACCACATTTTCACTGACCATCCAGTGAGATACTGGTCAAACACCAAATCTTCTTCTTCTTTCTCAGCCATGTGCGTCCACTGCTGGACGTATGCCTCCCCCATTTAGGGGGGATTTGCCAATACTCGCCACGCTTGGCAGGCGGATTGGCGAGCGCAGTATGATTTCCGATCCTCAGAAGGCGCTGCTGCCCACCTCCTGGTACGTTATCCCTTAACCGACTCTTACGGCACCCGCGGGAAGAGATGGGGGAGTACTATTCTAGGCCGGTACCACCACGGCCAATCAACACCAAATCTATAAAGTATAAAAAGGCTGAGAGTGAAATAGCTCTATTGGTTTGATTTCAATTTCAAGGTCATGACTTGTTTAATATGTATACCTTATCAAATGCATTGTTGTAATAAAATATTTAGCAGTGACTTTAGAAGATATCGCAAACACGAGAGCAATCTCTTTATTATTCTATTTAACTTTGTAATTCTTTAGACGTGCACTACTGGACAAATGTCTCCTTCATGAAGCGATGGTACCTTAGCGGGGGGAGCGTCGGCTGCCAAACTGACGGACACTGGTTCAATCCCCAACAACAGCTTGAGCTCCCGGTAAAGGTAACACCGTTATCAAATTCCCAGCATGGTGGTAGGGTACTGTGGAGCCTGCCTGGCTAGCTACTACACTCAAGTTTGAAAATCTGTCAAAAACAAAAGATCCACTTTGTCGGTGGACGTTATATGCTACGCTTGCCTCTCCTACGAGTATTTCTTACATCAATAAATTAAAAAAGGCAGATAAGGTTAAAGTTGAATCGACATACCATTTTTTTGTTATCACTAAACCCGATCCCAGTCCAGTGCTTGCTCTGCTTAGTCCTGATGGTGAATCGCACAGAGTCCTTCCCCCGCCTGAGGCCGAGGTACTCCCACGAGGCGTAGTAATCGCACGTGGCGTTAGTGCCGGTCGCCGAGGGGTCGCACTGCGGCGGCAGCTTAAACTGCCCCCCACATTTGTCTGGGAGGGGGGTGATACCACCCAATACTGGGGATCTGGTCTCCTCTACAAAACGGATATTGTACGGTTCAGTTTTTTATGATATACTTATATAGCTATACAGGATGGGCCATTTAAATGGGTCAGTGTAGGCAAGTCTGAACTTGACATACCTAGCCTATTCTGAATATTGTTAGCCACATAATAAAATACAACCAATTTTTTCCTGAAACTATTTTGAATTGACTGACCGGTTGGCGCAGTTAGTAGCACTCTGCTTTCTGAGCCGCTGGTCCCGGGTTCGATTCCCGGACAGGTCAAACATTTGTGTGTATGAACATGTCTGTTTGACCTGTGTCTGGGTGTGTATATATATAAAAGTATATATATCAGTCATCAGGTTACCATAGTACAGGCTCTGCCTAGTTTGGGACCTGAAGATCTTGTGTGAATGTTAATAAATAAAAAAAAAAATTACGGCTAATTTTAATAAAAATCTCCATGGTGAAAATCATTGGCCACTTATGGTACTTATTTTTTAAAATATTTTAAAACATTATCTGCCACTTTCTTGATTCGAACACATGGTTATTAAATCGTTCGGGACTTGATCGCTCGAAAAACATTTAGTCATTTGTTTAATTGTTTTTCTCGGCGTTTCAACCAAGTTGCATTGGTCGTGGTCACGAGAAGATAAGATAAGATAATTTATTTCAATAATGACGTTACAAATTTAAATAGCATTACAATATTTCCAGATAGTAATAGCAAGTTTGAAAACGAAGAAGACTGTTTAGCTCAGTCTTCTCGTGACCACGGCCAATGCAACTTGGTTGAAACTTACTTTACTAAATGTTTTTGACGTGATATTGTCCCGAGCGATATATTAACAATTGTCTGTCACTCTTCTTTTATTTGCAACTTCTTCTTTGATTTATTTTTGAACTCGCGAGCAGGTTTTTGCTCTCACGGTTGCTATAAACTTCGAGGGTACAAATCTTACCCCATCAGCTAATATTTAGTTCCATACAATTCTTTTTTATTTCCAATTAAATAAATCATCGTGGACGAAAGTTCAACACTGCAGACGAGGCCGCCGAAAAATTAGAGCGGTTATTTTTGGACCCCACGCAAGATACATTTTTCAAATGTTTTGAAAGCTGTTTCACCCGAATGCATAAGTATATAGAAGTCTGCGGATAATGTTTTGGAAAGCTGTAAAGGAACTTTTTTCATATTCAAACTTTTGTTCATATCAAAAACTATTTTCGGAACAGCCCACGTACAAAGCTCCAAAGCGAGTTATCCTCGGATCCGAGAGTTACCGAAAGTAGCCATAATTACTATATTTGAAATCGGTTAGCAAAAAGACTCACCAAAGAAGTTAATTTTAGTGACACCCCTCTGACTGCCATGTCCGTGATACTTGAGCTCGTCCGGTCGGTAGAAGTCTCCAACGGAAGCTGTCCCCTTCTCCAGCCCCGAGGGTGGGTGATGGAGGTACTTCCCCGGCTCCTGGCCGCGCGCCCAGATCACATGCATTGCGTCATCTACTATGGAGTGGTCGGTTGGTTCTTTGGCCTGGTCAAATGGCAATAAGAAAATTAAAATGTAGTCGTCCCGTGACCACTGTCAATGTAACTAGTTCAAAACGTCGAGGTTACTAAATAATATTTTGATACCAATATGCGCGCGAGTAGAGATAGTCTAATAAAATGTTTCTATTACAAAAAAAAATACATGGAAGGAAAGGAAGGAAATTACTTGATACATATGTATAGGGTAAATTTCGTTGTGTACAAATAAAACGATGTGTTAAAAAATTAAGATCAATTACATTGTAACAACATAATTTAGCATCTACTGTGAAAATAATATATGTAGGTACTGTTATTGTTATATATAACTGATATGAAAATATACACAGCTACAAATCAAATCAAATCAAATCAAAATCATTTATTTGCCAGATATAGGTAGGTACATTGAAGAGGTGTTATGTTTATAAGATATGGGGCACTATATCCGAACCTTCAAGGCGTGCAAATTATGGATACAATACCCATGTATACACTTTCGATCGACTTCAATACTTGACAGTAGTTATAATCATATACATAATTATTGTAATAGGCTAAGTTTTTCAAGCCGGTTGATAGCGCTGGTTGTTTAAATATATTCTTGACCTTGAGAGTTGACCTAGAGAACTATGCTGTGGATTTTGGAACGATACTCTTCAACGATAGTTCCATTCCAAAGAGGGTTTTGCTCTGTCAGCCGTCTGACCGTCTCCGTCTCATTGACACCCGACATTACCCAAAAGCTATCAAAGCTCAAAAGACTCTTGGATTGTTTCATTACATTGACCAAATTTCAAAGGTGTGAAATGTGGCAAATGGAATGAAAACGGGACTAAACGACTAACGACGAATGACGAAATGTATACCACGTTTTGTTCGATACATTTGATAAAAACGGACAATAATATCAAGCCAATTATAGGCTAAAAACTAACTAAAATATCAATTACCTGAATTTTCTTTCTGAACATAATGGTAGTGACACCGTTTTCTTCGAAACCGGAAGCGGCTGTGATGTCATCGTGACCGCCCCAGAATGTGTCCACTCTGGGTGTTGACCTAAAAATATACATTTTACAGTAGACCCAACCTATCTAGAGGCCCTGAAGTTAGGCTTTGCGAATAGTACAGGCAGGTACAATAATACAGGCGAAGCTAATAAAAGCGTGGTAACAACACGTCACCTTCTCACCTTTTCTTTAAAAAAAAGTATTTTGGTTGCTTACCTATCTCTTGTATAATAATCAAGCACTCGATGGTAGTTCCCCTTAGCTGTCCCGATGACTATATCCGTGCAGTCCATAGGGTTAAAATCAAATTTAGGTGCGTACTCGTGCGCTGGGAAATAACCTATAAGATGAAGAAGATTACTAACAAAACGGACGACACTGCCAGTTTATCGTCCCTTACGGCATGTCACGTTGGGGCGATGCGATAACAAGAAAATACTCCAGAAATATGGATAGAATATTTACATTATTTTTTCCATCACCATTCCATCTACGAACAAGCATACCTATATTATGGAATGCCAATTTTTTGGACATTTTGCTTCCACAATCATTGCGTATAACTAGAATGGAACTAATAACCTGAATTTGGGTATGACCTGTTCATTCTAGGTGATTCAATGTCAACTTCGAGGCAGGTAGATTAAGATAGTGGTCAAACGTCAGCCTATTCCCAATAAAATAAAATAAAAAGGTGTCGTAAATCATAGACAGCGTGATCGCTTAACATCAAGTAACCAACAGGACAAACTCGTAACTGCATCTCTTAATGGAACTCATGTTGAAGATTATACATAAAATCCGGAAAAAACATACGGTAAATTTACCAATATAAATACACTATGTCGGTTTTTATATAGCATTCGATTAAAGATTACGAGAAAGAAGTAAGAAAAAACATATACCGAAAACCGAATCATACACAAGAACCAGGAAAGACAAAAGCAAAACAGAAGAAGTAGAAAAAAGAATTATCTTTTGTATTACACGCTAGCTGTGCTCCCTGGTTCTATCCACTATGAAATGATACGTGGTGTTGACGATTTTTGTGTCTTTTCGCCATCTCACGGATACAGTCAATATTTTAAGGATAAAATAATGCTTATGTCATATTCCGGGATATAAACTATATTCATTCCAAATTTTATATAAATCCGTCCAGACGTTTCAGCGTGAAGGAGTAACAAACATACAAAAAACAAAAAAAAATCGCCTTTATAATATGAGTGTGATTAAATGACAAATGCTAAGTTTATCATTAATTAAGAAACAAGAACATAGAGAGACGAGACAAAGACAGAGACAAAGTAAAAGTAAAATAAAGAGTATCTTTAAAAGAAAGTACCTACTTACCTTTTATATGTAAATAATTTTACAGAAGTTGAATAAGAGAGACGAAGAAAATCCGAGAGTAGAATAAGAAATAGGGTACCAATTCTGAGAAATTCTAGCTCATTCGACATCATCTCCATAGAAAAAAAAAATCCTAGAATCGGCACCTGAGTAATAAATAAGAAATGAAAAGTAAAATAGACACACCCAGAAATGTTTAGAAGGAGGAAGAGGTTTCGGGAAAGGGAAAATGAAAAAAAGAAGGTTCCAAGCAGTAGCAAGCAATGCGAAGCAGAATACAGATATTAAAGCTCAGAAACAAGAAGAAATGAAAAAAGTAAAGTACAGATGTGACGAGCATAAACGATGTCAAAGACATGCTGATTTTACAATTAATATATTAATTATATTTATTATTTTACTAAATTAGTTTAATAACTAAATTAATAAGTAATTCATACAAGTTATAAATATTAGTCATTGTTGTAAGTAACAATTACCGAATATTTTATTACAATAAATAATAAAGCTTTACCCAAACATCAAAAGAGTTATCAAACAAAAAGGTTATTTTTTATTGAATCGATTTAAAAACAGCTGTTACACAATGATTTTTTAATAACAATTATAGTGCAATTAATTGCTGTACAAATACTTAAACATAATATGTAAAATTCGAAATACATTCAGTGGTAATCAAATTTTTTACTTGGAGATGTTTTTATTAAAATAAAATACTACCAACTAATAACAATACTACAGCATTTACATTTGAGCAATCCACTAACTGTTGCCAGTCTACACTCTATCTATCTACATATATATATAAAAACTTACGTCACAATGTTTGTCCGGGCTAGCTTCTTAAACTACTAAATTGTTTTTTTTTTTTTTTTTTTTTTTAAAGCTTGCGTTTGACCACTGTCTCATTTTAATGAAATTTCGCAAATATTGTCCAACTTAAAATATAGGTTATAATTTATTGCCATTTTTGAATGCGATATTTTTACCTATATCTAGCTGGGAAGCCGGGGGGTATATATAAATATATATATATCTTCTTCTTCTCTCAGCCATGTGCGTCCACTGCTGGACATATGCCTCCCTATATATATATATAAATATATATATATATATTTATATATATATGTATAAACAAATTTCATCTATATGTATAAACATGTATATAAAATTTGTCAATAAACTGTGGAATGCTGAGCGGTTATTGTAGTAAACGAAGTAACTAAGTTTAAACATTTAATTTCTCGCGATATTTCATATTAGAAATTGGCGTCTCTTTGTGTGCCTTTTTCTACACAAGATTATTAAACATAATAAATTTTAATCATGTAGGAGAAGGATCTTAGAAGGCTTTGAACACTAAAAATGAATATTTCCATAGTTCATTACAAATTTGTATCTAGTAACACTCTATCATGTAATAATTGCTTACATTGTTTATTAATTGTTCAGTCACGAAAATTTTACCTCTTTCAATTAACTAAGCATAAATATTTAAACGATGAGACAGACGAATTTGCTGTTTTGATAAAATGCCAAATTCTGTTTTGGTGAATTAACCACTGAATGTATTTTACAGTGCAAAGCTTGGTGCGTTACCTTGGTCTTCTGTAAGTCCCTTCACTAGCAAACTCTCGTCCACTTCGGCGGGAGGTTCGGGAGAGGGTTCAGAATTAGGTTCCGATGTAGGTTCTGGTTCGGATGTAGGTTCTGGTTCGGATGTAGGTTCTGGTTCAGATTTGGTTTCTGGATAAGGTTCAGGTTCAGATTTAGGTTCTGGGTGAGGTTCTGGTTCAGATTTAGGTTCGGGGTGAGGTTCTGGTTCAGATTTAGACTCTGGGTAGGGTTCTGGTTCAGATTTAGGTTCAGGACTCGGTTCTGGTTCAGCATTAAGCTTTAAATGCGCTTCCGGTTCAGATTTTGGTTCTGGGACAGACTCAGGTTCAGCTTTAGGTTCACGAGAAGATTTAACCGTTGATATAGGTACGGGATGGGGCTCAGAAGTCGGTACAGGCTCGGAAGTAGGCTCAGGATAGGGTTCGGGCTCAGCTTTAGGCTCTGCAGTTGGCTCTGGTTCGGCAATAGGTTCACCGGTAGGCTTAGGTTCAGATTTAGGTTCTGGAGTAGGTGCAGGTTCAGAATTAGGTTCTGCAGTAGGTTCAGGTTCAGATGTAGGGTCTGAAGTAGGGTCAATGTCTGTTATTGGTTCGCGCGAAGGAATAGGATTAGGTTCAGGTTCAGATTTAGGCTCAGCTGTAGGTTCAAGTGTATAAGGGGTTTCTGGCTCAGGTGAAGGTTCTGCAGGAAGGTTTACTTCGGTGTTAGGTTCACTACTAGGTTCAGTTGTGGTTACCCTAAACTGGGAAGTTTGTTTATACTTTGGTGTGTACTTTGGTTTAGGTTTAGAACTCTTTTGTTCTGCAGGTCTGGAACTAGGTTCAGGAGTGGGATTATTTGGTTCATCGGATATTATAGCGGTCGATGTGACGACATCTGTAAAACAACCATGCAGCATTATATTTACGTTAGTAGTGTTTTTTACATGTTTATGTTAGTTCACTATGTTGTACTTCAATTCTCGTGCAATTGCATGTGTGTCTGTTTAGCTGTGTGTGTGTTAATCATTAATTGCGTGTTTTTGTTAAGATTTGAACGTTTTAACAGTATGACAGGTATGTATATTAGGTAATACTTACTTGGTGCAACTTGTGCAGCTCGTTTTGGTCGACCTGTAAATGGAAATGAAGTACTGTACAGGGTCTGATATAAATTTTACAGTGACAAGCCATTTGTAAGTAAACTAAATAAAAATCTTCTTTAACCCAAAATCATTGTTTCTTTTCTAAATGGATCCAAAACATGAATTTATCTGACTATCAATTAAGTAAAAATTACTCACTAATTTATTCAAGCAAGTGAAGACTAGTTAGTATATCATTCATTAAGACTTTTCATCATCATCATGATCATCATCTCAGACATAGGATGTCCATGGCTGGACATAGCCCTCCCCATTGATTTCCACAACTATGTGCTATGGAGCTATGTGCCCTGCCCACTGCCACTTCAACTTGCTAATCCGCTGGGCTATATCGGTGACTTACGTTCTTAAAATCAAATTATTTATTTTGTAACACATGGGTAGATTTGAAGGTAGTCTGTTTTAAAATTAAAGGCTCACCATGTCTTAGCCTATTAAGGCACGCAAGATATAAAACTGCTTTCAATAATATGTTCTTCTACGGATCTCTTCATTTCTGATTCGATCACGTAGGTAAACCCCAAGCATAGCCCTCTCCATAGCTCGTTGTGCGACTCTGAGCCTGCTCAGAAGGCCCATAGTCAGAGACCACGTTTCGGTTCGGTAAGTCGTCACTGGTAACACACACTGTTCGAAGACCTTCAATTTCAGGCATTGCGGTATTTTGGACGAGAAGACGTCTCGAAACTTCCTGAACGCTGTCCAGCCTAGTTGGATTCGACGATTGGCCTCTTTCTCAAAGTTGGACTTACCTAATTGGACTGTATGTGCTAGGTAGATGTAATGGTCCACAACTTTAAGAATAGATTCCCCAATTGATACAAGAGCAGACGCAACGTAGGCATTTGACTTCTCTATGTTCATTTTAAGGCCCACCCTTAGAGAAACTCTGTTGAGGCCTTCGAGTATTAATACATTATTAGTGACAAAGTAAAAATTATAATGCAAAACATACCTTTAGAACTCGACACTTTATACGATACACTAGTTTTAACAGTGACATCATTTCCCAAATTCTTAAAATCAAATCCGTCCAAGGAATGCATCGCAACTCTCTTGTTTCTATCATTTTCCATAGGAACTGGTGTCGTTGGCTCAGCAGTCGGTTCGGCTTTAGGCTCTGCTGTCGGTTCTGGTTCGGGTTTAGGCTCTGCTGCCGGTTCTGGTTCGGCTTTAGGCTCAGCTGTCGGTTCTGGTTCGGCTTTAGGCTCTACTGTCGGTTCTGGTTCGGCTTTAGGCTCAGCTGTCGGCTCTGGCTCGGATTTGGGTTCGGGTCTAGGCTCTGGTTCGCCCTGGGGTTCTGGCTCTGCACTGGGTTCCAGTTTAGCTACAGGTTCTGCTTTTGGCTCTGGTTCGGGGAGTGGTTCAAGATTTGATGCATTTGCTGAAATTGAAATGTTTGTAATCAAAGAAACGAAGATGAAAAGTGGACCGTTAGAATAAGGCAACATGCAAATTTCATCCTTTCTTGAAAAGGCTGTTTCGTTTTTGTTGTTACTTCAGTTCACTTATGCGATGGGCGGAACCAAAACATCACAGATATAGGGAATGTTGGTACTATGAGCTGCTGTATGAATATCGTTTTAGTTAAGATCAATATGAAACAATGCTGTGGATTAAGGATTTATAAGCGCATTAATATTAAGCGCATAATCAATTATATGATTAGATATTGATGCATCGGTTTTTATAACAAGGTCGATGAATATTATGCAGGTTCCTACTAATAAAAAATAAAAAAAAGGTTTTGGCCATTGGGATTCATCATTATCATCATCTCAGCCATAGGACGTCCAGTGCTGGATATATGCCTCCCCCATTGATTTTCACAAGAACCGGTTGGAAGCGGCACGCATCCAGCCCTTTCCTGCGATCTTAGTCAGGTCCTCCGTCAACCATTGGGGTTGTTCGCGTGGAACATACGAGGCTTGCTGCCTGCTGTAGACGTCAGTTCGCAGTTGACATTATATTATAACTTACAAACACACATCGATTTATAACCTACTTCCTAAAAAGGAGAAGGTTATTATTCATCTTCGACATTTTTGATTTATATCTTTGAGGTTAATATATTCAACAGAATATACTTTCGGATTGGTCCTATACTTACGTCGGTTATTGGTTAAATACATTTTTGTAATATTTTAAATCAACAAGCAGCTTCTCTACCTGTACCTTGAAGCGATGATAGCTCAGCGGGAGGAGCGTCGCCTGTCAAAACTGACGGAAACTGGTTCGATCCCCAACCACAGCTTGAGATGCCGGTGAATGTAACACCGTTATCAAATTCCTAGCATTGTGGTAGGGTACTTTCGAATACCCGCCTGGCTAGCTACCACCCTCAAGTTTGAAAAACTATCACCAAATACATAGTGTGTTCAGGCAGCAGTCCTTGAGAGCCAGTGAGCATTTTAGGTCTAGCGTGATAACATCTTCGACCACATCGTCACTGACCATCTAGTGAGATAGTGGTCAAACGCTAGATCTATACAAATACAAATATGTTTATTTGGACAGTAAATACAGGATACAAAAGCAACTTAAATATAATATAATATATGTATAAAAAAAACGCCGGGGGCACTGCAATGTCATAGCACCTCTTTAACCCTTAATTTCAAGAATATGTTGTTAGTGTTCTATGGATAAGCAGTGAAAGTTATACATGTATGAATACTTACATTTTTCTTCAACGACAGGTCCCAGCACCGGGAAGTTCTTGCATTCTTTTGTCAATCCGCTAGGACGCCAGCCGATGCCTGAACATGCAATTTGAATAGTTCAGTCATCATCATCATCATCATCATCATCTCATATATTTTTAAACTCAAAATTCACAATAACAATAGTCGTGTAGTCTGATTAGTTTAGCAACACAAGCCACTCGACATTATGAAAACACAGATCAGTCGAGCGAATTGTCGCTTGGATGGGTGATCGCTAGTAGCACTTCCAACTTCCTTTGGTTTTTTTTTCAATTTCTTTGCATATTGTACTCCGACGAAAGAGCCCTGGTTAGTTCCTCCTGGCTTAATGAGGTCCATATGATAGGTATCATATGGACCTCATTAAGCCAGGAGGAACTAGGAGCTTCTTTGCTTCTTTAACTTTAATTGTCTTTTACGGCATACATTGTTTTTTTTTAATTAGATGGTCTCACAGAGTACACTTTTTTTAAGACTCACCAGCGTAGGAGGTGCCGTTGACCATCATGACGACTTCGATCTCGGAGTCCTCCTGGACTATTCTCCAGTACAAGTTAAACTTATCAGAAAGCACCCGCTTGCTGTACAGGGCCAGGTTGATTTTCTTGTCTTTCCAGGGAGACTCTGGAATAAAAAAGAAAGCATATAATATGCTATTAAACATTCATGACCAATATTAAAAATACATAAAACAAAAATTAGTAATTATATAGTACTAATTCTACTAGGAGATCCGTAGAAGAACAAAAGTCACCGACATAGCCCAGCGGATTAGCAAGTTGAAGTGGCAGTGGGCAGGGCACATAGCTCGAAGAACCGATGGCCGTTGGGGTCGAAAGGTACTCAAGTGGAGACCACGGACCAGGTGGACAGACGACCTGACTCAGATCGCAGGCAAGGGCTGGATGCGGGCCGCTTCCAACCGGTCCTTGTGGAAATCAATGGGGGAGGCCTCCCGGAGACACAGAAGTCATGTCACTGACACTAACCACTGCACCACGGCAACCGTCAAATTTTTCTGAACTTGAACTTGCGACTTGTAAACAAATAAAAACATCTTCTCAGAAGTAGCTGTAATGAGGGAACAAATTCGAACTTCTAGTGGAGTGCTACTAGAGCTTAGTCGGCAAAGCGACAGGTACGGTGTTCCGCAGTCGTAGGTTCGAGTCCCCTAGAAGCATACAAAAATATATACTTAAAAATTTGAATCATCAATCATTCAAGATATGGAGTAGGTATACAATTACTAACGAAATATTTACTGATGAGATATAAGAATGACTAACTTTTATTGCAGCCTTTCCCATAGAAGCCATGCGGACAGTAGCACATCTTGGTCGGCGACTCGGTCGCGTTCACATCGACACACTTCCCGCGCAGTCCGCAGTCGTTGTCCTCGCTGCACTCGTCCGCGAACTGGCACCGCGACCCGGAGTACATCTTGTGGCACTTGCAGCGGCCCAGGATGTGGAAACCGTGCCCAGAACATGTCTCGTGGTACTCTTTACCTGGAATTAACAGCAATATCGCTTAACATCAGGCGAGATAGAGGGCAAACGCCTGCCTAGTGTGAATAAAAACTAAACAAAAAAACTTTTACCAAAAAATGGAACCAACTTCAACTTATATTACTATTAGTATATTATAACTTTGTCTTTTATGAACCGATTTTGACGATTCTTTTTTTGTTTGATAATGTACACTCCCGTGGTAGTCCCATTTAAATTTCATCAAAATCGGACAAGCTCGGACGGACAAGGTTTTTGAGTTAAACTCCAATAACTGAAAATTACTTCACTTACCTCGACGATATTTTAGTTGCGGTTGACATCGATGCACATACACAATGACAATTGATCCCGTGAGTAGCAAAGGTCATGGAAAACGGTGGTAAAAAAAAATGACCAGAAAATGGAACCGACTTTAACACTCAAAAGTGTGAAATAACTTTTCGAAGTCCGTGCTGGTATTTTTTTTTTCATATTATACATAATACACCAAAGTTGGCCCTTTTCCAGGTTATGGAGGAGGTTGGCTTTGTATGCTTTTGTACCATAAACCGTTTTCCAGGCTTCTCCTTTTAAATTGTAATTTTTAGACTTTCGCGATTCGAACACATTCTTATTAAATCAAACGGGGCTTAATCGCGAGAAAAACATTTAGTAATTTATTGACCTCGACGTTTCGACCAAGTTGCATTGGTCGTGGTCACGAGAAGACTGGAGAAATGCGGGTGGCAATAAAATGAGAAATGCGGTGGCTCTTTTTAAAGTTTTCTCTAGACATGTTTAGAGAATACTTTGAGAAGTAATAATTTCAATTCAATTCAATTTGTTTTCATGAAAAAGTATGCCATATGGACACAATAAAAATACAACCATGTTTATGAGCTATTCGTAGCGCTCCGCGGTTTCACCCGCATGGATTACGGTTTTCTCGCTACCTCAATTATCCCACGGGAACTATACTTTTTCCGGGATAAAAGTAGCCTATGTGTTAATCCAGGGTCTAACCTATCTCCATACCATCGAAATCGGTGTAGCCGTTTAAGCGTGAAGAAGTAAAAAAACATACACACACACATAAACTTTCGCATTCTTAATATTAGTAAGACTAAAAGTTGATCTCAATATTGACGAGCAGAACCCAAGCTAAGAATCATTTCTTGTGTCGTAGGCTCTGCATTACCTTCGATTCGAATATAAAAGTAGTTTGTGGATGAATAAATACTACATACAGAATAATACTTATTGTTTAGAAAATCAGATTTTCATACACGTAAATTCCTTCTTTTCAAACGAATCAAAAAAAGTAAGAGGATCTCAATTCGTCGAAATATTTTGGTTACGCATGTTCAGAGAGTACTCGAAGACTCCTAAACCGATTTGGAAAATTCATTTTTGTTTCAAATGGACTGGTCCCATTTAAATTTTATCAAAATTGATTTAATAGCTCTTATGATATCGAGGAAAGTATTAAAAAACAGGTGAATTTTGCTCCGAATTTCGTCCAAACTTTAATTATAGAATATTGCTAAACAAGTTATATAATTATGTTTATGTATCTAGCTAGATATAAATATTTATGAATCATGTCATTTCCACCATCTTGTCATTGGATTAAAATACCGATATATATATATTAACAGTTATTGAAACGTTGAATTAGCGACAGGCATATCAGCACTGTCCTTGTCTATATTGCCTATTTGTGATTAATAATCATATAAATTAGCCAATCTGGTTTTGCCGTTACTTCTATATTAATCTTGGATTTTATGTTGATTGGTAAACATTAATCCTGAGCTAATTAGTGACAGCTTTAGTATAACATTAATAGATGAAGCAATACATCGTTTAAATATGTTTTGTTAATGTGGTTTTAACCAACTTCAAAAAAGATGTTTGTAACCTCAGAACTTTCGACTGAGTGAATCGATTTTGATGATGATTATTTTTTTATTTGAAAGCTGCTGCTTCCCGTGTGGTCTCATTTATAATTGCGTGTGAAGAAATCAGTGAACATACACAATGACAATGATCCCGTGAGTAGCAAAGGTCACTAAAAAGGGCGAAACAATTAATTCACCAAAAAATGGAATCGACTTTAACACTCAAAAGTATGAAATAACTTGTCGAAGTCGGTACCATGAGCACAATATTTTTTATAATAGTTACTTTTGCACTATCATGGTACCGACTTCAACAATTTATTGTAGTCAGTTCCATTTATTGGTATTTTTTTCTTTTCAAAGGCCCCGTCGTTAATTTTTGATAAATATATTACATAGCAACCTAGCAATAACGTTTGTATTTAAGTTCAAATTTTTGAACGAAAATATTTCGGCTACTAGTGGAATTTGAACCCACGACGATATTTTGTAGTCGTAGTAGCCGAATTTTTCCTTTGAAAATTCGATCGTAAGTTTCGCGTAGCATGATATTAACCCCAATGAACCATAAAACTATGAACATTTCTAATGCTACAGTAATAGTCCGAGAGCTGGCACCAATTTTTGGGTAGGTATTTGAGGCAAGCTCAAAACTTGTTCCATACCTCTCCTGATATACCCCAACTCGGAACTACAGACCTGGGTGGTGAGTAGCGGGGCTAAATAAACCTCTAAGTTTTCACACTTATGAGTGTTGAAGTTGGTTCCATTTTTTGGTATTTTATTTTATTAAAGCCATTTGAAATGTGGAGTATGCTTATAGAGGAACTTACGCGACACAATATCGATATCAGCGCAGCTCCAGAACCTGTAGTTGGCTCCCCATTCGCCGGCCTCCCGCTGCAGCTGCAGCGTGCAGTTCTCGCAGGTGAAGTCGGTCGGCAGTCGCACTTCGTACTTTTGAGCACTAGAATTTAAAGAGAGAGCTTATAGCACTAGAAACACATAAGTATATTTGTAATAATTACTGTTGAAAAATTATACAAGCAAACCTACTTCCGTTACTTACGGTTGAAAGATTTTATGAAGAGAATTAATGGATTGATTTCGATGCAATTGTTATGAGACTAAATTGAAAGTACACATACCCTTGTATATTGTGGTGTGTATTAAATAGCAATACATTGTGTCTGGAACACACCCAATCTTAAGTGGTTCTGAGAAGTAATCGATGTACCTAATCCGGAGCCAAAAGCGCGCGAACGCCCGTCTCGTGCCCCTAGTAAACGGCAGCCATTGTTTACGAATCCCAGTTGGGGGGTGGTGTATATTTAAAACGTAGTTATAATTAACTAATATAATAACGGCAAGATAACTGTATTATGCTACTGTTATTGTTATTTGTTGGAAATAAAACGTGTGAAAGCTTCAGTGAATTATACAAGCTAGGGTTATTTTTTGTTTTCTTTAATACTGTATAGATCTAGCGTTTGATCACTATCTCACTTGATGGTCAGTGACGATGTGGTCGAAGATGTTACCTTCAACGGAAACTCAAGCTGTTGGTGGGGATCTATCCAGTGTGCGTCAGTTTGTCAGGCGACGCTCCCCCCGCTGAGCTATCATTGATTCGGTAATTTACAAATAGCCAGAACAAAGGATTTGTTAGGTTAGAAACCATTAAGGAATTGTTCATAATAACGTACAGGTATACCCTTGCCTATTCCGACGCACCCGCTTGCGGTCACAGTGTAAATAATAGTTAGTAATGTAATATATAGCACTGTTTGGCGAACAATAAATGCCGCCTGGTCGTATTCTTATTACTCATTACAACAAGGTACTATTTAGATTCAATAAGTAGGTACATAAGAAGGAAAATTTTACTATACTAGTTCGGACGTGGAGTTAAATAACTTGGTTCTTCGTTCCCCATTCTATCAAAGAACGACCAGACGGAGTGCAATGCGACATCCATATATGGTAGACGTTCCAACCTGTCGCGCGAAGCGTTTTGCTTCCACATTCATAGTGCGTACAGCTAACGAGTGGAATTCATTGCCTAGTCTGTGTTTGCACATGGATACAATCTGGGCATCTTCAAGTCACGAGTGAACAGGTATCTTCTAGGCAGGTGTGAATCATCGTAGGCCGCATCATCACTTATCATAGTGAGATAGTGGGCAAACGCCTGTCTAATGTGAATTAAAAAAAATTGGTTGTCTGTAAAGTCGGTTTACGGACGATAGATTTACGTGATAACGTCATAATCATTTATGACTTTGACTGACTTTGACTTTGACTGACTTTGACTTTGACTGACTTTGACTTTGACTGACTTTGACTTTGACTGACTTTGACTTTGACTTTGACTGTGACTGACTTTGACTTTGACTTTGACTGACTTTGACTTTGATTATTTTATGATTACATAAAATAATCAAAGTCAAAGTCAAAGTCAGTTTTGTATTAACAAAACTCAGGTGGAACGTTACGCGGAACGTTACTATTTTTCATGAGTGTTGCTGGTATTCATTAATTTATAAAACGTTATCACGTCAAAAAACTTCCGAATAAAATAACACGGCTGTAACTCCAATGATAGATCGCATTTTTGTAGCAAGAACACTGGAGTCAATATAGAATGTAAATAATGTAATAATGTAAATAGTCATACAGGCTTTTATTACGTACAAGTTCATGCGTCCAGTCAAAATATCCCTAAGCGACCATCTCTCAAAAACATGCAAAAATATTTGTATCAGACACCTGACTTGAGTAAAGTTCGAATTATTTGAAGAAATAATTCGGCTACCAGTGGGACTCGAACCTACGACACAGAATACACAGCCTATGTGGTATTCCGGGACCTGAAGTATAACCAAATTTCATCTAAATCCATTCAGTCGTTATTGCGTGATTGAGTAATAAACATCCATCCATTCATACAAACTTTCACATTTATAATATTAGTGAGATCGAGTTTATGTCTTGAAAAATAAAAACAAATGAATCAAGACTTACGTGACGTCATCCCTCACGAATTCTGAGCCGGCTGCTCGTGGTGTCAGGTCGAGCACTGGCCGCTCCAGGTAGTCCAATATCCTCAGACTGAACCCTCCCTGGAAATCATGATAAGACAATTGCCTTACACATCCTAAGACATGGGCCTTCTCTGAGATAGAGTAATAATTAGCATAGAGGCATACCCACCACGCTGACCAATGATAATTGGCAGATGGGCTGGAGATCAGCCCACAACGTGGCCGTGCCCCAAAGGGTATCGTCTGCCCTAGCAGTCCCTAGTCCCTACAGTGTCTTCTTTCATGTGGTCACTTTGATGAGTGATCAGTTGATCACACATTGCAATCCTACAAGCGCTCTCTCGCCTCATCTACGCGACGATCCGTGTAAAAACAAAATGGAACCGACTTCAACACTCAGAAGTGTGAAATAACATGTTGAAGTCGGTACCATGATAGTTCAAAAGTAACTAATATTAATATACTGTGCGCATGGTACCGACTTCAACAAAAGTAAAACTTGATCTTTTAAAATTTTATTATTAATAATCTCCGTTGACGCGAATCACGAAGTAGTATAACTATTTTATCTACAAGTCTTCATTAAATTTAAAGATATGGTTTTAAAATGTAACAAAATGATATGTATGCAAAAAAGTCATTCGCCCAACGTGGGGCTCGAACCCACGACCCTGAGATTAAGAGTCTCATGCTCTACCGACTGAGCTAGCCGGGCTGTGGGAGAAGTAACAAAATTATAAACAACTTACCCGATGTGCATAAGCTAAGTGCCAATGTACAATAAAAGAAGATCCTGCCAAAAACGATGTCTTCAATGAACCTAGAACAATGAAAATACTTAAATTAGTTTTAGTATATATATAAATATGCCCATAATATAATAACGAAAATAAGTATTTATAAAACTGTCATTCACATTCATAAGCTTAACTAAGTAAGTACGTATTTAGCAAAATAGTCACACAGAAGAAAATAAATAAGTACCATCTACAATTCATACGCATGTCAATCAAT
Organism: Apeira syringaria; assembly: GCA_934044485.1. Lineage (NCBI taxonomy): Eukaryota > Metazoa > Arthropoda > Insecta > Lepidoptera > Geometridae > Apeira > Apeira syringaria. The sequence continues at coordinate 9,986,360 of OW203670.1, read as the reverse complement.
AACAATAAACATTATATTATAATGTTCCTAGTTCTTTTTGTGACGGCCTTCCTTACTTCATATCACAAAATGTACTATTATATTTTTCTACCGACAACAACTTATTGATGCAAGGTAAAATTAATTAAACTTGATAGTGATTGTAACGTCTTGTTAAATTGACCAACAAGAAATAAGAAGTCGAATATATAAATTATCTTGTCAGCAGTGACATCAAGTGGCGGGTAGCAGAACTACAATGTGACACACATTCAACTAGTTTTACTCAATATTGTATAGATGTCGCAACGAGTAGTTAATTGTTCGACGTGCCGTGGACGTGGGAACGTCGATAGGTATTTTGGCCGATTTATATACATGCTGACAAAACATTTAATTTTAACGTAACTTAAGAGATGTTCTCACGCTAATTACGCATTTCCTTCTCTGTCGACAGAGTTCTATTGTTTCACTATTTGGTGTTATTACTTGCAAGCTTGAAGGAATTTAGTAGTAATCTATTTACGTACAACAAGCGGTGCCCCGCGGTTTAACCCGCATGGACTACAGTTCTTCAGTTATTATTCTGATCTGTATTGTTTTTGTATGTATCTCTTGTGTAATGTGTGTTGTGAGTGTCTTGAATAAATGTGGTTTCTTTCTTTAGTTACCTGAGGCAGAAAAACGTACGGTACACGTTTCCGGATAAAAAGTAGCCTTATATAATAAAAGTGTAAGTTTTTATCAATAATGGATGAAATTTGATAACGAGTAAGAGATGAAAAATTTGATAAAAAGTTGTTCTTAAATTGAGGTTTTTTAGGTTACAGAATTCTGTCCTAACAGGACCGCACTGTTTTACTGGAAGTTAAGTTATGATGCGGTTAGGATGTATGACCACGATTAGTGAAGACTAGGGAGAGGTGCGCGCAGCGTGGTGTGTCACCGACAAGGTGCGAGGTTCCAAGGTACGACCAGGATCGTAGAGGAAGAGCCTGGATGTGGACCGCTTCCCACTGGTCCTTGTGAAGATCAATGAGGCGCATATCCAGTAGTGAACGTCTTATAGCCGATATGACGATAAAACCTTCAATAAAGGAGCTCAAGGAACCAAGCATTTTCGATCGTAATAGAGCGCCCTCTATGTTTTGAGAATAATAAAAATGTCACGGTACTTTTAATGTGTACCTAACAGTAATTGAAATAATTGAACACACAATTACTAAATTTTTAAGGAAAATTCAGTTTAGTTTCAGTTACTAGTGGGATTTGACCCCGTTAGAATACCATCCTTTCGCACATATATTCTGTAGTCGTGGGTTCACATCGCTCTGGTAGCCGAACTGTTTCCTTCATAAATTTAAGCCTAGGTTCCGCCTAGCACAATGGTAATGCAATCCCACTAATATTATAAATGTGAAAGTTACGATGGATGGATGGATGGATGTTTGTTATTCAATCACGCTCAAACGGCTGGGCGGATTTGAATGAAATTTGGTATGTATATACTTCAGGTCCCGGAATAACACATAGGCTACTTTTCATCATCATCATTATCATCAATCATCACCACGCGGATAAAACCGCGGGGCGCAGCTAGTAAACCATAAAACTCTTAGTTAATGAATGTTCAATTTTGTACATATATTACCATGTAAATAATATATATATAAAGTAATAAAATTATTAAATCCAAGTGTGATAAATGCCATACGTCTTGGTGATCAAAAATAAACAAGAAAGGAAACTTTTGGTACGGTATAAAGAAAGTTATTAAGTGCCTACATTATAGGAAGGTATGCTTCTTGCTTACTTTTATGTTTACTCTGAAATATTTTATATACATCATTTCATATATTCAAAATCAATGGGGGAGGCCCTCATTGATTTCCACAAGGACCGGTTGGAAGCCCAGGCTTTACCTGCGATCTTAGTGAGGTAGTCTATCCACCATAATCACTCTAAATGTGTATATGTATATAAGTATGTATATCAGTCATCAGGTTACCATAGTACAGGCTCTGCCTAGTTTGGGACCTGAAGACCCTGTGTGAATATTGATAAATAAAAATAAATAAATAAATAAAAAATTTAAATAAAATTAAAATAAATATAGTCTGTGGTCCACGTTGTCGGTGGCCTTACTTATACAATGTAATATAGTAATACTAATATAGTAATACCAATACTAGTAGTAATTGTACTAGTAGGTATTAGTAGTCCATGCTTATACTTTATACATATTTTAGGAACTTCATAAACTTGATTTTTTTAAACATAATATACAGATCTTCTTCTGTATGTCGTATGTGCGATTGCTTCTGTATCTGTTGTTTGTATGTTACATAATACAGAACGGTAGTTTTCTTTTCAATATTATTTTTAACCTACTTAAAAAGGAGGAGGTTAGTCAACTCAACAGTATATTTTTTTGTCTTTTTACGTGTGTTCGCGGATGACTTCGACGTTTATGAACCGATTTTGATGTTTTTTTTTGTTGGTTTGAGATACTATTTAGTTATTACGTACCTTTACTACAAACTGGTTAAATAAAATAAATAAAATTCATTTATTTCAGGTTACTATGACCCATACACATAAGTTAACCAATTGAATAAAATAAAATTAAATAAGTATTAAATTAAATTAAAATAGAGTTAAATTAAATAGAATTCAAATTAAAATTAATTAGTCACGAAAATTCAATTCAATACAATTCAACTCAATTCAATTCAATACAATTCAATTAGGCGAATTCAGGTTAAGGCGATATAAATCTACCTTAAGAAAATGAATGCACCGAGATGAACGAATAAGTAGGTAGGACAAGAACCGCGGAACTTATTACAATAATATATTTTTTAGCGAGGAGGAAATCTTTGTAGTAACTGGACTGCAATGGTGGATGTAACAGTGTTGCAAGCCACATGTGCCGCAGTTCATCTCGAACCCCATGGGAGGGTGGTCAAAGTCCCCATTTCTACCATTCGCACGTCAGTAGTTTACTTCTATGGAAGAGATCTTGGAAAGCCCCTTCATGAGGCAGACGGCACTGGATGAATATCACCAGCACTCAGCCGTCGTCGCCTTCGAGCAAGAGCGGCTCCCGTTTGGAGCCCTCTTTCTCTGTGTAATTCATCATCATCATCATCATCATCATCTCAGCCATAGGACGTCCACTGCTGGACATAGGCCTCCCCATTCCTCCTCTGTGTAATTACGCCTTCATAATTCGCCCTCGACGGTCGCCGTGGCTCAGTCGTCAGTGGCGTGACTTCTGGTCGACGGGGACTCTGGGTACGAATCCCGTCAGGGGCAAACATTTATGCGATAGATGTTTTTCCCGGGTCTTGGATGTTTGTTTGATGTGATTTTGTGTGTCCATGCCTCTCGCGACACAGGGAATCCTAGTGCGGGGTTGTGAGTGTAAATAAATAAATAAATATAAATAATTGGAGATTACGGGCTGTTATTTATTACTAGTAGGTTTATACTATCTCCATACAAAATTTTATTGAAATCGGTGTAGCCGTTTGAGCGGGAAGAGGTAACAAACATACACACATGCATACAAACTTTCGCATTCATAATATTAGTAGGTTTAGTAGGACAATAACCTCATAACCCTGTTTTAAGTATTCAAAAGGTATCGGTAGAGTAGGGTTACCTGTATACTCGTATCAAGCAAAAGAAATTCTAAAGAGTGCAATTTCAACAAACAAAACAAGAATATGGTAACACACACGTAACATAAAGAAATTATAGAACGCGTACGTAACCGCGAGGCATATGTGTACAATAAAATGATATATCTGCGAAATATAAAAGGACATTCGACCGTGACAGGACTCGAACCTGCAATCTTCGGATCCGAAGTCCGACGCCTTATCCATTAGGCCACACGGTCTCGTACATATGTTAAGGAAATATGAAAATGCTCTACAAAATGCTGCGCGCGCAAGCCTTCACCAATCAATACTCAGTATGAAATACCGTAAAAGTGAAAACTTTGTTAAATACTTTCTTTATTCTAACTTCTTATAGTTTAAGAACCTCTTGCTTGCCGTGAACAATGGATATGCTAGAATCCCTTCAGATAATATGTATCATAGGGAAATTGTGCGATCAGCGTCAATCCTCGTCACGAGAGATCAAATTTAAAAATTGAATTTGATTTATATATTTATTGACAATTCGCACTGCAGTCTATTAATAGACTAAGATAGCTGCAGCAAATAGAGCGCGGCAATCTAATATGACAAACCCGAATAATACGCTTAGATTTCAATAAAACCACCATCGAAAGCGAACCAGCCAACGCAATGGCTACTTTAGAGAAGAGCATAGTTTCCCACGTTACCATTATTTTGCTTAATTGGCAAAGCGATAGGATGGTATTGTAAACGAGTCGTGGTCGAGTAGAATCGTGGTTCAAAAATTGATACTGCTGAAATAACAGCAGTATACATGTCCTGTACCTATAGTATACTAGCAGATGCACCCCACGGATGGTGATGAAAAAAGATGATGATGGAAATAAGCATATTTGTTAATCCAGGTTAATATAAGCTATCTCCATACCAAAATTTCATACAAATTCATCCAGCCGTTTAGGCGTGAAAGAGTAACAAACAGACATCCATCCACACTCACATACTTTCGCTTTATAATATTACTAGCTGCGCCCCGCGGTTTTTACCCGCGTCGTGATGATTGATGATGATGAAAAGTAGCCTATGTGTTATTCCGGGACCTGAAGTATCTACATACCAAATTTCATCTAAACCCGTTTAGCCGTTCTATCGTGATTGAGTAACATCCATCCAAACTTTCACATTTATAATATTAGTGGGATTATGTATTAATAATACAATTTTCAAGCGTATAAGTGAAGTATTAAATTAGACAATGGGCTGATTCTGTTAATCACTCGAACTAGATAAAACTCACTAAAATTCTTCAAAAAGATTGCTTTCTTTCTATTTAGATATAGATTTTAATAAATAAATTTAATTTTAGTGCTGTTATGGATAAGTATCATACTGATTTGGACTTTATCGTAACTATATAAGTACTTATCTTACATATCGGATAATCCAGAATTTTAATTTAGTTTAGTTGAACAAGAGCTCGGTCAGTAGTTCCCGTACTCGCCACGCTTGGTAGGCGGGTTGGCGAGCGCAGTATATTTTGTGACCATCAGACAATTTAATTTCTTTTCTTCTGTTGTAAGAAAAGACAGTGTAAGTACAGTTCAAGCGCATTTGTCGTTACCGCGAGAATTTATTATAAACGAAAAATATAGTCTTTCCTTAATATATTTTTTAGTAATAAATAAGCAAATGAAATCAAATTTTCTTATATCAGAATTAAAAATTATGGTGGTAGGGTACTTTAGAATACCCGCCTGGCTAGCTACCACCCTCAAGTTTGAAAGACTGTCACCAAACATATAGTGTGTTCAGGGAGCAGTCCAGAGCCAGTAAGCATAATATATGTAAATCGTGATAAAATCTTCGACCACATCTCTGACCATCAAGTGATATAGTGGTCAAACGATATAGATATATACCAAATAAATAAATAAAAAAGTTTTTTTTAATACTGTATAGATTGACCGTTTGACCACTATCTCACTTGATGGTCAGTGACGAGTAATTAAGGACTGAGTAACTTAATTTAAAGTTCGCGATTTTTGACTCGAAGTCGGCGTTTTATTGATTTTTCAAGAATTTTTTAATGTCTTCAAATTGAAATATGAATTATCCAAACCTGAAAAACCTGTTCAATAATCGTTAATCTAACAATATATTCAAATTAATACTGTAAAATTATGAGTCCAAAGGACAATAGTAAACATTTATAATTTTGCTAGAAGGAAGCTGACAAAAACATTGTATATATTTTTTCTCAAATAAATACATACATACATATGTAGTAAATTATAGTATAGTAGTATATATAATAAAAACAAATATATAGATAAATATACAAAAAGATTCGCAGCCGGTAGGATTCGAACCTACGCTCCCAGAGGGAATCTGATTTCGAGTCAGACGCCTTAACCACTCGGCCACGACTGCTTACGTACGCATTGTGAAATTACTAAACAGATCACTAAATCCAATATCTAAAGAACATAACAAATATTACATATTTTATGTCGAATTGTGTACGTCTGTATTGTCTGTCTGTTATTTATTCTTTTCACTTGAATGTTTGTGAGATGATAATTTTAGCACTTCTGTCTTTATATTAAGCATTCTTTTTTAGCATCAACAACGCGCTTTCTAACTTCAATAAAACAATATTTATTTATTTGTGGATTTGTGGAAGACCAACAGCTAATATTTAAATACCTACAATTAAAGGTTCTCATGGATAACTGAATAATAGATTTTTTTTTGTCATAAGCATACACACATAATAACTTATGAACTTCGCCAATGTCTGTGTATGTTTTTGTTGCTGGCTGCGTATGTCACAGCGAGTGGCGATATTTCATCATTTCTTGTGTAGCGGTACTTCATGTAGCGGTCATGTTGACCGCTACAGTAGGTTATTCTTTTCTATATGGGTAATTATCATGATAATAAATGTATTGCTCCTTTAGGAAGGAGCAATACATTTATTATCATGATAATTGCACACATAGTTGTCTAGTATAGTCTAGTCTGCATATATCACAATTTAACAACAAACTAGCGTCCGTCAGTTTGACAGCCGACGCTCCCACCGCTAAGCTATCATCGCTTCAAACCAGTATCCGCTTCTTAATACATTTTATGACTATTATAAGCTGATGACAACTGCTTGCACCTGTTGTTAGATGATGACGTGGTAAGTGATATATAGTTATTACCGCATATGTATTATTATGTAACAACCTTTATATGTTTTCAGAATTCAATTGTTTTGTATTGTTTTGTTTTGTTATACCAGAAGGTAGGCAGCAGCATCTTCTGAGGATTGATAATTAAACTGCGCTCGCTAACCCGCCTGCCAAGCGTGGCGAGAATTGGCAAATCCCCCCTATATGGGGGAGGCATATGTGTGAACGCCCTATGGCTGAGAGAGAGTCAAAACTCGCGGTGTCATTGACCTCTTGACTTGAGCTAAAGCACGAATCATCATTTCTGAGTCATCGTAGTAATTTTCATAACTGCTATATTTACCTGGTAACCTGTTATTACTATTATTGAGGTAGGTCGTGACTGCGGTAGAACTTTAGGTAAGCATCTAACAACTACCTATCTTAATAATACTAGTGCTTTTAGTACTAAGTTGTAAGACAGCCGTGCGGTCCGAATGATGCTGATAAACGATGACGCCGCTATAAAGTTAATTTGATATTATATCCATAAATAATCTATGCTACAATACTAGAAAGAGGTCAAGTTTTTGAGGTTGTAATGTAGACAGACCCAATGTCTGGATCTACTGTCCCGATTTTGAAAATTCTTGTACAGATTGACCGCCACGTTATTTGTAAGTCTCATAAGCTCATCATCATCATCATCATCACCACCGTTTTTAATCATCACGTTTCAATTTCAATTAATTTATTAACTATTAGCGCCCCGCGGTTTCACCCGCTTGGATTACGGTTTTTCCGCTACCTCAATTATCCCACGGAAACTATACCTTTTCCAGGTTAAAAGTAGCGTATGTGCTATTCCAAGGTCTAACCTATATCCATAACAAATTTAATCGACATCTGTACAGCTGTTTGAGCGTAAAGGAGTCACAGATGTTTTTGAATTACTTATTTGCGTATCCCACGGGAACACCAATTATTTTCGGGGTGTAAATATGCCTGTATAAATCTACCCCCTTACTAATAAACATTGATTACGCTGTGAATAGTAATTCAGTGTTTTGTTCCGTTCTCTCTACGTCAAACTGTCTCATTAGCGACAAAGACAAAACACTGAATAACTATTCAGAGGTTATGCAACGTTTATTAGTAAGAGGGTTAGTCTAAACTATCGCCATACCAAATATCGCCTAAAAATATATAAAAAGCCTTTCATATTCACGATCTTGTATCGAGATGGAATGATGATGGAATCATCACCATCATCATCGTCACCATCATATCAGCTATGTGACTTCTACTGCTGGAATTATGCCTCCCCATTGATCACAAAGGCTATAGTCCCCGAGTTATATAAAATAAACAAGATATGAAAATAATGGACAGACGACCTGACTAAGATCGCAGGCAAGGGCTGGATGCGGGCCGCTTCCAACCGGTCCTTGTGGAAATCAATGGGGGAGGCCTTTGTCCAGCAGTGGACATCCTATGGCTGAGATGATGATGATGATGATGATGATGGTGATGATGATGATGAAAATAATAATGAATGCTTACCCTTCGGCATCCCGCATGGCGGCTTCGTTCGTGAATTATCTAAGAAGTCCAAATCGAATCGTCTCGCTGGAGGAAACGTCAGAGCAACGTGACCGTACACGCACACCAGCGCACTCAGCGCCGCGCACACTAACACACACCTATACATCGTGATGTCACTGCACTAGCACCTCATTTCGAAAATGGACGCGCCTCTTTTCACGTAACACGGAGGTTTTTATGTTGACATCTTTTGATTGCAGAACTTTTTACACTTTTGTATCACAACTAAACAGCTTTTGTGTCACTTTTATTCACTCGTTGGCGGGGCGTTCTATTGTGCACTCGTATTTATCTGTAACAAAAATAGCATTGTGTTAATATTTACAGCGTACAAGACGATTTTAGATAAGTAAATAATTTGAAATATGAGACTGTTTTTCTCTTGTTTAATTATTATTATGTAAATGCGAAAGTTTGGATGGATATTTGTTCCACAACCACACCAGTGGGCCAAGACAAAATGCATCGCTTCATAGCGATTCTCTTTCTCTAGCCGTTGAATGTTCGATCTCGTTGTTCTTGTGATATACTCGTATATCCAATGACTATGAAACCTGTTGACTAATGGTACATCTTCCCCTACGGTGAAAATGATTAGCGCAAATCGAGCTCGGTAATGCCTTTCGTCCCATCCTGTTCTGGTATGCGTAGATTTATATCGCTCTATCTTGTTTCCTCACCCTATTTTATCGCTCGCTTCGCAACGAGAACGAACATTCAACGGCTACAGACAGAGAATCTCTATGTAGCGATGCATTTTGTCTACGGGCCTAGAACAGTTCGACGGATTTGGATAAAATTTGGCTCACAGTTAGATTGTAGTTTTTAAGTGCACATAGGCTACTTTGTATCCTAACAAAATTTGTTAATCCCGTGGGATAATAAAATTAAGGCAACCATTAGTAGTGGTCAACCGCGAGGCGCAGCTAGTTTTTCTACTACTATCCAGCAAGCATTATTGCTTGCTGGATGATGATTGATGCTGCACATTTTGCGCTATTATTAGCGCAAAAATGTGTCCTGTGATATTACATACCGTGTCAGAAAATATCAAATACTTCGAACATAATATACCTCTATTCTAATGTTCGAAGATCAAATAATTGACCGTGCGGTCCGATGTATTGATCTTATATCTAAAAAAACTGTTATGCTAGGCATAAAAAGTATACATACATACAGTTCATATATCTTAATTATTTCACAACTTCTATGTATTGCTTCCGGGCTGTTTGGCCGTGGTCTATGTGAAACTTGTGTTACCGTAGAACTCTCCTTCGCGGCGTCTTCTCTGATACTGCAGCATCAGAGAAGACGCCGCGGAGGAGAGTTCTACGCTCTTGTCGCCGCTCGGACCTGAACCACTGAAGATGTCGACCGCAGTGATCGACGAAACGTCTGGAACACCAGTTTCACATAGACCACGGCCAAACAGCCCGGAAGCAATACATGCAACGCCGGCCGTGAAAGCCTTAGAGTTTATGTTTCACAACTATTTTACTTTAGCAATACAAAGACGGAACGCTGCCAGCGTCTTGGGCACAATGCCGCAGGGGCCCGTTTTAGATTTAATTTAGTTTTTATTAAATTTTTAAGGTCTTTATTTTAAGTTAGACTATTTAAGTAAGTATACAAAGTCTTTAAGTAATTTTATAATATATAACCTACTAGCTGACTTGGCAAAACTTGTTCTGACATATAAATTATCGAAATATCAAAGTGATACCACTGAGGTACTATTACTACGTAGTAATAGTACCTCAGTGTACGACACTTCATTTAAATTAGATGAAGTTATCACTTTCCAATATGAAAATTATAGGAAATTAATTTGCGTCGCTTGTCCTAGTCGTCCTAGTCGTCTTGGTAACTTTAGTAAGTACTCAGGGTGTTATGTCTGTGTTTACGTTAACATAATAGGTGAGTAGATACCGAAGTAAGTACTCTAGGTATATATGTCTGCGCTACAATTAAATACTAGCATTCTATTGTTCTCGAACAATGCCTCAGACAGACGGACATTCCAATGCAACCGTTCAAATCAACAAAGAATCTAGTCTAGATGTTAACAAAGATTTGACAACATAATAGTCCACTACAGTAGTATTGTACACTACACGTCAAATTGTTTTTGAAGTGAAAACTTCTTTAGCGGCGGCGTGCACTTTTGTATGGGGAAACGCGTAAGATCGCCAGGAATTTGTCGTAGAAATTTAAACTTAAATGTGTTAATAATAAGGAACACTTTCGTTTGTTGGCAGTTTTATTTGATAAGGTCTTTTTGTTACAAGTATTGAGTTCGGCAAAACGCCGATATTAAAAAGAGGAAATCTTTCGTTTTTTCAAAAAAAAAAAATTGGTTGTCTGTAAAGTCGGTTTACGGACGATAGATTTACGTGATAACGACATAATCATGCATGACTTTGACTTTGTCATTGTCATTGTCATTGACTTTGACCATTGACCATTGACCATTGACTTTGACTTTGACCTTGACCTTGACCTTGACTTTGACCTTGACTTTGATTATATTATCTAGATCTAGATAAAACTCAGGTGGAACGTTACGCGGAATGTTACCGTTACTATTTTTCATGTTGGCGTTCATCAATTTATAAAACGTTATCACGTCAAAAACGTCATTATTTTAATTCTAAGTGTCCTATTATAAATCTGAACGTTTGGATGGATGGATGTTTGTTACTCAATCACGTCGGAACGGCTGGACGGATTTAGATGAAATTTGGTATGTAGATACTTCAGGTCCCGGAATAAAACATAAACTTTTCATCATCATCATCAATATGTTCAAGTTTTTACTTCTGCCGGCACTCCCAGTTGTTTTTTTCAAAAGCACCCGTACATGCACATGAGATTCTTTTTAAACTTATTATTTTATTGCGTCTTTCCCTAATCATGAATATCTATACTAAATAACACGTGAAAGCGTTTAAAACAAGACTATAACTGATTTTATTAGCTAGTCACGTGATGCCATTAGCCGTCCCTTCACAAAACAGTGAAACTGTTCTAATGACAGCAAATGTCAGCTTTCTATGAAAGTATCGAAATAACGCGTTCCTTCTCAAAATATTGCTATTACTATTTGTTAACAAGAGAATAGGTCTAATTTTCAAACGTACGTAACGTAACAACTAATAACAGCTATTTCTGTAACGATTAGGGTTGCCAATTGTGTTATCGCTCGAAATAAGTAAACCTTATTTATATTTCGAATTCGGAACCTGTCATGACATAAATCTTATGGCTGACTGAAAAATGAAAAACTGAACATCTAAATTCAAAATTTAGACGTACAATTACAATACTCGAATCGGATGGATATACATACTGTGCACCGCTGGGTCTTTTTGCACTTTTGTCCTTTGTAAGGATGTTTTCCTTTTGCGTTTTATTTCTGTTAAATTGCCCGATAAGGGTATAAGGGGTCACAATTTACGTACGTTTTCTACAAAAATACAAGAGGGATATTGATTGACATGACACATACATGTTACAAATTATGTTTTTATATACTGTTTAGTTCTAGCGTTTGACCACTATCTCACTTGATGGTCAGTGACGATGAGGTCGAAGATGTTATCACGCTAGACCTAGAATGCTTAATCTCTATCGAGGACTGCTGCCTAGAAGAAGATGATTTTAACAACACTTTCATTCTAAAAATTAGAATTGTTTGATTCAAAATCAATCCTTTCACGTGACAACCCTACCTAACTTAATAGGTAGAATACATTATTACTGTAGTTGTCTTGGATTCGATCTGACTTGTGTGAGAAAGTGATTCAAGATTATATGTAATTATTATTGAGGTGTTTAATGTGTTGTTAATAATGTAGATTTATTGATTAAAAAAAAAGGTCACGCCTCAAATATAATATTATGTAGTTTGATGCCGGCATAACGCAATACGAAATTGTTAATGTATGTTGTGAAAGTTTGAACATAGCATTACGCGTATATCCTCCAAGAAGCGTATAAAGACACATTTATTTTCATGTGATAGGTATAATAGTATTTTATGAAACTGTATCATAATAAGGGTTCTTTTAAGAACAAATTTTGTCCAGTTTCATACACTACTTTAACTTATCTCATAAAATAGATAATTAAATGTACGTAAAGTTACAGCATATGTTTGCATTTATTTGTAAACGTTTAGCGCCAAAATTCATTTGCAGGTCGCGCATGCGTGTTGTAAAAAAATTTCTCACCCTTTTCAGTGATATTTGCTACTCACGGGACCAATTGTCGTTATGTATGTTCACCAATGTCTTCACCCGTAACTATAATGTCATCGAGGTATGAGTAGCACTTTTCTGTTATTGGCAGTGTAACTCAAAACCGCTTGACCGATTTTGATTAAATTTAAATGGGACAACACGCGAAGCACCAGCAAATAAAAAAGAATCATCAAAATCTATTCACCCAGTCGAAAGTTCTAAGGTAAAAAAAAGAAACATACCGGTCGAATTGGTAATCTTCTCCTTTTTTTGAAGTCGGTTAATAACATCCGTGATCCGGGCTGCGTTCAGGAGCTTCGTCGGCCAAATATTAATCGACCAACATTTGATCGATGTCCACGAACGGCTACTTCATAGCATGTTGCAGAAGAAGGAGAAGAAGTCACTTACATTGTTCATGGATCACATGATAGTTACTACTGCATATGCCACTTTTGACAGCCGACCAAGATTTGATCGATTCTAGAGGTAGAAAGATTATGGTCTCGTCGAGCATAATTTGCTCTAACAGGTTGAAGTGAACGGTCATGATCAAATATTGGGTGGAACAAATAATGATCTAGTTGAGTTCGTGAACGCCGCACATCCCCTGTCAGAGCAAGATATGGCTTGGCCGATGGAGCTGCTGTACGCACGCCCGTGCACTGCGTTATCTCATAACTTCCTCATGTACTTATGCGTAATTTGGCCGTAACGAAACGGAATTTCCTAAATTTTAATTTAAATTAAGAAATAAGTTAATTTTAAACTCTTCCCATTACAATTTCATCTCTTTACTCAATTATGATAGGGCACAAAATGATTTAGCATTTACAATAATCGCTACTTCACCGACGACGTACCTACGTTCGTTACGTCCGTCACAGTCCACGGCTACTCTCTACTTTCTCCTAAACAATAGAGGCTGTACTTATTATATATATTGTTTTCACTTTATGTCGAACATCTTATTAAAGTGTCAACTATTTTTTAACCGACTTCAAAAAAGGAGGTTACTCAATTCGAACGTGTATATGTTTTTTTTTATGAGTGTTCGCGGATATCTGCGTCGTTTATGAACCGATTTTGATGATTTCTTTTGACGTGATAACGTTTTATATATTGATGAATACCAGCAACACTCATGAAAAATAGTAACGTTCCGCGTAACGTTCCACCTGAGTTTTGTATTACATAAAATAATCAAAGTCAAAGTCAAAGTAAGTCAAAGTCAAAGTAAGTCAAAGTCAGTCAAAGTCAAAGTCATAGTCATAGTCAAAGTCATAAATGATTATGACGTTATCACGTAAATCTATCGTCCGTAAACCGACTTTACAGACAACCAATTTTTTTTTGTTAGATAGAGTATACTTCCGTGGTGGTCACATTCAAATTTCATCAAAATCGGACAAGCGGTTTTTGAGTTATACTCCAATAACAGAAAAGTGCTACGCGTATCTTGATGATATTATTGTTGCGGTTGAAGACATCGCAGAACACACATCATCATCCGAAGGTACCGACTTCAACAAGTTATTTCACACTTTTGAGTGTTGAAGTCGGTTGCATTTTTTTGTTAATTTTTTATTTTTTGCTCCACGCAATTAACCAGAGTTACTTAAACTTTTTGTAGGAAATGACCATACACGTCACAAATATGGCGGTCCCTTACCGACCTGAATTTTAGAATTAGCCTCATCTAATTTTGAGAGAGATTAACAAGGAGAAAGAGGGTAGATTAATATTATAATATTTCACATGTCTACTGCTCATCTGAAACAATTGTATTCTATTTGCAACGAAATAATGTATAAATTCCTTACCCCTCAGTTTTACCAGGGTGGTGATGAAAAATGGTGATGATAGTGAGAATGAAAATAAGCCTGTGTTAATCCAGGGTATAAGTCTCCATACTACTTACATGAGGTAAAACGAATTTAGCCGAGTTAAACGTATTTTCTCAGCGGCCGCAGTGTATGTACTAGATTTTTTAACGGTACACCATTCTTCACGTAGGTCGTAGGTACAGCTAAATCAATAAATATTCACAGGTAGTAGTCACCACCTGCCACTTTCACCTGCATACCTATCGAATCGACTGACGACATACCGATTGTATTATCGATTCGATAACTCGATTAGAAATAGAGATCGTTATCGATAGTTTACGGTTGGACAACAGTTGCCTTGCAACAGTTGTTGCAAGGCAAGATTAAAACTTTTAATGGTAGTGATTCGCTTATTCAACTGAACTAAACTAAAATTTTGGAAAACTAAATCAGTTCTTATACGGTTACGATAAAGTCTAAATTAGTATGAGACTTATCAATAACATCACTAAAATTAAAATATATTTATTAAATTTGCGGGTAGCTTTAGCGAAATTAAGTTGCCATTTATTTGGTGCCTAAAACTAAAACTACCCGCAATTGGCCAACAGTTGAATAAAACTCGTCCAATATTAGTGAGAGCGTTGTATGGAGTTATACGAATTTGAATTTTAGCGTAAATACAATACGAGCTATTTCAATTTGAAAAATGTTAGTGAATTTTAGCTAGTTTATGTGATTAACAGAATTAGATTATTCTGATATTTTAGTTTGGTTATTTACACGTATGTAGATGAATACCATTTAGATGATAGTGTGAGGAGAATCGCTTTGTTTGCGGTTTCTAAAACGTTGAGTTGATTTAAATATTTTAATTTCTTCTAGAAAAGAAGTTAAACTTCTTTTTAACTACATCAACATTAATTTTAACTTCAATTTTAACATCTTCAAGAGACCTTAGTTATTTATAAACAATGTTTTGATTATGACATAGATCTAACAAAAATAAAAATATAGCATTATTTACATAGCCCCCCGCGGTTTAACCCGCACGGATTACGATTTTCCCGCTACCTCAATTATCCCACGGGAACTACACTTTTTCCGAGATAAAAGTAGCCTATGTGTTAATGCAGGGTTTAAAATATCTCTATACCAAATTTCATCAAAATCGGTGTAGCCATTTTAGCGCGAAGAAGTAACAAACATACAGATAAACACACATACACACAAACTTTCGCATTTATCATATTAGTAGGATAGAATTTCATATTCAATAAAATAATGCTAAAATACGCGTAAACGCCTCAAATCTGAACGTCCTAACAAGTTTAAACTCAAACTAAACTAACTAACTCACGTACATTTCAGTTAGTTTGATTTTTCCGCTTACACTGAATCGGTTATAATTACTTTTACAACAAGTACAGAAGTAATGTATTGAAGAGTTAACGTGTTACAAAATAAGCGCGAGTGTATTGCCTCAGCTATTACTAATAAATTATTAAAACAAGTAGCTGCGCCCCGCGGTTTTACCCGCGTGGTGATGATTGATGATGATGATGAAACGTAGCCTATATGTTACTCCGGGACCCGAAGTATCTACATACCAAATTTCATCGAAATCGGTATAGCCTTTTTTTTTTTTTTACATATTATAAGTTTGCGTTTGACAACTGTCTCACCTGATGTTAAGTGATGACGTTATCTAGGATTTAGCACACAAACCTAGAAGGTTATTATTCCTATTCACTCGCGACTTGAAGACTCCAGGATTGTACATATCTGGAAACACAGACTCGGGCAACGAGTTCCATTCCTTTTAGCCGTTTAAGCGTGAAGGAGTAACAAACATACACACATACATATAAACTTTCGCCTTTATAATATTAGTGGGTACTTCCCACTAGACGTATCATTAGAATTCTACGGTATCTATACTAATATTATAGAGGAAATATTTCATCGTTTGTTTGTTTGTATTGAATAGGTTCCGAAACTACTGAACCGATTTGAAAAATTCTTTCACTTTTGGGAAGCTACACTATCCCCGGGTGATATACACTATATGATATTTTCACAAAAATTAGGGATCCCTATAATTTTTGTTATTGAAATGTTTCACCCGTGCGAAGCCGGGGCGGACCGCAAGTTGAAAATGATGAAATAATTACATGAAATGATGGTTATGTGTTACGGCTACCATCTCTCTACAGTTATTACGGAAGGCACGAGACTCACATCGTATGACGGAACAGTTAGGTAAGTGATCCACTTCCTAGCGAGCTCTTTCTCACCTCTAATGCGACATCCATACTATAATAATTATTGTAGTATCGATTCAATCTCACATTCGAATTTACAATAATTATTCTTCTTTTTTATCTTCTCTCAGCCATGTACGTCCACAGATGGACATATGCCTCCCCCATATAGGGGGGATTTGCCAATACTCGCCATGTTTGGCATGCGGGTTTCCGAGCGCAGTATGATTTACAATACTCAGAAGGCGCCGCTGCCCACCGTCTGGTACGTGATCCCTTAGCAATAATAATTTACTATAATTATTGTAAATTCGATTGTGAGCTTGAATCTTTTGTTTATGTAACAGGGTGCTAATTCTCTTATTTATTAACACTATTCATTCATAAATAATCCAATGTCGTTCAAATGTTATCATAAATAAACTTAATACTCTGCTAAAATAACAATTGCATCTCGATTGCATTGTAGACAATTGAATTGCGGTAGAAATTAGATCAGTGTAGCCATTACAATTATACTCCAAGTAGAATAGCAAACCTAGAAAAATCGACGATTCATTGACAATCTATAATCAATGTGCAGTAGAGTTGATACCCAATCCATTTTCGTCACCTATGCTTATTAACCGACTTCAAAAAGGTGGTTCTCAATTCGACCCGTTAGTTAAAATTATTTGTTACCTCAGAACTTTGGACTGGGTGAAACGATTTTGATGATTCTTTTTTATTTGAAATTAATTTCATCAAAATAGGACAAGCTGTTTTTGAGCTACACTCAAAAACTCAAAAAGTGTTACGTCTACTTGGACGATTTCCTAATCGAGGGTGAGGAAATCGGTGAACATGCACAATGACAATTGATCCTGTGAGTAGCCAAGGTCAATGAAAAGAATGAAAAAAAATTACCATCCGACATTATAATAATAAAAAATATTAAAAAATACATACGTGTCGAATTGAGAACCTCCTAATCCAAATTAATTTTGCATGTGGAATGGAACTCATTGCCTAAATCTGTATTTCCGAAAAAATACGACCTGGGTATCTTCAAGTCACGAGTGAATAGGTATCTTCTAGGCAGGCGTGCTCCATCGTAGACCGCATCATCACTTAACATCAGGTGAGATAGTGGTCAAACGCCTGCCTATTCCCAATAAAAAAATAATGAAAAAAAAATGTTTTTACACCTGTAACTGCTGTGGCATTTGTCTTTTGACGTGTTAAGCTCAACCTTTATATTTAATAATTTATTTACTACTACTTCAAATGTATAAGTGTACACAGTGTTAGTGTTCAAATAAATAAAATGTTTGAAACTTATTTTCATAGGTAATTTAACTATAATAATTGACATAATTTAAAAATAATTTAGAATAGCAATAAAATAATCTAACTTAAAATAAAAACCTTAAACATTAAAAAAAAACTAAATTAAATCTAAAACGGGCCCCTGCGGCATTGTACCCAAGATGCTGGCAGCGTTTCCTCTTTGTAATGCTAGGCGTTGAGTTGAGCGAGGAAGCTGCCAGCTCTTCGGTCTCCTGAGACGTCAACCAGTCTCTTGGAGATTTCCTTGAAGAAGTTGAGCGCGCTAGGACCCCACGGGCCAAGGGTCTCGACACAGAAAGGAACAAAATTGTATTCCGCGCCGAGACCGCTGTATTTAGCTACTTTTGCCTTTTCGGCCGATTCTGCCGCCGTTTTCATAGGTACATTCTAACCGAATGACCAACAAAAATTAGTCTAGTTAAGGCGCGCTTATACCAAATATTTAGGTATTAGAGGCGTGTTAAGCAGGACAGTAGCGCCATTTCACTTTACATTGATTACTTAACATGTCACTATGTCACCCCATGCTCCCACATGAGCCCACTCGTTCAAACAAGTCTAACAATAGGTTTCAAAACAAACCGCGCTGTTATGTAAGCACGTTGAGCGGCGATTGTCACTTGTCTCAGATTCGGTGGGAAAATTTACTGTTTTGGAATACGAAATAGGAATACATAACCATTATGTAACTAGCTGTGCGCCGCGGTTTTACCCGCGTGGTGATGATGGTGATGATGAAAAGAAGCCTATATGTTAAGGGTATATAAGCTATCTCCGTACCAAATTTCATCTAAATCCATCCAGCGGTTTAGGCGTTAAAGAGTAACAAACATACATCCATATTAACAAACTTTCGCATTTATCATACAAGCTGGTGGTGGCACGTGGTGATAATTGATGATGATGATTAAAAGTAGCCTATTATAGTACCCTTCCAGGATCTGAAGTAAATCGGTCCAGCCGTTTGAGCGTTGAAGAAGTAACAAACATACAGACAAACTTTCGCCTTTATAATATAATTGGGATTAGTAGGATGATATAAATATTTCGTCAGAAATCTGTGTTTTCTTTTTGCAACCCGCGGTTTGACTTGCGCGGATTGTGAGTACCCATATCCCTCCTACACAAGTTACAATAAAGTGTTATTTCTAGCTAGAGGATCCGCTGTTTCCATGGAACGTATTGCTGAGTTTTTTTCACGTCTAAATATTGCTTTTACATAAAATGTTTGTTCAGGAAACACCAATGAATCGAACTATAGTCGTGATTATATAATTATAATATAAGACCGGTCTACATACAAGTTGTCACGTCACATTTTTTTTATAAAACTGCGAACTGTGCTTCTAAAGCGTGAATTTTGTCGATATTTTAACGACAAAATTCACGCTTTAGAAGCACAGTTCGAAGTTTTATTATCACAATTAACTTATGCAATAAAACTATCATAATTATGGTGCTCACGTTTATATTATGTAGTCGAATAATGTATAAAATATTATTAAATATTCCAAATTTCGGAATAATATATATCATCCGATATGGTCTAGTGGCTAGGATACCTGGCTCTCACCCAGGAGGCTCGGGTTCGATTCCCGGTATCGGAATATTTTTTTAAGCTGTTTCGGTCTTTTATTTTTTAAACCCAAGTTTATATAACATAACACGCGTAAAATCATCCATCTATCTTCAAGATTGGCAACATAAAAATTAAAGTCAATTGTAGAACAATAACACTTACTTTACTACAAAAATTACTTCGTAGCAAAAATATTTGTACGCATATCTCTATATGTCTCATACTTTATTTTTCTTTCGCACTGTTTTTACAAATTTCGTATTTATCACAATAATTATACAACTGAAATAAATAATAATATTTTTAACGACATCTGTCAACGAATAGCGGAACTACTTTGTTATGCTTTAAGGATAATTTTATCGTATAATAATTGTGTATGAATTTGAAGCGATGATAGCTCAGCGGTGGGAGCGTCGGCTGTCAAACCGACAGCTGCAGGTTGGTGCGTATTGAACCTGCCTCTGTCTGATTGATAACGGTGTTAAGCAGCTCAAGCCGTGTGGTAGGGTTCTTTCGAGTACCCGCATGGCTAGCTACCACACTCAAGTTTGAAAAACTGTCACCAAACACATAGTGTGTTCAGGCAGCAGTCCTTGAGAGCCAGGAAACTTTCTAGGTCTAGCGTGATTACATCTTCGACCACATTGTCACTGACCATCAAATGAGATAGTCATCAAATGCTAGATATATACAGTACATACTAAGAAAATGTGTATGTAAAGATATTGATTATATATTATATATTATATATCTGTTTGACCTGTGTCTGGGTGTGTATATGTATATAAGTATATATACCAGTCATCTGGTTACCATAGTACAGGCTCTGCCTAGTTTGGGACCTGAAGACCTTGTGTGAATGTTGATAAATAAAAAAAATAATAAAAAAATATTAGAATTATATGGTAAAAGTAGCAACAAATTACCCATTTCGGGCGTACAACAAACTATGGATACGTACTAAAATTAAGGGTGCATATTATCCAAATATTCTAGTAGAGTATCATCATCATCATCTCAGCCATAGGACGTCCACGGCTAAAAATATATACATTATACACACCCAGACACAAATCAAACAGACATGTTCATACACACAAATGTTTGACCTGTCCGGGAATCGAACCCGGGACCAACGGCTCAGAAGGCAGAGTGCTACCAACTGCGCCAACCGACCAGTCAAATCGATTTTGACAGCTTCGGTAGTCGGCTATTTTCAATCAGTCAATTTTTTTTTTTTTTTATTGAAACAATAATATGTATGAATAATATGGAATCAATATTGATTCAATATGCGTTAGCATCATATTATAGTTTGTGATTCGATACTATTTAGTGCCATATACTTAGCATGCAATTTTTCGTAGTCTGTTCGCATCTGAGTATCAAGTCTACTAATATCAAGTTCGTATTCAGTCCAGTGCGAGGCCGACTCAGAAGACATCAAAAATCCGTAGTCTGCTATAGCGGCCTGAATCTATGATGTCGGTTTTGAACGAAATTGACAAGTTGGATGCTAACAGACTACGAAAAATTACGTACTTCATCACTGTATCGAGAATTGAATCAAGATTGATTCATGTACGAATTGAAAATAGCGGACTACCAAAGCTGTCAAAATTGCCCATTGTAAGCCGATCATATTGCCGTATTGAAAAGTAAACTTAGGCCCCTAGGGCCCTAAGGGTGGCGCCATAATATGGACCAACAGTCGGAAAAAACTTTTTTTCCTTCGAGAAAAGTTTCATTAGCAATCCGATAGATGGCGCTACGTGGTAGCGGAAGCTGAACAGATTATCTTTTAGAGTAATAAAAACCTCTTGACGATACATGACAATAATTTATTTATATTTAAATACCCTTTTATCTCTATGCGTTTACAAATTATCAGATGTTCGATAAATAGTGTAACATCGATGAAATGCTTGAAACGATCGTGACAAAGTGATTTGACTTCCCGTCACTGCAACTTCGCGGTTCTTACAGTCTATTAACTGTCATTGTGCTCAAACTACAAATTATTTTCACCTCTATGGTGACATCTTAAAGTTGATTGTTAAATCATTATCTTTGCATACATTTTCTGAAAGGGCTTGTGTACTGTGTAAGATTGTTGGATTCAAATCTTTGACTCGTTATAATAAGATTCAATGCCAATATTCTATCTGTTTGTATGCTTCGATTTTAGTGATACTATACCCTATTTTGGGTCATTATGGTGCAATTTGAATTGTGGAAAAAGAAGGAAGCAGATGCTTCCGTACACAGGCTGTAGTTAAAAGGTGGGAAAGATTCTATCAATTGTATTATATGGCCTTCCTTGATGAAATTGTGAACAATGAGAAATCTTCAGTACGATTCTAATCTAGTTTGACACGCTTTTGTATTACGCTGAACTTTTATAAACCATTAGATAGTAACTGGCAACCGAAGCGCTGCGCTCAACGTTTTCCCAGAGTTCTCCAATATGGCTAAAATACAATTTCTCCATTCAAATTTTAACCGAATAGTTTAAATATAGTTGATAGTTATTAGTATAGTTGTGTTATGCGTGGAAAAACAGTCGGTCGCCCAGGTTGCTAGTTTATCAGTTATTATCTTATACATTTAGGAGAGTTTGCTCTGGAGCGACATTTTATTCCTCCATCTCCATTCCACCAAATAATGTCCAGACGTACGGCAATGCGCCATCGCTACATGGTAGATATCCACACGTACGAAGCGTTTTGCTTCCACTTTCTTAATGCGTACTGCCGTACGCATGGCATCTCGTTGGAAGGAATCTCGATGCCAGATTCTGTGTTTCCCGATACGTACAATCCTGGAGTCTTCAAGTCGCGAATGAACCATGTAGGTTCGCTTGCTACATCTTAGACCGCGTCATCACTTATGATCAGGTGAAGCAGTGGTCAAACGGAAGCTTATAAACTTGTTTTTTAAAAGTACGGAAGCTTAAAGCTTTCCTCAATATTTTCCTATATTTTTCATTTCCAACTAGTAGCAGCTTCAGCCAGTGGCTTCAGCTTTATGACATTAAGAATTTCGAAGTGTCATCCCCGGTCAATGATGTTTTACTAAAGATGACGTATATTCATACTGCGCGGTGCTCAGATTTTGTTCCTTTACGACATAAACATGCTTACTGCGACAGATGATACGGTACAAATAATATAGAAAAGGATAGCTATATGTTTAGACTTGCGCTTGAAATACGCGTCGTAATCAAAATTACTACAACTGACCTAATTTTGCCGCCTCAGTTTCTGTGCGCTTGTGCGACATCTACCTCATATAAACATATAATATCATTATCCCCGGATATATATCCCCGGTAAAATCTTTTGAAAAACGCTTGATTCTATTATATTAACGACCTTTTAAGGATTTTACTTATGTAAGTATTTATTGCATATCTTTTCGTCTATAGTAATGATTGTAAGCATCGTATAATAGCTAGAAATACAGTATTTTATCACCACATTCTTCATACTTTAATTATTATTATTATATGATTAAGACAATAAGAACGCAATAGGTATGTTACGGCATAGACAATATGACCATTAACTCAAAAAATAAGCAACCGTAACGATATAATTACAAAAATTGCGTAAAAGGTACATCTCTCATGTTATACAATCAATTATATCGATAAGATCCGAAACATCGATTATAGAATCGATTTACCGTATCTATTGGCGTAAGTGTTGGTCAATGGGACTGTGATTTAATTATGGTGTTCGAGTGGTAGTCCCGCGAATAACTGGCGGGTATGTATGAAGGTAATTGTCTTTCTCAATAACTTGTGAAATACATTTATGACAGGTTAGTTTTAACGAGAACTATCAGATGCCGGTGCACGAATCACTATCGCAATCGTATCGTAGTCATTTCTCTGCGGAAAACAATTGAACCCTGTTATTGTGTCTAGTACAAATGTGACACAGAGCTGTGATAGTGTGTGGCTGCAACATTTGCGTTATTCAATTGTTTATAAAAATCTATACTAATATTATAAAGAGGAAAGATTTGATTGTTTGTTTGTATGGATTGAATCGGAAACTACTGAACCGATTTGAAAAATTCTTTCACTGTTGGTAAGCTACACTATCCCGGGCTTTCACTGTTGGGAAGCTACACTATCCCCGGCTTTCACTGTTGGGAAGCTACACTATCCCCGGCTTTACCTGTTGGGAAGCTACACTATCCCCGGCTTGCACTGTTGGGAAGCTACACTATCCCCGGGTGACATTTACGGAAGATTCCACGGAGCCGGTAGACTTAACCAAAAATTGGATTACATTAAACGACCGTCCAGCGCACACCCAGTTGGCCGCTTCCAACTGGTCCTTGTGGAAATCAATGATGGCCTGTGTCCAGCAGTTCCATTGTTTTCTTTACAGGTTGTGATTGAACTATTGATGATAGATTTTTATAATTTTATCTGCAAAGGGGCTAGTATAGGGTATAATAATTAACAGAAAGCTAGGTTTTTTTGAACTACTTTTAAATTTATATTATTTATATGAGGTTTTGGTTAGAATTTAATAAGTTAGTAAAGTACTTCTACTATATTAAATCATATTACTACATTAAATCATAGTCGGTGCCTACGGTGTAAATATGCAGTGAGCGGATTAAAAAAAAAACAAGCACAATCAATCAAACAGAAGCCATACAATTAATTAATGCCAAGGTGACGAAACTACATTTTTAATTAGTAAATACCCCAATAATTTTCCCACGAGTGCTGTTGATTAACACCACACGGCGAACCACAGATTAAAATAAAATTGCTAAATCCTCCATACAACTCATTGTCGAACACAAAATGACAACATATCTATACTATAATAATATTATAAAGAGGCAAGGTTTGTATGTATTAGTTTTTTTTTTTCTCCCACTCAAACCCCCGCACTAGGATTCCCTGTATCGCGGGAGGCATGGACACACACAATCACAGCACACAAACATCCAAGACCCGGGACAAACATCTGCACTCATCGCACAAATGTTTGCCCCTGCCGGGATTCGAACCCAGGGTCCCGGGGACACAGAAATCATGTCAATGACACTAACCACTGCGCCACGGCGACCGTCGAAAGTATGTTTGTAATGAATAAACTCAAAAACTACTGAGCCGATTTCAACAATTATTTCACCATTAGAAAGCTACATTCACCCTGAGTAACATAGGCTATATTATATTTTTTAAATTAAGGATCCTTATAATTTTTACAATATACCCGTGCGAAGCCGGAGCGGACCGCTAGTCGTTTATATTTGAATATCGACGATCCGAGAGATAAAATCATCAGATGATCACATAGATTGTTTGATTTTTTTTTCCCCAAAATTACTTTTGCTTACCAAAAAAAAGGGTCAAAACCGATTAAATCACCGTGAGAGTATCTAAAATTTGTACCTTTAGTACATTATCTGCGTGAAGTTTTAGTCAAGTTCAGTGATATTTTGAGTTAATTTTTTTTTACATTGACTTCGCATTTGCGACACAATAACAAAGATTATTTGACACCGCCGTCATGGACTTGCCGTACGGAGCCAAAACTAATTGACAAAAGATCGTTGACATATCGAACACAAATCACAATAGATCGTTGACATTCAAAATTCGACAGAGAAAAACGATCAACACCTTTTGAAACGCGATAGTAAAAGCGGTTGATTGATTAATTTGCACTATTCATAACATTCACGCGTGATTTACTGAGATAATTATAGGCATTAGCATTTATGATGGCCGGGCATTGTACTGATAATGAGTGATACTACACATTTATGCATATGTTGTTAGTTGTATGCAGTAACGATTTATCGCTGTCGTGCTAATCGAAGCCAAGAACCCTTGATCTTCAATGATGTTTTACTAAAGATGACGTATATTAATGCGCGGTGCTTAGATTTTGTTCCTTTACAACATAAACATGCTTACTGCGACAGATAATACGGTACAAATAATATTGAAAAGGATAGCTATATGTTTAGACTTGCGCTTGAAATACGCGTCGCAATGAAAATTACTACAATTGACTTAATGTTGACGCCTCAGTTTCCGCGCGCTTGTGCGACATCTACCGCATAATAAACATATAATATCATTGTTGAGCTTATACTAAACGCAAATTATTTTCTCAATTAAAACGGTTTAATCGAGAAAATAATTTGTTGTGAACCTATTATGCCGTGCCGTGGTGGTACCGGCCTAGAAGTACTTTCCCATCTCTTCCCGTGGGTGCCGTAAGAGTCGGCTATGGGATCACGTACCAGAAGGTGGGCAGCAGCGCTTTCTGAAGATTGTAAATCATACTGCGCTCGCCAACCCGCATGCCAAGCGTAGCGAGTATTGGCAAATCCCCCCTATATGGGGGAGGCATATGTCCAGCAGTGGATGCACATGGCTGAGAGAAGAACTAATTATGTCATACCTATGGTAACTTTTAACATTATACAAACTTTGATTCAGAGATTTCCATACGTGTAGATATGGATGTGTATAATTTGAATATTACTTATCATTATAAATATAGGTATTATTGTATTCGCGGTGGCCTGGATGTTAATTAAAATGATTTTCATATCCTCTCCTTCTCCATTCAGTTTAAAAAATACTGCACCAGGCTCACGGGAATGCTCCCCATCCATGATTATGATTATAATCTCTGAGTCTGTGATTAGATTCAGTGATCGATCAGTGATACTTATTTTATACATACACCAAATAACCCTAAATATCCATACAAGAATGTTCACGTATCACAAACGAGATTGGAGTGTGAAGCAATAGAGTTGGATACCTTGACTCGATTGAGCCATCACAGGTTTCAAGACTCGTATATAGCTATCATGGTACTAAGTTTTACGGCCAACAGCCATTGTGGGGTCTTGACCTCAAATATTTATGTTATTATTGTTATATGAACCGCTATTAAGGCGTGCTTTTACCAAATGTTTAGGTATTTTACGCGCGTTAGAGCAGGACAGTAGCGGAAGCGGCGCACCGAAGCGCCCCGGGCCGCCGGCCCCGCGCCGTACGCACGCACGGCTCCAAGAGAGAGTAATATTTAACGCCTGGTAACAAGCTGTTGGCAATATATAGCTCCACATATTTTGGTAGGCGCTAATGAACATCTGAGTGGCTTTAAACATAGTCTGTTTAGACTAGCTGATCCCCTCGTGGCTTCTTGTATGGCCTAATATGTATCCCGATTTTACTTCTTCAAAAGGACCATTTGACTGTAACTAAGTTAATGTCTAAACGGAACATTATCGAAGAAAGAAAGAACACTAGTACTTTGTATTACTCTAATTTAAAATACATACTAGTACTGTACATGTGTTGCGTAAGTAAGGTTTATCGAACCAAAATATACCTAAATAAGTTCACAATGTACACAATAAAATCATATCTTCTATACCATAAAATATTGTTTTTCATAAGTCTTTCTAAATTTCAACGTAATATTCTACTATAGGTTGAGGAGAAGACGTCACAGACTAGACTAGCAGTTCCGTGGTTCAAATCCCATGGTGGTGTATAGATCTAGCGTTTAAACACTATCTCGTTTTATGTCATTATCATCATAATTATTTTTTCTTCTAATCATACTCAAATCCCCGCACTCGAATTTCCTGTGTCGCGGGAGGCATAGACACACAAACATTCAAGACCCGAAACAAACACGTACACTCATCACACAAATGTTTGCCCCTGCCAGGATTCGAACCCAGGTTCCCGAAAGCACAGAAGTCATATCACTGACCACTGAGCCACGGTAACCGTCAATCAGCCATAATAGATAATATACGTAAATATATAATAGATCGCCACAGGGACCGGTGGAAAGCGGCATGCATCCAGCCCCCTTTCTGCGATCTTGGTCATGTCGCCTGTCCACCTTGTGGTGGATATCCAATGCTGCACTTGCCTATTCGTGGTCTCCACTCGAGAACCTTTCGACCCCAGCGGCCATCGGTTATTAAAGATATTTGCCTGCCCACTGCCACTTCAACTTGCTGATCTACTGGGCTATGTCGGTGACCTCAGTTCTTCTAGGGATCTCCTCATTTATGATTTGGTCTCGTAAATAAGCCCCGAGAATAAAAATACAAAATATTTTTATTGACATATATATTACATTCAGTTTCTTGAGTCCATAGAATAGCCCTCTATAGCCGATGAGCCATAAATACTTACAAAATTTCACCCAAATCCGTTTTACCCGCCTGGTGATAACAACGGTGATGATGGTGATGATAAAAATAAGCCTATGTGCTAATCCAGGGTAAAGGCTATTTGCGTTTCAAATTTCATACAAATCCGTCGTAGCGATGAATGATAACGATGATGATGATGAAAGTAGCATATGTGTCACTCCCGGACCTGAAGTATCTACTTACACAATTTCACCCAAATCCGTTTTTTGGTCCGGTGATAAAAGACTATGATGATGATGATGATGATGATGATGATAAAAAAAATTGGTTGTCCTTAAAGTCGGTTTACGGACGATAGATTTACGTGATAACGACATAATCATGTATGACTTTGACATTGACATTTGACATTTGACATTTGACATTTGACATTTGACATTTGACATTTGACATTTGACATTTGACTTTTGACTTTTGACTTTTGACTTTTGACTTTTGACTTTTGACTTTTGACTTTTGACTTTTGACTTTTGACTTTTGACTTTTGACTTTTGACTTTTGACTTTTGACTTTTGACTTTTGACTTTTGACTTTTGACTTTTGACTTTTGACTTTGACTTTGACTTTGACTTTGACTTTGACTTTGACTTTGACTTTGACTTTGACTTTGACTTTGACTTTGACTTTGACTTTGACTGACTTTTGACTTTTGACTTTTGACGGAAATGGAAACGGAACGCTATTTTTTATTTTGGCATTCATCAATTTATAAAACGTTATCACGTCAAAAAATTGGTTGTCTGTAAAGTCGGTTTACGGACGATAGATTTACGTGATAACGTCATAATCATTTATGACTTTGACTTTGACTTTGCCTGACTTTGACTTTGACTTTGACCTTGACTTTGACTTTGATTATTTTATGTAATACAAAACTCAGGTGGAACGTTACGCGGAACGTTACTATTTTTCATGAGTGTTGCTGGTATAATTCATCAATTTATAAAACGTTATCACGTCAATAAACCTTTTTGTGAATCCAGGGTATAAACTATCTATGTTCCAAAGTTCATCAAAATCCGTTCAGAAGTCTTTGCGTGAAAGAGGAACAAACATCCATTCATCCATACATTCATACTCACAAACTTTCGCATTTATATTAGTAGGATTTATTTACGTATATTATATATTTATTAACATACATATTCAACATATATAATATATAACTACTTTTTGCTATATATATATATAGCAAAAAGTAATAATTGTTCAAAATAACTGCTTGAGTCCGCAAAGTAGGTAACAACTTTCGATATCTAGAAAATCGTTACATTCATCATCATGTGCATAATCTATGCGTTCATTGATAAAAACGAAACTGCAACAAACAGTTGCAGTGCTACACGCCATATGCTTTGAACGATAAGAAGGTATATTTAGTATTGGTACCTACGGAAGTGGGTACGGGATTGGAAGGAAACAACACTTGCAACGAAAGTGACGATTTATTCACTCGACTTACCACGTACCTACAGAGTTCGAGAGAGTTCCGTGGATCGAGGATCTCTCTTATCTAGAATTTGCTATACTCTTCCATTCGCGAATAATGTTCTTTCTGTATTCAGAACCTTCCACCGAACCCCAAAACGCTTAAAAAGTGATTCGGCGATATTGGGGATTGAACTCGTGGCCGGCAGAATTGCAGTCCGAGCTCTCCGCGATACGCCACCGAGCTAAGAACCGAGCTGTCGAATTTTTGCCCCCGTAGACAAAGTAACATTCTACAAGCGTTAAAATAGGGTGAGGAAACGAGATAGAGCGATATAAAATTACGCATACCAGAACAGGATGGGGCGAAAGACATCGTAGCGCAGCGTTCTCGATTTGCACGACACGTTTTCGCAAGGTGTACCGTTAGCCAACAGGTTTCATAGTCATTGGATTTAATCATATGAACAACGAGAACGAAATTTCATCGGCTCGAGAAAGAGCTATGTAGCAATGCGTTTGGCCCTCTGTTCAAAATTCGTAGCGCTAGTTAGACTCGCAATGGGCTGATTTTTAACCAACTTCAAAAAAAGGAGGAGGTTCGCAATTCGACCCGTATGTTTTTTTATTTTTTTTTATTTGTGTTTGTTACCGCATAACTTCCGACTGGGTGAACCGATTTTTAACCGACTTCAAAAAAAGGAGGTTCTCAAAACGACCCGTATGTTTTTTATTTTTTTTTATTTGCGTTTGTTACCGCATAACTTCCGACTGGATGAACGGATTTTTAACCGACTTCAAAAAAAGGAGCAGGTTCTCAATTCGACCCGTATTTTTTTTTTTATTTGTGTTTGTTACCGCATAACTTCCGACTGGGTGAACCGATTTTAAACCGACTTCAAAAAAAGGAGCAGGTTCTCAATTCAACCCGTATGTTTTTTTTTTGTTTTTTATTTGTGTTTGTTACCGCATAACTTCCGACTGGGTGAACCGATTTTTAACCGACTTCAAAAAAAGGAGCAGGTTTTCAATTCGACCCGTATGTTTTTTTTTTTATTTGTGTTTGTTACCGTATATCTTCCGACAGGGTGAACCGATTTTTAACCGACTTCAAAAAAAAGAGGTTCTCAAAACGACCCGTATGTTTTTTATTTTATTTATTTGTGTTTGTTACCGCATAACTTCCGACTGGGTGAACCGATTTTTAACCGACTTCAAAAAAAGGAGCATGTTCTCAATTCGACCCCAATGTTTTTTTTTTTTAATTTTTTTGTGTTTGTTACCGCATAACTTCCGACAGAGTGAACCGATTTAGATCGTTTTTTTTTTTATTTGAAATCTCATGCTTCCCGGTCTCATTTAAATTTCCTCAAAATCGCGCGAGTACTTTTTGAGTTACAAGTCAAAACTGAAAAATGCGAGCTTATACCTACACGATATTATAGTAGCAGGTGAAGACTTTGGTGAACATACCTACAAAACTATGACAATTGATCCCATTAAAAAATTTTTTTACTAAATAATGGAACAAAATAATAATAAATATGGACTTATTTACTGAATCTTTTGGCAAATTTAAATTAGCGATCCAACAATCCTGATTTTTTTTTTGTACCTTTAACTACTGCTTTTCAAATATTGTAATAATATAAATTTTATTCTTTTTAATAAAAGTCGTTGGTTTCGACAGACTGATTTATTCAGGTCATACATAGACAACAGACAGACAGAAGTTTCAAGACATCAATGTGCAATAGATGGCGCTACTTGTATTAAGGAACATTATATTTGATAATATTCTAACACCCCCACTTTATCAAAATAACAACACTTTCAAAGTATTACATACAGTGGAGAGGTAAAGCTACACATAAAAAAAATGCCTTTTAAACTCAATATACAATAATAAATATAGTATACAGTTCTGCCTTGGCTATTCTAAATTAACAATTCCAAAATCTTTCATGAACTTATAATGTTTAACAGCTGGCAGACCTTTGGTTAGCAAGTCAGCAGGCATGTTAGCTGTTGACAAATATCTAGCTTCAATTATATCATTTCTTAAAACTTCTCTAATGAAATGATACCTGATATCAATATGTTTGGACCGTTTATGTGACTGATCATTATTTGCTAACTTTAATGCACTCTGACTGTCATTGTACATAACAATTTTACTATAAGAACCAATTATTTCAAACTCTAACTTCTGTAAATATATTGCTTCTCGACATGCTTCCGACAAAGCCATATATTCTGCTTCACAACTACTAAGAGCAACAGTTCTTTGTTTCTTGCTCTCCCAAGAAATTACAGCACCTGATTTAGTGAAACAGAAACCAGTATATGAGCGTCTGTCAGTGGCATCACTTGCCCAATCAGCATCCACAAAACCTACAAGCTCTGCACTTTCTTTGGAATATTTTAAACAATAGGTCTTAGTCTGTGACAAATATTTCAGAATTCTTTTTGCATAATTCCAATGTACATACGAATAACAGTTGTTAAACTGGCTTAAATAACTGACTGAATAGGAAATATCAGGACGAGTTAAGACAGCTAAGTACATTAAACTTCCTATTAATTTTTGATAAGGTAGCTTTTGTTTACATACATTAGACTTATCAACATTCAATTTACATTCTATAGGAGTTTCTACTGCATGACATTCAGACATATCAAATTTTTCAAGTAACTGATTAATATACTGTTCTTGATCTAAAGTAATTACATTGGTGCTTTTGTTAATGTTAACTCTCATGCCCAAATAATTTCTCACTTGACCTAAATTCTTTATTTTAAATTTTTGACTCAAAATCTCTATTAAATTATCAGATTCAGACTTACAATTTGAATATACTAGAAAATCATCGACATACAGTCCAACTATAGTTTTCTTATTATCACTATGATTTTTAACAAATACACAGGGTTCTAATTTACATTTTCTAAATCCTGATTTACATAGTATCTCCTCAACCCTTTTATACCATGCTAGAGATGATTGTTTTAATCCATAAACAGCTTTTCTTAATTTTAAAACTTTATTTGAATTATTTATGGGAAAACCTTCTGGTAAATGCATATATATGCTTTCTTTTAGATGACCATTAAGGAAAGCTGTTTTCACATCTAGATGAGTGATGTCCATGCCTAACTGGACACTTATGGCAAACAACAAACGCAGGGTTGAATGTCTAATCACTGGACTGAAGGTTTCTTGGTAATCAACACCAGCCTTCTGGGTAAAACCTTTGGCTACAAGCCGCGCACGATATGTCACTTTATTGTCTGAGTCAAATTTTTTTTTAAACACCCACTTACACTGCACTACACTCGCATTGCTGGGAGTATCGACAACTTCCCATGCTTGATTATCTTGGAATGACTGCAGCTCCTCTGCCATGGCCTGTGACCACATCAGTCGCTCTGGCCCACTAATGGCCTCTGCATATGTCAGTTCATCTTCTCCTGTAGTTGTAGCACACATGCTGACGATACCGTATCTATCTGGCTTTCTCCTCTGACGCTTCTCTGTTACTTCTGGAACTGGTGTAGTAGAATCTGCATGTGGTATATCTGAAGCTTCTTCTGTACTCTGTGGAGATGAACTAGTCTGTTCAGTGTTCAGGTTTTCTCCACAAGCTTCTGACTCTAGACTTTCTTCTTCAACATCCAAGTAGTCAGATTCTGAAGAACTTGACTTGTTCAGGGGTTTAAGTTTCATCACAGATTCCTCTACCAACTCCCCCACTGAATCTGTGCTTTCTAGGGAAACAGTTACAGTCTCTAGACGGTTGGGTTTTTCTTGTATTATAACATCCCTACTTGTGGTGACTTTGTTCTTTACTGGGTCATATATTCGGTAACCTTTGACATTATCACTATAACCAACAAGTATATGTTTTCTTGATTTCCTGTCCCACTTAGTTCTTTTTTCTTTTGGTGTGTGCGCCATCACTGGACTCCCATATACACGTAAATGTTGTAAATCTGGTTTCCTACCAAACCACATCTCATACGGAGTCTTTTCAATACCTGAAGCTGTAGACCTGTTTTTGAGATATACTGCGGTATTTGCAGCTTCTGCCCAAAATTTTTTATCTAATTCTGCTTCAAAAAGTAGGCATCTAGCTCTCTCCACAATGGTGCGATTGCTTCTTTCGCTGAGTCCATTCTGCTCTGGTGTGTAAGCATTTGATTTTTGATGAATTACCCCTTCATGTTTCAAAAAATCTCCATAATCATTGCTGCAATACTCACATCCATTGTCTGTGCGCAATATTTTGATTTTTCTGTTTTGAAAGTTCTCCACCATTGACTTAAACTCTTTAAAACAAGTCAATGTTTCACTTTTACACTTTAAGAAGTATATGAAGGTCATTCTGGTGAAGTCATCAATGAATAGCAAAAAATATCTTGCACCACCAATGGATTTGCACTCCATCGGTCCACAGATGTCTGAGTGCACAATCTGCAAGATTTCTGTAGCTCGTGTACCTGTCGTAAATGGTAATCTTGACTGTTTGCCTTCACAGCAGATTTGACAGCTAGACTTACTTGTCACGAATTTGTCTGAGTAATCCATTCCATTGACTAAACCTTGCTTCATCTTGTTCATATCTGTGCTGTTTAAGTGTCCAAGCCTTCTATGCCATGTTTGTCCATCTACTGTTGATGATGATAACAAACAAGTCTCATTTTGCAAGATTAACTTGTATACATTATTTACAAGTTCAGCTTCCGCAACTAAATTGCCTAATCTGTTTTTTATGAGGCATCGGTCGGGTTCAAACACAACACTATTTCCATTTCTTATCAATTCACTGACTGATAGTAGGTTAGTCGCAAGAGTCGGTACGCACAACACGTTCTTCACTGTAACCTCGTAACCGAAACTCGTCGTGACATTTACGTCGCCGGCACATAATACAGGCACTTTCATGTTGTTTGCTACTGTGATTTCAGGTAAACTTGACGAATCCGTCTTATTTGTCAACCAACTTTCGTTTGTAGTCATATGCGTACTGGCTCCCGAGTCAACATACCAGTCACATTTATTAAAGTTACCGCTCAGAAAAACAACACTGAATGCATTTGTTTGCTTTTTCTTCTCTGTTTTTTTGTATCTAAATGGACATTGAGACATGAAATGTCCAGATTGTTTGCATTTGTAGCATGTTATTGTTTTGTTATTTCTGTCATTTGAGTTTGACACTGACATACTCGATGTATAGATATTCGGAGTCGGTCCGCCATGTTTGCTATTGCTGCCAACTTTACCAAGTTTCTTTTTCTGCCAACTTCGAGCAATAAATGCTGAGTTGTCATTTCCATTCACTTCAACAGAGCCGCCATTTTCCATATCTAACAATTTTGTTTTTATGGAATCTGCCGTGATCTGGATCCCGGAATGCTCTATTGCCATGATCATTGGCATAAACTTATCCGGTAAACCAGCTAGTAACAATGACCCAACCCAATCATCGTTTATAATGAATCCAGTACCGCTTAATCGTTGTGAAGTTTCCACAATCTGCGTAACATAACTAGTCATATTTTCACATGTTTCTAGTCTGATGGAGATTAAATGACGTAACAAAGTTATTCTTCTTGAAAATCCCGTGTCATCAAATAGAGCTTTGAGTTTTGACCATAACTCCTTTGTTGTATTCGTCTCCTTTATGTGAACAAACAATGATGTGTCAATAGTCAGAATCAATTTTGCGCGTGCTCTGGCATCTGCTACTGTCTGTGCTGCATCTGTCGCCGCTGCTTCTTGCTTGAGGTACTTGTCCGTGTCCTCAAGGACTAGCAAGTTTTGTACGGCGAACGCCCAGTCATCATAATTTTCACGACCCTTGAGCTTTGGCACACTCGCAATAAGACTTGAGTTCATCTTGATTGATATCACACGCGTAAAAAAACTAACAAACTAACAATAACTCTTCTAAAACCGCAATAATTTTTAATTTACTTTGCAAAATCTGGTCCCATAACCTAATAAAAGTCGTTGGTTTCGACAGACTGATTTATTCAGGTCATACATAGACAACAGACAGACAGAAGTTTCAAGACATCAATGTGCAATAGATGGCGCTACTTGTATTAAGGAACATTATATTTGATAATATTCTAACACTTTTTGTATTGTAAATTGATGGCCATCCTTTTAAATGTTACTCCACATTGTGGCAGTGGCCATCAATAGCAGGCTAGATACTGCTCGCTCACTTTTCTACGCAAGCTGTCTTCCCCTATAATTATAGTGACACTTAGCATTTGTTTTACTATAGCATTATTTTAGTTTCTTGTATCAGTGTACATTATGTTGGGGTTCAAATAAATAAATAAATAAATAACTTGTCGAAGTCGGTACCATGAGCACAATATTTTGATATCAGTTACTTTTGAACTATCATGGTACCGACTTCAACAAGTTATATAATACTTTTGAGTGTTGAAGTCAGTTCCATTTTTTGGTAAGAAAAATTTATGTTTTTTTTTATTTGAAAGCTGGTGCTTCCCGTGTGGTCCCATTTAAATTTCATCAAAATCGGACAAGCACTCTTTGAGTTAGGTACACTCCAAAAACTGAAAAATGCGTGCTTATACCTAGACGATATTATAGTAGTGTGTGAAAACATCGGTGACCATACCTACACCACAATAACAATTGATCCCATGAGTAACAAAGGTCAAGAAAAAGAGTGAAAAAAATGTTTGTACCAAATAATGGAACCGACTTCAACACTCAAAAGTATGAAATAACTTGTCGAAGTCGGTACCATGAGCACAATATTTTGATATCAGTTACTTTTGAACTATCATATCGGTTCCATTTTTCGGTCTATTTTAATTATTATTTGTTCGTTTACTATTAGAAAGAAAGAAAAATACGTTTATTTATGACATGACACATTCGTATGCATGTGTATGGTATTGTTACGGAAGTGGGTACGGGATTCCACCGAACCCCAAAACGTTCAAAAAGTACTTCGGCGGTATTGGGGATAGAACTCGGGGCCAGCGGTATTACAAGCAGAGCTCTGCCCGCTACGCCACGAACCTATTAGCCGAACCTTCGAATTTCTTAATTCGTTGCTTCGGACTGACTGATTATTTGACGTGACGTTTATTTGTTTTCTATGACGATGATATGGCCGTCACAATATTGAAAAGTGGGCTCTAATGACGATTACTTACGTTTTAATTACGTATGCAGATTTATGGCTATAAACGCAGTCGGATAAAAAAACAATAAATACCTACTGTGTTTTCAATTTATTCATCGAATCAAAAATGACCAAGTGACAGAGATTTTATTTCACCAAATAAGCAGCAGTGGACGTTTATGGCTGAGATGATGATGATGATGATGAAATGAGTGAAATATTTATGTGGCCGAAAACTCAAAAGTTGCGATATTGCCGGTACGCATGGCCCCAATGATGTTTTACTATACCTCATATAAACATATAATATCATTGCATGGCCCTCATCAACTAAACGCGACTCTGCCGTTTTTACCTACGAGTTTTACATCATAGTCATAATGTCATTAATCAGGGTTACAGGTTTATTTATTATTTGTCAACGTAAGAGTCAAACAAAGTTATCGTATCAGCAACTACAAAAGTGACTGTTTGGGTGTGCGGTTGGCTGTAGTTGTATCTAGTCCAGTTGTTCGTTACGTAAGCCTAATACTATCATAATAAAATATAATGAAAGCAATACTATTTTTAATTAGCGTTCACATGTAGGTATTCAAACTCAAAAAGAGCGGTGTTTCCATGTGACAGAAAGAGGTATTTATAGGTTTCGAAGTAAGCTTTGCGAATAACAATAAATTTGCTCAAAGCGGTAAGGACACCAATTCTTCCACCAGTGTTTTTATATTTACGATTTCATTTTGTTTTCTTTTTTTGTGTTCAATAAAGTGTTTTTGATTGATTAATAAATTGCATTGACGCTCGATAGTTTATAGATGCTGCTTGACAACTATGTTATCTGACCCGATGGTCAGTGACGATGTGGTCTTTAGTGTAATCAAACTAGACCTAGATGCTCAATGGATATCAAGGAATGCGACCTGCACACGCTGTGTCTTTGGCGACAAGACCCGGGACAAACATCAATGCTCATCACATATAACAAACAAAAAAAAGGAAGAGATACAGCTGAATTGAGAACTACCAGTCCCTTTTTTTAAATATTTAGAGAGAAAGTGAAAAAGAATGACGAGTAACGAGTGGGGACTAGAGAATACATGTTACTACACACTGCAGTACTAATACATTCAAATTTAAAATATCTACCACCCTCGATTATATCAAGTTCAGTTGTTATTTTGTCGCAAGTTTGTGATTTATCCACGTATTTCACACGGGTTGTCACAAAAGTTTTTAACCTTTTGATTATTCAAATGACTACTTTTCAGTACGCCAACTAAATGACAAGCCTAGCCGGTGGGAGCATCGGCTGTCAAACTGACGGACGCTGGTTTTTTTTTTATCACACTCAGACCCCCGCACTAGGATTCCCTGTATCGCGGGAGGCATGGCCACACATAATCACAGCACACAAACATCCAAGACCCGAAACAAACATCTACACTCATCGCACAAATGTTTGCCCCTGCCGGGATTCGAACCCAGGGTCCCGGAGACACAGAAGTCATGTCAAGACACTAACTACTGTGCCACGGCGACCGTCTACCTTTACGTTGAACCTCAAAAACGCGAATGGCTTTTGTGAAGGCAACACCGACATCAAATTTCCAGGATGGTGGTAGGGTACTTTCAAGTGCCTGTCTGGCTCGCTTTCACCCACAAGTTCGAAGAACTCTCAACAAACGCACAGTGTGTTCATGCAGCAGGCCTTGAGGGTCAGTAAACATTTTTGGTCTAACGTGATTATACATTCGATCACATCGTCACTGTCCAAGTGAGATAACTTTGTCAAACGCTAGATTATAAAGTATAAAAATATGGTCACCGATGAGCACTATTCACAACAGGCTAATCAATATAATAAAAAGTTGTATCATACACCTTCGTACAAAACGTAGGTAAATAATCATATATTAATTATTGTATCTATTTTATAAATGTATCATATTGTTGCTCACACAAGCAATCAGGCGCTACTCGGCTAACGATTGCTCGATTGTGTGTTCTATCAGGCGTAAGCAAGGTACATGGTAAATGTTCTCTCTATAGGGATACAACAGGAGCTATCTATACTACATGAGCGCTCTTTCTTTGGACAGATATGTTAGAGCCCCTTGTATTCAGATGTTAAAATAATAATATTAGGAGGCAGAGCGATGCAAGCACAGGTCCGACGTTGACAGTGGTCACGGGAGGAATGCGCGGGTGGAGAGCAGCGCGGATAAGCCAGCTGAGATCACGTGATCCCGCGCGGCACTAAGAATTTAACGAAATAAATTCATATAAAATCAACAGAAATGAATATTGAAAAAATAATCTTAATTGTTCCTAGATAATGCCATTATCTATCAAACAAAGTAAGCTTCATATGAATGTTGATATTATTTTGTAAGATATACGTGTTTTAATTTTTGAAAAGCATATTTTTCAAAAATTAAAACTATCGAGAAAATTTTAGTTAACCGGATTTTGAATCCTGACTGTTCCTTTATGTTGAACCAAAGATACTAAAACTGAAAAAACCAAAGCTCTGTCTTCTACACATGGCTTAAAATACATTTTTTAAAATAGCGGTTTGTCTACTCACAGCGCCTTAAATGCAGTAGCTCTATTGTTAACCCCAGAGCTCTGCTAGGAAAACAATTTGAGGAAATGTTATACTTAACGCGCTCGCGCGTGTGTGTGTTGTGTGAGTGTGTTGTGTGTGTGTGTGTGTGTGTGTGTTATATTTAAACGCTCTGTAGATGAGAACAAAAAGTTAAAAAGTTCGTTGAAATCATTGAGATAAAGCAATATAATAAAATAAAAAGCTACGAGGTATTTGTGTACTGTCAATGACTATGATATAATCTGTGAGATACGTACATATCTACATCTACTTACAGTAATATTATAAAGAGGAAAGATTTGTATGTTTACAAACATACACACGGATAAACTCAAACACTACTGGACCGATTTTAAAAATTCTTTAACCATTACAATTCTACATTATCCCTGAGGCATACTATTATAATAAAAATTAGGGATCCTTACTAAAATTTCAATCATGTAACCGTACGAAGCCGGAGCGAAACGCTAGTTTGTAATATTTTAAATCAGCACCCACCAAGATTTGCTCCGACCGCACAGATTCAGATAACTTTCCCCCTTACTTATAAACGTTGAATAAGCTGCGAATAGTAATTCAGTGTTTTGTTCCGTTCTTTCAACGTCAAACTGTCATATAAGCGACAAAGACAAAACACTGAATAACTATTCAGAGGTTATTCAACGTTTATAAGTAAGGGGGTTTATTGTTAGACTGTTGCCTGTCTCTCACTGTAACACACATTGGTCTTTTGGTTGGTCATACAATAGTTATGTGCATTTGATACATACATCAAAACATGTTTAAAAGTAATAATCATTATCTCATTCTATTAATTTAAAAATGACAAATATATATTAAGTCAAATTAAATTAATGATAGGAACGTCAGGTCGTTAGACTCGATATGATCGGCTATTTGTTATATTAATATTACAACGTAATAATTCAAAAATTAGAAATTATTTACCTTATAGTAAGACTTTTGTGTGCCGTGGTGGTACCGGCCTAGAATAGTACTCCCCCATCTCCTCCCGTGGGTGCCGTAAGAGTCGGCTAAGGGATCACGTACCAGAAGGTGGGCAGCAGCGCCTTCTGAGGATCGGAAATCATACTGCGCTCGCCAACCCGCCTGCCAAGCGTGGCGTATCGTATTGGCAAATCCCCCCTATACGGGGGAGGCATATGTCCAGCAGTGGACAGCAATGGCTGACAAAGTACATCTATAAAATC
The DNA here is from genome assembly GCA_934044485.1 of Apeira syringaria. Taxonomy (NCBI): domain Eukaryota; kingdom Metazoa; phylum Arthropoda; class Insecta; order Lepidoptera; family Geometridae; genus Apeira; species Apeira syringaria. The sequence continues at coordinate 9,946,057 of OW203670.1, read as the reverse complement.
CTTTGCTTTATCGTGGCATAAGAACTAAGACATAATATATTGCTATTTGAAGATACGTTTTTAAAGGATTGAATAATTAACATAATATTGACAATTATGTTATTATACATAATTATTATATAATATATTATACATACATTGACTGGCCGGTTGGCGCAGTTGGTAGCACTCAGCCTTCTGAGCCGCTGGTCCCGGGTTCGAATCCCGGACAGGTCAAACATTTGTGTGCATGAACATGTCTGTTTGACCTGTGTCTGGGTGTGTATATGTATGTAAGTATATATATCAGTCATCAGGTTACCAAAGTACAGGCTCTGCCTAGTTTGGGACCTGAAGACCTTGTGTTAATGTTAATAAATAAATAAAAATAATAAATGTAAGACACTTTAAAATATTTCAATGACTTATAAAAATTGAGTATGTGTACCGTATTGCTTCCGCATATTTCAACAGAACCAGGTCACCGTGTAATTCATCAGTTGAAGATGAAATTATAGCCGTGAAAATATCGTTATACCACGTAACAGTTTGCATAACAGTTATCAAATACGTAAGCACGGGCGATCTTGATCATTTCGTAGTGATTTTAAAAGTATAAAGTTATTATCGGAATATTTCAGTAATTATATTTCTTTTTCTTGAAAATGATATGAAATCATACTAATATTATAAAGGCGAAATTTGTGTGCATGTATGTGTGTACTCGTAGGTTTAGTTTGAAGTTCTTTATCATCATCATTTACCATCCTACTCCTATATCCTAATGTTATAAATGCGAAAGTTTGTGTGTATGTTTGTTACTTCTTCACGCTCAAACGGCTACACCGATTTGGATGAAATACAACACTACATACCAAGTAGATACTTCCGGTCTCGATATAACACATAGGCTACTTTTCATCATCATCGTCATTACCAATCATCACCGTGCGGGTAAAACCACGGGGTGCAGCTAGTAGAATGAATAAAACGAAATGTTTGAGTACAATTGTAACTGTATCGTAAACACGCCGTCGAGATTGAGTAACAAGCATCCATCCATCCAAACTTTGACATTTATATTATTAGTGGGATATGTAAAAAATATTATACACCCGTAAGAGTGTATTACCCACTGTTGATACTCCTAGATTGTAAGACCATTGTACACAGTGATATGCAATAAATTATATTCTATTATATTCTTTACGCCTTCGTAAATAATATTCTGACGTCGGTGTCCATTGTCGAACTATGCGCGTCAATCTCAGTGATGCGATATTTAGCTCCATAAAGTTTGTAGTTTGTATGGCACTTGGTGGCACGGCAAGGCTAAGTCTATATTCGCCCGTTCGTGGGATGATGTACTAGTACCAGCAAATATTATGTACGTTTTGTGAGAATGATTAAGGGTTTAAGATGTGCCGATGACATTACAGAGGCTCGCGGGTGTTTGCAGGCGGATAAGGCGGGACAATTCCTGATGCGTGTTGATTTGAAATATTACATTTATGTACTTTACAGATGTCCAAGATATTCAAAAATAATATTACTAATCACATTTTAAGACTTTAATTGCTGTTCTTCTGATGTATGACACATTTAAACGCATTTGTAGTTAACGCGAGAGTTTGTAATAAAGAAAAAACATGGTAGCACTCAATGATGTTTTACTAAAGATGACGTATATTCATACTGCGCGGTGCTCAGATTTTGTTCCTTTACTACATAAACATGCTTACTGCGACAGATAATACGGTACAAATAATATAGAAAAGGATAGCTATATGTTTAGACTTGCGCTTGAATTACGCGTCGCAATGAAAGTGACTACAATTGACTTAATTTTGCCGCCTCAGTTTCCGCGGGCTTGTGCGACATCTACCTCATATAAGCATATTATAATATCATTGGTAGCACTCGAATATTTTTTCACGAATAAATTAGCAGATCAAACCAAATTTTGTTCAATAAAAATTAACATACATGAACTGTTAAGATCAGTAAGATCAGCCGTACGTTTTAAATGTTTGTTAGACTTCAAATAGTAAAGCCTTAATAATATCGGCGTCGTCAGTGTGACCTTGCTAATGTGACAGGCGCGTTTGGCGTGATGACGAGCGGCGGCGGGCGGCGGCGCGGGCGGCCGCAGCGCAGCGGCGCTGCAGGCGTGTAGGTTGCATTGTTTAAAATTTGGTAACATCACATCATTCATACACACCCACTATTTCATACCCACCTTGAATAGAACTTGCTGTTGAGATTGTGAATAAACATTATTTTGTTTTTAATTGAATGAAATGGTGTTGCGCCCATTGTTCTACCTAGTTCTAATAATTAGAATTACACCAGAGCGCTGGATTACGACCAGCAAACCGTCCACAGTTACCAATAATTAATAGTCATCTCTATTCTCATCGGTGAGTGCAAAAAATAAAATACTAACGGCCAATTCCTTAGTGCTCATAGTCATAGTTCTTTATTAATGACAATGTTGTTACAGGTCAGAAGACGTAGTATATAATATAATAATAATAATAATAATATGGGACAACATCCACACAAGGTCTTCAGGTCCCAAACTAGGCAGAGCCTGTACTATGGTAACCTGGTGACTGATATATATACTTAAATACATACTCATATACATATTTATATACATATACACACCCAGACACAGGTCAAACAGACATGTTCATACACACAAATGTTTGACCTGTCCGGGAATCGAACCCGGGACCAGCGGCTCAGAAGGCAGAGTGCTACCAACTGCGCCAACCTGCCAGTCGATATAATAAACTAAGCTCAAAATTAAATAAACAAATATTATCTTGTATCATCCGTTTGACACATAAATCACATAGTGTAATGTATAAAATAATGATATCATTGTCAATTGTACGACTAATATCTATAAAATAATAAGAAACAAATTTCACTTATGTATATCGTTAAATTAATAGAAATTAGTATTGCTTACAGCTACTACAAGCTTAAAACTAACCCGCTACTAGCTGGCAGCGTACCCAGAATGCTAGCAGCATTGAACTACAATGCTGATTGAGCCAAATGTATGCCAGCAGTTTGGTCGCGCATCGCGTTGATCAAGCTCCTAAAAGGTTTTGGAAAATCCGTCCGAATCAATTCCCGATACCCACCAGGCCGAATGTCTCGACCCTAAACGGTTCAAATATGTTACTACTTAGGTTAGCATATTTTTGCCAATAATATGGCTGATTTTTATTTATATCCCCACTAGCGTCAAGTTATTTAACTTTTAATTTCCGTATAATTTTGAATAAAACTTGTTTGAAAATCTATTGTTTTTCTCGAAGCACGTTTGTTGTAATTACATGGATTATGTAATTACCTACGTGAAACGGAATATTATATGTTCGCAATGTCGAATGTGTCACAAAATAGTTGCCATGTCGATAAGTTTTCCGAAACTTTGCACCTTTGTACGGTTCATGGTTACGAACAAAAAAAAGACTGATACTTTCAATATTACCCAAATGAAGTATGTAGTAAAGTACAAAGGATTGTTATACCTCAGAAAAGTCAATTCAATGTTACCCGAAAGTAGTTGTAGTTTTTTAACATTTTTGTATTATGTCAGTATATTAGTTGCGTGCAAATAAAAATAAATAATTATCAGTATGGAAGAACGCTCACCACACTAAATAACATAGTCCAACCAATACTTTTATTTTTAGTATCCATGAACATCTGAGAAAAGTATTCAAAGTTACTCAACTTGACTGTATAAAATCTCAACATACATAATATAAAATAAACTTTCATATATCCCTTTTCTTATAACTGTACCATGACATTTATTACGCTATCATACTCGTACGACAAAAAGGCAAGTGGCCACTCCCCTTGATATGAAACTTGAAATGTGATGCCTCGATACGCTGAGACAAAACTTAAAAAATGTATGTTATTGACACTTCAAATCAATATAATCACGTGATCAACGAAAACGCTTAGAAAATTGTGAGACAATACGCAAAACGAAACGTTTCGATTCTCCCGAGCGCGATCTGGCAGAAAAACCTAGATCGATATAGGTATTCGACTATAACCACGAGAAAGCCGGATAATGTATATAAATAATAATGGTATCATCATCATCATCTCAACCCTAGGACGTACCTACACTGCTGGACATAGCCTCTGGAGCTATTGATTTCCAAAAGGACGATACGGAAGCGGCCCATTCAACCCTTACCTGCAGTCTTAGTCAGGTCGTCTGTCCACTTTGTCGGTGGCCGTCCTATGCTGCGATTGCCAGTCCGTGGTCTCCACTCCATTCAAGAACCTTTCCACCCTAACGGCCATCAGTCCTTCAAGTTATGTGCCCTGCCCAGTGTCACTTCAACTTGCTAATCCGCTGGGCTATGTCGATAACTTTTGTTTTTCTGCGGATCTCTTCATTTCTGATTCGATCACGTAGAGAAACCCCGAGCATTGCCCTCTCCATAGCTTGTTGTGCGACTCTGAGCCTATAGCAGAAGGCCCGTAGTCAGTTAGTTTGTGGGATTAACAGAATTGGGAGCATTAACACTCAAAGATTCGATCGCGTAGACAAACTATAGTATGGACAAGTATCATTAAATTATTCATCATATTATAAATTTTATTCGTTAGAGATAGGTTTCTATACAAGCGATAATATCAATGTCTCTATTGTAATGATTTTCCTAATTCAAACAAGGTTTACCGTGAGATATGTCAAGAGAACAAGAATGTTCAAGGCAGACCTTTGCACTCTCTTTTTAAAAATATATTCTAAAAAGGTTATTTTTTTTTTTTTTTTTTTTTTTTTTTTTTTTCTAACGGACTAATGCTGTTTGCCTCTACCGGCATTTACAGCTTCACCGGAGGGGGGGCGAGCACAGATGGTGCTCAGCCCGGTATTTGTGCGGTCGCAGAAGGCGCACCGCCTAGTGAGGCTAGCGCTGACGGCGCTGTGCCACTAGGAGAGGACGAGGCGACTAGCTCAAGGGCACCACTGAGGTTCGGACCTCGGCTTGAGCTGTCGCCAGGACAGGGAGATATCGGATCGACTTGCCCCGGTACCAGAGTGGTCCGTAAGTGGGCCCTAAGGATGTTTGCTCTTTGACTATTTGGAGAGAATCTAACCAGGATGTTTTTGCCTCGAGCTCGCCGCCGAGCTCGGTGTCTGACTGAGTATACCAGGGACTCTCGACCTTGTATTCTACCGGGATGACCGTGGGACGACGCTAAAGCTAGCGACAAGGCGACAGCGATGGGGTCGTCCGGGTCATCCAATACGTGCCTAGGGCGGCGTCGTCGGGGGGGTTGAAGGTGCGGGTGTGTCGGGGTGGTGGAATAGTTGGCAGCTTGCACTACCAGAGGATTGGGATGGTGGGGAGCCGCGTCAAAGTAGCGACGGGAGCAGGTCTTAATGAATTGGGTTATGGACTCTAATTCGAGGTCGCAATGCAGGTCGGTGTTCCGCATATACCACGGAGCGCCGACCGCCTTGCGAGCGAACCGATTTTGAATTATTTGGAGACGGTGGAGATCGCGAGGGTGACAATGAGCAAACGCTACGGAGGCGTAGGTCATGATTGGGCGGACGCAGAGTTTATACAAGGTGATTTTATTTCTAAGTGAAAGTTTACTATCTTTGCAAACAAGGGGACCGAGGCGACCCAATACGAAGGCCGCCCTGTTTCGAACTTTAGTGATGTGCTGCTCGAAAGTGAGTTTCCGATCAAGGATCACACCTAAATATTTGGCAGAGTTAGCCCACGGTATGGGCTTGCCGAAGAGGGCTATGGGGTTGGGCTTTTTTAAACGGCCTATCTCGGTAAAGTACACAGCTGTACTTTTATCCGGATTGACAGAGATCCGCCATTTACGGAACCAGGCACCGATGTCGGTGATGGCTCTCTGTAAAGCGGCTCTCTGTCTGACCATGTGCCACCCAGTGCAGTAGATGGCTGTATCATCTGCAAACTGGGCGATCTGAACTGAAGGTTCAGATCGTGGTATGTCGCTGGTATATAGCGAGAAGAGAATGGGCGAGAGCACGGATCCCTGAGGGACGCCGGCAAGGATAGGGTGGGGGAGAGAGAGCGTTCCTTCTACGCGGTAGCGAAAGCTTCGATCCCTGAGGAAGTCTTGTAAGATGCGTACAAGACGGTCTGGCACTTCAAGTTGGTACAGCTTGAATAACAAGCCGTTGTGCCAGACTTTGTCGAAAGCCTTCTCTACATCGAGGAAGACCGCTATTGTCCCTTTGGGCTTGTAACTGGCGTTAAAGCCCTCGAGGATGTGCTCCGTTAGGCGGTGCACTTGTTGAACACAAGAGTGTCTGGCTCGAAAGCCAAACTGCTCATCAGGCAGTAAGTTGTGGGACCTAACATGGGACCAGAGACGATTGACTATGAGTCGCTCGTAAATCTTCCCCAGAGAGCTGAGGAGACTGATAGGGCGGTAGCTGGTGGGCTGTGAAGCCATCTTCCCAGGCTTGTGGATGCCAATGACTATGGCAGATTTCCAGTCGTCTGGGAATAGGCAGTTGTTCATAGCAGCATTGAAGATGCTTACTAAAAGGTGGACTAAGGGGACTGAGAGATGCTTGAGCATCTTGTTACTAATCTGGTCGGCACCAGGGGACTTGCGGGGCTTTAGATCCTTGATCAGATTCGCCACTTCAGCTGATTTGACGGGAGGTAGCGGAGGGAGGTCCGATATGGGCACGGAGCTTTTACGTGCGACTTCAGACTCCACCGTATCGAGGTGAGTCTGGTCGACGTGATCTGAGTTAAGGGAGCACTGAGCCTCGAGGCTATCAGCTAAACACTCGGCTTTATCTTCGTCAAAGAACGCGAGAGATCGGGGGACCGGCCTAAAGAGGGTCTAAAAAGGTTATTAAAATAGTTCTGTATTTATTTAGTAAATGTTGAAATTTTTTAGTCTTAAAATTCACAGGTTCTGTATGTATAGTTATTTTCTCTTTTACGTCACGAAAGTAAGAATCGCAATGATAGAAAGCATAATAAAATTATAATCAACGTATGATACTTTCCTTAATTGCAACATATAACTATAATATTTAAATAACAGCTCATAATGTGCGCGAAATGTTAATTAATTATATTTCTAATGTAGGTACGTTATTTCTACTGACATACTTATTTTAAGTCTGAAAACTATCGCGAGTTTCTTTAATAATTATTATTGTAATCTATTACCCGACTAGGACAGTAATTTTGCAGTATTTACTACGTGAGTCCTATAGTCGGTTCGTTGATTTCAATACTTATACTTTATAATTTCACTGTTTTAACTTGTCCATCGTAGTTTTCTTAACTAGCTATTTCTTTATTTTAGCAACTAATAAAGAATTTATTTTTTGCGGTGGTATAAAAGATAATTATAACTGGTTTGCTTGGATGTGCGCACTGAGAATTAACATTATAATAGAGGTAAAGATAAAAATAAATATCGTTGAAAGTAAAACGTATTAAAAACCATGTTAGGTTTTCCTTTCACACTGGACCCTAATGAAAAAGATAACAAGATTAGCATTAAACAAATTTTTTTTTGTTTTTATTACTTTATTATTATAGTCTTCCTATTTGTAATGAGCCGCTCTCAGCGCTTTTATGCGCGTGGATTACGATTTTCTTTTTACCTGTGGTAAACGCCTGATTAACAAGTTATCTCGTGTAGTGTAGTATAATAATGCTGCATATAATTAATTCACTTTAAGTCAATCTTTTTCATATTTTGTTATTAAAACTAAATCTTTTTCATAATTTTATGTTTGACCAATAAATTCCCAAAAATTGTTAGCCATAGAATAAATACAACCTCTTCAGTCATGACACTATTTTAAATTGACGGCTAATTTCAATTGATATGTCAAATTTCTTTGGTGCAAATCATTGGCCACATATGCATAGTTCTTTTTTTGAATATATTTAAACATCATCTGTACATAACTTTTGTTTATTTGCAACGCTGTACGTCGCATGTGTTAGCATCTAATAGTTTGTGGCGCTCGCTCACACAGCTGCCAGAACCATGGAAATTTGACAACTTCAGGGCCTTTTACGCCATCCTCCATTTACGAGCTTTAGCCGAGATTTATCTATATGCGATTTTCATTCATTTCCCAAGGATAAACAAATGCCGGACATGCCGCATACAATCTGGGTATCTCCAATGCACGAGTGAATCGGTATCTACTAGGCAGGCGTGCTCCACCGTAGACCGCATCATCACTTAACATCAGGTGAGATAGTGGTTAAACGCTTGCCTATTCCCAATAAAAAAATAATGCTATGCTGTACAATTATGCTGGAAGAGGAACGATATTTTAGGTTCTGAACTCAGAGTAAACATTACTTGGTACGATTTGGCGATTCAATTGAGGTGTTTTTGTAAATGCTTGATATGACACTGACCCTTATAACTATATTTATGTGAAACAAAACGTCCTCGTCGCAAAGACACGTAAATTTTATTGTCACTTCTGAGAATTATCGTTTAGATACGAAACGAAACGTCACGTAACTTAGATAACTGAAATCACTACAGTTACGTGAGTTTAACATCGGACATACTGTTTTTGTCACGAACACACGTCAATGTCAACTAAGATCGTGACTAAGAAGGTAAATATTCAGGTATCCTATTTTATTCTTTGTACCTCGTTGCGACTGGGCGACTGACCTTCGTTCAGCGTCTACGAGATGGCGCTATAAAGTACGGTTGAAAAAATATTTTTTGGCTCCGCATAACTTGTGCATTTAGCCAGTTTCAAAAGGTCTCATAGTCTTGTGGCATGAACAGGTTTGCATAAAAATCTCAGCCCTACATGCCCTCCATTTTATTCAATAAGGTACTTGTCATTATACTGCACCATCAAATTAGCGGCAATCCACTATTATTACACGTTAACACCAGATACATAATCACTAATTTTAGAAAATAGACCAGAAGTTTTATTTTTCATTCAATTTAACATTACATTTCCATTAAGTTTCCATTTCACCATAACCACATTTTATTGTGTGTAAAAATAATTTTATTCCAGAGATTACAAATGTATAAAATTAAATCATATTTTATCTAGTCATTAATATATAATATGTCATCAAGGTGATTGTTCCTTGATCATTGGAGAAGTTTTCGAAATACCAGATAGACCAGATACCAATAGAATTTCTGGTTGGGATGCTGGGCTACGCGTCTGCGAGGTAGCAAAAGCAACTTCGATATCCAGCCTTCCAACAAACTGGTTTCCGAAAAAGCTATCTTATTAATTACACAATGTGTTCTATTGTTTAACAATACATAGGCACACTATAGTGCAGAACACTTTTTTTTTTTTACATATTATAAGTTTGCGTTTGACAACTGTCTCACCTGATGTTAAGTGATGACGTTGTCTAGGATTTAGCACGCAAACCTAGAAGGTACCTATTCACTCGCGACTTGAAGACTCCAGGATTGTACATATCGGGAAACACAGACTCGGGCAACGAGTTCCATTCCTTGGCAGTACGCATTAAGAAAGTGGAAGCATAACGCTTCGTGCGTATAGGTGGTATATCTACCATATAGTGATGGCGAATTGCCGTACGTCGAGTCGACCGATGATAGAAAGGGGATGGTGGAATCAGATTGTGTAATTCCAGTGCACATTCTCCGAAATGCATCCGATAGAAAACCGATAGGCTTGCTACTTTACGCCGGTGTTCAAGGCTCTGAAGCCTACGTTCGACCAAAGAGTTACAGCCGATGATTCTTTTGGCTCGCCTCTCGATTGACTCCAGAGCTTCTAGTTGGTATTTGGCTGACCCATCCCAAAGGTGGGAACAGTACTCCATGCACGACCGGACTTGTGCTTGAACACGTAGCGTAACGGACACAGATTAGAAAATAATTACTTAATCCCAGCTTCCACGATGTCCACGGCTCAACCCTGACTGAGGGCATTGTCTATCGTGAGCTATACTTCCGTATATAATTTAACTGCTTTAACTTGTCCATCGTAGTTTTCATAACTAGCTATTTATATATTTTACCAACTAATAAACTAAATATTTGAAATAACAATCCTATGCGGCCTTAAACTGACCTTAGACTTGCATAACATTGTTGAACAAATTTGCCAAACTTAACCCGAAATTTTACGCGAACATGTAAGCAAATGTGAACTTAACAGGTCCGTTAATACGAAATAGTATTGTACGCATAGAGCAAATCATAAATTTCGTTTTAATGGAGTAGGTACAACATCCGTCTGCAAATACGTAAAAGATGGCCTACAGATTAAAGTTAACGGTTTTTGGGCACGTATTCAATTGAAAAATGTCGAAATTAACAGTTAACCTCACTTACAAAATTGCACTTACGTTATTCTTTCTCTGACCCGCCAGTGTGTATACGACTGAAAAGAAACAAAAAAGCAATTAGGTAAATAATTACGCAATTCGATAATACACATTGTTGTAAGTTCCATTGTAATGTATATTTTTTAAATACGTCTTCTTTTTCATTATAGCTGCGCACGGTCTGTGCGTGCAGTCAAACCAGCAAAACCGTGTTTTGTTGATTCAAGTATGCTTTAGTTTTTAACTTATTCAAAACTCCCTATCCTTTGCCTTACTTTTTAGTTATTAATTGTATACATTATTGAAACATATTTTTTATAATTATGATAATTCTTACAGTTATGTATACTATTTATTTTATTATATATATAAATTGTGCAACACTGCTGTAAACTTGAAGCGCCTGCTTGAGACTAGCTTATGTGCAGCACGTGTTAATGGTTATACAAGGACATCAGCAATCGCTGCATGCATAGCAATCATAATACTTAACATGGCTTAGGGAGAGACGACGGCAGTTTGCTATATTGTTCCAATTTCCGACAGTCGTGCACAAGACAAAAGGTAATAAATAGACGGTCGCCGTGGCGCAGTGGTCAGTGTCATGACTTCTGTGTCTCCGGGACACTGGGTTCGAATCCCGGCAGGGGCCAAACATTTGTGCGATGAGTGTAGATGTTTGTCCCGGGTCTTGGGTGTTTGTGTGGTGTGATTGTGTATGTCCCGGCCTCCCGCGACACAGGGAATCCTAGTGCGGGGGTCTAAGTGGGGGAAAAAAATCACAGAAAATATCATACTATTATTTACCCAAGATTACGTATATGCAAAATTTTGGAAAATATAGGTAGATTCTATATAATGTTCCACGTTCATATGTGAAATTCCCGCCATTGCTTCCATAATGACCTTAAATGTACATAATAGATAATAATGATCTATATATTATTTTCTATAATTATTATTACAATGGAGACAAAATCTCTTGACAAGCTTTTGTGGTTACCATTTTATAAGTTCGCCTACTTGTCAATAGATGGCGTTAGAGTCAATAACTTAATACTTGCCCAATGTCGCATGCGTATGGCACATTGCACGCACGGTTTACGAAATCTATTTCACAGCAATTTAATTGCCAATCTCATTACTATTGACGAACGTAAACAACTAATGCCATGATTTGATACGTGGGCCGACTTGTTCATTGTTAGATTCCACGAGATTTGCATACTTGGCTTTCGCAATGGACAACCGGGTGCTTGGCATTGCAACATACAAGACAGGTGGCAGAACAGGTTATGTCCTCGTCCTTTACATGGCCACTATGCTTTTATCTGCAATTATTGTGAAAAAATATTCATTGTAATTTAAAAAAAAATTAATGCAAAAGATATGCCCCGGGTGAGGATCGAACTCACGACCTTAAGATTATGAGACTTACGCGCTGCCTACTGCGCTACCGAGGCCGATAACAACGGGTATAAAATGGGTCAACTATATATTCTAGTTATTAGAACACACATAATAAAAATACTCAATTTTGCTAAAATGAAATCGATAAATTTCAATGATATTATATGTTAATATGAGCGTTTGATCGATGCGACGCGTGACCAAAATGCTGGCACATATTTGGCTCAACGAATCAGCATTGCAATTCAGCGTGGCAATGCTGCTAGCATTCTGGGCACGCTGCCGGCCGGTAGCGGGTTAGAACATTTGAGTTATCTATAGGCTACCAATAGCTAGTGGATTGCTCAAATGTTATTGTAGAAGCTGCAGTATTGTAAATAGTTATTATTATTTTATTTTAATAAAGGCATTTGCCCTATGATATACTTATATAGATAAGAACTTATTATTATTATTATTATATGCGGTAGATGTCGCACAAGCGCGCGGAAACTGAGGCGGCAAAATTAAGTCCATTGTAGTAATTTTCATTACGACGCGTATTTCAAACGCAAGTCTAAACATACCTATAGCTATCTTTTTGTGTATTATATGGACCGTATTATCTGTCTCAGGAAGCATGTTTATGTCGTAAAGGAACAAAATCTGAGCACCGCGCAGTATGCATATACGTCATCTTTAGTAAAACATCATTGATAAATTTGAAGTAAAAAGTATGAAACTTTTTAATGCTTTATATGGATCCGACGTTCACCGACAAGATGGTCAGATGACCCGACTAAGATCCCAGGAAGCGGCTGGATGCAGGTCGCTTCCAACAGGTCCTTATGGAGATCAATGGGGCACTTATGTCCAGCATTGGATGGCTTATGGCTGCGACGATGATGATTTTGATGCAAACACAGAATAGGTGGAACATGACAGAGGCTTCTTAGCCCAAAATAAACTCCGTTTTATAGCTAGCATTCAGGATCTGTCTAAATAGATGTTTTATAACGTAAGCACAATATGATATTACCTAGTACCTGACTAAGCTGTTTACAATCGTCAAAATGAATTTAGATTACACTTAAAATTAGGTGTAATTTATTTCTCATTTTTGTATCCACACTCGTGCGACTCACCAAACTAAGAGCTAATAATAATTTCCCATCGCGCATGATCACGCACGCATAATTCTCACGGCAAATAACCTTCCATTTCTCGCTTTCAAGTTTTATTTTCACCAAAAAGTAGCCTAAAACAATCTCCAGGTTCCCATCCCTGTTCCAAAATTATTCAGAAACGAATATTATCAAAAACAAAAAATCAGAAAACCAATTACCTAAGTAGGGTAAGTTAAAACGTAGTAACGTAACAATAGTTTTGTATTTAATAATATTTCAATCTCGACGTCTCACACTCCCGCCACAAAGTCTCACCGCGCCGCATTCGGAACACGAGTGGCTGATTGTCGATGGTCGTGACGAAACGAAACTCATCACTTTCACTCAATTATGTGAGCACGCGAACGTAACTCGAAAACTATCTACGAGTATAAAGGTAGGTATCTAGTCTACTGTCGTCGGAGATTCAATGGATTACGTAAATATGAATGGTCATTTCCTAAACTACCGTGGATCTGACAATTTGTCTGGTATTCAAATTATGAATGTCCTACATTTTTATTGCGTGAACATTAGTGATCGTAAATCACAATAATTCAAAGTAAATAGAGTACAGTTTGCAAAAAAATCATCATCATATTAACATCCACAAATATCGTAAATTCGTTACGTACACACGAAACATAAGCGTACATATGTAGGAAGGTGTAGGTACTCACGCAAAAACTCTTGTCATTTTGGAGCAATAATTAAATAATAGCATTTATTCTACAGACCCATTAGAAAACAGAACCGAAGAGAACGTGTAGGGCACTGTCATTATTGTATAAAATCAATGATATTATAATATGTTATAAAATGAACATTTTAAGAAAGGAAGAAACCCTTGAAAAAAAAAGAAAAAAAAGGGCCAGGTCAAGAGCACATTAAACCGACGACGCACTTGTATGAAAGGTCTGAGGAGCCGTGAGCGCGAATGAAGCGGAGGAGGAAGTGTGTCGGGATCGTAGCAAGTGGAAGGCTATGGTCTCTGTCTACCCCTACGGGAAAAAGGGGGAAGAATAATAAAAAAGAAGTTTTAGGTGAGGTTAAATAGTTTTTGGCTTAGCATTGTGTGGGCCAAAATGGAGATTTTATCAATAGGCGCTAGTATAATACAAGATATTATACATACATATACATATATATATTTATTTATATATATATATATATATATATATATATATATATATATATATATATATATATATATATATATATATATATATATATATACATATTATACCTCCATCAAAATATGTTTATATGATATGATATGTACAATCCTGGAGACTTCAAGTCGCGAGTGAATAGGTACCTTCTAGGTTTGCGTGCTAAATCCTAGACTACGTCATCACTTAACATCAGGTGAGACAGTTGTCAAACGCAAACTTATAATATGTAAAAAAAAAAAAAAAAAAAATGTTTGGTACCTATATGCATGTATAATAAGTCCAAAAAGTGTATTTTCATTACGAGCGCTACAAGTTAGAATAAATTCCTACAAATAGAAATAGGCACTACGCAAAACCAATATTATGTTTTTACATATTTATTGGGCTGATTTTGATATTTGACTCTGATTTTTATTACACATGTACAATTAAATTATGTATATTATATAAAATAATGGAGCTGGCATACCGTGTTAGTAAAAGTCCCTAAATCTAACTTGATTACAAAAAAGAACTTGAACATTCTCTGATCAGTTTTTTTTAAAGTCGGTCGCCCATTTGTGTTTTTTGTAATAAGTGGTAACTTATTTAAACTGAATGCAATAAGGTTTCAATCACATCAAGGTACCATTTAGAATGTAATAATGTTAGTGTCCTAAATACCCTTCTATGAATATGGTATCGCGCCAAAATGGCCGACACCATGCATAGTTGCGCAATTCCAATTTCAAATTCAATAAAGTTACATTCATTTAGTGGCTACAACGAATGAGGGAATATCAGAAATGGTAAATATTCTGCTGAATAAAAACATATATATATTTTTATGTTCCTCTTTGTTTATAAGCAAGTATTATTTACTATTATATAAAATAAATAAATCATTTAGTTGACACGAGTAAGTAATAATACAAGCGTGGACTTAAGACTAATTAGGATCAAAAACTTACTACTAACTACTTACTTAAATTCGTAAAATTATAAGTAAAGCTGAAAGCTAAAAATAAGGTACGGGTTCTGGAGTCTGTCTACTAACACGAGTGTCGATCAAACTTATTACATAGTACAATACCTGGAATTGTATACCTAGCGGAGGTCAGAGGGTTATTTTTTACTATACTTGTTAGAACCGACGGTTATTATTACGTTCTATTTATTATTTGATTCAATTTTAACGAAGTCAAATCATTTCCCATTAATTCAGCGACTCGCAAGAGTGCCCCAGGGTGGAAGGATTCTATGAAATCTATTATCCGCCGCCGGCAAGAGGTTAACATCAATATGTATCTGCCACAACTTTTTCATGGTAATCTCATTAAGGCAATACGATTAGCTGTCCATGTCAAGACCATTAAGTTTTTGTGTAAAATCATCACGTACCTATTAGATCACCGTCTTGTCGCGCAAGGTCAAACCTGTTTGAGACATCTTAAGGCGATGACTTTCGCAAACTTAGGTGCGTCCATAAATTCACCCAACCATAATCTCACGTGAGACTTTTGAAAGTACCGGTGAAGCTGTAATCCCTCCGGTGAAGCTGTGAATGCCGGTAGAGACAAACAGCATTAGTCACGCTAACAATTAAATATCTAAATGTGTCAAGTAGTAACGTAGTATTATAATAAGTAAATATAATATAGTCATAAGACAATGTAATAGTGTAGGTAGAATTAAATATGAAAACATTGTTATGATATCATATAGTGTCAACTCACTTAGTTTGTTACTTCACTTAGTTGTTATTTAGTTCATCTAGATTAATTTCACACCTGTTGTGTAGTACGCTTAATTGGTAAAAAAAAACCACATGTAATTTAAAAATTTGGCCGTAGTGGTACCGGCCTAGAATAGTACTCCCCCATCTCTTCCCGCGGGTGCCGTAAGAGTCGGCTAAGGGATCACGTACCAGAAGGTGGGCAGCAGCGCCTTCTGAGGATCGGAATTTATACTGTGCTCGCCAACCCGCCTGCCAAGCGTGGCGAGTATTGGCAAATCCCCCCTATATGGGGGAGGCATATGTCCAGCAGTGGACAGCAATGGCTGAGATGATGATGATGATGATGATGATGATGAATTTAAAAAAGTACGGACCGTTGAGTCTGTAGTGTGTAACTTTCTCAATGAAAAAAAAACAGCATTAGTCCGTTAGAGAAAAAAAAACATATTTTTAATTATTGACATTAAAAACGCATACATTCAATGTAAATAATTAAAAAAATATTTAAGATAAAGAACGTGATAAAGATGCACACAAAAAGTATTTTTACCAAATTTTACCCAGTCTTATCGCTACAGTACAATGTTCCTTGCGGAAAAAAACCACCCTCTCCTTCACGTGAGTTTCGGTGAGGTTCGGCTTGACACAAAAAAATACCATTGCTGACCAATCCAGGATGAATCAAATTTGGAGAAACCTAAAATATATTATCAAAATTTTAGAAACCGAATGGAATCATCATCATCATTTCGAATGGAACTATTTGAATCTAAAAACAGCAATACCTAGTGACGTTATAAAGAAAATATATATTTTCAATCAAAATAATGTAACAATATTATGCATGTAAATAATATATGATACTTTAGAATTTTGAATAAAGTTTATTTTCGGATTGATGCAGTTCATTTTCTTGTACGCGGTCCCCTGCTACGATAAAATAAATCAAAGTGGTCCCTAGTAAGTAAAAGGTTGGGAGCCACTGCTCTAGAGTCTAGATCTTGGGGGATTTTGGGACTGCTGATAATTCTGTTAGCTCTACGCTGCAATCTGTATAATTATCTGAAATATCCGTTATCATAAACAAATGCTGGTATGAGGGTAGGTAAGTATATCGTATCTCGTTCTAAATGTAAAATGTTATTTCATAAGCCTAAGTGCCTTAACATTTTACCGTAATGATTGCGAAGCGGGGTGTCGCGTCGTTTGCAGAATATATGTAAATTAGGATTACCTAAGAGATGAGTGTTATGTTATGACATGATGAATACAGAAAACATACGGATTGCGGACTGAGGTTGTATTTATAGTCTGTGGACGTCGTACATAATAAAGCTTTAAGCGCTTTGAGCACAGATAGCGTGCTTAAAGTCATTCCAAAATGCACTGACAGCTGAACACAAAATGTATATGACGTCATCATCCTGTGCTTAGAACGCTCACGAGTACGACGTAGAGCAGTGTGAGCGCTGTCAAACACATAGATAAATAACTATGCACTGAGAGTCAAACATCTGACTCATTATGAGAATCTGTCCAAAAATTGGTAGTTCGTCCACAAAAAATTAAAAACGTAATTTATATCAGAAGAAAATGACCCATTTAGTACCCATAAAGTAAGGAAGTGAATTATTTATTATGAATTTAATGGGAACTGACATTTAAAGAATTCGCGCGCATTCACACATAAAAAGCCGTTCCGATTTGCTTACGAGCGTCAGCACTGTCAGTACTAAATTCACCTCAGAACAGCTAAATCCTTACGTACGAACGTGTGCACTGTGAGCCCAAATTGAAACACACCCTATATGCCACATAAGACACAAGTCCGTGAACAAAGTACAGGTGACGTAAAGATGACCACTTTGAGGCTGACCCCATCTTGTAAACAGCTAACGAGTGGAATTCATTGCCTAAGTCTGTGTTTCCTCATGGGTACATTCTGGGTATCTTCAAGTCACCAGTGAAGAGGTACCTTCTAGGCAGGCGTGAATCATCGTAGACCGCGTCATCACTTAACATCAGGTGACATAGTGTTCAAACGCCTGTCTATAGTGAATAAAAAAAAAACTTTTGTATGAATATATCGAAAGACACGTGCGCGATTGCTGAAGAGCATTGTATGGACAATTGAGCTTTAGTCCACCTCTTATGTCTCTATCTCAGAAATTCTCATCTCTCATATTATCGTATAGATGAGTTTTTAAATGATAAAATATAGGTAATTGTATAGACAGAATGATATTATGTAATTGAATCATTATATTCATTAATTTATGATCCAATAAAATTAATAGTAGTAAAGTATTTTAATATTGTAATTTGTTTGGGTATTGTATCCATAATTTGCACGCCTTGAAGATTCGGATATAGTGCCCCATATCTTACAACATCTTTTCAATGTATCTACCTATATCTGGCAAATAAATGATTTTGATTTGATTTGATTTGATAAGTAAGATAGGTGATGCGAGCAAACCAATAATTAGTTACATAGATTGATCATGTGAGATAATAATTAGAGGAGAAGCAACGAGGAAAGCCTGTGTTCAATTATAGGAAACTGATCAGCGTGAAGGTATGCTGTAGCGCCACGCCTATGAAATTTTTTTTCTACATAAACAATATAAATTCTGGTTTTATTAGAACATGCAGAGAAAAAATAAAAAATAAAAAAAGAAATTAGTCTTTGTACAGAAGATCTGCAATTTGTCTGACATATGACATATTATGAATGTGATGTTTTTTATATAACTATAATTATATATTAATTTTATGTATAAGTAAGTATCATCTTCGTTATCTGAGCCATAGGACGTCTACTGCTGGACATAGGCCTCCCTCATCCAGTCCATACCTGCGGTCTTAGTCAGGTCGTCTGTCCAGCTTATCGGGGGCCGTCCTATGCTGTCCTATTACAAAATCAATGATTTGTGATAGTTTAAGAACGGCCTTCACGTACAAGAAGGTGCCTTCTGAGGATCAGAAATCATGCTGCGGTCGCCAACCCGCCTGCCAAGCGTGGCGAGTATTGATGATGATTGTGATGATGATGATGAACGACCTTAGACCTCATTAGCTCAAGAAACCATAATACCACGGCGGGCAACCTTGAGGACATTCAAGGCCAGCTCGATGATAATGTTTACGCAATTGGAATTGATGCAGCCGTGCTAAATTATTACACATCTTCGTGTAATCTTAGGACATTATATATCACTTACATGCGCTGTTACACGCTGAGATGACATCAGATGGGAAACAGAATGGGGGCCATCTTTGCCAAAAATCATTGACCATGGAAATTGCTATGGATGATATCTATTTTAGCTATGCTCACGCATGTCTAACGACACATTTATTTGCTAATTCATTCATTCATCGCAGCCATAGGACATATGCCTTCCCATATAGGGGAGATTCGCCAATACTCGCTACGCTTGGCAGGCGGGTTGGCGAGCGCAGTATGATTTCCAATCTTCAGAAGGCGCTGCTGCCCACCTTCTAGTACGTGATCCCTTAGCCGACTCTTACGGCACCCGCGGGAAGAGGCGCGGGAGTACTATTCTAGGCCGGTACCACCACGGCACTTGCTAATAGTTTTTTTTTTAATAATTTTGGTTACGCTTTATATAAATTGTTATTTGGTTTAAAATTTGTACAGCGCCAGTGAAGATTACATTAATCAAAGCATACTTTCATCTTTCTAAATTATGTAGTCTGTGGCCTAAATATACACAAAAAGCTTTCAATGCTCTACGTATCCAATATAACATGCTGGATTTAGGAAGCTGTTAGGACGTCCTTTCTATATTAATTTTGTATGTATCTCTTGTGTAATGTGTGTTGTGAGTGTCTTTAATAAGTGTGGTTTCTTTCTTACTTCCTTTCTATATTGTTTTTGTATGTATCTCTTGTGTAATGTGTGTTGTGAGTGTCTTTAATAAGTGTGGTTTCTTTCTTACTTCCTTTCTATACTGATTTTGTATGTATCTCTTGTGTAATGTGTGTTGTGAGTGTCTTTAATGAATGTGGTTTCTTTCTTACTTCCTTTCTATATTGTCTTTGTATGTATCTCTTGTGTAATGTGTGTTGTGAGTGTCTTGAATAAATGTGGTTTATTTCTTAATTCCTTTCTATATTGTTTTTGTATGTATCTCTTGTGTAATGTGTGTTGTGAGTGTCTTTAATAAATGTGGTCTCTTTCTTACTTCCTTTCTATATTGTTTTTGTACGTATCTCTTGTGTAATGTGTGTTGTGAGTGTCTTTAATAAATGTGGTTTCTTTTTGTCTTGCACGATTTCATAGCGCGTCAGAGATGTTCGCTGATGCGCGCACTGATGACTTCTATGCCATCATGCGGAAAAGAACCGCTTCTCTGATGAGCCGCATGCGTGGGAGCTCTTAGTCATCTGACTGTTGTGCTGTTGTGGCTGAGAACATATACTTACAATATATGAGACATTGGACGGCAATTCTCAAGCCAATCTCTAGTAGTGCCCCGCGGTTTCATCCGCATGGATTACAGTTTTCTCGCTGTCTCAATTATCTCACGGGAACTATACTTTTTCCGAGATAAAAGTAGCCTATATGCTACTTCAGTATCTAACCTATCTCCATACCAGATTTCATCGAATCGGTACAGCCGTTTGAGCGTGAAGGAGTATCAGAGGTTTTTAATTATTTGCTTATGCTACGAGAACGACAATTATTTTTGGGATGAAAAATAGGGTATATATGAATCTAGGGTTTAACTATCTCCATACCGTAAACTCTAAGGCTTTCACGGCCGGCGTTGCATGTTGTATGTATTGCTTCAGGGCTGTTTGGCCGTGGTCTATGTGAAACTTGTGTTCCAGACGTTTCGTCGATCACTGCGGTCGTATAAGTAAAAAAGGCATGCAGAGGTAACAAACACAACAAACATATAAACTTTCACATATATTTTTATTTCATCTTACTAATATTATAAATGCGAAAGTTTGTGTATGTTTGTTACTTATTTCACGCTCAAACGGATACACCGATTTCAATGAAATTCGGTATGAAAATAGTTGAAACCCTGGACTAACACATAGGCTACTTTAATTCAGAAAAGAATAGTTTCCGTGGGATAATTGAGGTAGCGGAAAAACCGTAACCCACACGGGTGAAACCGCGGGGCGCTACGAGTTTATAATATAAGCTAGCGTCTGACCACTGTCCCACTACTGACTAACTGTCTTGATGTTAAGTGTTGACGCGGTCTAAGATGGAGCACGCAAGATATATTAGTGTTATATATATTATATATTAGCTATATACATTATTATTATTATTATACATGTAATAATTCCGACGTTAGTGATCGTTGGCACTGGTTCATAATGTAATTCCAAGCGATGACAGCTGGTGTCATGTGAAGGTGTCTTGCAATCATTGACCGTGACCGTAAAGGTTCACCGGAGGAGAATATACCTACTTAATGTAATGTCAAATAACAGACTTGCTGTTTGTACACCTGTGCGATGCTATGAGTAATATAAGTCTTGGTTGAGTAATTATTGTATTTTATCAAGTAAAACCGTATAATATTTATTACTAGCTGAGTTCCGCGGTTTTACACAGATGGTGATTAAAAAAGGTTATGAAAATAAGCCTATAGATAGATAGATACACTTTATTGAACACATTTTAGAATAATACAAAGAACCAGATTACATTAAATAGCGATGTGTGACAACAGGCGGTCTTATCGCTATTCGCTCGCGATCTCTTCCAGACAACCTTTGGATGGAAAGGAAAACGCAATAGGATGGCGGTGTTCATAAATGTTAAAAAATATAATTTAAAAAAAAATGATAATTATAATATATATACATATTGAATCTTCATAACTATGCTTTAAAAGCCTATGTGTTAATCCAGGGTATAAGTTATTTCCATACCAAATTTCATAGACAATCACAAAATTTTTGAATTGCTAATACACTACTCAACACAAATTAGCCGATTAGAAAACTGAAAGTTTTTTTTTTACCTAATATCAGCTTGTGTCTGATTACTGTCTCAACTGATACGATACTACTGATATAGTAGCATTATATTGATATCACCAACTCTTTGGTTTCTGATTTCTTTCATGCTGGTGTTCGTGTTCCTAATTAGAAGAGTACTGGCCATCATTTTAAGAAAAAAATAAATTGGATGTTATTCTAAGGTGCAGTGGTGGTGCCGGCCTAGAATAGTCATAGCCCATCTCTTCCCGTGGGGGCCGTAAGAGTCGGTAATAGAAGGTGGGCAGCAGCGCCTTCTGAGACACTTTAGTTGCGATTTACTACTGTAACGCTGTTGGATTATATAAATAAATAAAAATAAATAAAACAAATAAAAAAGAAAGATTTCTAAAAGAAAATATTTTATCAATGGTTGATTGACACGAAAGCGTTTCATAGAAACAAATAATAAAAAGTTGTCGCATTTCAACGTTTAAAAGGTACTAACTAATTACATACTATCTAAACTAACTAACTCTGAACTACCATTACTGTAGTTATAGCGCGTACCTGATGCATTTAATTACGCAGTTAAGACTTCGGTTAAGGCAGTCACGTTTTATTTAAGTAAAAAGTGTGCCTAGCCAACTACTTATTTTTTTTGTAATATAGTACAGAACCGGAGAGTAGTAGGTAATCTAATTAATATTACAAACGCGAAAGCTTGAGGGGATGGATGATGTTACACTTTGAAGCCAAAATAGCATAACGGATCCTGATGAAAGGAGGATGGCAGAACCAGCCTTGCTCCCGAAAAACGAAATGACAACCCGTTCATGTATTCTTTATATATGAAATTTAGATTATATTTCTATGGATTCCGTGAATAATTTGCATTTTTTATAAAGTTGGGAATCAGAAGTACTTTTATTTTATTTATTTATGTGGTGTTTGTAGTTTTCGATCGCACCCTATATTTCTCATTATGTTTGTTGCGTTCGAATACTTACGCTCTGACATTAATTGTTATTGTTACTTTATAATCTGTAGTCAGCTGCTCTGTAGACCCGGACTGCGTTCATAAACACACCCATGCCTAGTTTATTCCAGAATATAATAAGTTATCTGTATCTATAGCGCGATCCACGCAATACTGCTTTATATGTCTACGATGCTATAGATGGATAGCGATCCATTGAATGGTTCGCATATGGACGTGTAGTTAGCATACTGATACAGATGATTTTCCGTGATAACTTTTTACTCCCAACTTCGAGGAAAATGATAGAATATATAATGTATTTATTGCTCTATCGATAAGTATAAGTTTCATTCATGAACGCAGTTTCTTTCTTCTAGGCTGCAAATGTATGAGTCTGCCATCGTCCTTTGCCATACAGATAGAAGAACTGTTGTCATAAGTCGTATTTTTTAAATTTATTTGATATGTAAGACTTTTCACAGAATAAGTTAAAAACTCAAAATTGTATGTCAGTGTTTAGCGAATGATAAGCTTTTAAAAGTTTTATCGGTGAACCGTCGTCACATACCGTTTTGAGTCATAGTTTGTTGAAGTCAAAAATTTTAAACGAAAAAAAAAATCAAATAATGGAACCGACTTCACTACTCAAAAGTGTGAAATAACTTGTCGAAGTCGGTGCCATAATTATCATGGTACCGACTTCAACAAGTTATTTCACATTTTTGAGTGTTGAAGCCTGTTCCATTTTTTGGTATTTTTTTTATTGTCCACTTAGTGTCTGGACATCTTCAAACAAGCTACCTTAGTTGGTATATAAATGACGGAATTCTCAATTAAAAAACATAAATATTCATCATCATTATTATCATAATTTCAGCCATAGGACGTCCACAGCTGTACATATGCCTCCCCAATTGATTTCCAGAAGGACCGGTTGAAAGCGGCCCGCACATAAGTATCAAATATTTTTATTTATTTTCAAATATTTATTTAATCAGAACTAAAAACAATACAATAAATAATGAAGAATCGATGACACCTGCAGTAGTGTAAAACTGTGTCGCAGATGTCAACGCCCCCCTCCGAAATAGGTACATGCAGTTCCAGTTATTAAATAAAATATTCATTTAAAAACTAGAATTATATAAGTAGCAAATAAAAACTAATTATAATTAGCGCTACTACGCTAGGGTTTGTGTGTGTGTGTGTGTGATCAATATATTGAATCAATATAATATTAAAAAACTCCTCCATTTTGTAAGTCTGTTAGAAACAAAACATCAAATCAATTTACAACCAGCCAAGGCAAGGCCGGTCCAAGTATTCTAACACCGTTTACATGACCTTAAAGGGCAAATCTAATGCTTGAGCAATAAATACTCTATGGTAATAATTATTTTTTTATTTAGATGACCATTAAGTTTTTATTGACTCTAGTTCTTATGAGAAGCGTTGTTTTATTTTACATAAAGATAATCCGTGGGTGTAAGATAAGTGATATCTGAGTCACGAATTTACAATTTGTATTAATAAATGTATAGTGATACAATGTTCTCATGACTTGATGATATTATTAAATTGGTGATCTAAAAAATGTATTCGTGATATGTATTAACTTGTTATTGTTCTAACCAAACCTAACTTTTATACGACCAAAGGCGACGGTATACTTTTCATATTGGTTAACGTTTTAACACAATTACATGTAATGATTAGTAACGATGTCGATTGACACTGATCATGCTCGGACTAAAATTCAAGGACAGCAGCTGTATGAATACACTTAAAATTAATCACATTAATAAACTTTTATACTAAAATGCGCCCGCAGTCAAAAAGGATTTCGTACATTGACCTTTTTACCTACTGAAAGTAGTCTATACTACATATAATATATAGTACCTACTTGTAGATTCCACATTCAAAATGCGTCACTAGCGGTCCGCTTTGGCTGCGCACAGGTATTTAACAAATTGCAAATAAGGAACCTAATTTATTTTAAAAAAATAGAATATAGCCTGTGTCACCCGTGGATAGTGTAGCTTCCTAACAGCGAAAGAATTTTTCAAATCGGTTCAGTAGTTTCGGACCCTATTCAATGCAAACAAACAATCAAATCTTTCCTCTTTATAATATTAGTATAGATGTAGTATAAAGTAAAATGACGTATTGGTTCAACTTATACCTCAAACAAACTTAATACTTTGCAATCACATTTGTACTGTATTAGGAATTCACGGCACACCCTTCACTTTATTAGCTCAATCTACGCCTTGTTAAAATAAAGTTACATTTACGTCTACAAAAACGACGTACTACCACACAGCTAGCTCGACATAAATAGGCACGCTTGTCGCCATTAGGCTACTTTGCTCTGTGAAATAACATAAAAACTGGGCTAATTAAAATAGTGGCACAATTCCATTGACTCAGTACTAGTCTAGTTGCCGGGGCATTGCGAAATCTTACTTATCTACTTATGTACAAAAAATGTCAAGTCGATTCGTACGGTATACACCCATGAGCGTGTATAATATATTACCACACCGCTAACAACCTACATTGGAAGTTTTCTTTTCAGTTTTTATTACATTTATTTATTATTATTTTGTTGTATGTATTGCTTCCGGGCTGTTTGGCCGTGGTCTATTTGAAACTTTTGTTCCAGACGTTTCGTCGATCACTGCGGTCGACAAGACCAGCAGTGGCAGCACCAGGTCGATAAGTAAGCATTCAATAATTAAAAAAAAAAGATACTTTTCCTACAAACATTTCATTAAAGTATAAGAAATTTGTCATGAATTATGGTTACATTTTATTTTTAAATGACTTCAAAAAAAGAAGGTTATTCAATTCGACCGTATATATGTATATTCTTTTTTTTATGTGTGTTCGCGGATTACTTCGTCGTTTATGAACCGATTTTGATAATTCTATTTGTTTGATAGAGTATACTTCCGTGGTGGTCTCATTTAAATTTCATCGAAATCGGTAAAGCGGTTCTTGAGTTGCAATCCAATAACTGAAAACTGATACGCATTCATCGATGACATAGTTGCGGGTGGAGAAATCGGTGAACATACACAGTGACAATTGATCCCGCGAGTAGCAGAGGTTCACTGAAAAGAGTGAAAAAAAATGTGTACCAAAACATGGAACCAACTTCAACACTCAAAAGTGTGAAATAATTTGTCGAAGTCGGTACCATGAGCGCAATATTGTGATGATAGTTACTTTTTTGTGAACTATCATGGTACCGACTTCAAAAAGTTATTTTACACTTTGAGTGTTGAATCCGGTACCTACCTACCATTTTTTTTGTAATTTTTTTAAAATATTTATAAAGACACGCGTCTCATCGATAGTTTTGGAAAATAAAGGATACATTGCAAATTCGTTATTATGATGCCACGCTGGTTCTATACATACCAACTTATACGTAACATTCCGGTGGTATGAGAGTGTGGCCGTAAGATGGTAAGATAACCGGATGAAATACCTCGCGAACCTGTTCCGAGAACACGCCGAGGCTTGCGTCACACGCGCATGCCGAAGGCTCACTACGCTAACTACCGCCCACCTTTTGAAATAAACCTTACAGAAATAATAACACAGATAACTACTAATAACAGTTACTACTGATATTATTAAATAACATATAATAGTTTTAATAACACGCCTTTGTTGTCCGTACTAATAGCAAATCTTGGAGACCTTGTAAGTATGATGGGTTAAACTAAATCCTTGCATTGTCATTAGACTTTGATAAGTGTGCAAATGACGTTTTGAATCCGTTACATAGATACAGCCGAAGCTCACAAAATCGTGTTAGTAAAAGTAAGTTAGGTACGCTCTAAGACCAAGTCAACTAGATACAACTACTGCAGCTTCACACCCGGTTGCTAGATATATACGTTATGTGTGCATTTTGTGAAGGCACAATAATGCTATTTCTGCCTTATTATAAAATGCACAACAATGCTATTTCTGCCTTATTATAAAATGCACAATAATGCTATTTCTGCCTTATTATAGAATGCACAATAATGCTATTTCTGCTTTATTACAAAATGCACAATAATGCTATTTCTGATTTATTATAAAATGCACAATAATGCTATTTCTACCTTATTATAAAATGCACAATAATGCTATTTCTACCTTATTATAAAATGCACAATAATGCTATTTCTGCTTTATTATAAAATGCACAATAATGCTATTTCTACTTTATTATAAAATGCACAATAATGCTATTTCTACTTTATTATAAAATGCACAATAATGCTATTTCTGATTTATTATAAAATGCACAATAATGCTATTTCTGCCTTATTATAAAATGCACAATAATGCTATTTCTGCTTTATTATAAAATGCACAATAATGCTATTTCTGATTTATTATAAAATGCACAATAATGCTATTTCTGGCTTATTATTAAATGCACAATAATGCTATTTCTGCTTTATTATAAAATGCACAATAATGCTATTTCTGATTTATTATAAAATGCACAATAATGCTATTTTTGACTTGTTATAAAATGCACAATAATGCTATTTTTGACTTGTTATAAAATGCACAATAATGCTATTTCTGCCTTATTACAATGCACAATAATGCCATTTTTGCTTTATTATAAAAATATTTAGTGACAACCATAATGCTGCACATCAACTTGTCAGAATGGATCTGTATTGCAATCCAGGAGAAAAGCTGCCAGCATGCTGGGTACGCCGTCAATAGCGGGTGAGAGAAATTGAGCTAAAAAAGAAACTATATACTAACATAAATATATATAAACTACTAACATTAAGAGACAACAGGTAGTTGCTGAAATGTTATTATAGTAGCTGTAGTATTGTAATTAGTATTTAATTTTAATAACGTCGTCGGCCCGATAATTATTATCAACGTACATATATAATTAATTGTCATATTGGTACTTATATGATAGGGCATGATAATGGCTTTCAATTAAGTAAATATCAAAGCAAATAAAACGTTAACATCAATTCGAAAGAGTTCCAAATAGAGCTTTACCAAAATAAAATTGGAATAAGGAAATCCTCTTATAAGTCCGCAACCTATTTTGAAACCAACGCAATACATTAAATTGAAATGAATCAAAACGTAATCAATATTCAACATTATAGCACCCGCGATAACCCATATACAGGGTTATAAAAAAACTATTTACGATCTTGATTAGTTCATGTCCAATCTCCATAAAACCAGTTCACTTGACATAAGACAAAACGCGATCGAACACGAAAATTGCAACACATATAATCCTACATTCATAATAGTTACTTTTGCAATGGAGGTTAAGGCTCTTACGATACATATACTGTGTGAAATAAGCTAACATAGGGTATCTTAAAGTCACGAGTGAATTGATCTTCTAGGCAAGCGTGCTCTATCGTGGACCGTATTATCACTTAACATCAGGTGAGATACTGGTCAAACGCTTGCCTAGTCATCATAAAAAAACGCTATATCTGTTACGTTCATATGTTTAGAGTTTTTTTTTTTTAAAGTACGTCTTCTTATCAGAATTGAAACCACGACTACTGTATACTGTCCACAAGGACAGTAAGTTGTCAATGTCCATACAAGAACAGCTC
The DNA here is from genome assembly GCA_934044485.1 of Apeira syringaria. Lineage (NCBI taxonomy): Eukaryota > Metazoa > Arthropoda > Insecta > Lepidoptera > Geometridae > Apeira > Apeira syringaria. Next base: position 9,917,655 of record OW203670.1, on the reverse strand, counting down.
CTAAAAAACAAGCCTTGCTGTTAGCCGCACTAAAATATTGCTAATCTCGGAGATCCTGAAAAGGATAACGGGACAAACTATTTAACTCGTAGTGTGCCCATATTCATGCAAATAAAGTGATTGAATTGAAATAAATTAAAAATTAAAAATTTCTTGAAAAGTTTCAAATTATTCCAACGTTTAGAAGGGGGTGAAAATGACGTTCACAGGTTTCGGTACACAGATACAGGCGAAGCTAAAAAACATATTTAAAAAGATTCAGATAATACTACTACTATTAGTATAATATTTGTAGTAATCTGAGCCAGAGATCAGAGTTTATACCCTGCCTACCTACTTGGTGGACACGCCAGCAAAGCCCCGAGCGAGTCAGCTAGAAGATTCATAAATTATACATTTATCAGAACAGCTCAACATTTGAATGAAAATGTCTACTTCTATAAAGTTTCGCCTTCGCAAACCTATATAGAGGTATACAGATTTAACATAAAAAGCAATTCTAAAGCCTGGAACTTAAACCTTTCAGCAACTACAGTGCAGTCCAAGCTGGCGCTGCCGCAGCTAGAAAACTCAGACGGCATAATTATACAAGCCTGCATGTTTATTTTATGCATGCCTGCACGTTTATGCCTTTTGGAGTAGCGACTTTGGATCTATTGGGGCAGACCGCTCTCACTTTATATACAGACTTAGCCAATCATCTGATGCAGGCGTCTGGTTTACAGACTGCCGGCATTTATTTTTCACCGAAGTAGAGTCTAGCAATTCAACGTGGCAATGCATAATTTTGGTGACTTTTCCTTCTACTGTTGGAATTATTATTACTTATTTATTTACTTCAGATTTATGCTGGTCTTAACCATGTTTTTTAAGTTCAATTGAATAAAGATTTTAAAATTTCTCTCACTAAGCTTGCACATAAGAATTAATATAATTTAATGAACGTAAAAATAAATGACACAATTTTTATACAGAACACAATCGATCAACTTCGTCAAGGATGTAAATATGCGTTCCGGATATTACCTAATTATTATGAACCAATTCATAATTATAATTGAACTTAAAAACAAGATTGCATTGAAAAGTTTCATTGTAAACTTGTTCTAGTAATTTCACAGGAACAAAGTATTTTACTTCTATTAGCCATTGTTATGGTGTTCGAAACCTCATCAGATGACTAAAACAATAGTCGTTTGTTTGTTAACATGAACTTATTTGAAGGTATATCTGAGATAGAACCAAAACACACTTAGAGGTCGGTTTATTCGAGTCTTCGGTTATAGATATATGAGTATCTGTAAGTAAGTAACGATATATTACATGAATTTGACACATTATTTATATAGATGTCGTATCCAGCTTTACTCATGTTTATAGTCGAAGTTGTGGTCGCCGCGATCTGGCAGCGTAAACTCACCTGAGGACGGGCATCGGACATGCATTTTGAAGCGATGATAGCTCAGCGGGGGAAGCGGTCGCCTGTCAAACTGACGGACACTGGTTCGATCCCCAACAACAGCTTGAGCTTCCGGTGAAGGTAACACCGTTATCAAATTACCGGCATGGTGGTAGGGTACTTTGGAATACTCGCCTGGCTACCTACCACCCTCAAGTTTGAAAAATTGTTACCAAACACATAGTGTGTTCAGGCAGCAGTCCTTGAGAGCGAGTGTGCATTCTATAGATCTAGCGTGATAACATCTTCGACCACATCGTCACTGACCATCAAGTGAGATAGTGGTTAAACGCTAGATCTATGTCTATCAGTATAAAAAAAGGACAGTGGTCAAACGTAACCTTTAATAAATTAAAAATAAGGTGGTTTCAAACTAGGCTGATGGCTGGATTAGTAAGCGATTCACATTTGAGATGATATATTATCTTATCTAATATATACAATTCTCGTGTTTATAGTGTTTGTGAACTCGTCCGAAACGGCTTGACCAATTTTTATGTTTTTTTTAATGTATATTCGGTAGGTCTGAGAATAGGTCGTAAAGTATTTTTCACCCTTCCACCCCACCTGCACTTTTTATCGGGATCGTAGCATTTTTTAATAAAACAAAATAATAAATGACGTGAAGAAATCCAATTTGTCATTTCGATAATTTATATGGCAGAACGTTTGCCAAGTCAGCTAGAAACTATAAAATAATAATAATACTTATATAACTTATATTTACTACTTCTAGGTTCTAGTTATTTATTTTTGTAAAAGTTGGTAATTATGAAACTCATTTAGTCCGTGATAAGCATTGATATAAAAAAACCTTAAAAAATAACCTGGCTTTTTTATAAATCAATGGTAATAAGCCTTATTAGCAGGATCATTGGTCGATGGTAAAAAATATACTTGAGGTAACTGCATTGTTTGACTGGCCGGTTGGCGCAGTTGGTAGCACTCTGCCTTCTGAGCCGCTGGTCCCGGGTTCGATTCCCGGACAGGTCAAACATTTGTGTGTATGAACATGTCTGTTTGACCTGTGTTGGGTGTGTATATGTATATAAGTATATATATCAGTCATCAGGTTACCATAGTACAGGCTCTGCCTAGTTTGGGACCTGAAGACCTTGTGTGAATGTTGTCCCATATTATATTATTATTATATTGTTTTATGGCCACCCTTTGTCTGGGGACCGTGGACTGTGTTACATAAATATCGTACTAGCTGCGCCCCGCTGTATTACCCGCGTGGTGATGAAAAACGGTGATGATGGTGATGATGAAAATAAGCATGTGTTAATCCAGGGTATAAGCTATCTCGATAGGTGCCAAATTTCATCCAAATCCAAGCTGTTTAGGCGTGGAAGATTCACAAACATAAATCCATACTCACAAACTTGCGCATTTGAATAAAAACAAATATATAATATATATATAAATATAATTATATTTTTGTTTGTAGTTTTTTTTTTGTAGTGAATTAAAATGCATTTTATTAAAAGTTATATTTATTATAATTAAATGTATTTAATTAGTCGTTAACACATGCTTCTCGCATTGGCGTCCGAATTAAATAACACATTGGTGACAGGAAACACAAACTCTCAACTATAACCGCAGTATATATGAACATGGTAAGGATAACACTAGTATGTAATTAGTTATATAATTAATATAAAATCTATATTAATATTATAAAGAGGAAAGGTTTGATTGATTATTTGTTTGTAAGCTAAAGGCTTTCAAACCGAGGCGGCCAAATTAAGTAAATTGTAGTAATTTTCATTGCGACGCGTATTCCAAGCGCAAGTCTAAACATATAGCTATCCTTTTCTATATTATTTGTACCGTATTATCGGTCGCAGTAAGCATGTTTATGTCGTAAAGGAACAAAATCTGAGCACCGCGCAGTACGAATATACGTCATCTTTAGTAAAACATCATTGAACTGAGGGGATGGTTAGTACCTACGCGAACACTGAGAAAGTATATGTACTATCTATTGTATGATTAGTATAAAACATAGATTGTGACATCGTCCTGATATGGTTGCGCCATAGAAATAGCACATAAGAAATCATGCGTTCTCTCACGCGCCTCATTATCCGAAACGTGATCTGAGAACTAAGGCAGATATAGGTATAGTACACATAGGTACCACTGTACCTATCTAAACACAGAAAAACATTTTTTTAACAAAAAATGCAACCGACTTCAACACTCAAAAGTGTGAAATAACTTGTTGAAGTCGGTACCATGATAGTTCACACAAAAGTAACTATCATCACAATATTGTGCGCATGGTACCGACTTCGACTACCTAGTACTAGGCGAACCGTCTGACTTATTACGTGAGTAACTCCCGTGTTTTATACATTCATCATATTATTATAATGATAATATTAGCCTAACTAATATAATAAATGCGAAAGTTTGTGTGTATGTTTGTTACTGCTTTACGCTCAAACGGCGACACCAATTTGGATGAAATTTGGTATGGAGATAGCATACATCCCGGATTAACACATGTATTTATTTTAATCATCACCATCAACACCGCATTTCATCACCACGCGGGATTAACCGCGGGACGCAGCTATTATGATATAATACCTAATACATAATCTGATTAGAACACACCAAGATATGTATGGGTCGGTATAGAAAAAGGCTTTGCTTCCACTAACCGCATGATGACTGTTGAATCAAAGCGCCTCGAGCGAGAATTAGGTCTGTATGGCGCACTGCCGACCGTTAAGTTGTTCGTAGATGGAATATGGATGGATCAAGTTCCTGTAGCTTCAGTGCTTACTGCCCGAAATGTATTATATAGAAAACCGACAATTAGCGACAGTGCATCGGTGCTCTAGGCTTTGAAGTCTTGCCCTGACCAGAGTCGTCGTTGATGATCTTTTAGCTCGTCTCTAGATTGACTCAGTCGCAATTTACGCAGAAAAATATATTATTTTATATTCAGCAAGTAATTTTATTAAATATCATCTCAAAAATATAATCTATCTAATGAAATCTCAATACTAAAGAGCCCTGCGAGAGAAAGGGCTTTTGTAATGAATACGAATTCAACTAGATGCTGCCCAGTGCAGCTAGTGAGTACCTACCCAGATTTGGCGATTCACAAGCGTGCCGAACGACACTGTAAACGTCCTAACAGATTTTCTACATTTTTTTTATATAATATAGAATAGGCAAGCGTTTCACTACTTTTGTTTGTGGAGTGAAGCAATTTTTGTGTAATTTTCTTTATCCATATAATTAATGCTACCTATTTGCATGGTTGTCTATGAAATATTTATATAATACGTTTTCAATAATTTGTTTGTTTGCAGTGGGCAAAGAGTAGTTATTCGTAAAAATTTATATGATTATAGCAACACGTGCACAACTTCCACAAACCAACTGTACCTACTTGACACTCACAGTAGACACCTGCATGCTATAGCAATTTAGAAAGGTTCTGCAACGATTTAACATAGAGGACGTAAAACCATTCACTTACTCAGCTATACACAAGGAAATAATTAGCATGGAAATTATGGGAGAACGACTTGCACTGTATACAATTATCCCGAACAATTCCTTACGTTCTTGGTCATATTTAGGGTTCCGTAAAAGGTAACGGAATCCATTAATAAGACTCCGATGTCAGTCCGTCTATCAGGACGCTGTACGTTATAAACCGCATGTAGTTTAGCCAATAAATTCTTTTGTATCTTACAAATATAATTACGGCCAGACTATGATTAATTGAAAATTAAACATTTACTTTTGTTTAATATTGCACAGGAGTTCAACGAATAAATTTAATACCAAACGAATGTATAAAGCCTATAGAATATGCAAACGTTGGGTTATCCATTTTTTCTAGGCATAACTACTGGGTTGGCAGGTGCAAAGAGGGGGTCATCCGCCTAACAATATTGCTTTGACTATTGCTATAGTTTCCAACTTTCTTTCCGTGTTTTTGAACCAAAGAAAGCTACAACAATTGATTAATTGATAATATAATTAATTTATCAATAATTAATTAATTGTTGAAGCTGTCTTAGGTTAGAAAAGACGGAAAAAAGTGGAGAGCTTTAGCAATATTTTTTGGCAGATGACCCCTCGGTCTATTGCAACTAGCTATTTTCACTAATTTGTATGAGAAATACATCTTATATCAAAATAAGCGCTATTTCTGTCGGCTGTCGAATTTTAAATTGTGAAATTTTCATGTATCACCGTACAGAATAATATATATATATATATATTATAAATATTATATAACAATAATAATTCGATATAAATAAATTAATTTGTCTAAATCCAACCTCCAACCTTTTCGCAGTCACCACTTGCCACGGCCGAATAGACTGTAATCATCTGACGTCACAAATCTTAAGCCTCCCCTAACCCCTTGTCACAGGATGTCAGACTTCGTTGCACTCCTTTTTCATATAATAGGTCGCCTCTTGTATAATGGTATGGAACCCTCCATATGCGAGTCCGACTCGCGCTTGACCGATTTTGTTAAACATTCAAGTTTTTAACGCGGTAACTTAGCAACGATAAATATTCCACCCATCACATATGTACACTTTTTATGTTATAACTTGTTTTCTCTCGGGAAGCCGAGATAAGTTATGTACGTGGTTAAGCAATCATTTGCTTAAGTAAGATTTGTTTACATATTTGCGAAGATTTACGTAAGCGTTCCAAGAATTATGATGAAAATACATGTTTGAACTTCATATATATATTCTTGTTGATTTATTTTACAAACTGTGTTCAGGCAGCAGTCCTTGAAAGCCAGTAAGCATTCTAGGTCTAGCGTGACCTTCGACCACATCGTCACTGACCATCAAATGAGATAGTGGTCAAACGCTAGATCTATACAGTATAAAAAAAAATTGGTTGTCTGTAAAGTCGGTTTACGGACGATAGATTTACGTGATAACGTCATAATCATTTATGACTTCGACTTTGACTTTGATTATTTTATGTAATACAAAACTCAGGTGGAACGTTACGCGGAACGTTACTATTTTTCATGAGTGTTGCTGGTATTCATCAATTTATAAAACGTTATCACGTCAAAAACATTTTTGTAATATTTCAACACGCATCAGAATTAGTCCCCTCCTCTCCGCCTGTAAACACCCGCAAGCCTCTGTGGTGACATCGGCACCTGAATAACTTGCGGCACAGTCATTGTATCGCGATGCTATACTCGTAAACAATTGAATCACGCACGCAGCGTCCGTACAAACTATCATTTATCTGTGTCACAGTTGTACTAGATAAATGACAGTGAGTTCAATTGTTTCACGATGCGATACGAGTGCGATTACTATCGCAGTAATCCTCTTGGGGTAGTGTTATTGAATAGAACCAAGGTAATTTGTTACTTAGATTACAAACTAATAATATTTTTTGTACTGTATGCTGTATTAGCGTTTGATTACTATCTCGCTTGATGGTCAGTGACGATGACGATGTCAGAGATTTTATCACGCTCGACCTAGAAAGCTTACTCTGGCTTTCAAGGACTGCTGCCTGAACACACTATGTGTTTGGTGACAGTTTCTCAAACTTGAGGGTGGTAGCTAGCCAGGCGGGTACTCGGAAGTATCCTACCACCATGGTGGGAATTTGATAACGGTGTTACCTTCACCAAGGCCTTGGTGGGGATCAAAGCAGCGTCTCTCAGTTAGACAGTCGACGCTCCTACCGCTGAGCTATCGTCTTTTCTTCCCGTAGGTGTCGTAAGAGTCGGCTAAGGAAGCCTGCCAAGCGTGGTGAGTATTGGCAAAACCCCCGCCATCGGGGAGGCATATGTTCAGCAGTGGCCGTATTGTGGCTGACAAAAAAAACACTAAAGTAACAATAAGGAAGTCTTATAACCTATGCGAGCAGAGCTTACTCGTGATTAATACAAAAAATATACTTACATACAAAAACCGTAATATTTTGTAGGTATTCTAATCTAGACACACAAATAATCACACTAATATTATAAAGGCGAAAGTTTGTGTGTCTGTTTCTTACTTCTTCACGCTCAAACGGACACACCGATTTCCATAAAATAGAGATACTTTAGAGTCTTAAAGTAGACCCATGGATTAACACCTAGGCTACTTTTCATCATCAAACATCCAATGATATTATATGTTTATATGAGGTAGATGTCGCACAATCGCGCGGAAACTGAGGCGGCAAAATTAAGTCAATTGTAGTAATTTTGATTACGACGCGTATTCCAAGCGCAAGTCTAAACATATAGCTATCCTTTTCTATATTATTTGTACCGTATTATCTGTCGCAGTAAGCATGTTTATGTCGTAAAGGAACAAAATCTGAGCACCGCGCAGTATGAATATACGTCATCTTTAGTAAAACATCATTGTCAAACATCACTACGCGGGTTATACCGTGGGGCGCAGCTAGTATGCGAATAATTTTTGAATGAAAACTAAACACTAACTGACAACTGTCAAGTTCAGCGCTGTGGCCTGCGAGAATAATTTTTGAATGAAAACTAAACACTAACTGGCAACTGTCAAGTTCAGCGCTGTGGCCTGCGAGAATAATTTTTGAATGAAAACTAAACACTAACTGGCAACTGTCAAGTTCAGCGCTGTGGCCTGCGAGAATAATTTTTGAATGAAAACTAAACACTAACTGGCAACTGTCAAGTTCAGCGCTGTGGCCTGCGAGAATAATTTTTGAATGAAAACTAAACACTAACTGGCAACTGTCAAGTTCAGCGCTGTGGCCTGCGAGAATAATTTTTGAACGAAAACTAAACACTAACTGGCAACTGTCAAGTTCAGCGCTGTGGCCTGCGAGAATAATTTTTGAATGAAAACTAAACACTAACTGGCAACTGTCAAGTTCAGCGCTGTGGCCTGCGAGAATAATTTTTGAATGAAAACTAAACACTAACTGGCAACTGTCAAGTTCAGCGCTGTGGCCTGCGAGAATAATTTTTGAATGAAAACTAAACACTAACTGGCAACTGTCAAGTTCAGCGCTGTGGCCTGCGAGAATAATTTTTGAACGAAAACTAAACACTAACTGGCAACTGTCAAGTTCAGCGCTGTGGCCTGCGAGAATAATTTTTGAATGAAAACTAAACACTAACTGGCAACTGTCAAGTTCAGCGCTGTGGCCTGCGAGAATAATTTTTGAATGAAAACTAAACACTAACTGGCAACTGTCAAGTTCAGCGCTGTGGCCTGCGAGAATAATTTTTGAATGAAAACTAAACACTAACTGGCAACTGTCAAGTTCAGCGCTGTGGCCTGCGAGAATAATTTTTGAATGAAAACTAAACACTAACTAGCAACTGTCAAGTTCAGCGCTGTGGCAAGCAATTATTTTAGATTAACACAATGAAGCCCATAATTAACCAATAATTAAGCAATTTCATGTAATAATTAGTTACATATGTGACCTTCTGACGCCGTACATATATAGGTACATAGATGTCAGGAGAACGTGATAAACGATAGAATTATGGAGTTCCGTAAACATAAATTACATGTTGTATATGTATTGCTTTCGGGCTGTTTGGCCGTGTTCTATGTGAAACTTGTGTTCCAGACGTTTCGTCGATCACTGCGGTCGACATCTTCAGTGGTTCAGGTCCGAGCGGCGACAAGAGCGTAGAACTCTCCTTCGCGGCGTCTTCTCTGATACTGATACACAAGTTTCACATAGAACACGGCCAAACAGCCCGAAAGCAATACATACAACATGCAACGCCGGCCGTGAAAGCCTTAGAGTTTACATAAATTATATGATTAAACAATGATATTATATGGTGATTAAATCATTTACCTAACTTAACGCTTTCAATGAAGTTATAGGTTTCCGTTATTATTATAATCCAGACACGAACTAACCTAACCTGTAGCCGAATCAGTGGGCCTAGACAAAGTAACATTCTACAAGCGTTAATGCTAGATAAAACATGTAAAAGTGTATGAGATTGACACAATCGATTTATTCAAACCGATATACCTATCACGTGATCAACAAGAACGAATATTCATCGTTAGCTGTTAGAGAGAAAGAGAGAGAGAAGCGATGCATCTTGTCTCGGCCCGCAGGAATCACTATCGCTGCGTGAAACAACTGAACTATGCACTGCTTCTATCATCTAGTCTGAACAACTGTGACACAGATAAATGATAGTTTGTGTAGACGGTATTCGCGTTGTTTAATTGTGTATACGAATTCAATGATTGATGAAAATAAACGTATGTGTTAATCCAGGGTATAAGCTATCTCCATACCAAATTTCATCCAAATCCATCCAGCCGTTTAAGCGTGAAATAGTAACAAACTTTCGCTTTTATAATATAGGATTATCTTAGAGTTGTTCAGTAACACCAGCTCATAAAAGGATTCAGTACGGAACCCTCTTGTAACTAAAAAGAAAGTGCTTTCTCGTTCGTGAAAATTTTTTACTAATTTACTCGTTCTGCTCGTCTAAAAAAATCACTTAAACACCAAAGCAAATTATAAATTTTGCGAGCGTCCATCACTTTCGGATGTTTAACATAACACGGCTAAATATTTCCCCGAGAGTGTGAAACTTTCATCTTGCGTAAGAACGGCGTTTTTATGTAAATTCTCAGTGTACCACGCCCCTAACTGATGGTATCGGTCTTCCAGTTTCATAAGTTTCTTATTAAATTGCAATATTTTTATAGCTTAAGAACATATCAAACAATAATTATGCAGCTGTCAGATAATGGAGCGAATTGCCACTAGAAATTATACGTGACAAATGATTATATATTTTTAGCCGACTTCAAAAAAAGATTGTATGTTCGACTGTATGTATTTTTTATGTATGTTCACCGATATCTTCCCATTTTTGAAGCGATTCTGAAAATTCTTTTTTTGTTTGATAGGTACCTCCGAGGTGGTCCCGTTTAAATGTCATCAAAATAGGACAAGCAGTTTTTGAGTTACACTCCAATAACTGAAAAGTGTTACGTCGTTGGACGACTTCCTAATTGCCGGTGACGAAATCGGTGAACATACACAATGACAATTGATCCCGTGAGTAGCAAAGGTAGGAATAATAGGGTGAAAAAAAAAATAGCAAAAAATTGAACTGACTTCAACACTCAAAAGTGTGAAATAACTTGTCGAAGTCGGTAGGTACTCGGTAGGTAATTTTTTATTCCTTTGTAGTTTTATTGTCTACAAACACACTAATATTAGAAATGTGAAAGTTTGGATGTTTGTTACTTTTTCACGCTTAAACGGCAGGACGGATTTGGATGAAATTTGGTATGTAGATACTTCAGGTCTCGGAATAAAACATAGGCTACTTTTCATCATCACACCACGCGAGTTAAACCGCGGGGCGCAGCTAGTAATATTATATAAGTGAAAGTTTGGATGTATGGATGGATGGAAGAATGGATTTGTCTGGAAGTTGGTTCAAAAGGTGAGATCCATCTGGAGGATACGGCTCGTTTTAATTTGTTCTAATTAAATATAGCGCCCCTTTTAATTCGTATTTAATTAGACCAAATTGAATAGTGTTTTTTTTATTTATTAAACTATACATACACTATAGAATCAATGGTATATATTATATTTAATAGATATAATACTATTTAAAAATATTAATTAAACATAAAGACAAGCGTACACTAGAACACTAAATAATCTACAAACTAAGTGAGTCCTCTTTTTTATATTTTTTTCATTTTTATACTAAGTTAATTATACTCTTACTATTATTATTGTTAAATATAGGTACATATATTACCGTATATTAGCGTTATTATTTTTAACAGCTCCCCGGTCACTCGGCTGTCTCTATTTTTGATGGCCATTTAGAGATTGTGGTCCTTCATTTGTTTCCCGGTGGTCTGGGTTATTCGCCGGAAGAAGTGTCCAATGGCGTCGGAGCTGTCGTCGGTGTAATAGGTGCAAGTGGTGGTGTGTCTTAAGACCGCCACCACTGCATGTGACACACTCTCTCGCAACTTGATCATCCAAATTGAATGTTCATGAATGACAGTTTAAGAAAATATTTAATTATTTGATATTGTAGTTTGTTATGATGATTATAAAGAAAATAATAAACAAACCTGATTGACGTCACCCGAGCGTAAATGTTCAATTACGTGTCATTACTGTCATGACTGGCCGGTTGGCGCAGTTGGTAGCACTCCGCCTTCTGAGCCGCTGGTCCCGGGTTCGATTCCCGGACAGGTCAAACATTTGTGTGTATGAGCATATCTGTTTGACCTGTGTCTGGGTGTGTATATGTATATAAGTATGTATATCAGTCATCAGGTTACCATAGTACAGGCTCTGCCTAGTTTGGGACCTGAAGACCTTGTGTGCATGTTGATAAATAAAATAAAAATTAAAAATTAAATAAAAAAAATTGCATCCAATGTGGCTTTTAGCGGAGAATTTTATACGATCCCCACAGGTTAGCTTAACCCTTCGCCCACCTTATGCAAAGGAATTAGTAATGAAGATCGTTTAAATGTACCGGATATTAGGGTCCCACCCATACAGCAATTAAAACTAATTTGAAACATGCTTGTCTAAAAGCTAGAGCCTTTTTCAAATCGTTTAAAATAAAATGAATGTTGCACTTTTATCAATACCTGCCCTTATCTCGTTGAACCCGGTTTGCATGCGAATCTCTTACACAGTGCAGACAGTATGGGTATTCCCAAAAAGCAAAATTTGCATAATACTCAATGGTACACTGGCCCGCACTTTTCGATAGACATAAAGCAATAAAACTTGGCTTGCGTAACATTAGATTTGATAACAATAGAAAATGTAAGAACGTTATAGGTACCTATTCTACAAACACATGTATTCATTTCTTGCGAAAGTCTTAGCAATGTTATTGTTCACGTTTTATTGTTAATTGAGAAGATATAATTGCGATTGCTGTTAGAAAATCTCATTAAAAGATGCAGTATAATACTGCATGTCCATTTTCAATTTTAATTTGATAGCTCTTTCATGTATCGTAGGGGAGCGAGGGGCTTGTTGTAACAGTTTTCATGAAAACTAATATATCTTGAGATCCATTGATTAAATTGCTACTAAATAAAGATGGATAGATGCTGTAACTCTTCCTCTACCAAATCAAGTAAAAATAATACCATAACTATAGGTCATTATTTTACAATCAATTATTTTCTAGAAGAAGTGCGGTGTTACAACTTACCTCGTGCTTGGGGCAAGTTGTAACGCCTACCGGGGCAAGTAGTAACGACAAAAAAAAACAACAACAATACCTCTAATCATTTATTCTTTGTTTATTTTCAACAAAATTGACATCTTTCTAAAGTAGGTATAATGTAATTCTTATCAAAAATCAATACACGTTTTATGTAAACAACACCTAAAAATTAAGTAATTAACAGTGTTATTTAGTTAAACACTACTTATAATCATCATGGCACTTTTAAATCACAGTAAGTAATTAAATTATTTATATCAAAGGTATGCTTCGTAATTATCACTTTTTAATATCTATCTAACAAAGTATTGCACTTATACACATAAAAATAAACATTTGGTGGGTTTCATTATAATTAAATTCAGTCTTCATCTGAGCTACAATTAATGCAAACAAATAACAAATAAAAGATATAGTGTCTCCTGAAACACATCCTACATGTGCCCTCATTCTAGAAGAAAGAAAAAAAATAAGTAGGTATCTACATCATAACTTGGGGCATGTTGTAACACGTTACAACAAGCCCCGGGATTTTGTCACAACTAACCCCATAGTATGATTTTTAACATTTATCAAGATAAATATTTCAACAATTTAGCAATCTTAAAAACTGTTACACATTATCAGAGATAGATCAATTTAAATGTAAATAAGATATAGAATGTTTAAAATTAGTCGATAATAATAACGCAAACCAAAATTTTACGACAGTACAATTTTATATTACCTGGCAAAAAAGGAAGCGCGTGCCACTTCCGCTCCTGCGCCGGCCGGCGGGACACAATGCTATGGCAACAAGATGCGGCGCGGTTTATAGGTCAAATCGAGTCAAAGAAATACGCTAATAAAGTTGAAGATCTTAGTGAAAAGAGCCTGTTACTACTTACCCCTGTTACAACAAGCCCCTCGCTCCCCTACTAATATTATACATGCGAAAATTTGTGTGTATGTTTGTTACTTCTTAACGCTCAAACGGCTACACTGATTTCGATGAAATATGGTATGGAGATAGTTTAAGCCCTGGATTAACACATAGGTTACTTTTATCTCGGAAAAAGTATAGTTCCCGTGGGATAATCAAGGTAGCGAGAAAACCGTAATCCACGCGGGTGAAACTGCGGGGCGCTACTAGTATTACAATAATGAAGATTTCAAAGAGATAGGTAGATCTCCAGCAATGTTACCTATCCTCACCCGCTAGAATTTTCGGTGTAACAGATTCGGCACTTCAATGGGGATTATAGTTGGAGAGACAAATTGCGGGAAATATTAGAGATAGCCGGATTGAAAATCAGTTGAAGCAAAACCGAACATCTATTTTGCGACTTCAGTGGATCATCCAATTTTTCCCATTCAGCCTTAAATGGTGTATCCCTAGTCTGCTCCGATTTTAGGTACCTCGGTTCATTGATCCAAAACGACGTCAATACTGACCGAGACGTAAGGGGGCGTCCACATATTACGTGAGGTACTTTTAGTGATTTTTCGACCCCCCCTCTCCCATTGGTGAGAAGTCGTGAGATTTTGCTAGACCCCCTCCCCCCACCCATAATCTCACGTGAGACTTTTGAAAATACATAATTTTAATGTAAATAAATAATATGTCCTTGTTTTTGTGGAATTAATCAGGATTTATTAATTGAGATTATTAATATCGTGGTGTAGAACCACAGAAAACATATTTTTACCTAATTGATCCCAGTTTTCTCGCTACGTTACCAAGTCCTTGGGGAAAAAAAATTACGCGAGTATTTGTCGAACCCACCCCCTCCCCCATGTGAGTTTGGGTGAAATTCGGCTTGACCCCCTCCCCCCCGTAAACACCTCACGTAAATAATGGACGCCCCCTAAGGAACAGAACAAATGCAGGTTGGATAAAATGAAGATAGGTCTCAAGGGCCTTATGCGATCCGCGAATGCCCTTGAAAATCATGAGCAAAATGTTTAAGACCATACTGATCCTATCTGAATGATGGGCAGCTAAACAGGTGGATGAAAGAAAAGTGCACGTGGCAGAGATGCGAATGTTGAGATGGATGTGTGGTGTGACTAGGATGGATAAAATAAGGAATGAGTAGGTATATCAGGGGAAGCTTGAAAGTAGCATCAGTGAATGATGAGTTGAAAGGGAATAGATTGGATTATTATGTCCATGTCATGAGAGATGAAAAACATATAACAAAAAGAGTAGGTAAATAATGTGGATGGATATAGAGGTAGAGGAGGGCCGAAGAAGGTATGGATGGACTGTGTGAAGAGAGTTTTTAAAAGGTTTGAGGACTGAGATGAAAAATAAACGATAGACGAGAATGGAAGAGAAAATTCTAGTGGTACCTACTTATTAATGCAGGACTAAATACATAGACCATGCGGATCCATAATGAAAAAAAGACTTTTTTTAATCTGTGTATGTACGTTTTCTGTCATCTATGAGTTTTTAACATTAGCTACCTACCTATACCAAGTAGGAAAGGTATGGACATACAGGAACGTAGGTACCCATACTAACTACCTACGTGACCCATTTTTTACAATATTTTATGCCCCTCCCTCCCCTCAGTGACCACCCGTAGTATATGCCAGAACCCCCACCCCCCTCATATCAATCCTATCAAACATAAATATGGTTTTAAATCTCTTTTACATACAAAAAGTAAAAAAAATCGTTTGCTTCATATTCTAATAGTTTAATATGTAGTTTAAGTTATGGGTCTATGACCTGAAATAAATATATAATATTTATTTTTATTAGTAGGTATCACGCTCGCCGTGTTTGTTATCTTCTGTGTAGGTATTATTAATAAAAATGAATACCTAGCTCAAAAAATCCCTCCCCCCGCCCTTGTGACCAAGCATAGTATTTAGAGGACCCCCCTGCCCCCCTGAACGGGTCAGGTAGTATGGGTACGTTCCCTTACCTAATACCTACATATTAAAACTTAAATTCAACCACTACGAAGTACCAATAATCATGCATAACACATACCTATCATAACTTAAAACTAACAACGTTGGGAAGTAAACTCACCTTTCCAATTGGAATCCAACAAGAATAAAGGTATCCGATAATAACAGTATATTATAATCAAAATAGTTTGAATAACAATGATTCAATTACAAATAAAAACTAAATTGAGTCACAAACCAGTTTTCTCAAATTCCTTAAGATTTTACAACACTTCTCATATGAAACTCACAACTCGAATAGTTCAAAACACTAAGTTCTTCTTTTCGTTTATTCCTGGTAAAGGATTAATATAATAAAGTTTTGATTAAAAATAGTTAAAAACAATCACTTCTTATTCCGCGCATGCGCGCTACCGACGACGCGCAATGCCAAGAAGCTTAACCGAAGACTGGCTAGTGGCTGCCCTGGCTTGTATGCAACCAATCGGCTTCTTGCGTTCTCCAACCAACTGAAAAGATCGAGCTATTACCCAAACAAATTTGAATGGTAGCACAGCTGTAGTAAATAAGGTACATAACGTGTCCGTTATCGTAAAACAGGATTCTACGTTCGTTTATAAATTGCATCAGACAATTTTAAACTTTAGTATTAAATCGTAAAGTGGAGTTTAGGATATACCATTTTCTTTCGAAGGCTTTGAGTGTTACCTATTCCTTTTGCGAATTTAAAGTTTACTACTTTACTATAAAATTGATTTTTGTGTGACAGATCTTAACTTAAATGAATTTCTGTGACAACTAAAATGCACCCAAAGAACTTATAAGTTTATGCGTAAAATGGCTTGCTGACGTCTTTATTGAGTTGATCACCTTAGAAGAAATGTGGCCTCGGCAGGTATGCCCATACCCATTACCTGTCGACAAGGCAATAAGCATGGACAGAATCTTTTATTTTACGTACGTCACAAGGAGTGATCTAAGATAACAGCCTGACTAAAAAGTACTTTTATGCACTACTAACTATTATCTAATCTATGCTAACGACCTCAGTTGCCTTTTGTCTATCATGCTCAGGTTCTTACTTTTTCTTTGATTTCTTTATCACAAATGATTGCTCATGAAGCAAGAAGTGATCAAGCGCCTAATGGAAAGTAGTTTTGTAAAAATTTCTTGTGGTTATTGGGTTGGGTTTATTTTAATGGGGTTTAAAAAACATTCGAAAATTATACCTACTCTTTCAATTAACCTTGTGTTTTAATAAATCACAAAAAGTGAATTAAACACAGCCTATGTTTAATTCGCTTTTTTCAAAAATACTTTACCTACTTACGTTTACATACTAGGTAAAGTATTTTGAGATAAGTGTTGATGAGTGTTTATAGCTGCGGAGCATTGTATCTACTGAGACTTTATGGATTCTCTGTGATTACATCATATAAATTATATATATATATATATGTATATATAGATTATTATGTACGACATAATATGAATATTATACCTGAATATACATGGCCCGACTGAAAAAAAAGAAATGTATTCACCACAAATACACAAGCGCCTTCTATCGTTAGTCGTTACCTCATCAGTTGTGACTTGTATTACCTCTAAAAAGTTTGCTTTCAATTTCAAAGGTATATTTTCCAGTTTATTAAGTTGTAATGGTTTCGCTATTCGACACTAGATGACACTTATATCGAAAATGATTGGGAGAACGGTATTTTATCTCACCTAATATTTTTTGTTGTTATTAATACAACAAAAACAAATACTACATACAAATTACATATTATAGGTCAAATTATTATTATTTATTATTTAAAAGCGCTAGTAGCGGAGTTTACTCGTCCCGGTAGCTCATTCATGTGATGGGCGACCGCGGTTGGTGGCATTTTCAACAGAGCGCGGTTAGTACTTTGTAGCAGACGCGGCTCTAGCTTTCTAAATAGGTTGTGGACAAAGGGCAATGCCCACTTGTATGGGCATTTCGGCCTGGAGTGAACAGTAACTTTAGGTATAATTGTGATATAGGTTTGTTAGATTATATCAGTAGGTAACATAATATTAGGATAACTTTGTATCAAAATGTTTGGTAACACTATTTTCCTACATGTGATGTACATGATTGCCGTTGGGTTATTTAAAATAAAACTAATGCAGTTTCAATACTTTTTATATTTATTCAGAATCATATGTCAATAATACATTATCCAGGAACTGGGCAGGTGGATTAATATTACTTTGGTACATTGCCCAGCTCAAATACCTTATGACAGTCATGACATGAGAGTAGCAACCAACTGTCCTTCGGCCCACAATACAATTACAATAATATTGTTTTATGGATTCCCTTCCCAATTCATTGTGTTTCATATAATATATATATGAAATATATCTTTCGGCTTAAATGCCTACTTTGAATTTTTGCCCTTATTAACCTGTCATTTTCGGCTGAAGGAAAATCTTCTAATAGGTTGCTGGCTGTTTCCCTGCACACTTCAATCGTATAGGAACCGTCATTTCTAATGTGTACACCATAATATGAGCGTGCTTGCTTTAGTTGATAAGTTCCACAAGCAATTAGTATTAAATCACTATATTGAAGCCTTGGAAATGATACACTTTCGATGTTAACATTAATGTTTGGAAACTATGAGCGTCTCCTGTTAACATTATTTACATTTACAAAATCGGCAAGATCATTATTTGTATATAATTTCCTATTAATTATTTCAAGAATTGCACCAGCATCCTCCCTGTCACTTATTCTTTGGTAAAACTTATTTATCAACGCTGCAGCTACACGGAAATCTGTCATTACACGTTATAATCCATTGTCCAAAGAAAGTACGCATTTCAACAACATGAACAGACAAAGTAAACCAATTCACAATGCCGAAAACAAACAGATAACTGTGAAGTTAAGTTATATTTATTGACAATTTGACTTATTATTTTGTCAATCTGAAGTAGGTTTGCTGTGTTGCCATAATTAATATCCAACAATCGATAAACTAATCGATAGGATCGGTCACTCGTTACTTAACCTGCTCAGTGTACTGGAACATTAATATGAATGATTTAAAAAACTAAAAACCTGAAGTTAGCCGAGTTTGTGACATTACTTGGAATTCAATCACTTCACTAGCAAACCCTCGCCTCACGAGCGTGAAATAAATGAACACCTAATGGTTAGAGCCCGATGCTCGATATGCATAAAATGAATTGCCTCCAATAAAATAAAAACGTCAAACTAAAGTAAATCTAATAACATCTATGAAGCAAAAGTGATCACTTTAAGCTACCAAGCTTACAGATAACGCAAGTGCTCAAGCCCGCTACCAGTGAGCAGCGTGCTCATGCTAGCAGCAATGCCCGGAAGCGAAATGCTAATATGTACGTTGAACAAAAGTACCAGCATTTTGATTATGCGTTGCCTCAACCAGACGCTCTAATAAACTTTTGAAAACAGAATGAGCTCACCGCCCCCACGGGCCCAGAATTTCAACACCAAACGGTTCAAATGTGTAACCACTGCCGAGATTTTTATATTTTTGTCGCTTGCGGTGTTTAACCGAAGCTGCCGCAGCCCTAGCCCAAATGTGTGATTCAGGAAGATGTGACGGAGCTAAAGTATTAAGTATTGGTTGCATCCAATACCAAAGGGCGTCCCATTTTCTGTGGAATCAGTTATTCCATCAGGTCTTTTACCATTGTCACGCATTAGATCATTCGGTTCGAGAATAGCTGGAACGCTGGTACTGGTAAAAGCCCGGCGAATGATATCATTGAGACTAGGGTGGCGGGAAATTCAGCTAGCACTTTTGACGAGCACGACTTGCACGAACTGCAAGAAGTGAGCACAGTCCATGACTCTAGACCGCGTATCTAAAAGTTGTTTCATTGCTTATGCCTCCATTTTCCTCCCAAAAGAAAATCGCCGACGCTTAAAAAAATCTAAAAAATATCAAGTGCATTTTTCAACCGATTTTGACTAAAATGGGCAACCTGCTTGCATATTTTAGTCAAAATCGGTCGAAAAATTCGACCTGTAGGCGAGAACAGACAAACTGACGGACAAAAGCATTTTTAACAATTCTCGAAACAACCGCTTCAGTCGAAACAAACGATCTCTTTTCTCGTCATGTGATGCGCGCGACGCGCCGGCCGCGACCCTGTGTTTCCATAATAAGTTCGTATATCGCGTGTTCTTGGCTGCATCGTAATATCGACTTTTGTTCGAGATGAATCGATTAAATTCCTAATCATAATGGCAACACCGCTTTGATAAAACCGAAATCGCTGGGATATAGTCAAAATAAAATTATTAAATATTATTTTTGATAGATAAACCTGGATACAAAAATACAGCACAGTAATTAATTTTTTAAATAAATAGATTTATTGATGAAATTGAATTTTGTTGGGCATACTGTCCATGTAAGGCCGAAAATGGACAATGCCCTTTACGAAATGGGAGAGGCATTCTACAACATGGAGAAGCCAGAAAACAATTCTTAATAAATAAATAAACTTTTAAGGTGAGGTGCACCATCCAACGTTAAGTCAAATCAATAGTTACGCAAAAATTGAGTTGCACCATCAAACGTTAAAATAACGTAACGATTTAACGGTAACCATAACCGTTCACTTTTGTCTGGTTATTTTTTTTTTTTACATATTATACGTTTGCGTTTGACAACTGTCTCACCTGATGTTAATTGATGACGTTGTCTAGGATTTAGCACGCAAACCTAGAAGGTACCTATTTACTCGCGACTTGAAAACTCCAGGATTGTACATATCGGGAAACACAGACTCGGGCAACGAGTTCCATTCCTTGGCAGTACGCATTAAGAAAGTGGAAGCAAGTTATTGTTAATGTCATGTCATTGTATTTGGCGATCAGCACATGTATTCTTGAACTAGGGCTCACCAAATCAAACGCATTTGCCCTGTTCACTTTCATTGCTAAATTGTTGTTCACTGATTTCTTGATCTAATTTTGGTTTTCCGGTGAAATAGATTGATCTCTTTTGCGTTTTTCTTTGTTCTGGTTTATCTCTTTCACTATCAATTGATCGTATTTTATGTATGCAGTGTGTCCTTTCGCACGTTCTTCTATTAGTTTCGGTTTTAATTCTCTTCTTATTTCTAATACTTCTTTAGGAAAACTTTCATTTTTCATGTCACGTTAAGATCAAATATTGTCACCAAAACAATGCCATTTTACTATTCGCAATTTTGGCCCCAGCTATGCAAACTGGTTGTGAAGCCAGCATTAAACACGAAATATAAGTAAGTTTGTCTCTGCACGTATTTTAAACTACGTCTATTCTACCGATTTTGTTTCTACTGTGCCTAAAATCTTGAAAATATAACGATAAAGATTTCTTCTTCGACAAACCAACTTCTGTCGAGTCACTAGATATTTATGTAGTAACCTATGAAGCAATCAATTATAGTAATAGCGTTACAGTTGTAGAGAATATCTCCAATGTTAATCGAACTGAGTCGAAAACGTTGTCTGCTAGTTATAACTCCACCTAATCAGGTTCATAATATATAACGACGCGAGACGCGAATATGGAACCGCGCTCGTTTAGGAGGGCTTTCGGGAATAAACAATTTCATTGCCGCCTTGTTGTAAAAGTGGGATTTACCCGTTTAATAAATGATTCTATTTTCAAAAAATCAGTTATCACAAATGATTTAATAATCAACGAAATTCCAATACGTAATTAACATCATATGAAGGTACACAATGAGTACCTGCCTTCTAATAATGATTCTTAACTTTCACGTTTCTCAAATAGCAATTGCATTTGTCGATAGAGAAACGCTGAGCTGTCGGTCACGTACCTAGGTAGGTACTTTGGTTCCGTCAACAAAACGGACGTGACTTCCTTGTTGATGATATAAATCTTTGTATTTTGGACACTTTCTGATGAGTGTACGGTTATTATTATCGAAGAAATTACTTACTGCAACAAAAAAATATCAAGAACTTTGAAATGAATTTTTTGACGTGATAACGTTTTATAAATTGATGAATACCAGCAACACTCATGAAAAATAGTAACGTTCCACCTGAGTTTTGTATTACATAAAATAATCAAAGTCAAAGTCATAAATGATTATGACGTTATCACGTAAATCTATCGTCTGTAAACCGACTTTACAGACAACCAATTTTTTTTTTATTATTAGAATTTACCATTTTCCTGTAGTCGAAGATTTTAATAACAATTTGTTGCTGCAAGCTATTTTCTAGGCGTTTTTCAAGTTTTTTTTTTTCAAATAAATTTCAATTATAATTTCGGCGCCCTCAGAAACTATCACACGGGGCGAGTGCCCTGGTTTGCCCGCCTTGGATCCGAGGTTACCCTTAACACCAGAACAAACAGAAAAAGTATTGTAAGAATCTTGGGATTCTTACACCCCCTTTTACTTCAGTACTCATCTTTCAGATCGCCTCCATCTTTATTCTAAGTGTAGTGACACGCACTCTTACAACTTACGAAATTCGCACAGGCTCATCCCGATCGGGCATTCTCTCTCGAGATCCAGCAGGTTGGTGCACCATATAGGACCCGAGGCACACAATTAGTATCCATCTTTACAGCAGGGTATTAATTCTACTAACACATTGCTCGTAGATTGTCAATGAATCGTCGTTTTTTCTAGTTTTGCTATTCTACTTGGAGTAGAATTGTAATGGCTACACAGATCTAACTTCAACCGCAATTCAATTGTTTACAATGCAATCGTTATTTTAGCGGAATATCAAGTTTATTTATGGTAACATTTGAACGACTATTGCATTGTTTATGAATTAATTGTCTTAATAAATAACAGAATTGGCACCCCGGCCCACACCTCGCATAAGCTTCCCTTATGTGAAACGGTACTGAACTATGACGGTCGCCGTGGTTAGTGTCAGTGACATGACTACTGTCTCCGGGATCCTGGGTTCGAATCCCGGCAGGGACAAACATTTGTGCGATGAGCGCAGATGATTGTCCCGGATTTTGCATGTTTGTGTGTCCATGCCTCCCGAGATACAGGGAATCATAGTGATTTAAAAAAAACAAATAGTTTAATCATAAATGTCAAATCTCACAATTATTGCAAGTTTTAGCGGGAGAGCCGATTGTTAGTGGGCCTGCTAGTAGTGACGGATGCTTTAATTTATCTGAGGACAGATGCGCTCAGTATGTCTACAACGGATTGGGATGAAATTCAGTCCACAGATAGTCATTATAACGGAGGCTACCTCGATTGAACCTTACGACGACCAACGCAACGGTTCAAAAAAAAGAAAGGTAATTTTTTTAAAAACTCAGCTATCATTATTTTTAGTTATAAGTTTACTATGAATTCGATAACGGAATAAAATCATAGAGCTGGGTGAAGCATTAAAACAACAACATTTTTGGATTAGTATTCTGTACCATTTATTTGTAATACGCAAATTTCTAGTGATAGTACACACACAAAAATATACTAATACTTAAACTTAATCAAAT
Organism: Apeira syringaria; assembly: GCA_934044485.1. NCBI lineage: Eukaryota > Metazoa > Arthropoda > Insecta > Lepidoptera > Geometridae > Apeira > Apeira syringaria. Next base: position 9,894,527 of record OW203670.1, on the reverse strand, counting down.
GCAAAATTGAGATCAATTCTGAAATTCATTTCATTGATATAAAATAATACATTTTCCGATTTTTTTCAATGGTGGTGATTCTGTTTTTAACTCAAACTGTTTCAAAATAGAAAGTTTCTTATTTAAGCTAATATTTAAATCCGTATTACATATTAACATTGACATAACAGTATCATTCAATTGTAGGTAGTTTTAGTCACACAAATTCCATGACGACTACCCAATTGAAGTACCCCCTTTTTTAAATTACATTGATAGCGTAATTTTTGACGTGATAACGTTTTATAAATTGCCAGCAACCAGCAACACTCATGAAAAAAAATTGGTTGTCTGTAAAGTCGGTTTACGGACGATAGATTTACGTGATAACGTCATAATCATTTATGACTTTGACTTCGACTTTGACGTTGACTTTGATTATTTTATGTAATACAAAACTCAGGTGGAACGTTAAGCGGAACGTTACTATTTTTCATGAGTGTTGCTGGTATTCATCAATTTATAAAACGTTTATGCTTACCGACAGATAATACGGTACAAATAAAAAAAAATTGGTTGTCTGTAAAGTCGGTTTACGGACGATAGATTTACGTGATAACGTCATAATCATTTATGACTTTGACTTCGACTTTGACTTTGACTGACTTTGACTTTGACGTTGATTATTTTATGTAATACAAAACTCAGGTGGAACGTTACGCGGAACGTTACTATTTTTCATGAGTGTTGCTGGTATTCATCAATTTATAAAACGTTATCACGTCAAAAATAGTAACGTTCCGCGTAACGTTCCACCTGAGTTTTGTATTACATAAAATAATCAAAGTCAAAGTCAACGTCAAAGTCAGTCAAAGTCAAAGTCGAAGTCAAAGTCATAAATGATTATGACGTTATCACGTAAATCTATCGTCCGTAAACCGACTTTACAGACAACCAATTTTTCTTTAAATGTTTATAGTACGTAGTCTAATAAATAGCTTATATAATTGTATAGTGAATTGATAGAAGTGGAGTATTCAAAGCTTTGTTTAATAAGTCCAATTTAATTATTGTCATTCATAAGTGAAATGTTAATTTGAACTTTATCGCAATCGTAACAAGGATGTTTTACTAAAGATGACGTATATTCATACTGCGCGGTGCTCAGATTTTGTTCCTTTACGACATAAACATGCTTACTGCGACAGATAATACGGTACAGATAATATAGAAAAGGATAGCTATATGTTTATACTTGCGCTTGAAATACGCGTCGCAATGAAAATTACTACAATTGACTTAATTTTGCCGCCTCAGTTTCCGCGCGCTTGTGCGACATCTACCTCATATAAACATATAATATCATTGAACCGTAATAATAAACGTTATTGAAACGCTCATTATTACTTTATACTGTTTCTACGGAAATAACGTATTAAGAATAAGAATAAAAACCATCATATTTTACGCAAATTTAGTTACTTTGATAAACAACACTCACTTTGTAAACTCTAAAGCTTAAAGCTTTCACGGCCGGCGTTGCATGTTGTATGTATCGCTTCCGGGCTGTTTGGCCGTGGTCTAAGTGAAACTTGTGTACCAGACGTTTCGTCGATCACTGCGGTCGACATCTTCAGTGGTTCAGGTCCGAGCGGCGACAAGAGCGTAGGACTCTCCTTCGCGGCGTCTTCTCTGACTCAGAACAACGGCCAAACAGCCCGGAAGCAATACATACAACAAACACTCACTTTGTTATTAAATCAAACGGGGCTTGATCGCGAGAAAAACATTTAGTAATTTATTTACCTCGACGTTTTGTTTAATTTAATTACCCCGTTTGATTTAATAACAATGTGTTCGAATCGCGAAAGTCTTAAAAATTACAACGGACTCACTACCAAATTCTATTATTAATACATTTTGTTTGAATAGAATTACTACAAAATATTGTAATAAATAATGTCATGGTTAAATAAAATACATTTTTAAAGTCCCACTTCCATCAGAAAAGTGTTTTATATGCTATGTAAATAATTAAATATTATTATTCATATACTATGTATTATGTACCTTTGCCTTATAACAGTATAAATGTTTAATAAAGACATCAGTGCATTCGGCTAAATACTATATTGTCTACCACTCTGGTTGAAGATAATTAGACATAATAAAAAAAAAACATCTTTTTTTTTCGTTCGTTTCATAATAAAAAAAAAACGTTTGATTTCCCCGTGCACTTCTTTGATTTATCGATATTTTTTATACAAATTCCAGATCTAGCGTTTGACCACTTAATTGTCAGTGACGATGTGATCAAAGATATAATGCATGACCTAGAATGCTCACTGGCTCTCAAGGACTGCTGCCTGAACACACTATGTGTTTGGTGACAGTTTTTCTAACTTGAGGGTGGTAGCTTGCCAGGTGGGTACTCGAAAGTACCTTCGTACTGGGAGTTTGATAACGGTGTTGCAATCATCGGAAGCTCAAACGGTTGATGGGGATCAAACCAACGTCCTTCCTTTTGACAGCCGACGCTCCCACCGCTGTCGTCACTTTTGTCAAAACTGGTAGACATTTTTTTTTGTCAACTGTGAATACTAATTTCACAAAAACAAATACATTTAAAGATTCTATTAAATAAATAAAACATTTTTGTACTAAACACTACACAAACACGTAATACACATAACAATGATAATACTTTTATAATAATTTTGGGATTGTTTTAAAACAGGGACTAGTAAGTACACGTAACAAAATACAAATACCACAATATAGCTATTAAAGTACGGCCGCCGAGAAAATGTCATTAAATTTCGTCTACGAGTTGTCGTTGCGGCTTTTAAATGAAGAATGTTTTTTATTATACATTTTTATAATATTTGTATTAATATTTCATATAATGATCATTACTTTTCCTTTCATTGAAATCCTATTATAGTACATAATTTTTATCATTTTTGGTAATCTTTAACCTCATTAATGCTTAAAGCATTAAACAAAGGCAGAAACTTTGGTTTGCTTGTTTAAATAGGATTTTAGTATAATGTCAGTTTATTCATATGAGTTGGTTTTTCTGCGTAGATACAATCTGGGTGTCTTTAACTCAGAAGTTAATAGAACGCTTCTAGGCAAGAGAGATATATCAAAGACCGCATAACATCAGGTGAGATAGTGGTCAAGCATCTGTCTATCAAACAGAAAACATAACTTGTAGCCGGGCGCAAATTGAATCACCACCTTGACCTGACATTAGAGCAAGCGTCTGCAGATTCAAAAATGAGAACTTTGAAGTGGTAAGCAAATATTAATAAATCTAAAATGCATTTTCTCAGCGACCGCACTTTAGAATTCATAAATATATCGTATGCATGTTTGTAATAACACTTATTAATAATTTAGATTAAATACAAAATGGGGAGTTTACAATTGCAGTCTATTCAAGTGATCCCTTCATAATATTCTATTTCTACAATTTCCTAGATTACTAGAATATAAAATATTATTTAATACATTAACAGCGACCCGACCTCGCTTTGCTCCGGTTATCATCTACTACAAAGACGAAAGTTTGTGTGTATGTTTGTTACTTCTTCACGCTCAAACGGCTAAACCGATTTCGATTAAAATTAGTATGGAGATAGTTTAGACCCTGGATTAAGACAAAGGGTACTTTTCATCATCATCAATCATCAACTACGTGGCTATTGAACAATATATATAAACCTTCCGTGATAAATTATCTAACTGACGGTGAAAACCGCCGATGAAAATACTGACATAAAAATCCAGTTCAATCTAGTACCTGCAATTTACCTATTGCATACTAACTACCAGTGATCTAGGACACAAATGTACCGCCACAAAAATAATAGGAAAGAAATCCGGTTTAATCTAACGCAATTGCTGAATCTAAATCACAAGCCCGATTCAATCCGGTACAATCCAGCTGTCGTATTATGTACTGCCAGTAAAATACTAATTCGGTTTGGCCCGGTACAATCTAGTAATCTATGTATACTGTCAGTAAAATACTGAGGCACGTATCTAGTTCAATCCGGTACAATCCAGCTGTCGTATATGTACTGCCAGTAAAATACTAATTCGGTTTGGCCCGGTACAATCTAGTAATCTATGTATACTGTCAGTAAAATACTGAGGCATGTATCTAGTTCAATCCGGTACAATCCAGCTGTCGTATATGTACTGCCAGTAAAATACTAATTCGGTTTGGCCCGGTACAATCTAGTAATCTATGTATACTGTCAGTAAAATACTGAGGCATGTATCTAGTTCAATCCGGTACAATCCAGCTGTCGTATATGTACTGCCAGTAAAATACTAATTCGGTTTGGCCCGGTACAATCTAGTAATCTATGTATACTGTCAGTAAAATACTGAGGCATGTATCTAGTTCAATCCGGTACAATCCAGCTGTCGTATATGTACTGCCAGTAAAATACTAATTCGGTTTGGCCCGGTACAATCTAGTAATCTATGTATACTGTCAGTAAAATCGTGCCTCAGTAGGCACGATCTAGTTCAATCCGGTACAATCCAGCTATCGTATATGCACTGCCAGTCGATATGTTTGAAGTAGGGATGCCGTTTGATTTCGTCTATCCCGTCCGTGCCACAGCCGAGACGCTCCGCCGGGGAATACGTTAGGAGCTGGAAATTTGAATAAAATATTATTAGTTAGGTCAATCATAACATTGCCAATGTTCTTTTTGTTCTATTGCTATTTTTTTATTATTAACTGACATAGTTTTGACACATTATGAATGTACTACTAGGCAAACAGCGATCGCGTCTGCGAGCTCTCTTCTTCTATTCTAGTTGAAACATGTTTACCAAAAAATAGAACCGACTTCAACACTCAAAAGTATGAAATAACTTGTTGAAGTTGCCAGTGTAAGTACCAAGTACCATGATAGTTCAAAAGTAACTGATATCAAAATATTGTGCTCATGGTACCGACTTCGATAAGTTATTTCACACTTTTTAGTGTTGAAGTAAGTAGTAAGTAAAAGAAGTAGTAGTAAGTAAATTTTTTTTAACTCTTTTTAGTGACCTTTGTTACTCATGGGATCAATTGTCATTGTGGTGTAGGTATGTTCATCAATGTAGAATAGAATAGAATGTCTTCACCCGCTACTATAATATCGTGTAGGTATTTTTCAGTTTTTGACTTGTAACTCAAAAAGTGCTCGTCCGATTTTGATGAAATTTAAACCACACGGGAAGCACCAGCTTTCAAATAAAAAAAGAACGATCATAATCGGTTCAGCCAGTCGGTTATGCGGTAACAAACACAAATTTAAAAAAAAACATACGGGTCGAATTGGGAACCTCCTCCTTTTTTGAAGTCGCTCAAAAAGACCACCGAATGTGGTTGAAACTATAGTCGGAACCCTCTGACTTATTACGTGAGTAATTCCCGTGTTATATACATTCATAATGGTATTTTCTTATTCGGGCCACTTGAGAGGTTAAGTAATTTGATATGTTAAATAAATAGCAAACGCAGTGAATATGTTATTAATTAAATTATGTTACTTAAGTTTTATGCAGACTACCATTTTGTCCCCTTTGCCGTTGAGACTATGGGATTTTGGGGTGCAGAAGCAAAAGCTTTGGTGAGTGAGATAGAGCGTAGAATAAGAGATTTGGGGGGTGACCCCCGCTTCGGTTCGTTTCTGGTGCAAAGGATCGCGATTGCTATTCAGCGTGGTAACGCAGCCAGTGTAATGGGTACATTTGCACCCGGAACTATAAGGGGCGGGTTATTCGACTTCTTCTTCTCTCAGCCATGGGGCGTCCACTGCTGGACATATGCCTCCCCCATATAGGAGGGATTTGCCAATTCTCGCCACGCTTTGACTAATTAACTCATATTTATTTTTGTATTTTCAATAATTTATTTGTAGTTGTGACATTATTTAATCTATATATATAAAAATGAAACCCGTTTTCCGTTGTCACGACATAACATGAAAACGGCTTGACCGATTTAGATAAAATTTGGTATAAAGATACATGGGGCTTTGGAGAAGGACATAGGCTACTTTTTGTCCTGGAAGAAGTATGGTTCCCGTGGGATAACTGAGTCAGCGGGAAAAACGTAGTGCACGCGGGTGAAACCGCGGGGCGCAGCTAGTATTGAATAAAAATAAAATTAGCTAGCAGAATAAGAAATGAAATATCCCACTAATATTATGAACGTGAAAATTTGTATGGATGTTTGTTACTCTTTCACGCTCAATCGGATGGACGGTATTTGGGATGAAATTTCGTATGTAGATACTTCAGAACCCGGAATAACACATAAGGTACTTTTTATCATCAGCATCATCAATCATCACCATGCGGGTAAAACCGCGGGGCACCGCTAGTATAATCAAAAAATATCACAGCAATCATTTGAGTAATAAATGTGCTAACAATTATTTTGAAAGAACTGTCTGAGGCATTTTAGGTCAAGTGATATTTCACTTGATCCACCATCCTTCGACCATTGACCACATTGATCACATTTCATATATAAATAGTATTAGTATTTTTATTTTGTATCTCATACTTTTAAGTTTTTTGTAACTAATGTTTTTTTTTGTATTAACATTCACACAAGGTCTTCAGGTCCCAAACTAGGCAGAGCCTGTGCTATGGTAACCTGACGACTGATATAGATACTTATATACATATACACACCCAGACACAGGTCAAACAGACATGTTCATGCACACAAATGTTTGACCTGTCCGGGAATCGAACCCGGGACCAACGGCTCAGAAGGCGGAGTGCTACCAACTGCGCCAACCGTGGCCGGATGGCGGCAATGTTGTACTGTGTTAGTAAATAAATTTGATTTGATTTGATAAATTATAGAAACAAAATGAGGTACCTGAGTTAGTAAAGATTCTTCTTCCACTGACGTTCCATCGGGCAGCTCCAGTATCGTGTGCGTCGTGAATAATGTTCTGTGGTAGTACGAAAGCGGCTGAAACAATAACGAGAGTACATACAGTACGCGAAACCTTTGACGGTCGCCGTGGCGCAGTGGTTAGTGTCAGTGACATGACTTCTGTGTCTCCGGGACCCTGGGATCGAATCCCGGCCGGGGCAAACATTTGTGCGATGAGTGTAAGTGTTTGTCCCGAGTCTTGGATGTTTGTGTGCTGTGATTCTGTGTGTCCAAGCCTCCCAAGATACAGGGAATCCTAGTGCGGAGGTATGAGTGTGATAAAATAAAATATTAAAAAACCGGTCTATGACGCTCTGAAGTTAGGCTCTGCGAACAATTGCGCACGGACATAAAGTTTACCGGCACAACAGTATATCATTGAGCAGACTAAGCGAGATAGGAAGATGCGACAAACGTAAGTGAGTGAGCGAGACAATTACACAATATTTAAGGAAGGTCCCTAGCGACTCTAAATAGTTACAGCAAAGGAACATATAGACACCTTCATCATTATCTCAGACATAGGACGTCCACGGCTGGACATATGCCCCCCCTATACACCTTCATAGACACAGCTTACATGCCTCTTTGCCAAATTCAATCTAGATCTTGAGTAACATACATACATGCAATTTGACATTAATAATAGTAGTATATTTTTCTTGTTTTTACTGAATAGATCTGGCGTTTGACCACTATCTCACTTGATAGCCAGTGACGATGTAGTCGAAGATGTTATCACGCTAGACATAAGATACTCACTGTTTCTCAAGGACTGATGCCTGAACAAGTAAGTAAGTAAGTAAGTAATCATTTATTCCCAGAAACACAAAATATACAAATAACAGAAACATATTCTATAAAATTAAAGTAACCTAATAAATTTAATTATTATGCAACGGGCCCCAAACTAGGCATAGCCTGTATCTTGGGCGCCCAAACCTACCGCTTTACTTATAATTTGTTGCGTGATACTGTACATATTCACTAATCGCTACTCCAAATCGATACAATAACATTTCATCTACAGACATCGAAAATCGTGTATTATTATTTACAGTGACAGGTTCGATTTTAATTGAAATTCCTACCAGCTGTGGTATCTGTGGTACTTTGTATATAATTAGTGTAAATATTGTGTATTTGTCATGTGAGTTGGGGAGTGTGACGAGGTACGTGTACGTTGATTAGCCCAGAAACTAGTATAGGTCATAGGTATTTAAATTCAATTCATTTGCTGGAAATTTTTGATATAATAATTACCAGGGACACAGTATTAATTTTAATTGTACAAAGAAAAGGGAATCGTGACTGACTGAACCATTAAACACTTGTAAACTACTGAGACTGATTGGGATAAAATATGAAATTCTGATAGCTATTAGAACTTTAACATAGTCACAAATTAAACAAACAAAAATAACTTCAAACTCGTGCATCCGAGCGAACTTAGTATGCACGGGGGTGCAACTGCGGACTGCATCAAGGTGCCTTTGAAATCTCTGATGATTCATAGATTCACCACACGATCTATATGGATAAATCGTGTAGCGAGTCTACGAATCATTTGACATCACAAGTCTCTCTGTTTCTGTATACGACAGAGTCAGCAACCATTTCTTGATTTTTTTATTTGCGTCAACCACATGTAGATTCTTAATATCCACCATTCTACAGATAGCGTTGTAGGTAAATATATGAACATACTTGGGAAGACGAGATGCAAACACTGTCCTTATTTTAGGTAGCTGCTGTCTAATAGGACGCTTACGCCTTTTAGGTAGTTCACTGGAAGAGAAATAAATATGTCGGTTTTCTATTGCACGCTGTATGAAAAGTTGCCGCACTGTTAAGAGCGATGCTTCATTGTAAAGTTCATTGGTAGAATGACGGCGTGGCTTACCAAGCATTACTTTCAAAACCGCTCTCTGGGCTCGTTCCAGCTGCAACATAGACGTTTTTGCAGACCCTCCCCAAACTCCAATGCAGTATTGGATAAGAGACTGACAAAGTGAGAAGTATACAAGCTTTCTCGTATCTATATTGGCAGCAGGCCTTAGGATTTTCATCAAATATATTAATTTACGTACTTTTTTGGAGATAAATGTTATATGGTTTTTAAAAGTAATATTTTCGTCAATAATAAGTCCCAAGTATTTTGTGCATTGAACTCGTTGTATATGGGCACAAGAGCAGATAGCATGATGTTCGGTATCTTTATTATGATGCGAGCAATTTATGTCGTGAATTTTGATTCTATGCAAATCAGGCGTAGTAGCACGTGTGATGTGAAAGGCAATAAAGTTACTTTTATTAATATTCAAAGTAAGTATGTTTGAATCAAACCATCGGGTGAGAGCCAACAAACCTTCCTCAGCGGCTTTTACGGTGGATGTCCAGTCACTTCCGTGAAAAATGACCACTGTATCATCAGCGTAACATATGTGATCAGAGTTAGGCGAGCTTAGCCTAAAAATGTCGTTCATGTACACGGTGAACAGAGTAGGTCCAAGAATGCTGCCCTGCGGGACTCCGAAAGCAATGTGCATCTCGTTGCTAGTATGATCCCCCACTCTGACAAGCTGGTGTCTGTTCGACAGGTAACTTCTGAACCAAGAAAGGGCGCTACCTCTGACGCCTAAGCATTCGAGCTTCTTGAGCAAAATTGGGACTGACACTGTGTCGAAAGCTTTGGCGAGGTCGAGGAACACTCCAATGCATCTCCGTCCACCATCCAGATGACTAGACACTATTTCTGTTAGTAGTTGAATCGCGTCTTCTGTTGACTTACCGCGTTGAAAACCAAATTGGCGGCCAAAATATCTTACTTGATGGTCAGTAACGATGACGATGTTAGAGATTTTATCACGCTAGACCTAGAATGCTTACTGGCTTTCAAGGACTGTTGCCTGAACACACTATGTATTTGGCGAGTTTTTCAAACTTGAGTGTGGTAGCTAGCCAGGCGGATACTCGAAATTACCCTAACGCCATGCTGGGAATTTGAAAACGGTGTTGCCTTCACCGGAAGCTGAAGCCGTTGGGAGCGAACCAGGATCCGTCAGTTTGACAATCAATACTAGACTATTATATTGTTTCAAAAAAATCGTTCTAGCATAGTCGATCAGCATACATATATCCATATTCAAGAGTTGGCATTTATAATAAAAGTGAAATTACGCATAACATGAAACATAATCAGCCCACTCCTGGGATGCAAGTATTCCTCTTATGGAGAGGGGTATAAGCTATAACCCAGCACGCTGGCCAATGTGGACAAGCTAGTAGCCAGTCTAATACTCATTAGGATTGAGAGTTTAGAATACTGTGCTTGTCTGGAAAGAGATATAGCTCTCATCTGCTTTATTTCGTATTAGATAGACAAAAAAGAAAAGAAAAAAGTTTTATTTGTGACATTACAATATAATTCAAAATATATAATCCAATGAAAAAAAAATCAAATATTTATTTAATCGTTTTTTTTTTCTTTTACATATTATAAGTTTGCGTTTGACAACTGTCTCACCTGATGTTAAGTGATGACGTTGTTTAGGATTTAGCACGCAAACCTAGAAAGTCCCTATTCACTCGCGACTTATTTTGGGTCCCTGCGCCATGCCGAGTGAAATCTGAATGAATGAATGAATTGTATTTTGATACACCTAGTGTAAAGATCCGTGTTATAGCGAGCCGTCAGCGCCTGGCGACGCGTTAATTAATATGCAATACTAGGATCACTGGGCTCATTAATACCTATGCTACACGATTCATCAATCATAGTACTTAGTGATATCAAAAGTCAAGTTTCAAGTATCAACATTTTTTTAATTTGAAATAAAAACAATACAATAAATAGTGCAGACTCGATGACACCTGCAGTAGTGTAAAACTGTGTCGCAGATGTCAACGCCCCCCTCCGAAATAAGTACATGCAGTTCCAGTTATTAAATAAACATATACATATAAAACTAGAATTATATAAGTAGCAAATAAAAACTAATTATAATTAGCGCTACTACGCTAGTGTGTGTGTGTGTGTTTTATTTGTCAACTGCAAGTAGGTCTTTCGTGTCCTTGTAGGACAGTGATTGCAACCATTCGACACATTTAAATGTACATTTATGGAATGCCAAGGGATATATGTTTAACTGTCTGTTAATTCGGTTACAGAGCATAGAACTTAGATAGCAGTATTGGCGGCCAGCAAGAGCCGTCCGGAAAACACCGTTAAAAACAACAAAAAAACAATTGGGGGATTGTACTAGTCTAAAGCAGGTAGTAATAAAAAAAACTTACCACACCACAAATCAGCTGATACATAACAGCGCCAAAGCTCCAGAAATCGCAAGCATTGTCCGGACAGTCGCTGCCTTCATCAATAATAGAGTTGAGGTAAAGCTCCGGTGCGATATACATATTGACATCAGCAGCGGAGCTAATGTCCGGAGCGGAGCGAAGTTTGGACAGGGTCATGTCTAGTCCAGGATAAGAGTAGAAGTATGTGAGGATTATCTGTCCTCGCTCTCCGAGGAGAATGTTCGTGGGGTTCAGATCTCTGGAAGAATTAAACAGTATTGTCTTATATAATAATAATAATATGGGACAACATTCACACAAGGTCTTCAGGTCCCAAACTAGGCAGAGCCTGTATTATGGTAACCTGATGACTCATATATATACTTAAATACATACTTATATATATACTTATATACAAATACACATCCAGACACAGGTCAAACAGACATGTTCATACACACAAATGTTTGACCTGTCCTGGAATCGAACCCGAGACCAGCGGCTCAGAAGGCAGAGTGCTACCAACTGCGCCAACTGGCCAGTCGATAATAACTAAAACATATAGTGTTCACACAAACAATTCATAGCGCATAGCGCAAGCGCATCTACCTGTCAAATGGATAAATAGGTGTGAACGTAGCCGTGCCGCGCCCCTCCACGCAGACTCACTCCGGCTCGAGACGCCGAGCAGAAAAACACTCCAATTTTATAGATAATATCTTTATAATAATAATAATATCCAAATAAATAGATGTGTGTTCATTGTATACACGAACATCCTCAACATTTTGGCGACCGAAGATTATTATTGTGCGGAGGCGCAATACACGAATTTGCAAACAACGCAACACGGCAACAACGAAAATCGACCTTTTACTTTGCATGACATTGTGACTGTGCTAATTTGTATCTGGAACGGCAACGGCGAAGAAAAACAAAAGGGTTTGCAGTTGAGACGGCTTCTAAAAGGGAGGTTTGCCCATTCATTACTTCTTTTGTTACTAAATTTCGTCTAGCTTGCTCAAGCGTCCAAGAAATTACGCTAGGTTCAAAGTGCAACTTCAAAGTAAATGCCAATTATTGCTTAATTTCTTTGGCTAAGTCAAATCTTATTTCTAGCAGAGTATTTAAATTGTCATAAACATACATCTATTTTGCTTCATATAAGCAGCCTTCATCTATTAAGAGATATTTTTTTCATTTTAATCTTTCGCACACACCTACCTTCTTACTTATTTTTATTCATATCTGATTTAAATACATGTAGGGGGTATGTGCCTATTCTTCTGCTAAACGAAAATGCCTTTGATTTCACCACAACAAAAGAGTTCTCGGAAGGATTATTCGATTTAATAATATATTGTCAGTATCGATTTGAAGCGAGCGGCACGCGAGCGAATCGCCGACGTACTCAATAGTTTTTACAAAAGTTGTTCAGTGCCCTGGCATTAAAATCAAACGATTGATTTTGTCACTATCTCAATTCCAGAGACTGCGTGACGCGGTCCGAGCTGTCGCGCCGCCGCCACCTACCCGTCAGCGCTCTTATCTCTTCGAGTGCGGTGGTAATAACCGGTACCGGTCAGCTGATTCTATTGTTCTCGCACGGGCTCACAGCTGCTTCGTATACGAGTACATAGTTGGTCATTTCTTGAGGTATTTATATCTACATATTTTTTGTTTTCATTACAATGACTGGCACAGATGATAAGAACTATCAAGATATGAGAGAATTAAAGGGAAAAAGGTCATCATTAAAGGGTAGATTAACTACTTTTGAGAAGTATTTAGACGATTTAAAGACACAGGCTACACTCAGTGCAGTTCAGAAAAATGAGTTGAAGTCGCGGATAAAAAAGATCGAATCGATATTTGATGAATATGACCTTATTCAGACTACAATAGAGATCAGGCAGGAAAATCCAGAAAATGAAATCGAAAGAGAATCGAGCGATAATCGATTTTTTCGATGTATTGCAGAGGGTCAGGAAATATTAGATAAATTTAATAAAAATTTGGAACTAGAAACTTTATCGTCCCGCGGATCGCACAGGCAGGCAAATTTCAAATTACCACAACTAGGGATTCCCGCCTTTGATGGCGATGCCTCAAAATGGTTAGAATTTCATGATACATTCTCATCTATTATTCACCACAATGAGTCTATCGAGCATATCAATAAGTTTCAGTATCTAAAAGGTGCGCTTTCTGGCTCGGCCGCTTCTGTGATCGAATCCTTGGAAATATCTTGTAGTAACTACACAATAGCGTGGACACTCTTGTGTGACAGGTACAATGATAAGCGGAAGCTAGTATGTACTCACCTCAAGGCGTTATTTGATATTAAATGCTTAAGTGAAGGAAATTCTTTGCGGTCTCTGGCGGATCATATTGCGAAACATTTAAGAGCGTTAAATACTTTAGGGGAAAAAACTGAAAACTGGGATACACTAATAATATATCTTTTTGCATCAAAATTGGATAGTATTACGAGCAATAAGTGGGAGGAATACAAGTCCTCTTTATCCGAGAACCCTGATTTAGAAAATTTTTTCTTGTTTTTGCGTAGAAGAGCCGATGTCATAGAGGCATCAGCCTCCAGTAGTAACCATTTTTCAGATCCGCACCAAGCGCAGGAACATATGCAGCTGCAGCAATTTAAGCGCATAAACAAACAACAAAAGGCATTTGTAGCTACTTCTTATGAAAATAAACATAATATTAAGTGTCTAGTATGCAATGAAGAACATCTGATTTACTATTGTAAAAAATTTCTATCTTTGTCACCGGCAGACAGATTAAAGCTCATTATTAAGAATAGGCATTGTATTAACTGTCTCCGAAGCGGACATTTAGCACCACAGTGCAAATTGAAACCATGTAAGCTATGTAATGCTAAGCATAATTCACTCTTACATTTTGACAAACAAAATGCAGAAAATAAACAATTAGTTTCTGGTCAAGTTTCATTGTCAACATGTATTGCTAATCAAGTTCTATTATCAACGGCAATTATAAAGGTCTATTGTACTAATTCACAGAAATATATTGAAGCTCGCTGCCTATTAGATAATGGAAGCCAGTGTAGCTTCATAAGTCAAGACCTTAAAAATAAAGTCGGTTTACAAACTGAACTCGTGAGTTCGGTTTGTGTAACAGGCATAAACAACATGGCGTTTGAGGCATTACAGCGCTGTAATATCATACTACAGTCGCGAGTGGGTGCATTTAGCACGCAAGTCAATGCATTTGTTATAAAAGAAATAACTAGTTTACTGCCAAGCCGTACAGTTGATATTTCCAAAATCAACATGCCGAAGAATATATCACTTGCAGATACGTCGTTTCATATACCTGACAAAATAGATCTTTTGTTGGGTGCTGACGTATTCTGGGACATCCTTTGCTCAGAACAATTAAAGCTAGGTCATAATTTACCTATTTTACAAAACTCGATGTTTGGCTGGCTAGTTTCTGGACCAGTCATGTGTAGTCAAAATATTGAATCTAATAGAAAACTCGTTTGTAATTTCAGTCATGAGATTAGAACTCAGCTCAACAAATTTTGGGAGCTTGAAGAAGTGCCCACGAAGCCCGTCATGTCTCAAGAAGAGGAGGCGTGTGAGCAACACTTTGTGACGCACACCCGTCGACTTGAGGACGGCAGGTTTTGCGTCACGCTGCCTTTGAAGATGAAGCCTGAAGTATTGGGTGACTCATATTATATTGCCCGTAAGAGGTTCGATTCGTTAGAGCGACGTTTTCAGAGGCAGCCTGAAGTAAGATCTCAGTATATTAAGTTTTTAGACGATTACGTAGCTCTCGGACATTGTTCAAAAACTGAGAGAAATGATAATGCTGTGTTTTTACCACATCATCCTGTATTAAAGGACACTAGCGAGAGCACAAAGTGTAGGGTAGTATTTGACGGAAGCTGTAAGACCTCTTCCGGCCTTTCTCTAAATGATTTGATGATGGTAGGGCCTACTGTACAGGATGATATTTTCTCTATATTAATTAGAATGCGTCAGCATGCATTTATTTTCACCGGAGTTATAGATAAAATGTACAGACAAATTCTCGTCGAACCAAGTCAAAGGCATCTTCAATCAATATTATGGAGAAGGAGTGAGATAGAGTCTATATGTAATATCCAGCTTAATACGGTCACATATGGAACCTCATCTGCACCTTTTCTGAGTACTCGATGTCTGGTACAGCTAGGAATGGAATGCGTGGACCCGGTACTTAAAGAAATAATGTTACATGACTATTACATTGACGATATCATTACCGGTTTGTCAGATGAAATTGGCTTGGTGAACATTTATAAAGGTGTCACTAATTGTTTAGAATCGGCATGCTTTAATTTACGGAAGGTCAAAAGTAACTCTCCGGCATTGATAAATTCAATTTCAAATGAATCCGGTCCTGATAGCGTGCAGGAAAATTTAAAAATTTCAAACGTAACAAATACGTTGGGAATTGAGTGGAATCCTAACTCTGATTGTATACTTATTGCAGTAGCAAAATCATTGAAAATGCAGGAACATATTACCACAGTGACTAAACGTGTCATCTTATCTATTTCGTCAAGCATATTTGACCCATTAGGATTATTAAGTGTTTGCATAATAACATGTAAGATAATATTACAAGAGTTATGGTTACAAAAAATTGGATGGGATGAACAAGTTCCCGAACACATTTCACAAAATTGGATAAAATTTACAAACAACTTTAAAAATGTTGAAAACTTGTCCATCCCACGCCAAGCAATTTGTGCTAATCCAATTTTGATTGAATTGCACACCTTTTCGGACGCGTCTCTAAAAGCTTACGCTGCTTGTACGTATGTACGTTCTAGCGATGCGTTAGGTCATGTTACTGTAAGGCTTTTGTGTGCCAAATCTAAAGTGGCGCCACTCAAAACGTCCACTATTCCCAGGCTTGAACTTTGTGGGATAGTATTAGGGGCCCGACTGGGAAAAAACGCCACAGAATCTTTGAGATGTTCAGTGAGTAACAGATATTATTGGTGCGACTCACAGGTTGTACTTGGGTGGCTAAAAATACCCCCACACAAATTAAGTGCATTTGTGTCACATCGTGTGGCTGAGGTTATGGATTTGTGTGTGAACTGTAGATTTTTATACGTACCAACGTCCTTAAACCCATCAGATCTAGCAACGCACGGTGTGGATCCAGAAGCGGTTCAAACCTTATCGTCGTGGTGGGATGGGCCTACTTTCCTAAAAGGTACAGAAGGTGACTGGCCTGACCAGCAATACGGTGAAGTACATACTAGCTTACCTGAGATTCGCGTACACGTATGTAATGTTAGTACATCGGATAAATCAGTCATTGATTTCAAGCGTTTTTCTAGTTTTTTGAAGTTACGTCGCGTACTAGCCTATATTTATAGATTTATTAATAATTGCAAAGGTAAACACTTTACGGGAACTCTGACTACCAATGAGTTAGAAACTTCTGAATCAAAGTTAGCTTTACTGTCACAGAGAGAAAGTTTTCCAAGTATCGAAAATAACTTAAATAAATCATCTGCATTACAGAGTTTGACTCCTATAGTTGAGAAAGAAACTGGACTGATTCGTGTAGGTGGAAGGATAGAACAATCTAAATTTAATTATGATAAAAGGCATCCTATTCTTTTAGATAGTAAACACCATTTTACAGAATTATTAATGAGATACTATCATACGAAATTGATGCATGCTGGGCCGCAATTGCTTCTTTCAGTCCTCCGAGAAAAATATTGGCCTGTTGGCGGACGAGTTTTAGCTAGACGCGTATATAATAACTGCTTGCTATGCAAGCGAATGAAAGGAGCAATTGCAAGCCAGATAATGGGTAACTTGCCCTCTCAAAGAATAACGCCAGGTTTTCCGTATGAAATTGTGGGCTTAGATTATGGGGGCCCTTTTATGATCTTAAATAGGAAAGGCCGTGGCGCTACGTTAATAAAATGCTATCTATGTGTGTTCGTATGTTTTAAGGTAAAGGCTGTTCACCTCGAATTAGTGAGCGATTTGACCACAGAAGCTTTCATATTGGCCTTGCGTCGTTTCATATCTCGCAGAGGAAAGCCTCGTGAGATATTTTGTGACAATGGCACGAATTTCGTTGGCGCGAGTCGTGAAATTGCTGCACTTGTTAAAAATTGTGTAGATTCTGTGTCAGATCTAGTTAATGAAGGCATAAAATTTAATTTTTCTCCTGTGTCCGCGCCTCATTTTGGGGGATTGTACGAAGCAGCGGTGAAATCTGCGAAATATTTCTTAAAGAGAGCCGCCGGTAATGCTCATTTCACTTTCGAAGAGCTCACCACCCTCTTTTGCCAAATAGAGTCTATTTTAAACTCGAGACCACTTGTCCCACTATCATCTGATCCCAATGATCTGTGTCCTTTGACACCCGGGCACTTCCTTATTGGGAGACCTCTCACATCACTGCCAGCGCCCGACCTAAAAGAGGTCAATCCTCATCGCCTGCATCGATACGCGCGCATTGAACAAGCACGACAACATTTTTGGTCTAGATGGGCCAGAGATTATATTTCCGGACTGCAACAGAAAACTAAATGGAAAAATAGAAAGCCTGACATAAGGGCCGGCCAATTGGTACTTATAAAAGATGAAGCGAAACCTCCAATGCAATGGCCATTGGGCCGGATTACTGAAGTTTTTCCTGGACCAGATGGAGCTTGCAGAGTCGCCGACATCAAAACTAGCAAGGGAATTATACGTCGAGCATTGAACAAGATTTGTCCACTGTTGGACTCGCCAGATGCATAAGAAAGCGATTTTTCGAGGAGAGGGAGATTGTTCACACAAACAATTCATAGCGCATAGCGCAAGCGCATCTACCTGTCAAATGGATAAAGAGGTGTGAACGTAGCCGTGCCGCGCCCCTCCACGCAGACGCACTCCGGCTCGAGACGCCGAGCAGAAAAACACTCCAATTTTATAGATAATATCTTTATAATAATAATAATATCCAAATAAATAGATGTGTGTTCATTGTATACACGAACATCCTCAACATATAGCTTTTTAACCGACTGCAAGAAAGGATGAGATTATCAATTCATTAAATGATTTAATTGTTTTTCTTTATGTTCACAAAATACTCGCTTGGACCGATTTGGAAAATTCTTTTTTGTCTGAAAGGGACTTCCCATGTAGTCCCATGGTCATCAGGTAAAGGGATCCTGGCAAAATTCAGATGCTGTTTATTGGGGATACTTTTGTAAACCGATTTGGTTTTTTTTCATTGAATGAGGTAGAAATTCTGGAGTGGTCCCAAACAAATTTGAATGAAATAGGTTCAGTATTTCTATTTAATTGCAAGAATATGTTAGAAATGTTGTATGCATAAGTTGTGGGAGTCAGTTTTTAAGCTATAAGATGTTGTATTTTTTTTAAATACTGTATAGATTTGACCACTATCTCACTTGATGGTCAGTGACGATGTGATTGGGGATGTTATCACGCTAGACCTAGAATGCTCACTAGCTCTCAAGGACTCCTCTGCCTAAACACACTATGTGTTTAGTGACAGTTTTTCAAACTTAAGGGTGGTAGCTAGCCAGGTGGGTATTCGAAAGTACCCTGTATTTCAAATCAATCAAATCAAATCGTTTATTTGCGAATTTAGCTACCTAAATTCGCAAATAAACGATTTGATTGTATTTGATAACGGTGTTACCGTCACCCGAAGCTCAATCTATTGTTGGGGATCGAACCAGTGTCCGTCAGTTTGACAGGCGACGCTCATACATCTAAACTATCGTCGCTTTAAAAAAATTTGTAAAATGTATTTCACCTGCACACAACTCCGCTGTTATGTAGACTCTCCAAAGCCGTCAATAACTCAGCGCCCCATTTGCAAATCGCTGAGGGAGGTATTACGTCATGAGGCTGCAACAATAACTGCAAACAGTTACATTATATTTCGATAACTATCCTTTTTTTCAACGAGCCACAGATACTAATGACCACAAGCAATATGGCGTGTCTGTTGTCCAGAATACTGACTTTTAACAAGACAGACAAAATAACTTAAACAAAATCTATTTCCGTTCAGAAGCTATGATGCGACAAACAAACACATAAAAGTTATAACACTCATATCTTCGGCGTAGGGAGGTTAAAAAATTGTACATTATGTGTTTAGCATAGAAATTGTCAATCTATCTGTATACATGTGTTTTAAAATTACAAATCATTTCAGACTGCTTTCAACTACTAAAGCACAGTGAAGATCCACAGTGTATTATAATACAAACTATGAACTTTCACTGAACTTTGGCGAAAAATAAATTATCTTCCAAAATTAGTGTTTCTTTTAGTGTCAATATCTTTTTGGCTTCGTCTGGCAGCCTTCATCAGGATTTTGAGTGTGGTGCTTGAATCGTAGTGTCTGGATGGAAACTATTACCAATTTTGCAAGTTTACAAGCGTGCGAATCGCCGAAACAATGAGCAATATATACCTATTAATATAAAATGAATGCCCCACATGACTTTTAGAAGAGAGTGGTCAAGCTAAACGACTAGTGGGATTTCGGTGCAATGTAAGAAAACAGCATATAAACTATAAGAATAACCTTGAATAGAAAACTTCTCCAAGAAGTAGTTTATAGTTCTAATATATAGTGGGGCAGCTCGGCTAAGTAGCCATTGTAGTATACCTGTATTCGAGGTTCTTGAGTCCAAACATATGTAATAATGCAAACTGCATTTCATAAAAGAATGCTAAAAAACAAGTAATTGGTGCTTTATTGCGCATATGTTTTGTTTCAATAAAGAAATCTTCAATATAAAAGTATTATTTTTACATTTTCTTTGAGTTCTGCTTATTCTTATTGGGACTGGGGGCGATAAGTCCTGCACTGACGTTCCGCTTGGGGTGTATTGTGCATTTCCCCCGCCAACTACCCTAACCATCCCATCTCCTTTACATAGCGGAGCATGGCTTTAGGTTGTTGGCACAGCTGTTCCTGTTTGGACACATGAGCTTTGCCTGCCTGCAGTCTGCTCTTTTGGTCCACAATTTTTTGTGTTCTTTTTGCATATGGTGAATTAGTAGTTCTAGTTCTGCTATCGATACCTACCACTCATGTCGCGTATCGCCAAGTAATAAGCAATATTTTTGTATAGAAATACAGTATTGAAAAGCACTTACCTTATTATTACCATCTGCCTCATTTCCTTCATCCCTACTGACATTATCGTCAACAGTTTCAAGATCAACACACACATCACTTAACACTTTATCAACATTCAACAAGAGTTTCTGCGAGTTCAACACTAATTCATCGACACTACTCCGAGCGTTATTATCACAATCTTTACTTTCCACCATTTTGTTATCAACATATTCAGTATCCCCAACAGTATCATCCAACTGTTTATCAATTTTAACATTATTTTCTGCGTCTAGGCTCTTTAATTTCGGCTCAGCAAAAACATTCTCCAAGTTGACCTCTCTGGCCGGTGTGTTTGGTATAGATTTTGCATAGTTTTTGATATATTCGAATAGTTTTTGGCCCGGAGCGCACCCCAGTAATAGAAACATCAAGTTGTTTGTTTCTATGTATGCGTGTAATGGCACCATGTATGGAATCACTGTAGGAAGAGTCGGTGATCGAGTCTCTGATGTCCTCTGAAGAAAATACTCGTCGAATTCTGTTAGGTTGTTTGGAACCTTTTGTATGACCTGAAATGAAGAAATACATTGCACTTGTAGATCTGTGATTTGTTATTAAATCAGTATTTTTTAAAGTGCGCTATAATGCCCCTTGTGGGCACTGCAGGACTGGGGGGGTGATAAGGAGCCGATCAAATATTGAGGAGTGTTAAAGTTGTTAAGGGGGCGATGGCTGATTTGCAATTATTACTACTTAACATGACGGTCGCCGTGGCGCAGTGGTCACGGTCGCGACTTCTGTGTCTCCGGGAACCTGGGTTCGCATCCAGGGAGGGGCAAACATTTGTGCGATGAGTATAGGTGTTTGTCCTAGGTCTTTGTTGTTTGTGGGCTGTGATTGTGTGTGTCCATACCCCCCGCGATACAGGGAATCCTAGTGCGGGGGTCTGAGTGTGATAATAAAAAAAACATTTTAAAATGCACCAAAATTAAAACTACTACATCTTGTATGTATTGCTTCCGGGCTGTTTGGCCGTGGTCTAAGTGAAACTTGTGTTCCAGACGTTTCGTCGATCACTGCGGTCGACATCCCGAAATCAAACAGCCCGGAAGCAATACATACAACATGCAACGCCGGCCATTAAAGAGTTTACATACTACAACATCGATTATTTAGTCCATTTGAGCAATATTTCACTTAAGAATCAGGGATGATGTGAATTAAGCTTGACCTAGAATATTGACTTGGTCTTGAGGACACACTCAGACAAAGCTAATAGAAGCATGCTGAATAGTGGAAAGAAAGCCGGGATCAAAATGGGTAAAACCAACGTCTCCGCGTCTGTCTATCTGCTGTCTCCTACATTGAGCAAAACTCATATAGTGAGAATAGAAGAGAAATGGGTCAATGTTTTTGTTTGTGGTGTTCTGGTGGCCCCTAATATCGAGCACTGAGAAGAATAGATGCATTTTAAACAAAATCTCACACAACACTTAGATGATTGAAGACAAGTTTGCTACAACTGTTCGATTCAGCAACGTATGTAAAAATAAATAAACACTAGCTGCGCTCCGGAGTTTACCCGCGTGGAGTACGATTATCTCGTTACCGTACATTTTCCGACAATTAATTTTCCGGAAATATGTCGTCATTTATCTTTACATAAGAACTTTCCATAAAGTATTACAAAATTTTAGTATTTATTTTAGTAAAGGCATCTGCCCGTTGAAAAAAAAGTTAAGCATATTCTATTAAATTTAAATTTGTGAATGCGGAAAACATCATTGGCATACATCGATATTAATTTAATCTGCAATAACAAACCCCTTATCTGTTAACGTGTGAAAAAGTTAAAAACGAGGTCACACGCCACCGATAAGGCCAAAGCTTGCGACAATATTGTAATATTTTGCATTTTAACCGACGTCAAAAAAAGGAACAGTATTACGATTTGTTTGTATTCTTTTAAACGTGTAATACCTAAGAACTCCGTTATTTGAAAACCGGTGACAATAAGATGCTTCTTTCATATGATAGAATATATACTTTCAGATCAAAATTTTATTCAAATCGATTCAGTTTCACTTTAATTTCTCAAAAATATTGATCGTTTTAACGGATAAGTAGTGTGTACCTAAGAACTCCGTCATTTATATACTAATTTGGACAAACATATTTTATGCAAAACATATTATATATAAAAATGAATGTTTGTCTGTATGTCCTTTAAAGAATCACTATGCATTGACCATGTGATGATCTTTAACAAAGTTGTTGTGCATGAGCCAAAGGTTTCTGAGTCGGTCAACTAATTTTCGACAGACGGCGCCACTGTCATTCCAATGTAAGCGGGTAAAACCGCGGGTCGCAGCTAGTGTTTTATATAATATGTATGCATATTAAGTTCCGCGATAACAGAGTTAAAAAATATTAAAAATACAAACCTTCATGGCATAGCATTTCTTATCGCTTCTATGCAGCACAAGCATCATACTGGTTCCCAAAACTGCCAAAACCCTATATAAAGCCAAGTCCTCGTACGGACGCTTCAGCATCGAAATCGGTATTGGGCAGTGGAGAGGTAGCGTGCTGCTGTCCTGCTCTGATAGCAACTGTGAAACAGAGAAAGGTGACATTAGAAGTTGCTTCTTCGAAATAGTCGTCATGAAATACGAGATAAGTATGTAATACCGAAGCACTAGTCGATTTTGGTCTTACGACAGACGCTAAGCCATCCTAGTTCTAAAATTCTTCTAAAATTCTGACATTGAGCTGGCCACAAGCCTATCCGCTAACCCGCATTGTCCAGCGTGGTTATTATGCGTGTTTATATTATAGCCTACAAATAAAGGCCAAGGCCAGCCTTTATTAGGCCACTCAGAAATCAACCTGGCGAGCTATAGTTTAAAAAAAAAACTAAAAGATTTGAAGAAAAACGACTTCTAACTTTGGACAAAGAACGACAACTACAGAAAGAAAGACCTAAGCCCACCTACAACTTTGCCGGTGAACTAAATCGCAGCACTTGCGATAGGATCTTTAAGTCCAAGTTGGGAATACAAGCCATTACAGGGCTCACGGAAGAAAGCAATGACAGCAAGAGTCACCGCCATTGAAATCGATGAGGACTACAGATTGTGGCGAGCGCAACGAGTTACGGTACAGTGTACCGCAACTCGTTGCGCAAAACCATGATATAGGTTGTCATCTCTATACGTAGTAATAGTAAACTCAGTGGTAACTCATCAGTTAGGTTATTGTTTTTGTCTTTTATTGTAACATCTGTACTCGCATATAATGTCTTAGTCTTTGTCGTGACAAGGAGACTACACAGTTAGGTACTCAAATCTACATTATTTGCCTGTCTCCACCTATACTTTGAATACTTTAAAATACTTTAAATTATTATGATGTCAAGAAAACGTAAACTCATGTATCGTCTGTATTGTAAGCATACCTACTCGATATGAGTAATTAATTTATTTTGTTTTATAACTTCTTTCTTTTTTCATTTATAATATACATATTATTACGGCCATTCTATATGATGTATTGTGAGGAACGGAAGAGACTGAGTCCCACAACACGGGATTTATCCTAGTGTGGAATTCAGAGCACACGGCAATGTATTACTCGTATGTTAATAAGTCAGGAAAGAAGTAAACTATTAAAACTACAGTTTCGATGGGTAGCATTCTCAGACACATTAATTGTCTATTAAAAATACTCTAAAATAATAGAAAGTAAACGCCAAGAAAATTAACATAACTCACAGGTTGTTCCGCGTCGCATAAATGCTTCCTGTATATTTCTTCTGCGTATGAGAGATATTTGTTGGTCTTCTCTTTTATGAGAGCTCGTCTTTGTGGATCCGTGTCAGCTGAAATGATATATAAAAATAATCAGTATATGTGTGCTCGTATGTATTTCCTTAAAGTGATTGGATATACTATTCATTTTGGCGCAAGGACCCAAAATGAGTCTTGGCCTCAGATAATAAGATATGCCACTTTGTTCTATCTTGAGCCATCTCTTGCCAGTTATCGGCTTGGAGTTCGCGGAGACAGTTCCCAACTTCATCGCTCCAGCGATACCTGTGACGGCCCATAGATCGTCGACCCATGGGCCGCCCTAGGTATGCTCGTTTCACAGCACGGATTTGATTTTAAAGGCCGAGCCAACGAAGTATGTGGGATTTAGTGTCGCCAATGGTATTGGGCTCATCCAGCGTTAGATCTACACTATTAAAAAGAGGAAAGATTTGTATGTTTGTAACGGATACATTGAAAAACTACTGGATCGATTTCAAACATTTTTTTCTTTTTTCAGTATTAGAATAATAATTTTACATTATCCCTGAGTAACGTAGGCTGCATTTATTACATGAAAAAAATAGAGATCCTCACTAAATCTTCAATCAAGTAACCATGCGAAGCCGGGACGGACCGCTTAGTAGTATATAAGTACTAGTAGCGCCCGGCGGTTTCATCCGCGTGGATTACAGTTTTCCCGCTACATCAATTATTCCACGGGAATCATACATTTTACCGGGATAAAAATAATCTATCTCTGTGCCAAATTTCATCCAGAGCCGTTCTGGCGTGATTGAGTAACT
The DNA here is from genome assembly GCA_934044485.1 of Apeira syringaria. Classification (NCBI taxonomy): domain Eukaryota; kingdom Metazoa; phylum Arthropoda; class Insecta; order Lepidoptera; family Geometridae; genus Apeira; species Apeira syringaria. Next base: position 9,869,499 of record OW203670.1, on the reverse strand, counting down.
AACATCCATCCAAACTTTGACATTTATAATATTAGTGGGATAAATAAATAGGTTTGGTAAATTGTCTTCAAAAAACGAAGTTAGCAGTTTAAATGTATAAAACACGGGAGTTACTCATGTAATAAGTCAGAGGGTTCCGACTATAGTTTCAACCACCCTCTGACTTATTACGTGAGTAACTCTCGTGTTTTATACATTTATAATGTGTCAAAACCACGTCAGTTTTAATAACGAAGTTAGCAGTATTCGTCAAAATCAGGCAAACGTTTGTTTTGTGTAGGTCACTATGCAAGGAGGTCAATGTACGAAATTCTCATAGAATGGAACTAAATGGCCGATCCTTAAACTGATCGTGCCCGTAACTATAATAAATATCATGTTTTGTTGCATCATAATAGACGGCCTGAGCTGCATAGGCTTAGTCCAAGTGCGCAGATAAGATAGTATAGCGTCTGGATGATGGCAAGTTTGTGAGTCAATACATTAGCGAAGGATTTTTGAAGTGAAAACTTTTTTAGCGGCTTTGTACACTTTTGTACGGGGATAAAAAGTTTAACTCTCGTCAGATCAAGTGACACTGAACTAAAAAAAAAAATATAATATTCATTGTCATGTTTGTGTACGATAACGCAATAAACGAATATTGTATTTTACCACATAAATGATTGTACTCATATACTGATAAATTCCAAAATATTCAAAAACTCATAACGTTAATGTTCAAGTTTTCACTTCTGCCGGCACCCCCGGAGTGCAACCCGTTATTTTTTTATAACTTTACTTTATAATTCACAGATAGGTAACAAATTCAAGGCGTAGTTCTCTCGGTTGCCTGCGACTGTATGTGTGTGGAAGTACAAAAAAAAAAATAAATCCTAGACAACGTCATCACTTAACATCAGGTGAGACAGTTGTCAAACGCAAACTTATTGATTACATTGTGACTTATTTACGACTCCAACAAAGTGCTTAATCGATGAATGTAGGAGATTAAGCGAGATGAATGCTAGAGAGTCCACTGTACCCGTATGACATTACTCAACTGTATGTATTTAATTTAATTTTAGAATTTGACATGTTGCGTTATGTTATGGCAATTTTACATATTGGCCTGTTTTTTGGCAATTTATGTGACTGTAATACCTACTCTATTAGTACTAATTTGTAACGCTTTGGTAAACCAACTGTTATGTTACTCATTGTTATGAAATAAATAAATAAATAAATAAATTATAATATGTAAATATATATATATTTATATTATTATATATATATATATATATAATATATATATATATTTATATTATTATATATATATATATATATAATATATATATATATATATATTTACATATTATAAGTTTGCGTTTGACAACTGTCTCACCTGATGTTAAGTGATGACGTTGTCTAGGATTTATTTATTTTTTTGTACTTCCACACACATACAGTCGCAGGCAACCGAGAGAACTACGCCTTGAATTTGTTACCTATCTGTGAATTATAAAGTAAAGTTATAAAAAAATAACGGGTTGCACTCCGGGGGTGCCGGCAGAAGTGAAAACTATATATATATATTATCAATAGTGTCAGAAATGATTAGACAAATATATTCCAAGCTCAGACTAATGCCTCGGAGAAATCGGATTGGAGCCGAGAACAAAAACAGTCTAAGAAAAGTCTTAGACTGTTTTTTTTTTCATCCAATCGAAATAGTCTGAAAATATATTACCACTATATATAGATACTAACTATACACCGAATATTATGACGTATCTTGAGTGAGAATATAGTACAGCACAAATTGCGTACTCTTTCCTGGTGGAAAAATATGCGTAAAAGCTTTCCTTACATATTTCATCCTCAATGACGAGCGTCGTAGGACCTTGCATATAATGGCATAAATGTAGGAAATCCATGTCAGACTATTACTTCAACAAAACGACACGAAACATAAAACATTTAAAAGTTTCCAAAAGCACTAAATGTGAACAAATTAATATATATTCTCGTAGTTTTTCTTTCCTTAGACACTAACTTTATTGAAGTACTTTCGGAAAAGGTGAGTTATAAATATAAAACACACACTTATTTTAGTAAGTAACCTATTATAAACTTTATACGCTTAAATTGTTTGAGGTACTTTCAAAAAAGGTCACATTAATAAACACATAACTTAAATCTTATTAAAAATTATTCCTTTCAATTACACACAAGTTTTCATATGTTGAATATGCTTAGATTAACATTATTATTAATTTTTATTCGTAATCGTCATTAACTTTCTGATTATTTGGGTTGTCTATTTATTGTTGATTGTGTCGATGGAACAACCTTATCGGTCGGCGTGAGCTTGGACACTGATAAGGCCTAACGACATTGCTTATCAGCACTGTACTTTACTTAACTATGTTTGGTACAAGTCATATGCTTATGTCGGTCAATCATTATAAGCTTTCGCGATTACATAACTCACGTGCTGCTGACGCTATCTCGTATCATTGGCAGTAGAAAAACTACGAACTTTTCTAATATCTGGGTGTGAATTCTCTTATTTATTAAGGCGAGCAATCCATAAACAATGCAACAGTAAAACAAATGTTAAATCAGATATTAAATTAAAAATGTAATGCTTAGTCCCTAATTTCCTTATACCAACATATTAGGTTATTTAAGTTTTAGTTGTCTAACTTATCTTGTATTTTTATTCTATTTCTTCTAACCATGTTGTTTAATAATATATTTATTAAGTTATGTCATTTCAGGATGCTCGTTGCATATTATTATGTATTGCCTTGATTATAGGAAGTATCTTAGCAGCCGTAACACAGGTGACCCTAGCGCGGCTGCTAAAGGCCTTTTATATTGTATTCACATACATATGTATTTATCTATCTTTATCCATGTATTCTAGTAATGTATAATGTATTTGTAAGTGTTTTGTGCAAATAAATAAATAAATAAATGTAATCACAAATAAATTAAGTACTCCGCTAAAATGACCATTTTATCTCGATCGCATTGTAGGTAATTGCATCTCGGCAGAAATTTGATCTGTATAGCTATTACATTTAAACGCAAAGTAGAAAAGCAAATCTAGCAAAACCTGTTAAGTAGAATTAATACCCTCATCATTAAAAATGTTTCTTTTTTTACTTTAATAGACACCGACACTGTTTATACCGAACACAGTTTACTAACTAGTTCTTTAGATTTTATTACAGAAAAGAGATAATTGTAGTTACTTTAAACAGCTAGTCTGTTAGAATGTATGTATCAAAATAAATAAAATATACGGGATTGAATGCCATTTATCGTCATTATCATCTCAGCTATAGGACATCCAATGCTGGACATAGGCTTCGAATGCGGTTAAGACTGTTTAATTTCAGTTAATATTTTAGGAACTCCTAAAATTTACGAAAATAACGCCATTAAATCCACATCTCCGGACGGTCGCCGTGGCGCAGTGGCTAGTGTCAGTGAGTCAGTGACATATCTACTGTGTCTTCGGGACACTGGGTTCGAATACCGGCAGGGGCAAACATTTGTAGGATGAGTGTAGATGTTTGTCCCGGATCTTGGATGTTTGTGTGCTGTGATTGTGTGTGTCCATGCCTCCCGCGATTCAGGGAATCCTAGTGCGGGGGGCTGAGTGTGATAAAATAAAAAAAATCTTATGACTTGTACCACAACTTTGTAGTGGGGTCAAAATAATTATCATAATTGGATACGAATTGCTATCTTATATTTTAAGTACAAAGGATCAGAGTTCTATAAATAAACGTTACGGCATCCTAAAGTGATTAATTAGGTTAATATTCTTCCGATTAAGGGGCCTATTCTAAGCGTTTCGTATATTCAACAGCACGTAACGGTATCATCTCTTGGAAATGAGATATTTGAATTCGACGATTAGTAGAAGCATTGTACTTAATGTTTTATGCTTGTATTTAAGTGCGTCCTGGGAAGAGATAGCAAACCTACGACACAAGAGCAATCTTAGTGTAGGCTTTGCTGTACATTTTTTCTTCGCCATAATATTTGCAAGCCAATAATTTAAAAATCTCGGTGTTTTGATTCTAATTAGTCTTAAGTCCATGCTTGTATTATTATTTATTTGTGTCAAATGAATTATTTATTTAGTATGCGTGTCAATCGACTTAGATGATATTTATTGTAATCGATGATGATCTGGCTTAAGGTATATTTATATATCATTTTTCTTACTACTCCACTTCTTTATATTTTACTGTGGCTTATGGCATGCCCCGTGGTGCACGTGCTAGCTTTACCATAATCTACCCTCCCACACACTTTTGTAGTGTTGCAGTAACATTTGGCACAGTTTACCTTAACTGACTCACTTTTACGCTGGCAGCTGGCCTTAAATTAATTTATATCATTTTGATTACTCTTCTTTCTTCTTTATTTCTCCATCACCACCACACTAGCTGATACCGCTAGAAAGCTCATCCACATATTATTAAGTCATGGGAGTCGCACATGACAGCTAAATGTCAAACGAGCTTCCTTCCTCAGTGTTCTCGAGTAGCTACAATATGGGATTTTAAAAAGAATTGGCAACGTATAATTATGCGCCCAGTATTATAGATATCCATAAGATACTGTGATCGCTTACCATCAGGTGGCCTGTCTGCTTGTTTGCCACCTCCTCAAAAAAACATAACTTTCAAGATTTGCATTTTTTAAATTTGATAATGTTATGCTTTTCACGCTTATTTATATAAAGAAATAAAGAAGAAAGAAAATTATTTATTTCTGACATCAGCACTACAACATTTAAAACGAAGAAAGGCACAGGTAGGTAATACATAAATATAATTTACAAGAATAAAACATTTAAAGAGGGAGAAAATCAAAGGAGAAAATACATTAAAATAATGCAACGATTTAAAAAACATTACCTATCAAAGCCATATTGTAGTGTTGCGGAATGCCAGAAAAGAGTCCCTTATCAGCATTATTGCAAGAGTTCTTATTACCTTAGCGCTGATTTTCAGTAGGAACTAACTGATTGAATGGCATCATGAACGCACAAGTGATTTTAAAACAAAAGGCAACAATAAGTCACCAACTATTTTAATAATATTTTTATATTTATATTTAAGTGGTAGTCCTGCTCGAAGGCACATGGAATCAAACACTATGGCCGAACATAATAAAAATATTCGTCATCTTCGATAATGGAGCTCCCAATAGGGGCAAGATTCTGAGGCAGGCGCAACATGGGCATTTGACATCGTCTTGTCCATGTTAATTTTAAGGCCCACCCTTACGGTTTTAGGCCTTCGAGCAAGTAAGTATATAAGTAAAAGTAAAGGACTTGAACTGAGATCCAAAAATTAAGCATAACTAGACAACCTTGTCCTAGTTGAACGGGAGCTGAACTCGCTAAAACAACAATTTGTTTAGAAACCATTAGAGGAAATGTGGAAAGACTTCAACAAAGTTCTATTATTATTAGACTCACTGACACACACGCAGCTCTGCTCACTTGGCCTATAGTATAGCGTTCATGATGCATAGTCATATAATCACGGTTAGTTTGCCGGTTGCACTAACAGTTTCTGACATCAACTTAAATCATCAAGCATAAGGGGATCTCCTGTAAGCCTGTCCAAAAAAAAAAAAATGCAGTACTCACATTGAACTCCTATAAGCATCTTCTCAATTCCGGACTTATAGCAATCGAAAGCTCTTTGAAAATCACCTACGTCTTCACATCTCGCCGCCAGATTCAACATATAACCGGCTTCAAACACATAACTATCTTCCGTCTTGGTCTTACACTCGACGTTCGAAAGAGATAACACACTTCTTTTGCTATACAAAGACTGTTTTGATCTGCTCCCCCTTCCCAGCTCGCACATAGAAGCGGATTCCATATTTGAACTTAACGAAACCGTTTCAGAATCAGTATTGCCAGTATTAGGCATTGTGTGATAGTCTTCGAATTTGGAAGTTGACGGTACATCAAAGTTTATTAGATCTGGCAGCACTGTTTTTTTAACGCTAGGTTTGCTTTTCTTTATGGTTAGTTTGTTTAGTTCGTCATAGAGGTCGCTATCTATACTTTCAATGGAGGAAAGAGACTCGAAGCTTTCTGTTTTTGTGGTACTTTTTGGCAATTCTCGTATTTCTACGTCAGCAGCTTGATAGATCGGTATTTGAGATATGAAGTCTGCTTCATCTACGCTGATCGGTGTGTCTTCAGTTGGCCTAGCTGTCAAAAAATAAAAAAAACTTATGATTACTAATAAACGATCTATTTTTGTATACAACTTGGATACAGCTCTTACGTTTAGCTCAGAAAATGTTACAATAGATTTGTGATGTTTTAATAATCTTTTTTAATAAAAGTTTGCATCGGCCAAAGGTAGAGGCGAGCAGGACGTCACTGTACGGCGTATCTCCGCTCACCGCACAATCCCCCTCTGTGCCCTTATTGAATACTTAGAGTTTAATTTAATTTATATAATCGAACAGCGTCACATAAACATGTATGTAGTAAATCTAAACTTAAGCATGGCCAAAACACGATTACGCATATTACTAAAATTATATGACAAACGTGTTTACGGTGCTAGTATGTAATTAAAAAATGACCGTGTATGTTTTTGTGTCGTGTGTGCCTGGTTTGTGGAGTGGAGGGTTGTGTGTGTGGGGATGCGAGAGTGTGTGTTCGTGTGAAAAATGTATAAGCAATGTATATAGTAATGTGGGAGATGCTGTTTATGACGGAACCAATTGAGAATACAGAATTATGTCACATGGTGACAAAATTGAAATAAAGGGAATAAATATCCTTTATTTCAATTTTAACATAGATCGCCCCAACTCAGACCCGTAGGCTTGCCCATGGGCGCCGGCAGCAAGGTGCAAAGGGGTGCACTTGCACCCTTCTGTCAGGAGAGAAAATACGTACATTTTTTTGAAAATAAGTTAGTGTTTGCATTGAAACTGACGTAACAAATGTAACAAATTCCTAAAAAATGGCACAGACCGGAGAGACTGGAGAATTGATGTTTCATTTAAAAAAAACTGAACACGTCTATTCTTTTCTCAGCTATGTGCGTCCACTGTTGGACGTATGCCTCCCCCATATAGGGGGGATTTGCCAATACTCGCCACGCTTGGCAGGCGGGTTGGCGAGCGCAGTATGATTTCCGATCCTCAGAAGGCGCTGCTGCCCACCTCCTGGTACGTTATCCCTTAGCCGACTCTTACGGCACCCGCGGGAAGAGATGGGGGAGTACTATTCTAGGCCGGTACCACCACGGCACTCTAGGCCGGTACCACCACGGCACTCTAGGCCGGTACCACCACGGCACACGAACACGTCTATATGCTGTCCAAATTGGTTCATCACCTTGTCATTAAATTCAGTATCATCGCGCCCGTGTAGGGAAATTCAAAAGTTAAAACCGCACATGTTGCTTAAATTTGTGTGGTATAATGTGTAGATGCAGATGCACCTCCCTGAAAGTAATCCTGGGGGCGCCCGTGGGCTTGCCAAGCATCGTACCAAACAATATTCAAGCCACAAGTGAACACATTTGAACTAAGGTCAAAGCAGGTGTGATCCATAGACGCATGAGAAGCATGCAAGCCAACGAGTCAAATAAGTATATTCACCGGTATGTGAAGGACTCCTTGCGTCGTCATCATCGGTCTGATATTCCAGAGGGGGAGTCTCCTCGATGGGCAGGTGTAGCGATGATCGGATCGCGTTTATAACGCCGCCCGGTTCTGCTTCCGGTTCCGGATATCCAGTCTGTAATTTAAATAATAATATGATATTAAATAGAATGCGATATAATATTAATGAGGTAGTAACCCAAGAAAGGATTTTTAAAACGATTTTATTAGATTCCCCTGTATATACTATGTATACATGTAACGGAATCTTTGATTTAGATTTTTACACTCTCCGATCGTCGGATTAATTTTAAAATTTACGAATTTGTCAAGGATCGATGATAATGCAATAATTTGAATAGTTTTTTCAATTATACACACCAGGGTCTTTTGAAATTTTTTAATTCGCGTAAACATTACAGCATGTTTAATTTTTCAAACTATTCTATTAATTGTCCTGAAATAATTGAAGAAAATTGAATAAATACGATGTATATACACATCTTTATTGCATTCTGTAAAAAATAATATTTGTTACAGTTTTGGATGAATACCTATTAAGTTGGCATTACGCAACATAATGTACATAATTAATTATGTAAATATTACGTAATGTAATGTATATGTAATGTTATATATATAATAAGACACACATTATACTGTACATGTATTTTTCATTGTATATGTACACATTATACCGGCTTGGAATAGTACTTCCCCATCTCTACCCGTGGGTGCCGTAAGAATCGGCTAAGGAATCACGTACCAGACGGTGTCAGCAGCATCTTCACAGGGTCGTGAACCGCACTGCGCTCGCCAACCCACCTGCCAAGCGTGGCTAGTATTGGCAACCCAAAATCCTATCTGGGGGGTTTGCCAGGGAAGCTAATGTCCAGCAGTGGACTTCCTATGGCTGAGATGATAATTATTATGTATATACTATTGATAAAATGAATATACATACATATAAAACTAATGTATAAAAATTTGGAGTCACTGTGTTTGTGGCACTTTTCTGAAACGGCTCAACCGATTTTAAAAGCCCCCTCCTCCCCCCATCCAGGATTCTGAATCCAGCACTGATAAGGAAGTATCTCACCTGTAGAAAATTAACAAATTCAGTGCTTGTAAACAGCAGCCTGTGTTCTGCCACAAACTCCAATAGCGCCTTCAGAGTTTTAGCCCTCTCCTGTATTACCTGAAATAAATGAAAACATACCATTTGAGTACCAAAATAAGACAAATTTTTAAACAGTAACAAACATTACATATGTCTTGTCAATCATAGGATCCAACTCGGATAATCAGACAACAATCAGGAACTATTAGAAACTTTTTGGGTCCCACTTATACACTAGTTATTGTTATTCTTACTTCTATATAAATATAAAAGTTTGACATTTTTTTACTCAATCCCGCCAGAACGACTGAATGTATCTAAATATCATTTGGCATAGATAGTATTTTTTAAATTAAATATAAAAATAGGTGGTAAACAAGCAGACAGGCCGCCTAATGGTAAGCGATCACCATCGCCTATGTTATAGTCTTGAACAGCTTATTATTGGATACTTTTTATCCCAAAACTTGACAGTTCCTGCGAGATTATCTGATGTTCATGCGAGTTAACTGAGGAATCGTAGTCCATGCGGGTGGAATCGCGCCGCTCCACTAGCACTAGTATGTATCTATATATGTGCCATTTTATAGGTAGCGACATATTTCTATTGCAGCAGAAATTTTGGTTTATCTGATCAAAAAAACTGCAACAGTTAGTTTTGACAGCCCTGTCTAGGCAGATGGTTGTGTTGTGACCATCGGCAACTATAGATCCAAACCTCCTACCAGGTTGGGACTTTCAGTATGGTAGCTTTAGTGGTAGGGCACTATTCTAGTGATATCAGTGTCAGTGAGTATTGTGGTGTGTCAATTATACCCATGTTCTGCTTGTCAGATTCACAAACCATGCAGGAAAAATAAATCCAGATTACACATAAATTTATCCTACTAATATTATAAAGGAGAAAGTTTGTGTGTATGTTTGTTAATTCTTCACACATTCAAACGGCTACACCGATTTCAATGAAATTTCGTATGGAGATAATTTAGACCCTGGATTAACACATGCGCTACTTTCCATCATAATCATCATCAATCATCACCACGCGGGGCGCAGCTAGTATTTATATAGAACAAGATTTTAACAATCTAAGATTAATTTCCATACCTCTGGCTGAAACCTTTTGAAGTAGCTATACCTCGGCAGAATAGGAAACACGCCGCGTAAATGTAGCCCCACATGCAACGCGCGCATGCTCTTGTGGAGTCTCTGCACATCGCTGTATCGTTTCCAAACTGATACTGAAGTGACGGCTTCTGGAGATTGGATCGGAAACAACTAGAAACATAAAAGAGAGAATGGTTCCTACGTCCAATATCTTTCAGCCAGACTTGATAAAAAGTTTGGAGGGTTTATGGATGCATCCCTATTTACTTTTGAAACCTAAGAACACTGTCCTTATATGGAAAACTCTGACATTTGTTGGATGTAATCTTGTTATCATCCTATAATACTCTACTGTTAAGTCCTGAAGCTCTTGTAGCGGAATTATAAAAATAAAAAAAATATTTATTTCAGCCTTTAGACAATACAGTGCAAAAATACATTTGAATTTTGATATGTTACATTCAAAGCTGTTTCTAACAAACAAAATAGTATATTATCTAACACTGAGAAGGCCTTAACATTCAAACCAAATTATCTTGTGATCTACACACTAGGCAAGCTTGTAACGTGGAGATCTAGATACAAATTTCCTATAAAAATTTAACAATTTACTAACACCTTAGTCTAGCTTAACTAACTACTCATAAGTAACAAAATTGAGTATTTCAACTTTATTTTTTTTCAAAAAGTTAATTACATTTAGCTTGAACAAAAAAGGATAATGTATTTTTGATTGTTATACCTCAGATCAGTGTATATTTATACCTCAGATTGGTGAAAGCTAGTGGTGATTTCAGCACTTACAGCTCAAGGTTGCTATCTTAGAGTATCAGTTGTTAGGTTACAGTTAGGTTAGTGTATAGGTGATTATTAGTTGGTTTGAAAACTTAACATTGGACTAACACTGCCGACCTGCATTGACCAACATGGTGAATCTACCATGGCCTTCAACTGCATCTGAGAGGTAGGCCTTGTCTTAGCAGTAGCAATGTATTGGGCAGATTAAACAGCCTTCACATTTCCAAGAAATGTATATGCTACACTACTACTGCTACACGCCTAGCATGTTGTTAATGCAATAAACCATAAAACTCTTAGGATAAGGGTTTGGTGCCTTCATTTGATATACAACATCCTCTCAGATGTTAAAGGAAGGGAGAATTTGGACGCTAGCGGTACTGACTGCTAGCAGTTAGAGTTACATTCCAATTAATGAAAAGTGTTACATCTATCTGGATGACTTCTATATTGAGGGTGAAGAAATCAGTGAACAAACATAATGACAATAATTGATTCCGTGAATAGCAAAAGTCACTGAAAAGGGTAAAAATAAAATTTATCAAAAAATGGAACCAATGTCCAACACTCAAAATGTTTTTTTTTATTTATTTATTTATTTATTCAACACAAAACATGTAATATTAATTCACAAAATACTGCCAAACTGCGTAGCAGTTTGTAGGCATGTAAAATAACTTATCGAAGTTGGTACCATGTGCACAATATTTTGATAATAGTTATTTTTGAACTATCATGGTACCAACTTCAACAAGTTAATATTTCCTACTTTTGAGTGTTGAAGCCACTTGTTGAAGTTCCATTTTTGGTATTGTTTTAATATAAAGAAAGGAGGTATTTATTTTTTTATTCCTATTGTGAATAAATAAAAAAAAAAAAAAAAGGTATACTTTTTTTTTGATATCATGGTAAGTAGCACCTAGTGCATTTTCTTCACTGTTAAAGATTCTTTAGAATTGACTTGTCTGCCACAAACAAGAGATACACAGAAAAACACTATCTAAATGTGCCATCAGGCAATCAGGTACTTAGCAATGTAATTTTGTAGTAATTTTGTTGCTATAATGCTCAGAGATAGAATAATTTGCACTAGAAATCTATATCTAGAAAGACAGACTCTTACTCAAAAGGACTGAGACCAATTTACTTTTTAGTATTGTAGATAGTATTGCACAATGAATATTATAATTGTGACTCATTCGGTCACAGCTCGCTGAACATGGAAAATTAATTGAGAATCCTTTGATTATGATTAAGAACTTAATATAAAGGGCATATTTTATATATTACTATAATAAATATTATATTATTGTGTACCTACTAAATATAAGAATTTTAATCTGATTATTAATAAATAACTGATAAATTAATTAGACAATAATGAATGATAGGGTAGGTAAATGCCCACTTTATAAACAGATTTGCTTTGACTTTAAGCGTAGTATTATAATTTTAATACAAGTAGGTACCACTGATCAGAGATAGTTACGTAGTTTTACCTTTTTTTTATTTCGTACAAAAATAGCAAAAACATGTTAGCAGAAATGCAAATAAACATTTGCTTACCACAGAAGAAATCTTGTAAATAGTGAATCCATTCTTGTGTTTTGCAGTTTCGTCCACCGAAAACCGGCAAACCCACTTGTCGTTCGCAGACATTTATAAAAGAACTTAGTGGGTCAACACGTAGTAGCACACTACTTTAAAACTACCTAACATTATTGCAGGAATTTGAAACCAAAATTATCCTCATACCATAATGGTGATGAGTAGAAAGGATAATGAATTGAACATGAAATTAAGAAGACGAAAACTTTTACTTTACATGAAGATTGAATAGAGAAAAGACATACAGGCCCATAGATAATATACTTCACAAACAACACAATTTCACTGCCGTTTAAATTTAGTGATGCCTGTACTAGTATTTATTTTACCCAAAATAAATACAAGTGGGTGTTATATTTACTTGCCCAAAATCAAGTATATAATACACTCATCAAGTATATAATACCTTTGTGCTGGTAATCGAGGCAACATTCGACGCTTAGCATTAGCAATAGAGCATTATTGCACCATTTAAAATATCAGCCATCCGCGCGCGTAAGAGAGCGGTATGAAACTATAACTGAAACAAAAGACCTCAGGCCGGTGGTGCTGATTATAGGTGATCTTCTCGCGTATTCATGAATAAATTGTAAATTTACATGGTACCACGGTATCTTGTCGATGACTCCTCATACTCATACACCAATTGGAGCCTATTTCATAAATCATCAAATCGTAGTAAACTAACAAATTTCAGTCACGTAGGAATAATATGCAAGACGCAATCCCTCCGCACAATCAGTTTCTGTAATCGAGGAGCAGTAGTTGGTACTCGTGAAGATTACGCGGCAAGCACGTGAAGTATACCTAACATAGGCAACTAACTAAAAGATCTTAAGTTCATTAAAACCAGCAAGAGCTCACCAGATTCAAATGAAGATTGAAATGTGTACGTATATTGGAAGACTAGGTACATCCATGCTACATATTATATTCATAGTGTGACTTAACAGCTACGTCTATGGAAATGTAATACCTACTATTCATTTACAATGTTATCAGCATCTATTCTCTTTTATAGCAAGATTTGTACGCATTATTACGCAAATTAAAACGTTCATATTAAACATATTTTTCAAGTTTGTTCGTGTAACTTTAAATAAAATAGCGTTTTATAATATAAGAAAATCAAGTGAAAATAACAATTCACTCTAAAATTTTGCAAGATCATACTGATGTTGTAGGTTTTTTTTATTTATTAAAAAGTACTAAATAATAATTAAATCTTTACTCCCTTAGAACACCTTATATGTACCTTTTAAGACTCCCTACAATATGAGGGCTTTTTAAAAAGTTGTAAGCACACGTTGAATGAAAGTTGACACTAGACATTGACAGCAGATTTTTTTGTTTTATCAGCATGGTTGGCTTCGCACCTTGAAGGGTTCCTTCTCTTTCTACGGCTTCGCATGAAATGGAAACGTTAAACTTGCCTTTTTTTTACGTGGGTTATATGCATTTACGCACTTCCGCCTACCGGGAAAGTAGGCGGGGTGTGACGGGCTCGCTCAAGCATCGCATCACCGCGATCCACCGCTCCCTAGGGGGGCTGGGCTGCCCCCAACTCTAACTGCACCTATAGCAGCCAGGGTCCACTACCGACTAAAACCCACGGTCCCCGTCCTTCCGCTATAACGGAGGGAGCGCGGGGTACGTTTGCATACTGCGCCCCCACCACGGCCGTCCGTTTCCGGACCCCTCCAGGGGGACCAAGAGCACCACCCCAGGGACCACACAGTGCAATGAACGCCAGACTTCCTACATCCGACGTTCGTGGTCCCCTGCGATGGGCCAGATGGAACAGCCCCATCGCCAGCGACGGCGGCCCCATCGGCGCCACAGCAGGTGACGAACTAAATCACTCCCACCGCAGCGCCTCCTCAGCTGCGGCGCCGTCCAACACAGCACCGCTTCCCGCCTCAGTTGCAGCGCCTTGCAGCACCGCAACCTACCGTCTGATGGACCGCTCCTCGTCGGCTTGGCAAACAAAGCCTGTCGAGAGCAGTCCAGACCAAAATACTATAAACATAACTAAATAAATGGATAAAAATAAAATTACATATGAGATACTTACATATATGAGTGACGCGGGCGCCGCGCCGGGCGATGTCTAGTTACATCTATTTCAGAGGGAATTAGACCAATAACAGGCAGCACCGCGAGAAGGTAATCGCCAGACTTGCCTTGAGGATCATCACGACCTGCGCTTCCCCCAAGACCGTAGCCTCCCTACCCATCACGGGACGAGTAAAGAAGGCCTAGGCTTAACCAAAACAAGCAGCGCGAATGCTGAAAGCATAGTCAATTAGGCATAGCAACTATTTAATGGATAAACTCAGACCCGCACACATTAAGCCTACCTACATTAAATACAAACATCACACGGTGAACATACACAAAAAAAATTACCAAAATCGAACCGACTTCAACACTCAAAATGAAGTGTGAAATAACTTGTCGAAGTCGGTACCATACGCACAATATTTTGATAATAGTTTCTTTTGAACTATCACCGGTACCGACAAAGGCAAGTTATTTCTCACTTTTCAGTGTTGAGTGTCGACGCAATTTTTCCGTAAAACTTTAAAAAAATATGTTTCATTTTTTTTTTTATTTTCACATCTACTGCTACCTGATGATCGGTGACGATGTCGTCGGGGTGGAATCATACTAAGTATACCTAAAATGTTGACAGGTTCAATGTCGGTTGCCTGGACATACTATGCGTTTGGTGACAGTTTTTCAAACTTAAGTGGTAGCTAGTCAGGGTACTGAAAGGTACCTATCGCTGTGCTATTTAATGAAGCTCAAGGCGTTAGTATAAGGATCGAACCAGCGTCTGACAGATTGACAGGCGATGCTCCCACCCGTAGGCAATCATCGCATCAAAACTGTAAGCAATGAGCTACACAATAGAATTCGCGAGCGGATCAACTTGTGATAGATAAAATATCTGTTTGTCATGACTGTGTGTATGATGGACACGATCTACACGTGTAAATGTATGAACTGTTTATATAAATCACTATACCTACGTCAGAAGTACTATTGATGGTACATTTGACACAACGTATCACTAGAACCATTAAAAAAACAATACATACAATACATACTTATACATTTTCTACACGAACACACACACTCACCCTCTCTCACATCCCCACACACACACACAACCCTCCACTCTACTACCAGCCTCACCTGACATAAAAACATACACGGTTATTTGTTTTTATACTTACGAGCACTGTAAACAGTACGTTTGTCATATAATTTTAGTAATATGTGTAATCCTATTTTGGCCATACTTAAGCTTAGATTTACTACATACATGTGACGTTGTTGGATTATGTAAATAAATAAAATAAAGAATAAAATACCTACGTTCCCGTGTCTACTAACTACTTGTTGAAGTACCATTGTAAGTACTTATACATGGTGCATGTTGCATGTCGAGTGGTTTAGAAAATCATAGACATCCATGTTTTTTCGAGCAACAATAAATCTAACAGTACTAGGAGAACCGCGGTCTATTAGTGACATAATTCATTGGCTAAAATAAAAACAATCTCAAAATTAATCTCGAAAAGACAGTTCACATGACCTTTAAGCAAAAAATTGGTTGTCTGTAAAGTCGGTTTACGGACGATAGATTTACGTGATAACGTCATAATCATTTATGACTTCGACTTCGACTTCTGACTTCTGACTTCTGACTTCTGACTTTTGACTTTTGACTTTTGACTTTTGACTTTTGACTCTTGACTTTTGACTTTTGACTTTTGACTTTTGACTTTTGACGGAAACGGAAACGGAACGCTACACGGAACGCTACACGGAACGTTACTATTTTTCATTTTGGCATTCATCAATTTATAAAACGTTATCACGTCAAAAAACTCAAAACTTACACATTTAACGATACAGTACAATGATAAAACTATTAAAGAAGTTTTGTACACATAACTTCATGTGTACAAAATTTCTAGGAATTTATATTGATTCTTCCTTGACATGGAGGCCTCATATCGAACATGTTTGTACTAAATTGAACCAGTACGCATAATATGCACTATTCATGCTGAGAAAAGTGACAAATATGGACACCTTATTGACAGCCTATCACGCTTATGCGGGATCTCTGTTAAAATATGGTGTTATTAATGCCGCTGAGAAAGACACAGCATTCAGAGCACAAAAGAAATGCATTAGGTCAATATGCGGATTACACCAGAGAGACTGATGTAAGCCCTACTTTAAAACCCTTAAGATTTTAACCCTACCCTCACTGTATATCTACGAGGCCTCTCTTTTAGTAAGGACTGATATCAGTAAGTATAAGACACTTCGAAGTGCTAGACTTAACACTAAATTATGTGCAGATAAATCCAGAACAGAACTACACAGCAAAAGCATTTGTAAAATGGGTTTTCAAATTTATAATAAGGCACCTTTGTCGATAAAAGAAACTAGTTCTTTGTTTATTTTCAAAAGGGAATTAAAACAATTACTGATAGAAATACTATACGATACTTAGATGACAAAAATATATGAACTATAATGTACTTAAACTTAAGAACTCGAATAACTACGACGCATTTATATTAGATTTTTAAGTATGACATTTTATTAACATGCTGCTAGCATTCTGAGCACGCTGCCAGCCGGGGTTAGAACATTTGAGTTATCTATAGGCTACCAATAGCTAGTGGGTTGCTCAAATGTTATTGTAGTAGCTGCAGTATTGTAATTAGTTATTAGTGTTTTATTTTAATAACAACAGTTTCAATGTCGTATTATTAATATTATTACCATGGTACAGAATTGGATTGACATGAAATGTATTGTATATTTACCTATTGACTAATTTACTAATTTTTAACCTTTTAATTTGCATATCCAATAAGGATTAAGTATAGCGGCATATTGTACATTGTAACAACACCTGCATTGAACTCCTGTACTTAGAAAATAAATGATTTGAATTTGAATTTAATTTGAATTAGAACTTAATTTGATGTAGACAGGTTTTCTATACTTCAAACTGCATTTGAATTGTACCTACCTAAGTCGGAAATGGATAAACTGTTGAAGCTTTTCATCTTAACCATCTTATGTACACAACCTCACAGTTTGAAGCAAATAAATAGATTTTGTATTATGTATAAATTACTATTACAGGTACGGGTACCCATTCTGTGTCTGTCTGTACATCAATAAGGCTTTACCATTTGCTAAATAGATAATTTTGAGTCTTTTCAACTAAATTTGTTTAAAACCCTAAATGTTATATCATCATCATCATCTCAGCCACACGCATCAGGATTTGTCCCGCCCCTTGTGTATCTCTGTGTAAACAACTGCGAGGCTCTGTAATGTCTTCGGCACCTACACTTTAAACTGCAATGTTCACAGTCCACACTAACTGCGACGCAATTTTGTAGGTACAACAATGTATTTATAAGAAAACAAGCAAGACAGCACAGCTGCAGCAAAGGCAATAGGTCATACTTTTGTTTGAAGCTTCACTACATAATATCCCCACTCCACCTCACTCAAACGAATGGCGCGCGGCGAGAGGTTGTGCGGTCTCGCTTTTAGTTCGTTCCGTGTCGTGTTTCTCGTGTCCTCGAGCGCGTTGCAATAATACTTTTCCTCCGAGACATGTATACAATCCGTGTTAAATAAACAATTCAGTGTTAGTTTACGACGAATACATAAGAAAAATGTACGGTCAATAACTCAAGTGACGTTTCCATAAATTCGTAAACAACCGGATACCATGGGTTCTAAAATCGAGTACGTGGATTCCTCGCATTTATACGCGACCAACTATGTCCGTAATTCGAAAGCCATTGGAGTGCTTTGGGCTATATTTACTATCTGCTACGCGATTATAAGCATTGTAGCATTTGTTACTCCAGAATGGATTGGTGATTTAGAGACCGAATATCCGAGGAAATTTGGACTGTGGCAAGTGTGTAGGGCAGACGAAGCCGTTGAAGACTGTAAAGGGAGATTGGACGAGTTCTTATCAATAAACGGTTTGGTGTTCAAGATTGCGACTGTGCTAGTCGGCGCAGCTGTCACGCTGGCCTTGTTTACGATATGTGCGATGTTATTGTTCTTCTTTTGTCAATCAACAACAGTCTTTCACATTTGCGGATGGCTTCAACTGTTATCAGGTGAGTTGATGAACCTAACCAATCAAAAAACATACGCATACCTATATGCTTCCAGTAACAACAGCTTATTGTTATTGTCAGAAAAATACTATCTCATATTGTATATACTTACCTAGATGTAATTTAAATGTTCCCAATACAGAATAACATACATATTTTGAGAAAATTACCTATGCAAAACCTCGAAACATAACGGAACGGCATTCAATAAACTTGTCTCAAGTGAAAGTTTATGCATGAACAACGAATCTTATTGACCTTGCACGGCGTTGTAAAATGTGACTATGGAACAAATCTTACCAAGCGTATCTGATGGACAACACAGAACAGAAACATAGGTAGATATCTAATAGGTGTGCCTTCTAAGCTTTTACTTGACGCATCCGGTATGAGGCAGGTGTGCGATCTCGCAATTCCTACCTGTCTTAGTCTGTCTACCTGCTCAAGGCGATAACGAAAGACATTTTAAAATGATTTTTAAATGGCAAGGTTCACGTAAATAATAATGTGAGAACGAATTCATTTAGCGTTAACAATGTTAACGAAGCAATCATGGAATCTAAGAAATTGGATACTAACTACCTGAGTCACTTACTGCATTACAACTCATTACGGTACCAAGAAATTCTTTCATTTCCCGTAATCCGATTACGGAACTGACGAACCCTCGTTAATAATACTTAACATTTACAGACTTCATATTTTTCATTAGTGCCGTGGTGGTACCGGCCTAGAATAGTACTACCTACCCCATCTCGTCCCGCGGGTGCCGTAAGAGCCGACTAAGGGATTACCTACCAGAAGGTGGGCAGCAGCGCCTACTGAGGATCGGTGTGGCGAGTATTGGCAAATCCCCCCTATATGGGGGAGGCATATGTCTAACAGTGGAAACCCAGTGGATGAGACGAGACGAACTTCATATTTACACTTTGCACTACGCGAGTCGATCGGCACACCTAGTGCCGATCGACTCGCGTAAGAATTGATGAATTATGCACCTTATATACGTAGGTATGCTGATGACTTTACAGAGGCTCGCGGGTGTTTACAGGCAGAACGGGCGGAAGAAATCCTAATGCATGGTGATTTAAAATATTACAAAAATGTACTTTATAGGTAAACAAGACTTACGGGCTCAACAAAAATACTTATCACATTTTTAGACTTTTTAACGTCTAAAGTAGTTTTCCCTTTCGCGAATTTGTCGTTACCGAGAATTTTGAAAAATAAAAATAGGTAAGGCTTGGAATAATAACGCTATTATTCTAAGAGGTAAGGTATAATGGTCTTAATTTTTTAAATTAGAATCGTTTTATTGCCGACCAAAACCACGCGCAATTGGCCAGAAATTGAATAAAACTCTTTTAATATTAGATATAGTGTTATATTATAAGGTGTGTAGGCTTATTATAAAAATTTGAATTGTAGCGCAAATAGAATAAGAGCCTTTTGACTTAACAGAATTTTAGTTAGTCGGTGTGGTGAACAGCATTAGGTTTAGTTAAGCAAATATTTAATATATTTGCTTAACTAAAAGGTTCCATCCCACTTCAATAACAATTCCAATTTCCATCCCATTCCATATTATCATAAACTCGAAAGCTGTTCCCACGGTGTTTTTTAACGCGTCTGGCTTACTACCCCTACATTTCTGTCATCCCTACATTTTCAAAAACCGTGGTCTAACAGACAGTGTGAACACTGTTAGCACTGTAACACAGCAGCAGTCCTTGAGACGCAGTTAACATTCTAGGTCTAGTCTAGGGTGATTCCATTTTCGAGCACATCGTCACTAACCATCGAGATAAATAGTGGTCAAAACCCTCAACTGCATAGTATATAAAAAGGCATTTTTAATATTATTTAGATATGAATTTCGGCAAAGTAACGCCTGATAATGGCAATTTGAATTGATTCCGTAGTACGACTAACTTACTACAATTAAAATTTCTGACGACTTGATATTTTAATTTGATGATCATTGAGAGTAACGCTGACACACCGATTTTCTTTTATATGCGGGTAATTGAGAAACTGCCGACATAACCGGTAAAACGCCTCCGTCATGCTTCAAGAATTTCGAATAAAAATGAAACGCGACCGGCGCGATACCGAATCAAAGTGGTGAGTTAATTATTATCGCCATTAGACCATCAGAGTAACTGTTGAATGAATCGACAATATTTTTTCTTGAAAATAAATATTTAATAATTCTACAATAAAGCGAACAAAGGCTTAGATGTTTCTGCTAAAAGATTACTTATATGAATGCAAAAAAAATCAAATGGGTAACACCGTTTAATTATAACAAGCCCGAACTGTTGCTTCTGATTCAATAAGGTGATATAAAGAGACATTAAGAAACTCATCCTTGCATCATCTCTCTTTCACACACACATACACTTACACACCCTCACACCCCTTCAAACCCAACCTACACACTTCCTCCACACACATACACTCCATATTTCATATTCATACAGATAATTCATATTCTGTATTTTGTGCTCTCTATTTATGTTAAAAGCAGGGACTACAAATACGAGCATATTTTGCCTAAAATGAGCCCCTTGACTCACTGGTCACTTGACATTGTAGGTACTTATTTTTATAATTTTATTGAAAATAAACATTATCATTAATAATCGTACATACATAGAACACCACGTCGAAAAAGGACTGGCAACGTATCGTAATCCCCCCAGTGTTACAGATATCCTTAGACGACGGTGATCGCTTACCATCATGCGGCCCGTCTGCTTGTTTGCCGCCTATTTCATAAAAAAAAAACGTTGGAGACAACGAACTTCCAATTTCTCGTAGGTCGGAGCGGAGGCCATTGGGCGGTCTGAAACTCCGACATTGGGCTGGCCTAACCGCCAACCCCCATTGACCATCATGGTATGGCCAACACTTCTCCCGGATATGAAAATTCGTGTCGCAGTAGTGAATGTATTGCGCTAGGGCGCCTCTCTCTTTGGTGGGAAGTCATGAGATTTTGGTGGACTCCCTCCCCCCAACCCTAATCGTACGTGAGATTTTTGAAAATGCATATTTTTTACTAGCGGTCCGCTCCGGCTTCGCATGTGTAAAAAATTTGATAATTAAAAATTATAAGGATCCCTAATTTAAAAAAAAAAATACAGCCTGTTACTCAGGGTGAATGTAGGTTTCTAATGGTGAAAGAATTTTTGAAATCGGCACAGTAGTTTTTGTGTTTATTCATTGCAAACATACTTTCATACAAACCTTTCCTCTTTATAATATTAGTATAGATATAGATGTAGGAATTATAATTTTTGTTATTATAACAATAGTTAGGATTAGTATTTAAGAATTTTCAGAACATAATATACGAGTAAAATCACATAAAAAACATATTTTTACTTAATTTAACACAGTTTTCGCGAAATTGTACAATGTTCTTTGCTGAAAAAAATTACGTGTTTTTTTTTACATATTATAAGTTTGCGTTTGACAACTGTCTCACCTGATGTTAAGTGATGACGTTGTCTAGGATTTAGCACGCAAACCTAGAAGGTACTTATTCACTCGCGACTTGAAGACTTCAGGATTGTAGGTACATATCGGGAAACACAGACTCGGGCAACGAGTTCCATTCCATTCCATTGACGGTCCCGTGGCGCAGTGGTTTGTGTCATCGACATGAATTCTGTGTCTCCGGGACCCTGGGTTCGAATCCCGGCAGGGGCAAACATTTGTGCGATAAGTAGATGTTTGTCCCGGGTCTTGGATGTTTGTGTGCTGTGATTGTGTGTGTCCATGCCTCCCGCGATACAGGGAATCCTAGTGCGGGGGTCTGAGTGTGATGAAAAAAAAAAAAAATTCTTGTATAGGTAGGTATGTATGACCAGACTACCATAGAATCTGCCATTCGCATTATAAAAAATTTAAATTTAAATTCCTTGGTATTACGTATTTCGAGACCACTCGGTCTCGATGAAATATCACGTAATTTTTTTGATCGAGACGCGTGAGATTGGGTTAGGCTCGGCTTAGAGTTTACGATTAACGACAAACAAACTTTCGTCTTTATAATTATTATTGTGAAGTCTGACACAGGTGATACTCATATTTGTTGATAAACACGCTCAATCGCCAAACAAAGTTTAGAGAGTTATTTCTAAAAACACTTCCATTTTTAGCCATAAGATGCATACCGCCTTTCACGCACCTAATCACCTAGGTTGCGTTCTAAAACAATTTACTCGCTACATTACAATGTTCCTTGCGGAAAAAATATTACGTGAGTATTTGTCGAACCCACCCCCTCCCTCATGTGAGTTTGGGTGAAATTCGGCTTGACCCCCTCCCCCCCGTAAGCACCTCACGGAATTAATGGACGCCCCCTTACCCGTTTTGTAACACATTCCTAGTACTCGGTTAGTGTTAACATTGTAGTGCGATTACATATACTGTGAAGCCCCGTGTTTCTCTGACGAATGACCTCATCAAAGCATGAGTTCAATACCGCTACGTGACCGGCAAAATATCACCTACATAGATGTATCAAATTGAACTGTACCACACCGCAATAAGACTGTGTATACATTGATGTTAAGGATGCAAAGTGAACTGTTAAGATTTACATGTTAATTTGTAGAAGAAAGGAGTTTTTGCTAAGTATGGAAAGTTTACCGATATTTACTAAGCCTACTTTGCTTAATAGCTAAACTCTTTTCTAGAATTTAGATAATTTTGCACTGGTGACAGCTTCAGGGATTATATTTAGCCATTACTATTACTATATTCAATGATGTTTTACTAAAGATGACGTATATTCATACTGAGCGGTGCTCAGATTTTGTTCCTTTACGACATAAACATGCTTACTGCGACAGATAATACGGTACAAATAATATAGAAAAGGATAGCTATATGTTTAGACTTGCGCTTGAAATACGCGTCGTAATGAAAATTACTACAATTGACTTAATTTTGCCGCCTCAGTTTCCGCGCGCTTGTGCGACATCTACCTCATATAAACATATAATATCATTGGTTCAAGCGCATATACTCGCCACGCTTGTCAGGAGGGTCGGCGAGCTCAGTGATTTGAGAGAATGATATTATCCGCAGAAGGCGATCTGCCCAATTTTTGATGCGTAATCTCTTAGCCAAGTCTTACAGCATCCACGGGTAGAGAGGGAGGGGTACAATTCTAGTCCGGTACCCCACGGTTCTGTAAATCAAATTTGACATTGACAGAGCCAATTACGTCTAATTCAGTCTGCCACATTGCTGCCAAACTATATACATCATATTCTAATTAATATCTATTGAATGTTTCACGCATGTAAATCGATTATAATAACTGTCTAATTGAAGCATCATAAAAAGTAAAAGGTAATTGTGATGGAACGCTGGACTTCAATGTAACGCTACTTTGAACGGTTTTGAAACAAAAACTACTCACGTTCTGAAGCAGTTATGAAGATAATTCCAATGACGATAATCTCTTCCATAATTTAGTCATTACTATAAAATACCATCCATTTTATTAACTCAAACGCAATGACGTTTTACTAAAGATGACGTATACGATACTGCGCGGTGCTCAGATTTTGTTCCTTTACGACATGGATGCACAGACTTATTAAGACTAGGGGCCACTCGGGCAAATTATGAACTGATGGTGGGCCACCAGAAGTATAGGTAATTAAAGACAATGAAAAATTGATAATAATGTATTCAAATTGAAAAAGAATTTATTAATTTGAAGCGTGGCACTGCATAGTGCTTACAATCTTTTTTATATTTGGCTCAAATTTACTTGTAGCAACACGTAAAACTGCTTCCAAACTTTCATTTGCAAGGCGGTTTCGATTTTTTGTTTTATTATTATTTAGGATTGAAAAGGTTTGTTCACATATATAGGTAGAACCAAATAAGCTTGCACATTTCAGAGCGTTTATGCGCAACTCTTTGTACGTATTTTTATCAATGCAGCGGTAAAAGTTCAGCAAGTCTCCTTCGTTGAATTTGTTGCGTAAATCTTGGTCGTTCTGAATGTCGATAATTTCTAACTGCATTAACTCTGGCGCATTTTCAACTGAAATCGTGAAAGGATTGCTAAATATGTCCAACAGAGGTTTCACTGTTTTAAACTCCGAAAATCTGTCTTGAAAAGATTGAATCAAAATATCTAGCTTTTTTACATAACTGAAATTAATAGCAGTTTTTTTGAATTTTTCAGCCATTTTCTTATAATTCGGAAAATGATTGTAATTTCCAGAATTCAATTGCGATCTGAAAAGTGTCAGCTTGCATTGAAAGGATGATACATGTGCGTAGAGCTGGGATATCAGTTGATTTTTGCCTTGAAGCCGTGTGTTCAAGACATTCAAATGATTTGTAATGTCAACTAAAAAAGCCAAATCACACAACCAATCAGGACTTTTAAGTTCCGGGACGTCCCTTTGCTTTTCCGCCAGAAAAATATCAATTTCTTCTATTAAATTTAAAAATCGTTCCAGTGTCAATCCACGACTTAGCCACCTTACTTCTGTATAATACAGTAAATCTCCATGTTCGCATTCAATGGCATCAAGGAATTGTTTGAATTGCCTGTGATTGAGTCCTCGTGATTTTATGAAATTCACAGTCGAAACTACCACTTTCATGACATTTTCAAATTCAATTTTTTTAGAACAGAGGGCTTCTTGGTGTATAATGCAGTGAAACTGCATGAGATCTTCAGCGTTTAAGTTTTTTTCTTGCAAATGCTTTTTCAACAAAGTAACTAGCCCAGAATTGACACCAATCATCGAAGGAGCACCGTCAGTCGAAACTCCCGATAATTTCGATAAGTCCAAATCAGTTTTTGAACACTCGTCCAAAAGTACATTGAGTATATCAACTCCTCTGGTTTGACCTTTCAATGAACACATTCCTAATAACTCTTCGAAGACTTCAAAATTTTGAGTAACACCTCGTATGAATATAAGAAGTTGAGCTGTGGAACTAATATCAGTGGATTCGTCGAGTGCTAATGAAAAAAAATCAATTATCTTAGTTTTTTCATTTAATTGTTCCGCAATATTATCTGACAAAGACATAATTCGTCTTTGGATGGTCATACGATTCAGTTGAATTTTCTCAAACTTTTTTGCTGCTTCTGGACACATTTTCTTAGCGGCAATTTCTATGCATTCTTTTACAAAATCCCCATCATTGAAGGGGCGACTCCGCTTTGCTATCATTCGAGGAATTTCATAACTAACTTCTGTAGCTGTTTCTGTATCTTGAATGGGTTTTGTAAACATAGCTTGTTGACCAATAAGCTCCCGTTTTAAAGACAAAACTTTTTGCTTTCTTAATTCGCCTGTAAACTTCGTAAAAGTAGGATGCTGCGTTTCATAGTGCCTTTTTACATTATATTCCTTTGCAATCGCAACAGAATTCTTGCAAATTAAACAAACGACTTTGTTATGCGACCATACAAAAAAGTATTTCTCAGTCCAAATTTCTTGAAACTGCCGATTTTCATCTTTAACCTTACGTTTTTTACTAGTTCCTGGCATGTCCATGTTGCGTTTTAATCCTGACTAGGATTACCACAGCACCTAAAACCAATTACTAGGCATGAGTTCGATATATCAAAACGTAACTAATAACCGATATGAGTTTCATATCGTATCATATCGATATGACGGTTGCACATAACCGATATTACAAAAACTATGATATCTATATTATCGAGACGATATCAAAACACGCGCGAGAATACCTACGTTATGAAAACTGCAAACGATATAACCAAAACGCAAAACCGTGCACACAACTGAATGGATTGATATTCGTTTCTTCTCTTTCTTACTAAAGAGCGGTGTAACGGTTTTGGTGATATAACGAAAACGCCCATGTCTACCAATTACAGTTCCTAATTAATTACCAAAAATAATTGATAAAATATGTAGATAAAATTAATAACAGTTTTACTTACGATTTCACAACACAATTATACACGGCACTTGACGGGAAATCTACGTTGAATGTGGATCAAAATATATTATAATTATGACACCGGCTAGTCGAGTTAAAATCTACACTAGAACTAACGACACTTTACTCAAATTAAAACCGAACTGTCGGTCGCTGCGGTTAGCGTGGCTTTTATACCACGCGCATAGAGTCGAAAACTGTCTGGAGAAATCTCGAAACCGACTCTGGAAGCTTCGTGTATCTACCTACGCGAGCTATCGGGAATTTGGGACTATTGCTATCTCGCTCGCTCGAATTTAACCGAGATCAGCACGAACATTACCGACCGCTGTTACCGACGCATGCACGGCGCACCGATAAGATTGATAGAGCGCGCGCGCGAGATTCAAATTACTTTTCGAACATTTGTTATTGGTTTTATTCTGGAATAGAACTCAATATTTTCGAATGTACGAGAGTATTATTTTTGCTGTCGGCGGGCCACCAGTATTCGACCGGCGGGCCGCATGCGGCCCGCGGGCCGTAGTCTGTGCATCCCTGCTTTACGACATAAACATGCTTACTGCGACAGATGATACGGTACAAATAATATAGAAAAGGATAGCTATATGTTTAGACTTGCGCATGAAACACGCGTCGTAATGGAAATTACAACAATTGACTTAATTTTGCCGCCTCAGTTTCCGCGCGCTTGTGCGACATCTACCTCATGTAAATATAATATCATTGACTCAACGTATGTTGGAGTAGTCTTCTTCTATTACACAATCCTACTATTATAAAGGCGAATTTTGTGCGTATGTTTGTTACTTCTTCAGGCTCAAACGACTACACCGATTTATATTAAATTGGGTATGGTGATAGGTTAGAGCCTCGATTAACATATAGACTACTTTTATCCCGGAAAAAGTATAGTCCCTGTGGGATAATTGTGGTAGCGGGAAAACTGAAATCTATGCGGGTGAAACCGCGGGGCGATACTAGTAAAGCATCTAGCTGCTAGCGGGATGTGAAAATTGGCCCAATGATCCAATCTTAGTAAAAGCGTGTGGAAAGTGGTTCAACTGTAGAAACTACTCGCCAAGATGGGATTCGTCATGATTTGTTCCGTTTTGAGAAATGATAAATACCTACTACTAAGAATATTTGAAGTGTATAACGTTATGTACTATTCCACTAATATTATAAAGGCAAAACTTTGTATGTGTGTAAGTGTGTCTGTTAGTTACTTATTCACGCTCAAAGGGCTGAACGGATTTCGATGAAATTTGGTATGGAGATAGTGTAGACGCTAGATTAACACGTAGGCTACTTTTCATCTAGAAAATAATTGCTGTTCCCGTGGGATAAGCAAATAATTCAAAAACTCGGTTGCTCCTTCACACTCAAACAGCTGTACAGACTTCGACAAGTTATTTCATACTTTTGAGTGTTGAAGTCGGTTCCATTTTTTGGTAATTTTTTTTTTCACTCTTTTTAGTGACCTTTGTTACTCATGGGATCAATTGTCATTGTGGTGTAGGTATGTTCACTGATGCCTTCACTCGCTACTATAATATCGTGTCGGTATAAGCACGTATTTTTCAATTTTTGACTTGTAACTCAAAAAGTGCTCGTCCGATTTTGATGAAATTTAAATGGGACCACACGGGAAGCACCAGATTTCAAATAAAAAAACGATCAAAATCAGTTCACCCAGTCGGAAGTTATGCGGTAACAAAAACAAATAAAAAAAAAAAAAAAAAAACATACGGGTCGAATTGAGAACCTCCTCCTTTTTTTGAAGTCGGTTAAAAAACGACGGAGTTGACCGATTTGTTGAAACTTTTGGCAAGTTCAAATTGGCGATCAAACCATCCTGATTTGTATTTTATTTAACTGACTACTTTTCTAATACTGTTAAGATTTTTCTGCTCTCATGTATTGTAAATTGGTGGTCAACCTATCAAATGTAGTTCCATAATGATTATGATAATTGTGTCAGTAACCATCAATAGCTAAATACTGCTTGCTTCTTTTTTTACGCAAGTTGTCTTCCCCTATAATTATTGTGTATATATTCCCCCACAATTATAGTGATACTAAGCATTTTTTTTAGATTCTTGTATCAGTGTACATAATGTTGGGGTCCAAAGAAATAAAAAAATACTTTTTCAGTAATAAATTAGCAAACGAAATCAAATATTGTCAATCAGAATTAACCTACATGTAGTGTTCTCATAAGTGGTATTTTTTAAAATTTATGGACTTTCATTAAAATAAGTAAAGAAAAAAAATGAGAAGAAAATTATCTAATTAAGCCTTTGAGTATACAGCCTCCGCTCCTTTTATCTGAGAATTAAGCCAATGGTCAAGCCTTAACAAAACTTTTTAGTAATATCTTACCACCTGCTTGTTTAATTTGTCAATTTGTGGAATAGATTTGACACTTAGTTTACATCCTGATCGGTGCGTCAAAGTCATAGATAAAGTATCTCTATCTATCTACGGTCAAAGCATAGATAAGTAACTATATACAAAGTCAGTTTTATATGTATATGCTTTTATAAAACTAAAATTTTTTTATGTTGGGTAGTTATTGTACATATTTACATTATTTATTATTATTGTACAGTACAATTGTGTTAATGTTAATGATGTGTAATTAATATTACACAAAAATATTATTCATGTTGTGAACTTTTGCGTTATAATAAATAGATATCTTAACCATGTCATCATTTCCCGAAGACGAGAAATGTCCCAAAATATGCAACAACATCGGAGCTTTCAAGAAGGCTGCTATTTCACCGGAGCAGGCTCAAGAAGCGTTAAAAGAGTCTGAGGAGGGTAAGGCCACTGCAGAAGCTGTCAAGCAAGAAACCAGCTTCGAACAAGAACCGCAACAGGCTCAAAACTCTCCACCACCTCCACCAGGTGAAGAATACCTGCCCAATTTAAGACCTGGACAAGATGGTAAGGTCGACTGGACACCATTAGGAGGCATGACAGGTACTAGGCCTGCTGTCAATAAATACTCTCTCAGCCGATACTCTCTTAACGAATGGAGGAAGCACAACGAGAATTGTTTGGATCCAGAAGCTATCACCGAATCTAATATCGTTGACTATAATGCAAAGACTTCCATGATGCAAGCTTTCGGAACTGTAGACAAACAACAATCTGAAAATACTAAAAGACTGAAACAGAAAGCAAGAGACATCTTCAGATGGAAAGTTGAAGTAGAAAAAGCTTGCAAAGCGATTACTGAAGAAGTGGAACTGCTCGAAATTGAAAGACAGCGTCTAAAAGGTGCATCTAGAGTTTTGATGCTTCCCGAATCGATTTCCAAAGAATGTTTAGATTTGAGATCTAATCGGTTTCAGCCGGATTTAGTCGCAGATTTGGCAGAACAAGAACTAATTAAAGAGATGAACTTGGTAGGTGAAGTGAGAGCCAATCTGAAGACTACTCTCGATAAAATCGAGGCTCAAATGGCTATAAATAAAGCAGCAAAACACAAAATAGAATACGATTGGTGTGATAAGACAATGGCTTACAATACTGAAACAATCAATCTTAGTCTGAACCCGAAATCAACGACGATCATGTTCAGACCGGGGGCAACCAGGTTCGGTGAATATTCAGCACCGTTGGAATATTGGGAGTTCTTCTGCAGGGAAAATGTTCAAAACTGTGAAGCGGCTAGACAAAATTCAGCTGATTTAAGGGGAAGTCTAAATGCTATCTTAGTCCAAGGAGGAAGGAAGCTTCGCACCCAAGCAGACAGGACTGACATGGCTTTAGCTGAAACAGTTGCTATTACTACTGAACTTTGTACGAAACTCGAAGAAACCTTACGAAGCAATCTTCAAAGGTTAGCCGATATGGAATCTCTGATTGACAATCTTAAGGATTCCGTTCAAAAAATGGATGCGGCAATGAAACTGGCTCAAACAAGACTTGACAATCGAAACAACTGGAGGCCACACGGTGAAAGTGTAAGAGACCAACCTCATGTAGGTCTCATTGAAGAAGTAAAAATAATCCACGAAACTGTAACCTCTTTGCTTGGTCAGTTAAAGAATGCAGAGCGAGTAAGAAGTGATCTAATTAACAAAAGAATTGAGCTGGAAAAAGCGATTGCATCGAAAAGGAAGACTTTGAATATAGACAGAGATAGATGTGGAATGGTTCGATCCCACTATCCATCTGCTTCTGAGCTTGCTGGTTATTAACTTGACCAATGATTTGGCTATATAGTGCTTTTAATAAAGCGAAAATTTGCTGTCATGTTAGCATTAGTCTAGTTTTGAAACTAGCTATTTACATAAGATAATTATTGTGTCTTTCGTATACTTCTCACGACACAGAAATTTTGAATTTTATTAGCTTGCTTTACTTAATTTTGTGTTGAATATTAAAGCAAATTAATGTGATCACTAGAACATTGACCATTTGTTTTCTAATTTACATAAATTATAACTGGTTACCGGTGATTTAATTACATACATAATTGTATCTACTTCCATGATTTTTGTAAACACCTAGTTGGTTGTTCGTTAGTTCAGGGATTCACACGATCCGATCGAGACAGCCAATATATAATACATATTTGGAATTCTCATTACTCAATATTAAATAAAAACAACCGGTTGCACTCCGGGAGTGCCGGCGGAAGTGAAAACTTGAACATGATTACGGTTCTTGATGAAAAGTATCTTCATACGAAATTTCATCCAAATCCGTTCAGCCGTTCTGGCGTGATTGAGTAACAAACATCGATCCATCCATCCAACCTTTTAGATTTATAATATTATTGCGACACATACAATCAAATGAAGAATAAAACAAATCGAATAAAACTACGAATAAACGAAAATGTTCCTTATTCGTGACATATTTAAGTTTAAATTTCATCGGCGGTCTACTCTCCCTGCGTCTAATGAATTCGATGATGTCACGATCTGACGATCTTATGATCTGACGCGAGTTTAACCTTTTTCCCCATACAAAAATGCACAACGCCGCTAAAGAAGTTTTCACTTGAATAACCAAGAAATAACCGTAGGTATGCACTCTACTCTCTCTCAGCTTTTGGATAAAACGTTGTTCTTACAGACACTTGTGAACCTTTAAACATAGACATTAGACGTGTTTACCTTTAGACATGGAAACAGACAAAATTCAGTACCACCTATGCTATGTATTTGTCGCATCAATAACAGATCAATGATATTATATGTCTATATGAGGTAGATGTCTGTGTAGAAACTGAGGCGGCAAAATTAAGTCAATTGTAGTAATTTTCATTATGACGCGTATTTAAAGCGCAAGTCTAAACATATAGCTATCCTTTTCTATATTATTTGTACCGTATCATCTGTCGCAGTAAGCATGTTTATGTCCTAAAGGAACAAAATCTGAGCACCGCGCAGTATGCATATACGTCATCTTTAGTAAAACATCATTGTAACAGATGTTTAACTTGTCGAAGTTGCAACAGATTTCCTTATATAAGTTTGGTACGAGTACCATTCAGTTCGTACCTTTGATGCTAAAACCGCATCCTTTCACTCGTAACATTGTTTCTAAGCTTCACACCTAAGTGTTTCTTACACAAGATATCGTGCTATGATATTTGCAAGATGTGTAATGTGCCACATTTAATCAGATACCTGATAAAACAGCCGTGATAAAACATTTTTAACAACTTCAACAAATGGAGGAGGTTCTCAATTGGTCCCGTATGTTTTTTTAATGTTTGTTATCTCAGAACTTCCGACTGGATAAATCGATTTTGGTCGTTCTTTTTTTATTTGAAAGCTGGTGCTTTCCGTGTGGTATCATTTAAATTTCTTCAAAATAGGTCAAGCGGTTTTTAAGTTACAGACCAATAAATGACAAATGCTACGCATACGTGGATGACATTATAGTTGCGGGTGGAGAAATCGGTGAACATACACAATGACAATTGATCCCGTGAGTAGTCACTAAAAAGGGTGAAAAAAATTACCAATAAATGGAACCGACTTCAACACTCAAAAGTTAACCATTCTCCTTTTTTATTGAGAGAAATGTTAAACAACGACAGTAAGAAGGTTGATTGTCGAAACTACGAAGGGCTCTAATGTCTAACATAATTGTACATGATATTATTCTATCATTTATTGCTTTTAGGAAGTTCGTAATTGTTAATTTAAATGTTTTTTTATTTTCTTTAATCAAGTTTTTTTTATTTCCTTATAGTTTTTTTAAAAATAACATTGCGTTCGCAATAAAACCCCATTTAGGTGAATGCCGCCACTCTTCTCTATACAGTGGGCCTAGACATCTTGTTTAGACATCGCTTCATACCGATTCTTTTTCTCTGGCCGCTAACGATGAATATTCGTTCTCATTGATCAGGTGATATTATATCGCTTTGAAGTCATACGATTATATTTGAATCTCATACGTGTTTTAGTGTTGGCGCAGTTGGTAGCACTCTGCCTTCTGAGCCGCTGTTCCCGGGTTCAAAGTCAAACATTTGTGTGCATGAACATGTCTGTTTGACCTGTGTCTGGGTGTGTATATGTATATAAGTATATATATCAGTCATCAGGTTACCATAGTACAGGCTCTGCCTAGTTTGGGACCTGAAGACCTTGTGTGAATGTTAATAAATAAATAATAAAATAAAATAAGTGTTTTCTCTCAGCCTTAAACGACTGCTTTTATACGACGATGCGCAAGCGCTGCACATCCCTTGTGCGCAGGGTCCGAGCGAGCCCCAACACCAGGGCATGTTCGCCGCCAGGTTTGACTGCCAGTACATGGACCATTGCTGCATGGTCCATGTACTGACTAACAAACAAATGGTTTATGTGCCCTCTAAATTGTAAAATTGTATATGCTTAATAATTTTGTGCTGACATGTATGTATATTTATTTTTAATGTAGTGTAATTTTATAATATGACTAAGATCTCTCTCTATAGCACTTGTGTGTACTTATTTAAGTGTGTTTAATTCTGCCGAGTTATAATTTAATACACTCGACCGATTTGAAAAACAATAGGACTAACTTCTACTACCTCCCACGAGCGCCTTGGGAACTTTGGGTACTACTAACAATGTGTTGGAGGCGACCTCAGCAAACTTTAATCCCATGGAAACACCACTAGACTATACTTCTCGTATCTTCCCGTTATATGACACACCATGTGAACCATTGATATATTCTTAGGATAGCGAGGGCCGGACGGATGGTGGTAATTTCCAGCTGTGGTAATTTAATTGATGTCGGTTTTCTATTTATAATATTTGTATTTAATATAAAAACCTTAAAAATTAATGTAAACTCTAAGGCTTTCACGGCCGGCGTTGCATGTTGTATGTATTGCTTCCGGGCTGTTTGGCCGTGGTCTATGTGAAACTTTTTATGTGAACTTAAAAATTAAATTAAAACTAAATTAAATCTAAAACGGGCCCCTGCGGCATTGTGCCCAAGACGCTGGCAGCGTTCCCTCTTTGTATTGTTAAACTGATACGTTGAGCGAGGAAGCTGCCACAAATAAACATAACTATATAAATGTATATGAATAAACAAATTTTCCATTTTTAAAGAGATGAAATAAAATATTTTAACATTAAAGTTTTTTAACCATGTAATTTTATTGTTTACTAGCTGCGCCCCGCTCTTATCCCGCACTCTCAGATAGGGGGAACCATATCTTCCAGAACAAAAGTAACCCCTTCTACAAGATCCCATCTATTTCTATAACAAAATTTATCATTAGTGGTTTAGGCGTGAAAACGTAACAGAGAAAGAGTTACTTTCACATTTATGATTCGACTTCAGCATTCAAAAGTGTGAAATAACTTGTCGAAGACGGCGCCATAAGCACAATATTTTGATATTAGCTACGATATTAGTTACTTTTGCACTATCATGGTACCGACTTCAACAAGTTATTTCACACTTTTGAATGTTGAAGTCGGTTCCATTTACTGGTAATTTTTTTTTTCGGAATAAATAAGAGCTTATGTGTTAATTTATCTTATAAGGTATCTACATTCTAATTTGTATCTAAATCTATCAAGCCGTTAATGCGTGAAGAGGTAACAACAACAACAACATACATACACACAAACTTTCTCGTTTATAACATTTCTGTGGTACATTTATTCTACGACAGACATAAAATTTATTATTACTTAGTTACGGACTTTAAAAACCTGAAGAATATCAACAAACTAAACTTTTCGCTGTCAATTTATACGAAACAAACATGACTTGTCAGTACGACATTTTATTTGATTTTATTTTTATGTCTATTAGCTATAGTTTTTAGATTTATTTTAATTATATTCTAACATAACCGTATTAAAAAATTTGTCGTTATAATGGCTGTCAACGATCCTAGCATGATGAGTTGTCCAAATATTTGTCCAGGCAATCAACGACGCGATGTAGAACAATCAAAACATATGGAAGCTGGAAGCAAAGGAATTGAAAATCTACATGCGTCTCCATACGTTCCTGGAATGATCCAGCCTAGAGAAAAGAGGGTATACCCACCGGACGCCCCTCCGTTATATCTCCCACAACCGACTGACAGTACTAGCGGGGATATCCTAGGGATGGGCCCCATAGGACCCTGGGCTTCAGGTCATTTAGACTG
This sequence comes from Apeira syringaria, assembly GCA_934044485.1. Classification (NCBI taxonomy): domain Eukaryota; kingdom Metazoa; phylum Arthropoda; class Insecta; order Lepidoptera; family Geometridae; genus Apeira; species Apeira syringaria. The sequence goes on along the minus strand of OW203670.1, from coordinate 9,834,413 downwards.
GACCCCAACAGCCGGTACAACGGGAGTTAGGCCGGTCGTCGACAAATACTCCATTACTAGATATAATACTGGCGAATGGAGAAAAAATAATCTTTACACCCTTACCCCAAGAGCAACCGATAAAGCAAAAGCATTAGATAAACAGTGTAAGAAGGATATTGCAAACGCTTTCTTGAGTTTGGACAATAAATTAGGTGATACGAACAAAAACCTAGGTAAACGAGTTAAGGATATGTCTTATTGGAAAAAACAAGCAGAAAAGGCTGTACACGCTATTACAGAGGAAATTGAAAAATTGGATGAAAACAGAACAAAATTAAAAGGGGCTTGCAAAATCCTAATGATGCCGGAAGCAATTTCTAGAGAGTGCCTAGAACTGCGCACCAACAGATACGAACCAGATTTAGTAAGAGATGATGCTGAGCAAGAATTGATTAAGGAAGTGGCAATCGTCGGAGAAATCAGAAGGGTTTTCATGAATACTTTAGCCAAAGTAGAGGAGCAAATGTTGATGAACAGAGCTGCAAAAGCAAGCATTGAAATGGATTGGAGTGATAAAATGGTTTCGCTAAAAGTGGACAAAAGAAACCTGAACTTAACTAATGAATCCAACTTGATCCAATGGCACGCAGGAGTAGCGAGATGGCCTGAAAATGGAACCTCGCTAGAATACTGGGAACATTATTGCTCAGAGAGTATCAGAAACTGTGAAGAAGTTAGACAAAGGTCTGAAAATCTGAGAGGTGACTTGATGACAGCCATCATAAAAGGAAGCGAGGATATGAAATTGCAAGCGGAGAGAACAGACATGGCGTTAGGTGAGACTATCGATGCTACACAAAAAATGTGTGACAAGCTTGAAGAAACGTTGAAAGATAACTTAAAAACTACAGCTGACGTTGAGAATCTGATAGATTACTTAAAAGAATCTTTGAGAAATATCGATGAAAGGAACAAGCTAGTCATGACTAGGTTGCACGCAAGGAACTACGATAGACCAGGTGTTGAGAACTGTCGAGATGAAGCTCAGTACGCTCTAATGGCAGAAGCTAAGTTCGTCAAAGAGACAGGAGAGTCTTTAAAAGACAAGACGCGGCAAGCAGAAGCCATCAGAGCAGAGCTGATGAAGTATAGAGGCGAGTTGGAAAAAGATATAGCCTGCAAGAGGAAGAGTTTGCTCATAGATCAAGATAGGTGTTCGAGGTTGCGTGCGTTCATGCCAACTCCGGAAGAATTCGCCGCTGCTTGAAATGTGATTATTTTGATCGTTTAAATAAAGGTTATAAATTCGTCCGTATTTTGATATCATTTTATCATTTTTTATTTACTCATATGCTGAGCGATTGACAGCTACAGCTGATTTGAGTTGATAAACAAACTTGAATTAATGCGCCAGTGTAATGTTTTCTTTTTATTTCCATTACGAAAATGTAATTCTCTATAAGATTCAAGCTTTATAGGTATTGAAACATTTTTAAGTCATGAATATTCAAATGAATCGTCGTACTTGACAGCTCTCGTGTAAATGACGTGTATGCGTCGTTCGAGTTGGGAAAGATCGTTTTTGCCACAAATGCCATATTCCCAAATCGAAAGCTTGTTGTACACTGCTAAAACGCCACTGGTCCATCTAGAACACGCCTATAGTTATCGAACGCTACGAACAAATAACTACTAGTTAAACGCTAGATCGCATAAGGTATAAGGAACAAAAACATATTTTCAAATTTGTAATATGATCCGGATTGATTTTTTTAAATTATACACACAATGATAAAAGTTTCAAGAAGAGGTAGTTACATATTCTCAGAAGCACGCGATTATGCAATCATTGTCTCAGTTCCAATACAAATTGTAGGTACACTTTGCGTATTTAACGTTCAGTTAAGTATCAATTATGGTGTAGCAAATTTCCAGTAAATTAACATCTTTCATTTTGAACGTTTTGCGTGTTAAGTTTCTGAGAGTAGACGGTAAAGAATTGGCGAATGTTGTGGTGAGAACAAAATTGTTGAGACTAAGATTGTCAAAGGTATGTTGAGATGGTTTTGTGATGTGGAAAGAGTTAACTAAAATAGGTATACGTGGGGGCACTGAATTATTTTGGAAGAGGAAGTCCTAGGCTAATGTTCCAAATCATATTTGGAAAGGTCTAATAAAGGGCCTGGTACCTATATCTAACGTACATGGTCTTCTGGTGTGGCACCTACATCTTATGAAACAAACATCTGTTTTTAGGATTCCTACGCCATAATATACGGCAATGCGACATCCATACATGGTGGACGTTCCAACTTGTCGCACGAAGCGTTTTGCTTCCACATTCTTAGTGCGTACAGCTAACGAATGGAACTCATTGCCTAACTCTGTATTTCCGAAAAAATACGACCTGGGTATCTTCAAGTCACGAGTGAATAGGTATCTTCTAGGCAGGCGTGCTCCATCGTAGACCGCATCATCACTTAACATCAGGTGAGATAGTGGTCAAAACCCTGCCTATTCCCAATTTAAAAAAATAAAATAATAAAAAATATTATTATTCTATTCTTATAGAGATAATTAAAAAAACAGGAACATAAATAGGGCAGAGCGATTTATATGCTTCCTCAGTTAACAAATACTTATATATAACAATTTTATTACATACATTTGACTAATATAGTAAAGTACTATGTAAGCCATCGACTAAAGGAAAATCTTTTAGTCCCCTCGCCCACGGCGACTTTTTGTAGGGATTCTGTCGCGCGTTTTGCAAACGCGTTTCTGCATCGCTACTTACTTTTTATTACAGCTATGGTTCCCTGGGGATATTTGAAGTAGCGGAAAAACCTTAGTCCACGCGGGTGAAACCGCGGGGCGTAGCTAGTGTTTAATATTAAACTACGATAGCATACACTGAAGTTTATTTCTTACACCTTGATCTTTCTTTTTTTCTTTTCTTTTCTCAGCCATGTGCGTCCACTGCTGGCCGTATGCCTCCCCCATATAGGGGGGATTTGCCATTACTCGCCACGCTTGGCAGGCGGGTTGGCGAGCGCAGTATGATTTCCGACCCTCAGAAAGCGCTGCTGCCCACCTCCTGGTACGTTATCCCTTAGCCGACTCTTACGGCACCCACGGGAAGAGATGGGGAGTACTACTCTAGGCCGGTACCACCACGGCCAACACCTTGATCAAAATTGACTATTAGTGATTTTTAGATTATTTTTTGTAATATAATTCAGTAATAATTATTTTAATGAAGATTTAATCGAATGACTAGAGAATTTCGTAAAATGTACCGTTGGCCCATCGTAACCCAGATATGCTTGTGGGAAAGTTATGTAACCCCGATTGTAAAGATATCATTGTGAAGCTATAAGTACATATTCTATACAACATATTCTATTTGAATAGAAAATGTTGAATAAGTTTCGTTATGCATACCTATGTTGTACCCGAAGCAGACGAGCCTTGGTTTACGCTTTTTTTTTACGCTTTTACCTTGGCTATTTGTGCAATTAAATCAAGTATCATCAAAGTAATACATGACTTCTAAAACACAGTTGACACAAATTTAATTATAATTGTTATTAGATTTTGCTATGAAATGTTTTACATTTACAGAGAGTTCAAATTAGAAAAACAAATATGCATAACTTGCGCCAGCTAACTTAGACTAGTTTCCCGCGTAAATTTCGGATTAAATCACAAATGCGCAGGCAAAAATATGATTTTAAAACATATAAAACATTATTATATTTATAAATGTATAAAACACGGGAGTTACTCACGTAATAAGTCAGAGGGTTCCGACTATAGTTTCAACCACATTCGGTGGTCTTTTTCAAGGAGAATACGGGGCGCTCGCGGACGCGGTCGCGTTTCGCCTAGTACTCCAGTACTTTTACAATGTAAATATATAATAATTATATATAATATATATAATTTTAAATGTGTCAAAACCACGTCAGTTTTAATAACAAAATTATTATATTTGTTTATGTTATTATTATATGTCTTTTGTTTGTTTTTAAATCACTTGTGCGTTCGTGATGCCAGTCAATGAGTTCCTACTGAAAATCAGCGCGAAGGTTGTCGAATCCTCGCATAACGCTGAGTAGGGACTCATTTCTGGCATTACGCAACACTACAATATATATTATAGTATTATTTAGTTTTTTGATAGGGAATTTTCTATACTAATTGTATGTATTGTATGCAGTGTTGTTTAAGTCAGTAATAAATAATTTTCTTTCTTTCTTTCTTATTTTGGGATAAGAACAAGAAAAAGAAGAAGTCATTGTTTGCAATGGGTTCCAAAGGATTCACACGCGCAATTATGCTATCTGTCATCAAATTACGAACCAGCCATAAAGAGGTGGCATCACGCGTTTAGATGTTATCTCATGATCATCTCATCGTATTTCGTGATAGCTTTATACCACGGCTATCACGAAATACGTGAGGCTATTCTGTCATGATTATCGCAAAATAGAATCACGTACGTAAGTAGCAGTGGACTGGCTGCTTAATTGATCTGCTTGTCAGATTTTTTTATCTTCATCTCAGCGGTAGGAAGTCCAATGCTGGACATATGCCTCCTCCATTGATTTCCTCGAGGATCGGTTGGAATTGGCTCAAATCCAGCCATTTTTTTATACTTTTAGGTAATTCAGAGACGATCGACGATACATAGATATAAACCCTTCGACCACCGCAATCAAACATTCTGATAAAACATATCGATTTTGACACAAACAAACTCTGTGTCGTGGGAGGCATGAAAACACGATGTTTTTTTTTTTTTTTTTTTTTTTATTATTTGTCCGGGCGCTGAGGCCCGGCCCGCGACTACTGTAGCTGTGTGATAATGCCACATTTTTGTCATCTTAATATTATATGACAAGGGAAATTATTTTTTTCGGTGTTTTTTTTTTTTTTTTTTTTTTTTTTTTTTTTTTTTTTTTTTTTCCTTTTTCCAAATTTTATGTTATTGTGTGAAACGGAATGGGAGACGGAAAAAGTATACGCGTCTAAACAGAAATGGTAGAACCATTGGCTTTTACCGCTCTAAGTAATACCTTCTCGGCAAAAGCCAAGAAGGTGTTACGGGTGTCGTCATCACTGATAATGCTGCTGAAAGTGTTTTTATCGAGTTTGACGCCCATCCCTGACTCGCAGTCCAGTCTGAGGAGATCATACTTAGGACAGCTTAGTAAAACGTGGCAAAGATCTTCCTCACTCTGGTCGTCGCAAGTGCAGGATGGGTCGTCGGTTAATTTGAAACGGTATAAATAAGACCTGAGACCACAGTGGCCTGTAAACAATTGTGTCCTCAGAGTTGTAACTTTAAATTTATTAAGGGTACAGTATGCGGTTTTGGTGTCAGGAAAAAATAATTTTGTTGTCTTCCCGGCTTCTTCCTCGGCGTATTTCTTCTGCCATGCATCAAGGGTATTGTGCCTGATTAGTCGTCGGGCGTGAGAAATAGGGAACGCGTCGTACATAGGCCTTGTCTTCAAACGGAGCGCGGCTTCTTTGGCCAGTTCGTCGGCCGCTTCGTTCCCGGTTATCCCAACGTGCGCTTTGACCCAGTACAGGTTTACCTGAATATTATTCGTTGCTAAGAGCGTTCTGATTTTATACACAATTGGGTTTGTGCTTTGGTGATCACAGAGCGACTCGAGGGCAGATCTCGAGTCACTAATGATGTTTGCCCTGGAGATCCTCTTCTTGGTCAGATGCTGTGCGGCGCCCAGTATTGCGATCAATTCGGCTTGAAAAACGCTGCAGTAATTTGCCAGTTTGAATTTGCTGGAGCGTACTTGGGTTCCATTATGCCAGCATGATAGGGCGGCCCCGACCTTGCCCTCTATTTTACTCCCGTCGGTGAAGATTTTTAGGTCGGTGTTATGGATGTTATCCACGTCATCTTCTGTAGTTAGGGATGCAAAATGAAGGTTAAGTCGCTCAGCAGGGTGCGGCAGATCATAGGGACTGACCCTCCATTCCAAACTTCTGCCTGGGAGTGCGTCTAATGGCCTGCCTCTTTTCACTTCATATAAGGCTGCATCTTCCCTAGCGCGCAAGTCCAGAGGGAGGATTCGGGCCAGCAACACACTCGCGACCATCGAGGTGGTCCGGTGTGCCCGACAAATCTTAAGAGCGAACATTCTCGATAAGCGATTGAGGTTTTTCGTCATATACGCTCTCTTTGTTGAGTCCGCCCATACGCTGGAGGCGTACAGGACAACAGGTTCGATTGCGGCAATGTAGAGCAGTCTGGTTATTTCGGGGTTCAGCCCCCACGTTGTTCTTACAGCTCGTGTTAGCATCTTATGCAAATTTATTGCTTTCTTTGTAACATTTTCGAGATGGGGTCTAAAGGTAAGTGCTTTGTCAACTGTGAGCCCCAGGATCTTGAGGGTGTCAGACAGGGTGATTTGGCTTCCCTCGAAGATCAGTTTGGGCGTGTCGTATGACCGTTTGCGTGTTATGATCATGGCTTGCGTCTTCTGGACAGCAAATCGTAGTTTGTGCTGTTGTCCCCATTTTGAGACCGCTGCGAGTGCTGCATTCATCTTTTCCTCGACTTCGAGGCCTGTTTTTCCCACTGCGATTACGAGTATGTCGTCGGCGAAGGCTTGGACATGTGCTTCGAGGTGTTCTGCGGACCGCATTAGAGGGTCCATCTGGATATTCCAGAACAGCGGCCCGCAGATGGATCCTTGTACGCATCCCTTGTTCGTTGACCTGATGACGCTTTCGCCCAGGAAGCGCAGGTCAACCTTTCGTTCGCTTAGGTAACTAGTTACGATTTTGATGGTGTCTCTGTCGATTTTTTTGTTGTGCAGTTCGGTAACTATAGCTGGCCACCAACAATTATCGAACGCGCCCTCGATGTCTAAGGACGCGATCGCCACTATCTGCTTGTTTTTAACCGCTTCCTTTATAAGCTGGTGCATATCGTAAAGTGCATCCTCTGTGCCTCTCTGGGGGACGAATCCATATTGGCGTGGGTTCAGGTTGCCTTCGCTGCCAATTTTCCAAGCGATCCTTGCCGAAATCATCTTCTCCAAGATTTTTCCCAGGACCGGCAGAAGACCTATAGGACGATAAGATTTAGGTCTTGAATAGTCCTCCTTGCCGGGTTTAGGGATTACCTTGATCCTCGCCACTTTCCATTGGTTAGGGAAATATCCGTTGGTGAGACAACGATTAAAAATTCCTAGTTGCAGGTCTGGGTAAGCTGTATAGGTTCTCTCACAGATGTCCGAGGAGAGGCCGTCGTCTCCCGGGGATTTTTTGGGGCTCATTTGTGTGTAAGCCGCCATCAGTTCCCAGTGCTGAAAAGGTATGCTACCTTTGGGATAGTTAGAGTCAGTATCGATGGTCTGGATTACTTCTGCCGCTCTTACTCTAGTTTGTTCCTGTGTAGGAGTATCTTCTGAGTGGTCGTCGTGAGGAAAGAAGGTCTCGGCTAATAGGTCAGCTGATTCAATGGTTCCTAATATGGTTGCATTAGGCGTTGGTCTCAACGGTTGGTCGGTTGTGGTGTTGTTGCAGATTTTTAGCATCCTATACGATCTTTGCCAAACAGTTTCTTTTGTTTCAGTACAACAAAAATTCTTCCAACTTGTAGTCATCGTGTCTTCAATCATAGTTTTGTACTCTTCTTTTAGCTTCTGGTAATCGCTGATCACTTTTGGCTTGCGTATGCTATTTGCCTTCGCAATTTTCTTCTTCGCCCTGATAACTTCCTTTTTTTTAACTGTCAGCTCCGTCGTCCACCATTTGAGCTCGGGGTACGGCTTATCTGTGGGTATCTTGGGTGTGGTCTGTGATACTGCTTCCGTAATTGAAGACGTGTATCTTGCAACGATGTCGTCAATTTCTGTTGTGGTTGTCTTTCCGTTGATGTTTTCAGTAGAGAGGTTTTGATTTTCCAGAATGTCAAGTAGTTTCGTTTTAAATCTTTGCCAGTCAGTTTTCTTGGTGTTGAATATCCTGGTGCTTGTTCTGTGTTTCTGCACTTTATCTATCTTTGTACATAACTCAAATTCTATCCACCTGTGGTCTGATAGTGTTATGACATCTGTGTGGGTTTTCCAGTTTTTTATTTTAGTGAGAAGAGAATTGGAGCACACAGTGACGTCAACAATACTAGAGAAGAGGGTTTGACCCCGATAAATGTGGAACGTGGCTGTGCTGCCTTGATTAAGCACATGCATGTTGGCCTGAGAGACAAAGTCCATGTACAGCGCGCCCCGTTTCTCATCCCTTGGGCACCCCCACCAGGTGCTGGATGCATTGATGTCGCCGCCGATTATTATGTCATCTGTCTTGAGTTGTGTGACTATGCTCAGTAGATTTTTGATATCAACCTCAATGTCAATTAGTTTATCAAAGTATACACCTACAATACCTATGCGCTTACTACCCAATTTGAGTGTGCAAGATACCATTGTCTCAGTGTTGAGATCACTATTTTCGATTACTTCCAGATTTGGATCAATGATGACGACAGCCGATCTTACTGGTTTTTCCCTATTACTGGTTATTTTTTGTATAACCCTGAAGGGGCCTGCCGATACGTGAGCTTTTGAGCCTACATACGGCTCAGAAAGAAGCAAAATTGACGTTTTCCTTTTAATAGCTGTGCGAAAACTCTCAGCCATGGCAGATTTGCCCCTCCCTAGGTTTAGTTGCGCGATCATAATGTTTTCGTGGCCTACGTTGTCCTGAGATTGGTCCGCCGGGTTGCCTTTAGCAGTACCTTACAGGTATTCTAGATATGCGGTCCCATTTTTTCCACTCTGGACAATCTGAACTGTATGCTGGATGGACCGAATCTAGTTGAGAAGAGCCGCTCGTTCTACAGTGGGTGCAAACTGGCGCTTGGTTTCTACGGGGGCACTCCCTAGTTTCGTGGCTCTCCGCACAGTAACCGCATACTGGTGCCTCGGCCTTACACTCACTTGCTCGGTGAGAGAAGCCCATGCACCGGAAACACTGTAATAGGGGAGACTGGTCGACCGCAGGTACCACTTGGAAGCCCACTCGGAGCCTTTGGTCCACCAGCCGGCCCCAGACCACCGGTGTCACCTCGACGATTACGTTGGCAATCCCACTATGTCTACCTTTTGTGCGTCGAATCACTTTGACTGCCATTCCCTCAGAGGGAACATCCTGCAGTAGACGCGAGTTTTGGCTTATTAGCGCCTCAGCTATCCTACTGTCGGTTAGATCCAGTGTTAGCCCAATTAGCTTTAAAAGAGGTCTTCTATCTTTTGGCTGAGTAACCGTCAGTTTGTTGGCAGTTGCTTTAATTGCCTTGGTTAGACTATTGCGGTCGTCCTCTGTTTCGCAATTTATGACTACTCGCTGGTTGCGAACCTTTCTTACTCCGCTCACGCCGACCCCCAAACCGACCACGTCGATTTTCCTCTTCAGGTCTTCCACCACATCGTTGCTGGTGTGGAGGGGATCTGAGGACTCAACCATTAGGGGGAAGTTTGTTCTCATCAAGGCCTCCCTGTAAGAGGCCTTGGGAGGTCCCTCCCTGAGGTTTTGTGACACGACTAGTCGGTGGGGAGTCCTTGGGTTTGTGCGATCGCGTCGTTGGTCTGGTTCCAGGTTGTCTCCAAACTCAGGTTGCCGCAAACTTGTTGTATGAGAGGGGCAGTCTGGGCCACAAGTGGCTATGGGTCTCTGGACGAGGAGTGCCTCAATCGCGGTCAGCTTATTCTGCATCTCAGCAACGGCAACCTCGGTTCCGAGTCCGGTTCCATGCTCCTGCATTTGATTAACTATGCCTACTTGGCCCAGTTCTCTCACCTCTTCGACTGCAGAGGACATCGACCGGAGCTGGGTTCGTACTGGATCGACCAGGCCACGGAAATCTTCCAGCAACTCCTCTCTGTTTGGAGGAGTGATAGTCGGCCTACCATGCAAGTCTGTTATTTTGAGGCTCATAGCCTTGATTTCGTCTAATATTGGCTGGACCGCGGCCGAAATCACTTCCCGTCCCGGGGTATCTGAAGGAGGGAGAGGGAATTGGTTGTCCTCTGAACTGGACCTCTCAGTCATTCTAGTAAGTGATTTCAGTTGCACGTGTGTCTCCTCTACTTCGGCCCTTATAGCATCAATTCGAGAACCAATGTCACGAAGATCCATTGTGAGTTTTTCAGGATCATTTGCTCCAGGAACCGCTTCCCGCATAGATGCCAGTGTTGTCTCAAGAGATTTGATGTTGTTTTCAATCGACGCTATGCTGGCGATAGGGGCAGACATCTCAAAATTGAGCCATCCCCATATCGCCTCTACTCTACTATGAGTGTCTATAAGAATAGCGTGGCTTTCTTCCAGTTTACCAGCGTGTTTTGCTCCTATATCTGAGATTTGTTTGGCGTGCGCTCTCTCCGCCCTGACTGACTCTCGAGCCGCCCTTGTTCGCTCCTGTTCTAGAGCCACTCTGTGCCTGGACCTGCTGTCGGCGACAGATAGGACCAATTCGTAGAGGCCCTGCAGACTTTCAATTGCTTCGGCCTTGTATTCGCGCTTAATATTTCCAGGGCGCTCCAAGGCCTCCTTACCGGTCTGCAGGAGCTCGTTGGCCCGTTTTGTCGCGAGGTCCATGGCGAGGCCCGTGCCAGCTATGCTGGATCGCCTGCTTGGAGCCGACGCTACGCTCTCGAGGTCCGACCATTCTTCTCCCGCTCTTGAGGTGCTATCCGAGCCGATCAATCTGTCGATGCACTCATCTATTGGAAGGGTGGCTTCGGTGCCGGTCTCGACCTCCACGTTTGGCGTCAGGGTGGTAGGTGCCAGGATTGACATGATTTCTGTTACACAGGTAGGTGCGGCGGGCGCTTGCCTTTGCAGTTCGGACTGGGCGATCTTAATATCGAATCACCATCTTAATATCGAAAACACGATGTTAGGACACAAACATTCAACACCTGGGAAGTAATTGATGCTAATCACATAAATATTTGCCCGGCTGGGATCCGTTCCAAAACAGCTGATCTAAAATCAGTGTAACTGATCACCTACCCATGACTACGACCTAAACCCATTTGCACGTGTAGGAGGGGACACGATTGCACGTGTAGGAGGAGGACAGGATTTATATTAGTTTATCCAGGGACATGTCCCTGGATAAACTAATATAAATCCTGTCCTCCTGGTACGGTACGAAACTGATTCTTCAGGATTTCCTTTTCAAAAAGAAATCCCTCCTTGGAAAAATCAACAATTTTGCTGTGGGGAGCGTCGCCTGTCAAACTGACGGACATTGGTTCGATCCCCAACAACAGCTTGAGCTTCCGGTGAAGGTAACACCGTTATCAAATTCCCAGCATGGTGGTAGGGTACTTTCGAATACCCGCCTGGCTAGCTACCACCCTCAAGTTTGAAAAACTGTCACCAAACACATAGTGTGTTCAGGCAGCAGTCCTTGAGAGCCAGTGAGCATTCTAGGTCTAGCGTGATAACATCTTCGAACACATCGTCACCGACCATCAAGTGAGATAGTGGTCAAAAGCTAGATCTATACAGTATAAAAAATAAACTGTAAAAAAAAATGTCTAAAACATTTATTTTTCTTCAAGCATAGCAAAACTTGCCAAAACCCTTGCACAAGTTGGTCATCCAGATAACATCTATGGAAACTATAATAGAAGTATCTATTGAGCCACTTCACGCTTAGCACACTGAACACGTAATACTCACTCTCCGCTGGCGCAAACAAAGAATTTCTTTGAAATCATTACCTAAAATGTACTGTAGGTATTGATGCGAGTCGCCGAAAAAAAAACAAAGAAATTGAGTAACTTCACGCCCAAACTGAACGCAATGAGGAAGTCCATTAGTTCATACTTACTCCAAATAAACGACCGCTAATGATGGCAATATTCGAGATTATTGTCTCTTTAATAGAGCAATTGTTATCATAATCACAATCACGCAACAATTACGTTTTTGGAGTGAAATTTCAGAGCCTCTGGTCGATTTAGGGAATACATAATGCTCTGCAAACTTTCTCCTATGATTGCTTTTCGTGCGTCTCTTGTGTTCTCGGCTGCTCTATCAAACCCAGTTATCTCATCTAGAAGATATGGCAAATTTAAATTAGCGATTAGCGATTTCTAGTTTGTACCTTTAACTACTGCCTTTCATATATTGTAAAAATATAAATTTTATTCTCTTTGTATTGTAAATTGATGACCAACCTTTTAAATGTTACTCCACATTGTGGCAGTGGCCATCAATAGTAGGCTGGATTCTGCTCGCTCACTTTTCTACGCAAGCTGTCTTCCCCTATAATTATAGTGACACTTAGCATTTGTTATACTATAGCATTTTTTTAGTTTCTTGTATCAGCGTACATTATGTTGGGGTTCAAATAAATAAATAAATAATTGTCGAACAGTTTTATTCCATTATTCCATATAATTCCAGTTTTTTGTTTTCTTTTTTATCACATACACAGGTCTTCAGGTCCCAAACTAGGCAGAGCCTGTGCTATGGTAACCTGATGACTGATATATATACTTATATACATATACACACCCAGACACAGGTCAAACAGACATGTTCATGCATGTCAGACGGCTCAGAAGGCAGAGTGCTACCAACTGCGCCAACCAAGATTAGTCCCATATTTTATATCGAAATCCGTTCATTAAATCCGTATTTCTCTCTAATTTCAAAAACGTGGAATAATTTCTACGGATTAGTAGATTGATTCCTCTGTATCTCCGCCATTCTTGATCCGACTACTATGCAGTTTCACCCGCGCGGAATGTGGTTTTCCCGCTATCTTATTTATCCCTCGGGAACCACACTTTTTCCAGAACAAAAAGTTGCCTATGTCCTTCTCAAAGGTCTCATCTATATCTGTACCAAAATTCTTCCTATTGGTCCATCGGCTTAGTAGGGAAAACGTAACAGACAGACAGAGTTACGATATATAATATTATTGGGCTAAATTGATGTGTTCCAGAAGAAACACCAATTGTTTAGGAATAAAAAGTAGCCTATCAGTTAATCCAGGTTATAAGGTAACCTACCTTATAACCTAGATTAACACACATTACTGTACACATTATTATAACCTACATTCTGAATTTCATACAAATCTATCAAGCTTATAATTTATGAAAATCAGTAAATTTCTCGAATTTCCCTGAAATTTTTAAAACGTTTCACGGATAAGTAGTGGAAGGCGGTTGGTATAGTTATAAATTTAATTAATAATTATTTAATAACTTTGGCTATTCAACGTGGTAATGTTGCCAGCTTATTGGGAACTTACTTGCAGACCGTGCAGTGCCGTTTTTTACTTATACTTCGTTTTTGGTATATAATATATTTAGTTATTTTTACACATTGAATTTCAAGTTTATCTTTATATTAAATAACATTATTCCAAACAATTATTTATGTATTTCAATTAATTCATAGCAGTTCATCCTGATCTGCACTGATTACATAATTTTTTTTTTAATAATACAAATCTGATATTCATTTTTTCACGAATTATTAATTAACAACGCTCAGCCTTATATTAATATTCTAGTGCTGCCAGTGGAAACTTGCACAAAAATGTCTGTTACCATTTATAAGTGTTAATGAATTATTGTTAGTAGTGAGCATTCCTACGAATAAATAATGTACCAAATATTGCCACGAGAAGACGAAACAAAGCCTGTGGAGTTTGTAGTAAATGATGTAAAGCGGACCACTTTACCACCTTAATCTGGATGATTCTGGATATGCTTATGGACATCGAATGCGAAGTACATTAGCAACCCTTCATTTAGTTTCTTTTGAATTTTCGCCGAACCATTTCAAAGGTGCCAACTACAAAATTATTGTAAACTCTAAGGCTTTCACGGCCGGCGTTGCATGTTATATGTATTGCTTCCGGGCTGTTTGGCCGTGGTCCAGGTGAAACTTGTGTTCCAGACGTTGACCAGACCACTGAAGATGTCGACCACAGTGATCGACGAAACGTCTGGAACACAAGTTTCACCTGGACCACGGCCAAACAGCCCGGAAGCAATACATACAACATACAAAATTATTTTTTTCACACTTGGATTCCCAGTGTCGCAAGAGGTATGGACACACAAAATCACACCACACAAAAATCCAAGACATGGCTAAAGATTACTGATTTCCCTACACTAGATAACCAATGAAAATCATTCAACGGAAATCGATTTTCAAACGGACGTACGTAGTAAACCGTTACCGCCACAGTGAATATAAAACGAAAGTTCTACAAGCACGAGTCAAGTTAATAGCGCGCTATAAGTAGCAGTTATAACATAGCGTATTGCAGAACATGTTCTTGTATTATGTGGTAAGTTAAATACATTGTAATTATTATCTAGTTTGTGGTGAAATGGGATAAAAGTATGTTTGGGGTTTTCTAATGCGGTGTATGCGCAGAAAGAAGGCTAAATAATATACATATGAGGAGTATTTATTTTCGCGGTCAAGTTTTTCGAGCTGTCGTTGATTTGAATGAGCCAATCACATAGCTTGAATATTGGTCCAATTTTTGGTGATTTCAGTTGCTGGTGTCTTGCAATTATGCTGCTTGTATGTTAGCAGTGCACAGGACAAAGAAAAAAAAACGTATTATGAACTAAAATAATATTTTTTATTTACATAGTATAAATAAAAGGTTTCCCGCCTTCTGTACGCTACGCAACAGATTTTAATGCGGTTTCCATCAATAGACAGAGTGATTCAAGAGGTAGGTTTATATTTACGAGTAGTATATATTAGTGTCTGAAAACTATCGCGAGTTTTTTTTGTTATATTACAATTATAGTATATATTACTCGTAAATACTGGCGGTTACTAGCGGTCCGACCCGGCTTCGCACGGGTAAAACATCAAAAAATTAAAAATTATAAGAATCCCTAATTTTTCTAATAATATAAGATAGCCAATGTTACCCGCGGGGATAGTGAAGCTTCTCAATAGTAAAATAATTTTTAAATCGGTTCAGTAGTTTCAGAGCTTATGCAATGCAAACAAACAATCAAATCTTTCCTCTTTATATTATTAGAATAGACTAGCAGTCCGTCCCGGTTTCGCTCGGTTACATGCTAGAAGTTTTAGTATTGATCTCTATTTTTCTCTTGCTTAACAAAAGCCTATGTTACTCACGGATAATGCATAATTCTAATGGTGAAATATTTTTTGATATCGGTCCAATAGTTTTTGAGTTTATCTATTACAAACATAAAAATCTTTCCACATTAGTGTAGATGACAATGGCACTGGAGGTCTGTATGTATAATTTTTGAATATTATGTAGGTATCTATCAACAATATAATCAGTTTCAATTTTTCACTTCACTTTTAGTACAACACTTGATGTATATGTATTTGACAGTGGTCGTGGCTCAGTGATCACTATTCAGTGACACTAACTTTGGAACCGCGACCCCGGGTTCGAATGACGGCCGGAGCAAACATTTCTGTGATGAGCATAGATGTTTGTTCTCGGGTCTTGGATGTTTGTGTATTGTAATTGTGTGTGACCATGCTCTCTCACGACACAGGGTATTCTAGTGCATGGTTGTGAGTGTGAATGCGTTTTTATTTGTTACTATTTATCATTTATTGCTGATCTGAAAAGACGTCCTCTTTGCCATACGCTTGTAGGGTCATTTCATCTTCATAACTCGGAGGGGCTACGAACTACAATTGTTTTCTTATCAATTACTGTTAAAAATAACACTATCCAAATTCACGAAACCGCATCAACGCTTAACTTCATGTGAGATAGTGGTAAAACGCTTGCGTAGTCTCCATGGTATGTATTATTTTTATATAGCATGGAAATATACAAGAATTAGTATTTAATAACTATTTTATTTTATTAGAATAAAATTACTTAAATTACAAAAAAGTTACTTAAATTATGTCATAGATGAGATATTAAACAATTGAATTGAGTTTAATTGACCTTCTAGCTATCAATATATAAGACATAGGTTAGTTGTGGCACAATGTTACATCTTATACAGCACCTTTTTAACCCAAACTCAGCACATGTTCAAATAACAGTATTCTAGCTCTTGTAGCAAATTTATAAAAATAATGTAAGTTTCTCACGAAATCCACCAGACCGCGTAATGGCACACCACGAATTCTATTTCCTGCGAATTTCGTAATGCACAGGTAATGTGATACTTATGTGACTTCGTAAACTATCGTAATATGATAATTAATGTTTATTCATAGTAAGACTGGTGAGGTAAGTGATGATATATGGATCCGAAACGTGGTCTTTAACTACTGGCCTTGTAAGCAAATCAAGGTCGCACAACGGGCTATGGAGACCTTCTTGTGCGTCCTTGAGCTATGAAGTTCCTCTACCGCTACGAGATCGAATAATGAGGGGATCCGTAAAAGAACGAAATTCCAGTGGTTTTCGTTCTTTTACGGATCCCCTCATGATTCGATCATTGGGACAGTCCAGTCAGTACTGGGCTATCCCAGTGGATTAGTCGAAGTTGAAGCAACAGTGGGCAAGCATCTCGTAGAATTGATGACTGATGAAGACAGTCGGCTATTGAGCGGAGACCAAGGTCAGGCAAGCGCAGCACAGGACGTCCACCGGCTAGGAGGACTGACGAACTGACGACGATCGCTTTTCTTTTGTTTCTTTATCTCGTTTTTTATTAAATTAAGTTTTATGATATCTAAACTTATTTAACAACGCCCAATCATTGTCATTTTGCTTGCACAAGCCAGGGGTTGTTTGGAAGAGATCGCTTTGAGCTATAAAACCGCCTATTGTGACACGTAACATATAAGTCTGTAATTTAGTTAAGAACTCAGTTTATCTCAATTATTCTATAATTTTATTTCGTAATAATTAATGAATTGTAAATTATATATCTCATTTAATATTTTCTCACACGAAACTGTATTAAAACTAGATTAATTATTCATAAACTTAGCGATACTAGAAGCAAAATGTATTTAATTTTTAGTGTTTTAGGATATTAATGGCAAATTGTAACAGAAACGCTGTGCAATCGTGAATATGCGAATCTGTATTAGGCAACAGGCGACTGCGGGCTCCCGAGATACAGGCCACGCCTAGTTTGGGGCCCATTGTTTTCATACTTAACTTGCTATTACTATCTGGAAATATTGTAATGTTATTTAAATTTGTAACGTCATTATTGAAATAATTATCTTATCTTAGTCTTAAGATTTATTTTGATGTTGCAATAAAGAGTTATCTATCTATCTAGCTATCTCAGAACCAGTCACCAGAGATCATTAGTTGATATTATATATGGCTGAAATAGGTATGATGAACAAGGCTGGTTTTCTATTTATCGACCTGCGCGCCTGTCCATTAATCCACTAACGCCTCCTAACCCATACTGCGGATTTAGAAACGGTTTTCAACATTATGTAGCTAATTGACATTATAATTTATCGTTGCTCAGTTTTAAAAACTGAACTGTTAAAGTATAAACAATTATACAGGTTGTGCTTTATTCGTGGCCCCATTTTTTGTTTGAATACATACAATACGTAATTTAGACTTAAACTAAAGAGATTTATTTATTTACGTACACATTGAAGGCGAAGAATGTCTTAAAAATGATACAAGTGCTATATAGTGAAACTAGCGATTCGCCCCGGCTTCGCACGGGTAAAAATTTCAAAATAAAAAATTTTTTGGATCCCTTTTTTGATAATATAATATAGCTTTTGTCACCCGGGGATAGTGTAGCTTCCCAACAGTGAAATATTTTTTCAAATCGGTTTCGGTAGTTTCGGAATTTATTCAATGCAAACAAACAAACAATCCGATCTTTCCTCTTAAGAAGTAGTATTTTGAGGGGAATTATAGTCCGTGCATGTGACACCGTGGAACACACCTAGTACATTTTGGTACTTTTAAAATCCTACGAATTACCTACAACGCAATGATATTATATGTTTATATGAGGTAGATGTCGCACAAGCGCGCGGAAACTGAGGCGGCAAAATTAAGTCAATTGTAGTAATTTTCATTACGACGCGTATTTCAAGCGCAAGTCTTAACATATAGCTATCCTATTTCTATATTATTTGTACCGTATTATCTGTCGCAGTAAGCATGTTTATGTCGTAAAGGAACAAAATCTGAGCACTGCGCAGTATGAATATACCTCATCTTTAGTAAAACCTCATTGCCTACGTGAGAACTGTTTATTGTTTGCAAATTCCATTGTTCCAATCGGCTCAAGGATCACAATGAATGCAGCAAATAGTTACGCATCTATTTGCTGTATTCACTACGCAGGCTCAATTTCAATTTGGGGTTACGACTTCCTAGGATCTTCGGTTGGTAGTCGACCTCGTGATGCGAATCGAATGAAATGAATAATTTCGACAAAAATATTATTCTTGCTTTGTAGCGGTCACAGATCTGACAAGCAAGGGAGATATTGTGAGTAAAAAAAAATTTACCGAAAAATGGAACCGACTTCCACACTCAAATGTATGAAATAAGTTGTTGAAGTCGGTACCATGATAGTTCAAAAGTAATTGATATCAAAATATTGTGCTCATAGTACCGACTTCGACAAGTTATTTCATACTTTTGAGTGTTGAAGTCGGTCCCATTTTTTGGTAAAAATTTAGTTTTCACTCTTTAGTGACCTTTGTTACTCATGGGATCAATTGTCATTGTGGTGTAGGTATGTTCACCGATGTCTTCATCCGCTACTATGATATCGTGTAGGTATAAACACGCGTTTTTCAGTTTTCGACTTGTAACTCAAAAGGTGCTCGTCCGATTTTGATGAAATTTAAATGGGTCCACAGGGGAAGCACCAGCTTTCAAATAAAAAATAACCATCAAAATCGATGCACCCAGTCGGAAGTTATGCGGTAACAAACACAAATAAGAATAAAAAACCATACGGGTTGAATTGAAAAACTTCTCCTTTTTTTGAAGTCGGTTAAAAAAGGGAGTGTGTCGCGTGCGACCAATATATTTTATGCCTTTACATTTTATTATATGAATTATACAATAGAATAACATACAATGTTATGAGCATATAATAATAAATAAGGATTTTTTTAAATATTAAAACTTTAATTTTTAACTTTAATTACTCGCATATCACACAAATCTCATCATTGTCTGAATATTCTGCATATCACACAAGCTTGAGGAATCAAATGTCGGCCTTATTATGATACAGTTTCTATAATATATATATAGTTTATATATATATATATATATATATATATATATATATATATATATATATATATATATATATATATATATATATATATATAATAATATATATATATATATATATATATATATATATATATATATGGGTGCTTCCACAAAAAATGGGTAACTCGATGTCATCAGTCAATAAAACGATGTATAGCTATATTTTGTTTATATATTATTATTAATTTTAAAACAATCAAAAGCCTTTTATTTGGTCACCCAATTTGAGCTATTCATTTTAAATTCAAATAAGTAAAACTTTACAATATATTCTCAAAAAGTCAGTACTTTGGCGTGTCACAACCTCAAAAGCACACAATCAAATAGCTGTGTATAAAATATTACTTGTAATAAATTAAAGATTTCTATTTACTATAATCCGTGATGCATTTAATAATACATAATCACAATTTTCTTAATAAAATATTATCACGGTTGTTGTAAAAATTGTAAGAAACTTTGTGTTCAGTTTTATTCGTCAGTCCGTTGTGTGTTGTCCGAATTTGAATTTCGCGCTAAATACCGGCGACTAAAATTCAATGCCGCGTTAAATTTCAAGGTTGGTACTATAGTTAACAGCAGACCGCGCCATTGTTCGGCCGCCATTACTGTGCCAGTGCTAGAGTTGTGTTTGTCATCTGAACACGTGCCGATCCAGACAAAATTTCAGTCCTATGGTGAGTCGCTATTTTATCGTAAATCTGTGTTGTATTTTAATTTATACATAGTCAACTTTAATTTATTAAAATGTAGCTTCTTGATATTCAAAAATATCATAATAAACGTTTTTTCTAAAGATAACCTCAAATTCATGTTAGTTTCGTCAGTCCGTTGGCGTCAGTCCGTTGTCTGATATTGTGCCAAAGGACTGACGTGTTTCCAGGGTACTGACTTTTTGAGCGTGTCTAAGCATTTTTTTTTACTAATTTCAGTTTTTAACATCATGGCTCCTAAAAAAAAACAAAACGTGTCTAAGGATAGAGAAGATATATTAAAAAAGAAAAGAGAAGCCGAAAAGGCTCGCTTAGCTAAAATCAAAAGCGACCCCATTAAATTAGCAGAATACAAAGAAAAACAAAGGTTGCAATACTTAAAGAAGAAAGAAAGGGGACAAAGAAAGAATATTAAAGATATGACGCCTCGGGAGCAACGATTAACTCGAAAAGAATGGAAAAAATATTCATCAAAGTACAGGCAAAAAAAACAACATTTGAAAAATATTACTTATAATTTTGTACGCCAGAATACTCCTTTAACTACTGACGATGAAGCACAACCAAGAGTTGGTGAACTAATACGGCCCATTGTGAACGAAGATCGAAGAGCAAATGAAGCCAAAAGGAGAAGTGAAAGACAAAGAAAGTTCAGAAATAAGCAATTTAAAGAGATGAAAGCAATGGTTTCAAAACTAAAAACCAAACTGAATAATCAGCGTCAAAAATATAGAAGAGTCAAAAAGCAGTTAAAGAAAATTGTAAAATCTGTGGAAAAAACTCCGAAAGCCAGAATTGAAGAAATGAGCGAAGATATAACTAAAAAGAAGGAATTAGTGAAGAAGGCTCTTTTTGGAGAAGTTATCAAAATTCAATTAGAGGAAAACTACACTAAAATAAAGACTCATGAAGATAAAAGAAATTTCAAACAAGCTATATCCGGAAATGTGGTAGACAAATACAAATTATGGAGAATACCAAACAAAGCAGTGACATTTAAAAAAATAGGATATAATCAGCAAAAAAAAAACAAAAATGTCAAAATTAAAATGCAAAGTCTTGTTCAGCTATTTTTAGAAGACGATTCTAACAGCCGTCAAGCAGCAGGCAAGAAAGAATTTGTGACTCGTAAACAAATTAAAAAACAGAAAAGATATTTACAGGATACTATGAAAAATCTTCATGAGAAGTTCTTGAAAACCATTCCATTTAAAATAGGCTATTCCCTATTTACCCAACTCCGACCATTTTGGGTGGTTCCCCCTAAACTTTCAAATCGTGATACTTGTGCTTGCATGGTGCACGAAAACATGGACCTTCAACTTGCTGCTCTAAAAAAGGCACATATTCTGACAACAGTGAATAATCATCAAAGTATGCTGAAAATGCTTTGTTGCGATAGATATTCTGAAAAATGTCTTGAGAGAACGTGTGATGAGTGTTCCTTAAAAACTTTGACTTATGCAGAATTCGATAACTCAAAAACGATCTTATTGCAACAGTGGGTGACTAAAAAAGAGCCTATATTTGATCTGAAAACAAAGAAAGAACGATTTGTAATGAAGTGTAAAAAAGAAACACAGGAAATATTACCTGCTTATCTCATAAAAAAACTTGACAATGACATGGCTATTTTTTTCCGGCATTCTTTTAACATAATACACCAGTACAATGTCATTAAGCATCTGAAAGAATCTCTGTCTGAAAACGAAGCAGTGGTGCATATGGATTTTTCAGAAAACTTTTGTACCAAATACAACAAGGAAATACAAAGCTTTCATTTTGGCGGTTCGCGGACCCAAATTTCGTTGCATACTGTGGTTGTTTACTTGAGAGACTCTACGACTTCATACTGTACTATGTCTTCTAATTTGTCTCATAACGCCGGAGCAATTTGGGCCCACCTAAAACCTGTGCTGACATCATTGCCATCAAACATTCACAAGATTCACTTTCTCAGCGATGGTCCTGTGACGCAATATAGGAACAAATCTATGTTTTATGTATTGGGCTGTAAACTGCAACACATGTACCCAAATATTATGCAATATTCCTGGAACTTTCATGAAGCCGGACACGGGAAGGGAGCACCCGATGGTGTAGGGGCCACATGCACGATCAGCGAACAGCTGATCAAGTAGTTGCTTCAGGAGGGGATGTAACTAACTTGACGGAGTTTGCTTCTGTTATTCGCGAGAGATGTCCAGGAATAAAAGTGACGGTGATTGAAGGCTGTGATATCGAGCTGATGAATACCTTGATTAATGACAACTCGTCTCAAATGATCGCCTTTAAGGGGACGCTCTTGGTGCATCAGGTGACCGGCTCTGCTTACATCCCCAATCATCTTACAATGAAGTCACTAAGTTGTTTCTGCAACGCTGACGCATGCGATCATTTCAAGTTAGGATCTATTCTTTATCAGACAGAGATGATGGCTGAACATGGGACACGTATAAATGTTTCTACCGTATTTACAGACTCGGAAGATGATGATATACCACTATCTACTTACGTGAGTGATGTGGATTACCGTTCCAAATTGGAAAGCGATCTATCAACACCAGGAGTTAGCGGTTATTCACAACGAAGTCTCTATAGCAGTGGTGATTATGTACTGGTAAAATATACAACAAGAATTACAGAATATTGTTATGCAGCAATCTGCTCTTCTGTTGATGATGAAGAAGGTGAATTGAGAGTTACTTTCCTCAAAATTTGTAAACAGAATGGCACTCTATTTCAATTAAATGAAAAAGATGTAGCAGATGTTCCGATGGATCAAGTAGTTAAAAAATTACCGGTACCAAATATCATTACAAAAGGTAATAGAGTGTTTTACCAATTTAAAGAGGAGATTAATGTTTTTGAAAAGTGATTATTTTTGTGTTAAACTATTTAGAAGAATTTTTTGTTGAGAAAAGATCTCATTTTATTTACTTACCTATAAGGCATATATTATTATTTGTAAGCAATATAAAACATGACAGAAGGCTGTTTTGAAGACTGAGATAGTATTACTTGGTAACTGTTATTATGTTAATTGGTTTCGTTAAGGCAGAGAAAGTTATATTTTTGTTTTAATTGTTTGTTTTTTACTTAGAAAATGTATATAATATTGTGAAGTTAACCTACCTCAAAGTACTTAGTTAAGTAAAATAAAGGTAAGTACTTATTAAAAAGCTGCTTTAAAGGTAGAGAAAGTTGTTCATCACAGTATTACGTTTTTTTTTTATTGTTACATTAGTTAATTAAGATTAAAACTGAGACTAAAAATATGTGCCATTAATTAAGTAATAAGTTTTTAAGAGACTTCTTTTAAACCTTAATAAAATTCTTGAATATCTTCTGAAGTTGTGTGTTTTATCAGTACTTTGTCACCCTCGTCAGTCCCCTGGCCGTCAAATTCAGAAAAATCTAAATATCTCCGCATCTACTTTGAAAAGTGACTGGCCCTATCATGAGCAACATATTCATTACATTAGCTATCTTATAAGGAGAATTTGTAGGAATTTGATATAAAAACTATCATAAACAAAATATCCCGAAAAGTTACCCAACTTTTGTAGATTCGCCCATATATATATAAATATATATATATATATAAACTACTATAATCGGTTGAGATCTCATAGTTAATCTCTGCTTAAAGCCCTCACTAACATGCTAGAACATCCGCCTTAACCTCTGTGTTTGTACCAAATACGTTTCCCTTCATTAAGTTAATCGCAGAGAAATTGTGATTAAACAAGCTTTCTTTGAACGCGTCGGACCGTGGCTTTGTGCCTCGCTTTCAATACCTGTTACGCAGAAATACATTTGCAGTCCAAATTTAAGAATGAAAAGTAGTACTGTGAAGATAATTGGAAATTGCAGTGATCTGTATGTAAGAGATATGTCAAGTGTTGCCTGTAGTGTTTTATTTATAACTAGCTGCGCCCGCGATTTTACCCGCGTGGTGATGATTGAGGATAATGGTGAAAAGTAGCCTATGTGTTATTCCGGGACCTGAAATATCTACATACCAAATTTCATCCAAATCGGTTCAGCCGATTGAGTAACAAATATCCATCCATCCATCCAAACCCTCACATTTGTGATATTAGTGGGATTATATCTCTTATTAGCCAGTAAACATTCTAGATTTAGCATAATTACATCTTCGACAACATCAAGCGAGATAGTGGTCAAACTATCTATCTATAAAGTGAAAAAAACACACGGTTTATATATAGAGCTAAAAATACACACTATATTAAACAGAGAGCGATGTGTGTTTTGTTTGTTTAATATTGTCTAGTCGAGCATAATTTAGTCTGAACGGTTGACGTGAACGGTCATGATCAAATATTGGGTGGAGCAAATAATGCTCTAGTTGAGTTCGTGAACGCCGCACATCCGCTGTCAGAGCGAGATATGGCTTGGCCGAAGTCGCTCCCGAACGCAGCCCTGTAGTTATTAACCTAGAACATTGTAAAAGGGTGTTAGATTGAAATAAACATGCTAAGGAAATAAAAGCAAATAAAATAATCGTTCAATGAGAGTATAAAAAAAGTGGACTCAACTGAGTAGTAAGAAACTTACTAACAAACATACACACGAACTTTCGCACGTAGGTACAGTAGAATTATTATATATAAAAATATTATGTTTATTAATCAGTGCTTACAAACCTTTTTACCATAATACTGTTTACCTCATACTATTACGTAATCCTCTCCAATTTGACTCGATTACACCTAAAAACAAAACAACAAGAAAGTTTTATTGATGGCAATAAGTAATCGTCTACTTTTTCTTCTTTTTGTGCGTCTTTAGCAGGTGATGTTGCAAGGCTTGGTTACTTTTGCTACTCTTGTAATATTTATTAGTAAACGAACATCACCGAAGGGATTTATTACCTGACTGCGTTAGGAGGGTTTTTCGAGTGCGCATGCTCTGCAGTGTACAGCAGCATATATATTGTGTATTAACCATTTGTAGCTATATTTTTTTTATGTTGTCGTCTTACTTTCAATAATCTTAGCTTATTTAACTCGGCGAAAATTTTAGTCCAAGAATAAGGGGTAGACTGCAAAACTGACTGCGTTTCATTTGCTACAATGTAAATGAAACACAAGCTGAGTCTATCCCTATTGCTCTAAAATTACCTGTATTAATTCAGAGAATTAATACAGGTTTAGTCAGAAGTCAGTGTATTTAACTAAGTAAAAAAATATATAAGTAGGATGTTTTTATTAGTGTATATTTGCTTATGTCTACTGTACTAGCTTATTATTCTTGGCCTTGGGCAATATAAGATGTTTTTTTTAAACTTTTTTTACAGTACTACGCATAGCCTATCCTTCAGTCTTTGTAGTTCTGATGTTTAACTATATGTATAACTTTAGATTCAATCAAAAGAAATAGCTATTATTCTATTAGGGCAAAAATTTAAATTAATTTAAACTCCTTACAAAGCTATCTGTACTAATCTGTGTGAATGTTATTAAAAAAAATTTACACTAATGTTAATATTATAAGGATGAATGATTTGTATGTTTTTAACGAATAAACTTAACAACTATTGGACCAATTTTGAAAATTATTTCAACATTAGAAGCTACATTATCGCTGAGTAACACAGAATATATATTATTACTAGAAAAGAAATAGGGTTCTCAACTAAAACTTCAATAATGTAACCGTGCGAAGCCGGGGTGGGCCGCGAGTTTTTTTATATTAGACTAGTTTTATTCAATTGCGGGTAGTTTTAGTCGCCACGAAATAACCGTAGTAACCGTTTATTTTGCCTAAAACTACCAACAGTTTGATAAAAAAAATAATTTAATGTTGTCAGACATAACCTCTCGAATTTGGACTCACCATAACCAAATAAAAATCTTGTTTAATGAGTAGCATTTAAGTTAGTTTTTGTTTTGTATAGATGTAGCTTTGACCACTATCTCACTCGATGGACAGTGACCATGTGGTGGAATATGCTATGACGCTAGACCTAGAATGCTTACTGGCTCTCAAGAATTGCTGCCTGCACGCGATGTGTTCAGACAGTTTTTCAAACTTGACGGTGTTAGCTAGCTAGGCAGGTACTCGAAAGTACCCTATCACCATGCATGGAATTTGATAACAGTGTTACTTTTACCGGAAACTTAAGCCGCTGAGCCATCATTGCAACGCCATACCAAATATCATTGAAATCGGCGCAGCTGTTAGGGCGTGAAGGAGTAACAGTGTTTTTTTTTAATTATTTGCGTATCTCACGGCAATAGCAATTATTTTCGAGAAGAAGAGTAGCCGTGTTAATTCTAGGGCCTAACCTATCGTCATACCAAATTTCATTGAAATTGGCGCAGCCGTTTGCAGGAGTAACAGTAGTTTTTGAATTATCTGCGTACCCAAGGGAACAACAATTATTTTCGGGATGAAAAGTAGCCTTTGTGTCAATTCAGGGTCTAATCTATATCCATACCAAATTTCATCGAAATCGGTGTAGCGGTTTGAGCGTAAATGAGCAACAAACATACAAACTATCGTCTTTATAATACTTAGTGGGATTAAAATCAAAGTTCCGCTAAGTGTGACTTGTGTTTGATTCTACAGTGTCAATCAATGTAATGAGGGTATTATCATTTGTTCCAGCTCTGTCGATGGTGGCAGGAGTGGCAGTGTACCCAGCAGCGTGGAATGAAACCTCAGTACAGGAGACCTGTGGACCCACAGCGGATCAATACAACATAGGTACATCTCAAGAGTTTTACGGTTTATTGCATTAACAACATGCTAACCGGCACTCACGTTTAAATTATTTGAAGGAAAAAATTCGGCTGCTAGTGGGACTTGAACCTACGGTATCCAGCATAAACCTTGATCTGGCAACCCTAAATAGTAATGGAGATAAAGTGACATTTTACTGTTGGTAAAGATAGTAAAGTAGGTAAGCCAGCAAGTTACCTAATTATTGCCACTCAGGCCAGCCATTAGATGATTTCAAAACTATCCTGGGTACTTATTTAATGTAATTTGTATGCCAGGTACCTATTTACAGAGTATTTTTCTTAATTATCTACGCACTATTCTCGTCTACCTATTATGAACGAACGATATTAATTAAGTATAATTTTTTTTATTAATTTTTTAAGGTTTTTATTTTAAGTTAGATTATTTTATTGCTATTCTAAATTATTTTTAAATTATGTTAATGTTACCTTAGTATAAATTATATTGTACCAAACATATTACTTACTGTAAAATGCTATTTTAAATTGAGCACGCTGATAGTTTAGCCTCAAAAAATAATCACATTTAAAAAGCTTGAGATCTAAATGGGTGCCAAGTTCTTTAGAAAATAATAATATGGACAATAGAACTCTCCTTCGCGGCGTCTTCTCAGTAACAGAGAAGACGCCGCGAATGGGAAATAATCTAAAAAAAAGTAAAACACAATTCATCCGTTACCATTATTTTCCAGGTCGTTGCCATATCCGCTGGGCGTACCTGCTAGCGGTGATAGGCTGCCTGGATGGCGTGGTGCTGTCGGCGCTGGCCTTCATCCTCGCCACAAGGCACGTGCGTCTTCAGCCTGACACTGGCTATCCACCTCCGAGTCTTTATAAAGGTAAATATTCTAATTCTGGGCTTGGAGTGTTTTTTTTTAAATTCGAAACATTACACTCCACAGACTCCAGGGTCCGTGCCATTTTTTAACATTAACTTAATCAATAGATAAACAATTTTGTAGACATTTTACGTACATTGAGGAACACAAGTGTTGTGTGTGTGTGTGTGTGTGTGTGTGGCTTAGTGTTTCGACGATTCCTTTCGAGCATAAGTGACGGTCGTCGTGACTCAGTGATTACCGACACTGACTTTGGAACCGCGACCCCGGGTTCGAATCCCGGCCGGGGCAAACATTTCTGTGATGAGCAAAGATGTTTGTTCTCGTGTCTTGGATGTTTGTGTATTGTGAAAAAAGAAAGAAACCACAATTTATTCAAGACACTCACAACACATTACACAAGAGATTCATACAAAAACAATACAATAAGAACAGAATAATAACGATGTTGTGAGTCTCATGAATATGGGCCCCGACTCAGCATAAAACTAATGCAAAAGTCTTAGTTGATTGTGATTGTGTGTGACTATGGCTACGCGACACAGGGTATTCTAGTGCAGGAGTGTAAGTGTGACTAGTCCCTGGCACATACAGGGGTGGTAAAGAAAGAAAAATAAAATAAAACGTGTTTATCCCATCAATATTATTAAGGCGTAAGTTTGTATGTGTGTACGTTTGTTACACCTTCATGCTCAAACGGCTGTACCAATTTCGATAAAGGGTATGGAGATAGTAGATAGCTTAGACCCTAGATGGCTACTAAAAACTACACACTTCTTAATATAGACTTTATCCTTAATAATCTTAGTGTCAAAAGATGTACCTAACATTTAAAAAAAAAAATTTCATCTCGAAAATAATTGCTGTTCCTGAGGGACAAGCAAATAATTCAAAAAACTCTGTTACTCCTTCACCCTCAAACAGCTGTACCGATTTCGATAAAATTTGGTATGGAGATAGCTTAGACCCTGGAATAACACCTAGGTTATTTTTATCCCGGAAAAAGTATAGTTTCCGTGGGATAATTGAGGTAGCAGGCTGTAATCAACGCGGGTAAACCGCGGGATGCTAATGGTTGAATCACAAATTTAAAACATATACACAAAAATATAAATAAATAACTATATTGTTTTTATTTGGCAATAAAATATATATAATATAATAATACAAATATAATGAGTAGATTATTTCACGGTTCTATTTTAAAACCACGAATCTCACGCGCTTATTAGGTACTTACGTAATAACAGAGATGCCATCGTAACTTTCTCAAACTAAGAAAAGCATGACTTTTCGCCCTCAACATTCTAGAATTATCTAACTATAAGATCAAAATATATAAAGTAAAAATAGATATATATTAAATTCTTGTTAGCTTTTAGCCAGTACGCATAACCGCTGGGTGTGGAGTTCGAAAGTTGATCGAATCATTAAAAAGATTTTATTTATATCTTAATAGGCGAATAGTTACAATAAAAGAGTATACAATATTTAAAATTATTTATATTTAAAAATATTTATATTTAAAAATATTGTATAATTTTTAACAGTAGCGGGTTAGAGCATTTGAGTTATCTATAGGCTGCTAATAGCTAGTGGATTGCTCAAATGATTATTGTAGTAGCTGCAGTATTGTAATTAGTTATTAGTATTTTACTTTAATAAAGGCATCGGCCGCTAAAAAAATAATTAACAAGTTTGAATATAGATAGTGAGAGTTTGCCTATATTAAAAGAAAATATTGTCTAATAAAGGACTAAGTTTCCTAGAGTGGAAATAGTTCAAACGTAGGTAACCATTCCATCAAAAAACGACCAGACGGACTGCAATGCGACATCCATACATGGTAGACGTTCCACCCTGTCGCACCAAGCGTTTTGCTTCCACATTCATAGTGCGTACAGCTAACGAGTGGAACTCATTGCCTAAGTCTGTGTTTCCACATGAATACAATCTGGGCATCTTCAAGTCACGAGTGAACAGGTATCTTCTAGGCAGGCGTGAATCATCGTAGACCGCATCATCACTTAACATCAGGTGAGATAGTGGTCAAACGCCTGCCTATTGTGAATAAAAAAAAAAAAAAAAAACCACCGATAAACCGAACATTTGCTCAATATACTTATTTTGTTGAAAGTCTTACTTACATGTGTAATAAACTTAAAATATTACCACTTCTGAGAACAATTCATAAAGGTTAATTTTGATTGAACAAAATTTGATTTCATGTACTCAATATATTAGCAAAAAAAATATTATCTAGAGACTATATTTTACATCAAAAATCCTTGAGGTAACGACAAATGCCCTTGAACTGTGTCTTACAACAGAAGAAAGGAAATTAAGCGGAATACTGTAATGTCATCGGTACCAGGGCCCGTAGACAAAGTAATATTTTGCAAGCGGAAACGAGATAGAGCGATATAAAACTACTGATACCAGAACAGGATGAGACGAAATACATCTTCGCCGAGTGTCGCAACGCGCTCGATTTGCGCCACTCGTTTCCGGCCGAGGGAAAGATATACAGTTAGTCAACAGGTTTCATAGTCATTGGATATATCACATGAACAACGAGAACGAACATGCAACGGCTAGAGAAAGAGAATCGCTATGAAGCGATGCATTTTGTCTTGGCCCGCCATTCTTTGCGCGGGAACGGAGAATCACTTACGCTCGTAAACAGAAAAACTTCTCTGTCTACGCTCTTCTGCGCTAATTTCGTCATTTAGGGTCACAATTATGCACACGCACGCAATTATGTACGCTATGTACTTACAAATATTGACTAACAAAGGAATAAGGAAATTATTCTGGTTCCGTAATGTCCGATAATGAACCGGGATGCAGAGAATGAAGGAACTACTTACGCTTGCCCTGAACTGAACACAATACAGCATGATTCAGATGTATTTTATTGTTAACTGTGTGTACATATAAAAAGTTCTTAAAAATATCCAATAATTGTTTCAACGTCCAAGACGACATACAATATTTGCCTAATTTATTTATTTATTTTTATTTTATATTAACATTCACACAAGGTCTTCAGGTCCTAAACTAGGCAGAGCCTGTATTATGGTAACCTGATGACTGATATATATATACTTATATACATATACACACCCAGACACAGGTCAAACAGACATGTTCATACACACAAATGTTTGACCTGTCCGGGAATCGAACCCGGGACCAGCGACTCAGAAGGCAGAGTGCTACCAACTGCGCCAACTGTTTTACAATGTCAGTTAAGATGAAAATTATGTACCTTATTAAAAAATCAATCGAGATAGTAATTTATATTATTATTTCTTATTAATTGCGTCAATCGTTATGTCAGGTATAAATTTATCATTAAACAAATCCTTTATTTTATAATAATTATTTAATAATAATAAGTTCAACAATTTTTGTTCTTGAAAATAGTCACACTTTCCGATTGATGACGAATGATGAAATGTTCATTTTTTTTTCATTGAATGAAAAAAAAAATGAAAAAATATTTATTTCAGCCTTTAGACAATACAATAAAAATACAAATGTAAAAATACAATTAGATTTGTATAAGTCACACTCAAAGCTGTATCTAACAAACAAAATGGTGTATTATCTAATGCTGGGAAAGCCTTAACATTTAAACCGAATGATCTTGTGATCTTCACACTAGGCAAGCCTGTAAAACAAATGAACTAAACATTTCCTGTGGGAGTACTAGAAATTTACGATAGGCATTGTAGAAGGCGTAGTCATTGTGGCCGTGGAAACCTTAATCTCAGCTAGTTAAACCTAAATAAATAAAAAGCATTTAGCCATGCTTAATTTTATTTTGTTGAATTCAAAATACCATGATAATTATAATCCTCAGTTGATTATTTTCTTGCATTTGACCACCTTGCTATTCGGTGCCCAGAATCTTTCTACTCTAGGCTGTATAAAGTGGGTTACTATCTTGCCCACCCGTGGACTAGAATGAGTTGCTAATGGTGATATATAATAGTGAAGGATATACACTATTATATAACTGGTTTTTCTGGTTAGATAAGTTCTTAAGACGACCCTTGGCGTCATATTACGACCCAAGAGCATAGTAATGTGCTTACGTTCGCAGTGTCTATTGTTTAATCTGTGGACATGGTCTGATTCTTCTATAAGTATAACACATAACTATCAAGCGATTTGCGATATGGTTATGAACATCGAAAGTGAACGTAGAGTTGACAATGAAAGTGAAAACTTCGAACACATTTACAGTATAGGCATACTTAGGTAGTTTAGGCAAGTTGCAGCGGTATTTTCCTGCAATTAAATTCCCGTAAGACATATGTTCCCATTATAGCAGTATAGCATTGTTATTAACTACGCGTAAGGTATACGTTAAATATAAATATATTGTAGAATGTTCTATTAGGGGCTAAAATGGTATAGGAGGTAGTTTTACTCCCGAGGTTTAGCGAAGGAGTAAACAAAATACCGAGTTATGGGTTTTAGCTCCGCGCATCACACTCTAATTTTCACTACGATTGCGACATAATATAATAATAATAATCCAATATAATATTAACACTTATTTTCTGTAGCCGCAACGTAATGCACGCATTCTACCAAAGAGATCCCCGCTTTTAGTTCCATTTTCAAAAACGCATCCATGGAATAATCAGGTTGGCTATGGTGAGGTCAGGTTGGCTACGTTAACGCAAGATGGCGGAGGTAAAAACCTTATAAAGACTTTTTCGTTTTTGTAGACACGTCGGTAAACACAAAAAATTAAAAACAATCTTTAGCCCTTAAGCTATGAATATGAAGAAGAAAAGAAGAACAAAATACGTTTATTTATGACATGACACACAGGTGATGAGAACACAATAAGAAAATAATAATAATAATAATAAATAATAAGAAAAATAACAAAAAGAAAGATATAGTGTATGTCATAAATTGGTCCCCAACTCAGCATATGCTAGATTTTAAACCAGCGCTGGTCTTCCGTTGGGTCCCAGTTAAATGACGATTAATGATATGCCATTTTAGCCCTTCTCTGATAATAGAATGACGGTCTTTTTGAGCAAGACAAGGAGAGAAAATGCTTAATCATCATAAGTTACATTTATTTATTAAATACAGCCTATACATCTCTGGTACTTTGAGTCAAGATGCTCCCACCCTATGACCCGTTCAGGTACGAAGAGCTTTTACAGTATTTGCTATATGCAATAATAATAACAAAAAAAACAATATTTTTAATGTGAAAAATGTTTAAAGCCATGAAAGTTTAAGATTACTTATCTTAATAATGCTATTCTTCTGAACTAATTGATTGCCTTCAGGTGTAGCATTGCATTGACCAGGTACCACTATTTTATCATAGTGCAACTGAGGTGCAATTAAAGTTTCCTGAAAGTAATGTTATTTTAAGTACTGTGTCTCACCTTACGAAACTCATAGATTTTTACGATTTATTACTTTGTTTTATAATGATAAGAATTTATTTTAGGACATAATATATGCATACCTTGTATAGAAAGAAAGTTGTAAGGCTAGATTGATCGTGTTGCTTTCAAGATTATTTAGAGATAGAACCGAAATAGATCTGTTTTCAACGCCTACGATAACCTGGGATTGATTTCTCTTTATTTTCGCCTTTATTAATATATCTATGTTATGAATATAATTTATGCAAGAAATTATGTAAGATTTAGGTTTCGTATTGCGAGGCGAAATTCTCTTGAGAAGTTTTTTTTATTATTTATTTCTTCAAGTCGCGAGTGAATAGGTTCCTTCTAAGTTTGCGTGCTCCACCTTAGACCGCGTCGTCGCTTAACATCAAGTGAGACAGTGGTCAAAAAAAAAACTTATATTCTTTAAAATAAAATAAAAAAATTAATGATTTTTTTTTTAAATTTTATTTGTTCAACACAAAACATGTAATATTAATTCACAAAATACTGCCAAACTGCGTAGCAGTCAGATTATAAGCTTACGTTTGACCACTGTTTCACCTGATGTTAAGTGGCGATGCGGTCTAGAGTGTAGCACGCAATCTTAGAAGGAACCTATTCACTCGAGACTTGAAGACTCCGGGGTTGTACCGATCGGGAAACACAGACCTGAGCAGTGAGTTCCACTCCCTGGGAGTAAGCATTATAAAAGTGGAAGCAAAACGCTTTGTGCGTAACGGTGGCATATCTACCATGTAGCGGTGGCGCGTAGTCGTACGTCTGGTTGACCGAAGAATGGGAATGGAGGAATTAAATTGTATAATTCCGGTGCATGTTCGCCGAAAGGTATCCGATAGTAAACCGATAGCCAAGCAACACTACGCCGGTGTTCAAGACTCTGTAGCCTACGTTCGACCAGAGTTACACGTTACAAAAGTAGATTCATTAGCTTCACTACAGATGTCAGTTGCAACTGGTACATAGAACGTTGTCTTATATAGGTACAGCTTGCTAAGCTTGCAGGCTCCTTCTTTGGCTACGTCACCACCTAACATCAGGTGAGATAGTGGTTGTATGCAGCCGTATATTTTTGAAGTGAAAACTTCTTTAGCGGCTTTGTGCACTTTTGTATAGGGATAAAATGTTAAACTCGCGTCAGGACACCTCGCGTTAGGACACCTCGCTTCAGAACGTCAGGACGTGACGCCATCAAATTCGTAAGACGGAGGAAAAGTAGACCGCCGTTGAAATTTAAACTTAAATGTGTTACGAATAAGGAAGAAAATAAGGCATCCCCAACGTTACGCGTTTTTGCTCTTTAACAGCATCTACCTGTACTACGTATGACATATTCAATGTCTCGTCTCACAAATATGCTAAGGACGACATACCTCACTTACTGTTCCGACCACAGCGCGAGCCGAAGCGACGGTGGGTCGTGTCGTGGGTGGTGATCGACCTTCCTATGTTTACCGTTCGGATTCCGAATAATGGCACGACACTTTGTGTGTGACAAAAACAATTGACGAGCAAGAACTCTTGCAGCGAACAATTTCGTTGTCAACATCCTTTCACTAAAATGTGTCATAGACAATATTGTGCGCGTAAATACACTAGAATTATTTCATATATTTTGTATATTTTAGTCTCACGATAATGAATCTCACAAGTTCGATTGAAATTTGTTATTTAAAAAATTTAATCAATTTTGATATTATAACTGACGTGGTTTTGACACATTATGAATGTATAAAACACGGGAGTTACTCACGTAATAAGTCAGAGGGTTCCGAATATAGATTCAACCACATTCGGTGGTCTTTTTCAAGCAGAATACGGGGCGCTCGCGGACGCGGTCGCGGTTCGCCTAGTACTCTAAATTAAATCAAGGATGTGGGTACATTACATACATTTATTGATCATAAAATACAGAATGAACTAGAAGAATTATAATGTTAAGCGTACTGTAAACCTGAGCTACCGCGTTTTTCTTCGTTCCGTCAAAGTGTGGAACTCATTGCCCCAGCCTAAGTTTCCCGACAGATACAATCCTGGACTCTTCAAATCACGAGGGAAACCATTTAGGTTTGCTTGATCACGTTATCACATAATTTCGTCTTGTCCATATTTATTTTAAGGCCCACCCTTAGGGAAACTCTGTTGAGGCCCTCGAGCATCGTGCTAAGATCTTCCATCGATTCTGCCATGACCACAATATCATCGGCGAACCGAAGGTGAGTGATGTACTCGCCGTTGATATTGATGCCGAATCCTTGCTATTCCAAGGGCTTGAAGGCGTCTTCCAATGCGGCAGTGAACAGTTTGGGAGTTATCTCTCCGAAACTGTCTCACGCCTCTTTGCAATGGAATATTGTTATTAATGTAATGTTATTTTTGTACTAGTATGTGACAATGAAGTGTTTATCTATCCATCATCTCGATGCATCTATTATCTTTCTGACATTTTAATTCAAACACATCTATATGTGAAGATTTATTTACTTACCGACTTCTCTGAGACGCGGACTGGTCCAGTTAAGACTAGTTTAGAACTGGTTTTTTGTAGGCCGACATTTGATTCCTCAAGCTTGTGTGATATTCAGAATATTCAGACAATGATGAGATTTGTGTGATATGCGGGCCAACTTGAAGACTCCGGGGTTGTACATATACGTTGTACCTGAATGCAAAACACCACAGAATACAAACTGTGATCTTTAATTGCAATTGTGTAACACTTTTTAAATGTTATTACTCTCATTTTCCAGGTGAAGTAAACAACGGCTACGTCACCGACGGGACATCTGTGTCCGGCTCGCGGAAGTCGCTCGCTTTACAACCGGTTCTCATCATGCACCCCCACGCTCCCATGGATATGGACACTTATTCCCACTACTCTGGCAGGACAGCCCGCTCCAAACACGGAATGTATGCTAATGCTATGCATAATTATTAATTAAGAAGTTGTAGTACACAACGAATTCATAAAAAAAAGCCACTGACATCGTTTTAAGTTATGATTTGCGCCATCTAGCTAAGAATAGTATGCACAGCTGTATAAAATTGTATGCTGTTTTTGGATTTTAGTTAACATTTTTCAACTGGGTAGCATTTTAACCTGTTTTATAGTTAAAAAAATATAATTTCTATTTTTTAAATTATAGTAGAGCTTCAGCGTAAGTTATTATATGCGCCAGTATTATGACATCTATATTTTTATGCTAGCTAGTGTCATAATTTAGCGTTAAAATTATGTGTTTATAAAACACATAATTTTTAATGTGTTTTATATAGATGGCGCTAATCAAATAAAAGTAGATATTATTTGCGCCATCTCGCGGCGAATAGTAAAACTTAAATTTAGAATCACCATCATTTAACAAGGTAGCGGTATATGTTAAGATTCGTATAGATGGCGCTAATTATATTTGAATAAAGTACATAATAAGATGATTGGTTTTAACGAATTTATATTGTAAGATAATAATAATTGTAAATAGTTGCCCTGATTGTATTTGCAAAGTGTTGTATAATATAATTAAGAACTCCGTCCAATTAATGTGATGAAATAACAACAACGATATAATAAATAGGTATATACATATTGTAGAAAATGCTTAAAATTTGCTATACATATATATATAATTAATAAGAATTTCTTACCCGTATTTCTTAATTTTTACACCTTATTTCTTAATTAAATACTGTAATGCATTATCTCGGGTATTTTTATTTGTAATCCTTTTTGCTAAGCTCTAAAATTTCTACTGGATACTAAAATAAGAAGCCGGTCATATCCAGTCAATTGTCTGACGGCTAGATTGGAACTACTATATACTACTATAATTGTCAGGGGAGCGAAAGGTGATTCTGCCGTGACAAACTAAATCTAACTACAGTTTTTTATTATTATTATAATTAATTAATATCTTCTAAAATCTAACGATTCAACATCCAAACTGTAGTTTCAGTGAATCCATGATTTTCTATGCAGCTCTCTTTTGGCAGAATATATTTCGCTAAAAGAGTGATATATTTCCTTCTCTCATCAGTCAGCCCGTGTCTTCCTGGATCTCCGATCAAAATCTGGAATAAAAGGGTACAGCTTATATAATGCATTTCCGAGAATGTTATAAATTCAAGCTTAAACGTTGGCTTATCTAGCAATCTTCTTACACTTTTAACGATTTTTTTAAAGTTAAGATAGATGAAAGATTATGTTAAATAAAACATTTGTTTTAACAAACAATGCAACCGACTTTAACACTCAAAAGTACGAAAAATAACTTGTTGAAGTCGGTACCATGATAGTTCACACAAAAGTAACTATCATCACATATCATGTGCTTATGGTACCGACTTCGAGAAGTTATTTTTCGCACTTTTGAGTGTTGAAGTCGGTTACATTTTTTTGTTAAAA
Organism: Apeira syringaria; assembly: GCA_934044485.1. Classification (NCBI taxonomy): domain Eukaryota; kingdom Metazoa; phylum Arthropoda; class Insecta; order Lepidoptera; family Geometridae; genus Apeira; species Apeira syringaria. Next base: position 9,796,954 of record OW203670.1, on the reverse strand, counting down.
AAATTTTTTTTCACCCTTTTCAGTGACCTGTGCTACTCACGGGATGTCGATGTCTTCAACCGCGACAATAATATCACCAAGATACGCGTAGCACTTTTCAGTTATTGGAGTATAACTCAAAAACCGTTTGTCCGATTTTGATGAAATTTGAATGGGACCACCACGGAAGTATACTCTATCTAACAAAAAAAATCATCAAAATCGGGTCATAAATGACGAAGTTATCCGCGAACACACATAATAAAAAAATATATATACGCTCGAATTGAGTAACTTCCTTCTTTTTTTAAAGTCGTTTAATAACAAAAGATCTCGTACCTATATGTGCTATTTTTTATAGTTAGGCTTTTTATTTTTCATTCGAAATGTATTGTTACGGTGTAATATTTCATTTTTTTGTGGCAATAAATGATTTATTATTATTATAATGTGCTATTTATGATTTTTGTATTGATTAACTTAAGTTCGATTTGTAGTACTCGTGTATAAGTTATTATTATAGTTAAATGACGTGTAACTAAAGTTGCCAATAAATGAGTATTGAGTATTAAATACTTTAGTTTCCAGTAGCAAGGGGAAGGGTCGATTGATCGAACACATTGTGACGCTAACAATGATGTTTTACTAAAGATGACGTATATGCATACTGCGCGGTGCTCAGATTTCGTTCCTTTACGACATAAACATGCTTACTGCGACCGATAATACGGTACAAATAATATAGAAAAGGATAGCTATATGTTTAGACTTGCGCTTGAAATACGCGTCGCAATGAAAATTACTACAATTGACTTAATTTTACCGCCTCAGTTACCGCGCGCTTGTGCGACATCTACATCTTTTAAACATATAACATCATTGGACGCGATGATGACAGGTTTTCAAACTCTAGGGGGCTGGCTGCCATCCAGTTCTAGACAATCCATCCCACAGGTATCTTAGTAGCACCCCGCGGCTTCACCCGCGTGGATTACGGTTTTCCCGCTACCTCAATTATCCCACGGGTACCATGCTTTTTCCTGGATAAAAGTAGCCTACGTGTTAATCCAGGGTTTAAACTATCTTCATACCAAATTTCATCGAAATCGTTGTAGCCGTTTGAGCGAAGAGAAGTAACAAACATACACAAACTTTCGCGTTTATAATATTAGTTACCTCTTTGCCGGCTTCACTCAGTTTGATCAGCCATTCAAAAAGCATATTGGAAAACTCTTCGTCATAAAACATGTCTCCTATTAAAATTGTGTCGAACTCGTCACATTTTGTACCGATCAAGTTTTCTGTACTAGTCTCTACCGTGACGTCATTAGTCTTGGCATTGATATCTGTTGCTATTGTTGCATCTGGAATGAGAAAATTAGTAATTTCAACAATAATATCAAGCGGGGATGTAGCTCAGTGGTAGAGCGTTCGCTTTGCATGTGAAAGGCCCCGGGTTCGATCCCCGGCATCTCCAACTTTTGCTCTAAAGTTTAAGTTTTTGTATTTTTCATCTGTACGTAGGTACTTTTATTTTCTAAATATGCCATTTGTCGTGTATTTCATAATGGCATAAATCTAAGTACCTCATGTAACATTTATCAGCTCTACCTTGCCGATGCACCTCCTACGTTGTACTACAATGAAACTTGGTAGCTTAGCCCAAGTCAGCTATTTCTTAGCTTGGGTCTTCAAGATTTTATTTTACAATAATGTAACCATAGAAGTATAAGGGCCTTATTGGACTTCGGGGACTGCTATTGTAGCAATGTTTGTTCAGGTACGTAGGTACTTAGTACTTAAGCGTGACCAAAATCCTGGCACATATTTGGCTCAACGGATCAGCATTGCAATACAACGTGGCAATGCTGCTAACATTCTGGGCACGCTGCCAACTGGTAGCGGGTCAGAGCATTTGAGTTATCTATAGGCTGGCAATAGCTAGTGGAGGGCTCAGATGTTTTAAAAATAGCTGTAGTATTGTAATAAGTTATTAGTATTTTCAACAAAAAAAAGCCAATATAAAAGTAGATACCTACATGGGTCTATATCGTTAGCTAAGACGCGTTTAGCCTTCATTTTTGAAGCTGCTATAGACCCAGCGCCACATCCACATCCGACGTCTAGAACTCTGCGGTTCTTCACAATATTTGAATTGTCCAATATGTATCTGTAATGGAAAACTTATTATTAAAAAATGGCATTATGACCGTTGTTTGTAGGTGTAAACGTAATAACTGCACAATTTTGTTATAGTGACATCTATTACATTATGAATGTACTATGATATACAAACATAAGCATTTCTATTTAGCGACATCTACAAAGTTTTATATACACTACGATCATGGCCCATGTATCTTTCGAGCTTGAGTTCATTGCAACAGGTAGATATATGGCAGGGCAGCACAAAAATAAATACAGACTTCAATACTTCAATCGGTAAGAGACTACAATGCGTGAGAATTTTCGTTGTTGCTAACAAGTGCTGGTGGAAACTCGGGAAACTTGGTGGGATCATGATTTTCTTATATATAAGCTTATTTCTAGGAAAATGTATAGTGTGTCAAACGAGACGCTTTTAATCGCCTGAACCACGTTCGCATTCCGGTAACGAACATTTTTCAGGACACCATTTATCTGAGCTTTAAAAGCTCAGAGCAAACCTTAGGCAATATGATGTGCCATTTAAAGTTAGTAAAATACAGAACAACTGAAATAAAGGTATTAGACAACGAGCTGTTCCGGCGTAAATTAAAATCGTGGCTGATCTCCAAAACCCACTATAATATAAAATAATTCTTTAATGATTATTCACGGTGCAACTGTAATATATGTAATTGTGATTAAGTATAAAATTTTTGTGTGTAAGTAAATATGTATAATTAAGTAGTATAATTAGTAAAATTAAGTAGTAGTAAAGTATGTAAAATTTGTAACATTTATAATATAGCATTTGTATATAAAAAATATAATATTAAAGACCACTATAGAATGCTCAAACTGGGCAGGCTGTTGAAACTATTTTAAATTGTAACATCTGCATTTTTATATCACACAGTTGTTCAATAAACATTTCTGATTTCTGATAGTATGAAGTATGAAGATCATACGAGTAGGTATAGCTCCTTCTAAGCAAGGGCGGCTTAGTCAAGGACAAGCCAACGAACTCAAGGATAAACAAAGGTCACAAGGGCTGGATAAAGACCTTGAAATGAAAGGGTCTTCAACTTGAAGCGAAAGGAATGTTTGCTCAGAAATTTAACGATGTTTTTGTATCGTTTGACCGAAGCCGCAGTACTGCCTTGTTGGCACAGACCATACAGTACAGTACAGGCCATATAACCACACAGTTATAATTGTATGAGCTTTTTCTCTAACAAGTAAAAGATACAATCTTCTTCTTCTTCTCAGCCATAGGAAGTCCATTGCTGGACATATGCCTCCCCCATACAGGGGGGATTTGCCAATACTCGCCACGCTTGGCAGACGGGTTGGCGAGCGCAGTATGATTTCTCATCCTCAGAAGCCGCTGCTGCCCACCTTCTGGTACGTGATCCCTTAGCCGACTCTTACAGCACCCACGGGAAGAGATGGGGGAGTACTATTCTAGGCCGGTACCACCACGGCGCTACAAGATAGAATAGGCCGTAGTATTAGTAGATACCTATATTATGCTCAAAACTGGTAAAAAATATAAAAAATGTAATGTAACAATTTTTTATTCCCTATACATCTTTTGTGATATTTAATGGTATTTAATAAAGAGTATTAGTATTATATCCTGTACACAGTAATAATAATTAATATTTATATTGTATAACACGGGAGACGCACCATGATTTTGATTGAGTTCCCGATATTTCAGTGCGGTTCCACGCACCATGGTCACGGAGGGTCCCTATAATGTACGGCCAATAATCCGTGTACACTGTACACCCATAGACGAAGCCCCGTTTGCACGATCCAGTGCAATCAACTAATCGTAGGACACAGACTAAACATGCTCTTACAGAGGATTATGACATGTTCCCAAATCTCAATAACCTCAATTTAGAAAAACGTTTTGAGGCTATATGCATTGAGTTTATATTTTGTGACTGCTCCGGCGCTGCGGGAAGTGCAGCCCCTCCGCCCTTGCGTAACAAAGCGCAGACATCAAGTGAGCCGTAGCGGCTGAGGCTGGCCGACCAAAAAGCCGAAGCTGCGGAGGCGAACACTCCCTCCGCGCCTCCGGCTTTTTATATACACTCTAGGGGTAGGGCTGCCAAGTACCAGGTAGAGTCGGGGTTGGCAGATTTAGTTTTCATATCATCACAAACGCGAACTGAATAACATATTTATCTGGAAGTCTGTGGCTACTGGCACAAGGCAAAGGAAGCATCGACTTGCAGGCTGGGAATTCTATCTTAGTCTATGGGTGTCCACGAATTATTGGCCGTGCATTATTGTCTCCCATTTTCGCTTTCTAATCAGTGTCTCCCATCACGGAGAGACATGGTGAATCGTCAGGTAATACAATTTTATGATAACGAACAATAACTATACCTACGGTATCTGCAATAGCATCGTCAATTTATACAATTTTAGAGTTTTTTTTATCTTTTACAGCGTCAGATAGTTTATAGTAACTTTTGTCAAGAAATCTATTGTTTTCTTATGTCAAAAGGGATTTTATTATAAAAATCAATTCCTTAGCAATGGAAGCTATTGGCAGGTTTATCTTATCTTACGTTTTGGTGTATGTAGTTTATTTAGGTCCCACAATTCAACATGATAAATGTATTTACATATAATTTTCTAACTTTCCCCATCAGTTTCCAATAGGAGAGAGAGTGACTCATGCATTTCCTAAGCCAGATTAAAGTATGAAAACATTATCGTAACTTTCAGGAAAATTCAGAATGACTCACCCGAGCCCTGTGTTTTCAAAGTGAATCATAGCTCCCTATCCCTTTCTTTCCTGAAGAAAGTATGGTGGTGTCTCATTTCAATGCGCAATGTAGGATGTCTCATTCTTTAGCTAAGTAAATTGAGCTGTTTGTCCCTTTTTGTAGACTCTGCAAATACTTCTTAAAAAATAGGATCCTATAGGACACCTAATGGCCTTTTTTTAAAGATTATTGCTTGATCACTGTTGTCTCACCTGATGTTAAGTGACGAAGTCGGTTAAGTTGTAACACGCAGGCTTATAAAAAAATATATTCACTATACGGGGTTTTATTCGGTATCGGGAAATACAGGCTTATATTATTTTATAAAGGAATCCTAGTGTGGAGACCAGCGAACAATTACATGGATTTGTGAACTAGCTGTATATAATATGTATATAATATTATTATATGCTAAGTCAAGTTATGATACTCTTTTATTAGTATTAAGATCCATATATGCCTTGGTCTAAATAAATTTCATTTCATTTCATATAATATATTTATAGTATGCGTCAATAATATTATATGTTTATATGAGGTAGATGTGGCACAAGCGCGCGGAAGCTGAGGCGGCAAAATTAAGTCAATTGTAGTAATTTTCATTATGACGCGTATTTCAAGCGGAAGCCTAAACATCTAAGCTATCCTTTTCTATATTATTTGTACCGTATTATCTGTCGCAGTAAGCATGTTTATGTCGTAAAGGAACAAAAACTGAGCACCGCGCAGTATGAATATACCTCATCTTTAGTAAAACATCATTGGTATGCGTTATAAAAGTGGAAGCTAAACGCTTCGTAAGCTATATAAGCTTCGTAAGTAAAGGTAGTTTATCTGCCATGCATGGATGTACTCTCATATCAACACATATCTGTCGCGTACATTGCTGTACACTCAGGTGACCGATTATAGAATAGAGATGGCTAATAGCTATTACCCTCAATTTTGTCCGCGTGGATGAAAATTGTCCCCGAAAGTGTTTCAAACTTTCTAGTATTTTTTTTTTCAAATACAAATACATTTATTGCTTAAATGGTGCACTTTTTACATGCTTATACTACTTAGAATTATAAACTATGACTACAATGTTAGGTATGACATTCACATATGTATATATCTTCTCTCAGCCATGTGCGTCCACTGTTGGACACATGCCTCCCCCATATAGGGGGGATTTGCCAATACTCGCCACGCTTGGCATGCGGGTTGGCGAGCGCAGTATAATTTACAATCCTCAGAAGGCGCTGCTGCCCACCTTCTGGTACGTGATCCCTTAGCCGACTCTTACGGCACCCACGAGAAGAGATGGGGGAGTACTATTCTAGGCCGGTACCACCACGGCACCTATATGTACCTATATGTATATATACAAATATAAAAAGGTTTAGGTAGGTGTCAAGCATGTCACTCTAGCCCCCACACTAGGATACCCTGTGTTGTGGGTGGCTAGTCTTTTCCATGTAGATACTATAAATATAAAAATAACGGGTAAACATTATATTATGAAAATTCCCATCTTAAGTAATAACTAACTAAATTTTAGTGTTAAGTTATACATATATTATAACACAAAAAAAATATACACAAAATAGGAGGCAAAGGTACTACTAATACAATGCGTGGCTGTGTGAGTGAGCTGTGAATACGGAGGATTTAGGTCAGGTAAGGCTGGGTTTTTTAGTTTTAATTTAGTTGCCAATTGTGTGCTTTAATTATTTGCCGATTAAAATTAACTTGCCTCGCACGCGTGTGGATCTACATAAATAAATCAATATAAAACTTAAATAAATTAATATAAAACTTTGATAGGTCGTTTCTGCAGTAACAGTAACACGCATAATACTGACGTGAATTTGATACTTATGAATGTATAAAACACGGGAACTACTTACGTAGTAAGTCAGAGGGTTTCGACTATAGTTTCTACCATTCATAATTTCATACATAGGCGAACCGCGACCGCGTCCGCGAGCGCTCCGTACTCTTCTTTAAAAAGACCACCGAATGTGGTTGAAACTATAGTCGGACCCTATGACTTACTACGTAAGTAATTCCCGTGTTTTGAACATTCATAACGCATATACAGTTTCTGTATCTGTAATATGCGTTATGAATGTACAAAACACTATTTATTGGTAACGAGGTAACGATATTTATTGGTAAAAATAATAACTCACAAGTCACTTATTCTAGATAAAATAACATTCTATACACTCTTTGGTGGAACGTAGGCTTCAGAGCCTTGAACACCGGCGTAGAGTAGCAAGCCTATCGGTTTTCTATCGGGTGCATTTCGGAGAATGTGCACTGGAATTACATAATCTGATTCCACTATCCCCTTTCTATCATCGGTCGACTCGACGTACGGCAATTCGCCATCGCTATATGGTACATATACCACCTATACGTACGAAGCGTTTTGCTTCCACAAGGAATGGAACTCATTGCCCGAGTCTGTGTTTCCCGATATGTACAATCCTGGAGTCTTCAAGTCGCGAGTGAATAGGTACCTTCTAGGTTTGCGTGCTAAATCCTAGACAACGTCATCACTTAACATCAGGTGAGACAGTTGTCTTACGCAAACTTATAATATGTAAAAAAAAGTAATAATAAGTTTTCATATAATGCTAACGTTTTCAAACGTTTAGAATTTTTTTTATTTATTTTTATTTATTTACATTTATCTTTAAGAAACGCTGTCGTTGATTAGTTGGCTTTACTAATTTTTTAGCTTTACTACACTTTAACCATTTACATTTAACGTAACTTGTCGTTATCTACGTAATGGTTGAAAAAAATTTACAAATAAAATCTTCGATGTGAGGAATGAGGATTTAAAAAACAAAAAAAATATGGAAAGAACATTTTGTACCCAAATACCATCGGCATCGTCTGCTAACCTGAATACTAAAGTGTGAATGAAATCGAGTGAAATTCTTTAGGATGACTCATACTCAACGCCAACCCAATCTAAACCTTAAATACAAAACATTACAGACAATATTCGCTTAACATATCTGGTCGAGGATACTTGTCGAATAAAATAAACGTTGTAAGTCAAATGCCAGTCCCACAATTAGAGCTCTTAAGTTGCCATTATTATGGTAAAATATTGGATGTACACCTCACATCTTACGTATGAAGTCACGAGATGGAATGTTCATTGATGAAATGTAAATTGATAACATTACGTGAAATAGTGACTACGTGTTGGGTTTTTGGCGTTACATTTGTGTTTGTATTAAATTTGTGTTTATTTTTACACCTGCAGTTCAATTAAATTTGATGTATTTCGCAGCCAACGTTATATATGGGCAGGGCACATAGTTCGAAGTACCGATGGCCGTTGGGGTCGAAAGGTTCTCGAGTGGAGACCACGGACTGGCAAGCGCAGCATAGGACGGCCACCGACAAGGTGGACAGACGACCTGACTAAAATCGCAGTCAAGGGCTGGATGCGGGTCGCTTCCAACCGATCCTTGTGGAAATCAATGGGGGAGGTTTATGTCCAGCTGTGGACGTCCAATGGCTGAGATGATGATGATGATAGGTATAGGTTACCACTTACTAAAATTCTGTGGGCCTTTTGCTTTTCGCCGTTATCTTATACCATAGACAAAAAAATTGCGGTTAATCCAATGATATTATATGTTTATATGAGGTTAATCCCTGAACCTCGGCTAGTACCCACAGCACCTGTAGTAGGGTTTTAACCGCAACTGAACTTTTCCTTATTGTTTTTAGTATCCTTTACCTGTACTTACTATACTTAGTATTCAAACACGCATTTGGCCGTTTTCCTCTTATTATTTGTATTAAAACGTTGATGGTAATGATTTACTATAATATGTACTGTCGTATATAATACTTAGTTATTACGTACGTGGTCAAGGATACGTTAAAATTGCTTACGTAGTATATTTTCTTCAAATTACAGAGATATACTGAACCGATTTTGATTAAATTTGTATATGAATGAAGTTTTATCCGGTTATTATATTTTTTAATATCTATTTTACATTTTATTATATATCTTAATATTAATTTAAGTACTGAAACCTGCAATAATATTAGTTTCATATTAGACTTTTTTTTAGGATTATTGTTTTATAAGAGTATTATATACACATTTTCACAACCGTAGACATAAAGGACACCGAAGCCGGCGAACAGTATTATACAAGACATTAGATATATACATAACTACATAGTATAAAACAAAGTCGCTTTATCTGTCCCTATATCCCTATGTATGCTTATATCTTTAAAACTACGCAACGGATTTTGATGCGGTTGATTTTTTTTAATAGATAGAGTGATTGAAGAGGAAGGTTTATATGTATAATAACATCCATTAAATAGTGGAGAAATACTGTTATACCCGTGCGAAGCCGGAGCGGGCCGCTAGTTCATTATAATATACAAAGTTACGGCATCTTACCTTGCCGTAGCTTGACCTCCTGGCCAGTAAAAGGCCCAGAACGGGTCTTTAAAAGGGGACTCCTCTTCGGTAGCCCTCCACAAAGGACAGGAGTGGTCGATCAGCCTCAACGCCAATTCTGGTGTGAGATGCTTTCTTGATAGCACCGTGTGTCTGATAATGAGAGAGGTCAGGTCCTTCAGCATCGTCCCTGGAATAGAACCGTTGTTGTTGTTATAATGGTCGGCGAAAGTTTGTGTGTACGTTTGTTACCTCTTCACTCCCAAACGGCTACATCGATTTCGAAGACATTCGGTATGATTTATACCTTGGATTAACACATAGGCTTATTTTCATCATCGCCGTCATCACCGTTTTTCATCACCACGCGGGTACAACCGCGGGGTGCAGCTAGTCCTACTAATATTATAAATGCGAAAGTTTGTGTGTATGTTTGTTACTTCTTCACGCTTAAACAGCTACTCCGATTTCGATGAAATTTGGTATGGAGATAGTTTAAACCCTGGATTAACACATAGGCCACTTTTATCCCGGAAAAAGTATAGTTCCCGTGGGTGTAGCCTTTGTGTTATTCCAGGGTCTAACCTATCTCCGTACTAAATTTCATCGAAATCGATACAGCAGCTCGAGTGTAAAAAAAAAAAAAAAAAAAAAAAAAAAAGAAAGTGAGAATTTTTTAAATTATTTGCTTATCCTACGGGACTATTATTTTCGGGATAAAAAGTAGCCCATGTGTTAATCCAAGTCCAAGGTCAAAATTATTCCATGCGAAATTTCGTCGAAGTCGGTTTTGCCGTTTGAGCCCGAAGGAGTAGCAAACATACACACATAGTTACAAACGTTCGCCTTTATAACATAAGTGGGATTGGGTTTCCCAATCAATTAGGAAAAGAATGTAAACAAATATCCAAGGCTGCATAGTACGCGTCCTATGCATTCCCCACAATGTGCGTACAAAGTCGCCGACCTCAGATATACAAGCGAACGTGGACTTTCCCCTTGGAAACCGGTTCAAATGGGATGCATGTTTGGATCCGCATCTACATAAAAGTACAAAGTACCCTTAAAACAACGAGTGCGAGTGAGATGTAAAGAAAAATGAATATACTTAATCAGTATGTTTAATATTGTATATAAACTGTACTGTACGTTATTATTACATACAAATTTACTAATAATATATGTATAAATAACGAGCTGAGCCCCGCGATTCACCCGCCTGGTGATGATTGACGATGATGGTGAAAAGTCTATGTGTTATTCCGGGCCCTGTAGTATCTACCAAATTTATATACCAAATTTCATCCAAATCTGTTTTACCTGCGTACTGATGTAAAAGGTTGATGATGGTGATTATGAAATAATAACTAACTACGAAATAAGCCTAGGTTAATCCAGGGTATAAACTATCTCCATACCAAATTTCATCCAAATCTATCTAGCCATTCAGGCGTGAAAGAGTAACAAACATACATCCACACTCAAAACTTTCGCATTTATAGTAAGCGCCCCGCGGTTATACCCGCGTGGTGATTATTGATGATGATAATGATGAAAAGTAGCCTATGTGTTATTCTGGGACCTGAAGTATATACATACCAAAATTCATCCAAAACCGTCCAGCCGTTCTGGCGTGATTGAGCAACGCACATCCATCCATCCGTCCATCCATTCAAACTTTCACATTTATATTAGTGGGATGAGATTTAAATTACCTATAGAGGTTTTTGTTATTTTATTACAAAGTTTACGAATAGTAATTCATTATCAAAATGGCTCTATATATGAACTGCCATTTATTTAGGTAAAAAATCGAAGATAATTTTTTATTTATTTTTAGATTTTTTATTTAATTTATTAATCACATTTTTTAAATTTTTACATTTTTCACATTAAATACTGCATTATTAATCACATCCACAATGCGCTATTTGTCTTCAATTTGTTATCTAAAGGATGAGTACAATATATATATATATATTTGTAACTTTTGAACTGTCATGGTACAGACTTCAACAAGTTATTTCACACTTTTGAGTGATGAAGTCGGTTCCATTTTTTGGTAAACATTATTGTTTTTACTTATCAGACAATGATGTTTTACTAAAAATGATGTATATTCATACTGCTCAGATTTTGTTCCTTTACGACATAAACATGCTTACTGCGACAGATAATACGGTACAAATAATATAGAAAAGCATAGCTATATGTTCAGACTTGCGCTTGAAATACGCGTCGTAATGAAAATTACTACAATTGACTTAATTTTGCCGCCTCAGTTTCCGCGGGCTTATGCGACATCTACCTCATATAAACATAATAACATCATTGTTGTCAGAGCAAAAATCGGCTTGGCCGGTGGAGTCGGCGAGCAAAGTTTGTAAGTGCGTCCAAGATCCAATCTCCCAAGGTTGATTATTTGGTGCAAGTTGATTCACGTCCGCACGAGTGCCTCAATATACGAACACTTAAGCATATTTGTATATGAATCACATGACTGGGGAGTTCGTCTATCGACAACAATTTCTAGATAAGATTCTAGTATTCCTGATAATTTATAATCTGTATGTAAATATTATAGATAATAGATAATAGTGTTAGGTCGTTGGGGAGTTCGTCCATCATCAACAATTTCTAGATAAGATTCTAGTATTCCTGATAATTTATAATCTGTATGTAAATATTATAGATAATAGATAATAGTGTTAGGTCGTTGGGGAGTTCGTCTATCATCAACAATTTCTACATAAGATTCTAGTATTCCTGATAATTTATAATCTGTATGTAAATATTATAGATAATAGATAATAGTGTTAGGTCGTTGGGGAGTTTGTCCATCATCAACAATTTCTAGATAAGATTCTAGTATTCCTGATAATTTATAATCTGTATGTAAATATTATAGATAATAGATAATAGTGTTAGGTCGTTGGGGAGTTCGTCTATCATCAACAATTTCTAGATAAGATTCTAGTATTCCTGATAATTTATAATCTGTATGTAAATATTATAGATAATAGTGTTAGGTCGTAGGGGAGTTCGTCTATCATCAACAATTTCTAGATACGATGCTAGTATTCCTGATAATTTATAATCTGTATGTAAATATTATAGATAATAAATGTGTTATATAGTGATAATAGTGTTAGGTCATTGGGGAGTTCGTCTATCATCAACAATTCCTAGATACGATTCTAGTATTCCTGATAATTTATAATCTGTATGTAAATATTATAGATGATAGTGTAAGGTCGTTGGAGAGTTCGTCTATCATCAACAGTTTCTAGATAAGATTCTAGTATTCCTGATAATTTATAATCTGTATGTAAATATTATAGATAATAAATAATAGTGTTAGGTCATTGAGGAGTTCGTCTATCATCAACAATTTCTAGATAAGATTCTAGTATTCCTGATAATTTATAATCTGTATGTAAATATTATAGATAATAGTGTTAGGTCGTTGGGGAGTTCGTCTATCATCAACAATTTCTAGATACGATTCTAGTATTCCTGATAATTTATAATCTGTATGTAAATATTATAGATAATAGTGTTAGGTCGTTGGGGAGTTCGTTTATCATCAACAATTTCTAGATAAGATTCTAGTATTCCTGATAATTTATAATCTGTATGTAAATATTATAGATAATAGATAATAGTGTATTATAGATAATAATCATTATAATATTATTAAAGCTAAGGTTACTATGTTAGTTTGATATGCTCTCATGCCTAAATAGGTAGAAAAAGCCAAGATATGTCTCTGTAGACGGCTATAAGTACTAAGTTTCTAAGAAGTAATGAGACTATGCTCGTAGAAGTTGGCGAGTCAAAGATAGAGAGTGAGTTGTTATGTATCGGCCAGTCAAAAAAAAATTACTAAAATATGAAACCGAATTCAACACTCAAAAGTGTCAAATAACTTGTCGAAGTCGGTACCATGAGCACAAGATTGTATACTATACTTTATCAAACAAAAAAAGAATTTTAAAAATCGGTTCATAAACGACGATGTTATCCGCGAACACACAAAAATAAAAATATATAGGTATATACGGTCGAATTGTGAAACCTCCTCTTTTTTGAAGTCGGTAAAATAATTCCGACGGTCGCCGAGGCGCAGTGGTTACTGTCAGTGACATGACTTCTGTGTCTCCGAGACCCTGGGAGAACTCTGAGAATCCCGGCAGGGCGGCAAACATTTGTGCGATGAGTGTAGATGTTTGTCCCGGGTCTTGGATGTTTGTGTGCTTTGGTTGTCTGTGTCCATGCCTCCCGCGATACAGGGAATCCTAGTGCGGGGGCTAGTGCTAGTGCTAGTATCTGAATGTGATAAAATATTGTTTTATCAGTTTAGGGACTGTAAGAGAATGTGTAACGACAAGATGGCTTACCGCCTATCTTTTCTTATAATGAAATGTCACATTACATCCGTTTTTACCGGTGTAATTCATTTGTATTGTCGAAAGTAAGGTTTTAGTAATGCCTTTGCGTTGCTAAGTCAGAGTAGTACTTTACAAAGTCATACTTTCATCGAGTGCTTAGTATCGTGTATTTGAAAATGAAAAATGAAAATATATTTATTTAGGTAAAAGGCATTTCCGAACATAAATGTAATGGAGCACCTGGATCCCAAACTAGGCTCGAGACCCGTACTATGATATCCAGGACTCTTTCGTCTAAGGAACATGACAATAAATGTGCCTTTACTTCAATGATATTGTATGTTTATATGAGGTAGATGTGGCACAAGCGCGCGGAAACTGAGGCGGCAAAATTAAGTCAATTGTAGTCATTTTCATTGTGACGAGTATTTCAAGCGCAAGTCTAAACATATAGCTATCTTTTTCTATATTATTTGTACCGTATTATCTGTCGCAGTAAGCATGTTTATGTCGCAAAGGAACAAAATCTGAGCACTGCGCAGTATGAATATACGTCATCTATAGCAAAACATCATTGCCTTTACTTGGCAATCAATAACAGTTATACACACTTTCATTAAACAACAGCAAGAATTTGTCTCAGAGCTGTATATGTACTGTTTCTGTTTTGTGTGCAGTGAGTTGAGTGTGTGTTATGTTGCTGAGTGTGTAAGTGTGAGTGATGCTTATATTTATGTAATTATGTTCAATAAAGTATGTGTTCATCGAATCAGTAAATAATTATACTTCTCTACAAATTCTCGAATAGCATTTTTTCAGAGTCCAGAATTTATCCGGAACTTAGCACTTTAAGTGACTCTAAGTAACACTGAGACCACGCCCAATGCAACTTTGTCTAAGCGTCGAAGTAAATAAATAAGTAAATGTTTTTTACGCATTCAAGTCCCGATCACAGATAGACTTGTGTGGTCCCAATTTTTTTTTTTAACGAAGGTATCATATAAGATCTTATATGACATTATTGTGTATATAATATCATCCGAAAAATATGAGGGAATTGTTTGCTTAACATATTTTTGATATGGATTTCCACAAAGTAACGCTGAATATATCAAATTTATACATATAATATATTAAAATTTTAGGCACGCTTGGCTTGTAACTTTCTGTATCTAGATACGGATACAGTACTTTATTTATTAATATACTAGTATAATATAATATGTATCTGTATCCAGGAATCTGAGTATCCAAACCCCACACCCACACGCATTGGACAGGTTTCTTTCCACTAACACCCATTATTATGTAAGTACATACGCAGACATACAAACACGTGACGTCACTGTGACTGTGTGATTGAACTATGCGGGAGACTACGTACCAGACGGATCTTTAAGCTAATTAGGACACACAGAGCGTTTTCAATCTTAAACGGAAAGAAATAAAGTTCAATTTGATTCTAGTTATGTAGTGTGCGTCAATGGCAGATCTTGATATTATGAATGGCGCATTGTTTGTTATCAGAGAGACACTCCCCCTGATAACTATGATAAACGATAAAGGATGGCTTTTGCGTAATTTTGGTAAAGTACTAAATTTTATATGTTTACCAACTGTTAGCGGTCACTAGCACAATAGAACGTGACAAAAGAAATATTTACCGTGTCTTTCTAACCGACTTAAAAAAAGGAGGAGGTTCTCAATTCCACCTGTATGTTTTTTTCTAATGTTTGTTACCTCAGAACTTTCGACTGGGTTAATCCATTTTGAGGACTCTTATTTAATTTGTTCCGTGTGGTCCCAACTCCCATTTAAATTTCATCGAAATCGGACAATCGGTTCTTGATACACTCCAATAACTTAAAAGTGCTACTCATACCTTGACGATATTATAGTTCGATCCCGTGAGTAGCAAAGGTCACTGAAAAGAGTGTAAAAAATATTACCAAAAAATTTTTGTAACTTTTTGAAGTCGGTACCATTACAGTTTACAAAAGTAACTATCATCACAATATTGTGCTCATGGTACCGACTTCGACAAGTTATTTCTCACTTTTGAGTGTTGAAATCGGTTCCATTCTTTGGTAAAAAATTTTTTTTTGGGAAACGAGATAGAGCGATATAAAACTACTCGTCAGGATGGGACGAAAGACATCAACGCGCTCGATTTGCGCCAATCATTTTCGCCGTAGGGGAAGGTGTACCATTAGCCAACAGGTTCATAGTCATAGAATATATTACATGAACAATGAGGACGAACATTCAACGGCGAGAGAAAGACAATCGCTATGAAGCGTTGCATTTTGTCTACGCCCACAGGCGTAGACGCGCAATAGAACATAGGCATATCTCATCATATATCATATCATCATCATCAATCATCACCACGCGGGTAAAACCGCGGGGCGCATCTAGTACATAATGATAATTATATGGACTAGTCAATTTAAAAAAAAAACTACAGTGGTCGCTTACCATCAAGCGGCCCGTAATCTTGTTTGCCACTTAATACATTTAAAAAACCACAAACACCGTTTATCTCGTGACCCATATAATTGTATTGTTCTCTATGCCCATAGACAATAATAAAAGTATATGAGTCACAGATTTTATAATAGTTACTGAAAATGAGTAACAGCTGCGCCGCGACCTTGCAAGGTTCAATGACATTTATGTTTACACAAGAACCAGTAATAATAATAATCAGTAGCGGGTTAGAACATTTGAGTTATCTATATAGACTACCAATAGCTAGTGGATTGCTCAAATGTTATTGTAGTAGCTGCAGTATTGTAATTAATTATTAGTGTTTTATTTTGATACAGGCATTTGCCCCTTTGAAAAAAATAATTGGTTGTCTGTAAAGTCGGTTTACGGACGATAGAGTTACGTGATAACGTCATAATCATTTATGACTTTGACTTTGACTTTGATTATTTTATGTAATACAAAACTCAGGTGGAACGTTACGCGGAACGTTACTATTTTTCATGAGTGTTGCTGGTATTCATCAATTTATAAAACGTTATCACGTCAAAAAAAAAAAGAACCAGCTGCTGACACACAAACTGTCGTCGAATCTGTGGCAATCTGCGGAAATTGAATCTTTCGCGCTATTGCATAATCAGTCACTTCCCTCAAAAGAGTTTTGGATTACGGCCAAAACTCTCTACCTCTCTACTCTGCCGATGGATAATGTGCGTTAGCGAATAGCCCACCCTGTCCAATGTTGGAGTTTTTAGACTACCCAAGGGCCTCCGACATTACCTAACGCATTTTATCCCAAGACAGCTAAGACATGTAGAAAGGAATGACGAAAAGTAATAAAGATTTAACAGGTAATGAGAATTGAAAACCGTAATCAAGTGAAGTTTACTCTTACCAGGTGTTAACTTGATTTAGCTGTTTAAAAAACATTAAAAAACAAAACATATATGTTTGTTTAATATTAACATATAATACATATACAAAGAGAAAAACATCGATAACGATGTTTAACCGTGAATTCTCAGCCATATCTATGGCTTTTTAAGTTTGTCACATGTGTCTGTAAACCACGCGAGCGGTTCCGCTAGCGTGCTACCGTACCTACTAGTAGCTACTTGTGATTCATATGTCAAAGATGAACTTGATTACATTAAATTGATTAACGCAAACTTTCAACTATAATGATTATATACAAATTTTACAAAAAAATGGAACCGACTTCCACACTCAAATTTATGAAAAAACTTGTTGACGTTATTACACACATTTAAGAGGAAGGGAAGGAAAAGGAGGAGATTCTCAAACCTCCTCCTTTTTTTGAAATCGGTTAACAAAATTGACATATTTTTGACAATATTTCCTAAAAATATTTTATTGTGTTAAAAAGTCTCGTTGTATCTCTGTCTCATCTGTTCTATTGAAATAGTTTAGGAAATTAAGATTATGAAACATAATATGAATTTATTAGTCACTTTGGGTATTACCGAGATGGCTTCTAATATAAGATTTTTTTTTTTTTTTTACATATTATAAGTTTGCGTTTGACAACTGTCTCACCTGATGTTAAGTGATGACGTTGTCTAGGATTTAGCACGCAAAATCAAATTCAAATCAAAATCAAATCACGATTTTGCTTAGAAACATCCTTGTATAAGACCTCAATACAAAATAGAACTACATACACCAGGTTTCGGGTTCACATAAGTATTTATTATTTCAGCTTATAACTGCTCTTAATTAGGTATTTAGTTTGTTTTGAAACACATTTTCCTGTAAGAAAAGATAATAATTTAACCCATTGTATCAATTTTGTGTTGGGAAAATACGTTGTTTTAGTAAAATTATATACAAATGATAAAGTTCTTTGAACTGTTTATTATTTATGCAAAAGTAGTAAACATACATGTTTAATTCAATAGTAAAGCGGTAAGTAGCGTTTCGGTTATTTTAAAGAATTCACGGCATTATAGATGGTTATGCTCAACAATATATTTGTTTATCCTACTATCCTACTAATATTATAAATGCGAAGGTTGGTCTGTATGTGTATACGTGAGTATGTTTGTTACTTCTACGCGCTCAAACGGCTACACCGATTTCGATGAAATTTGGTATGAAGATAATTTAAACCTTGGATTAACACATAGGGTACTTTTATCCCGGAAAAAGTTCCCATGGAATAATTGATGTAGCGGGAAAACCGTAATCCACGCGGGTGAAACCGCCAGGCGTTACTAGTTTAGTTATATAAAAGCTGACCTGGCAAACGTTGTCCTGCCATGTAAATTATGGAAATGTCAAACTGAAACTACTGTTTTCATTTAAAATTATTTCGATATTTCATTAAAAAAAAACTCAAATCAAGAAAAAAAGGAAAGAAGAAAGAAAGAAAGAAGAAAATCTTTCTTCTTCTTTCCTTTTTTTCTTGATTTGAGTTTTTTGTTTAAGAAAGAAAGAAAGAAGAAAATCTTTCTTCTTTCTTTCTTTCAGAAAAATATTTAAGAGGAGAGAGGAGAGGAAAAATATTTAACGGTCTATTCTCAGAACTACTAAATATATACATAAATATTCATGAAAATTCAAGCCCTTCCGGATGACTTTGGTTACAAAGTTACAAACACTGTGACACGGAAGTTTATCTCATCTCATCTCACTAATATTATAAATGTGAAAGTTTGGATGGATGGATGGATGGATGGATGGATGTTTGTTATTCAATCACGCCAGAACGGCTGAACGTATTTGAATGAAATTTGGTATGTAGATACTTTAGGGTCCGGAATAACACATAAGCTACTTTTCATCATCATCATCAATCATCATCACGTGGGTAGAACCACGGGGCGCAGCTAGTATTATATATATTTATATAAGTGTATATTTTTCAAGAGGACGCAGACGCGGTAGAATTACACAGACTACACAGACTAATCGGAAATAGTAGTATCAAATTTCAACTACGCAGAGTTCCAGTAGGCGTCTAGTGGGCAGTACGCAGTAGGAGGCGTACAGACGTACAGACAAACAGTTGGTACTAGTCAGCGACATCGGCGATAGCACACGGGCTCTCCGCAACCTGATAACTGGCGCGTGAAATACACACTGATAAGCACAGATTCCTATAACCTGGGGCTATATAACTGATAACAACTAATTTAACTGGAATTCACAGCAGATATATTTTTAATAATGTCTGTTTTGTTTGTCTTCGAGTCACGAGTGAATAGGCAGACGTGCTCCATCGCACACCCATCAGGTGAGAAAGTAGTCAAATGCCAGCCTATTCTGAATATCCCTTGCCTGCGATCTTAGTCAGGTCGTCTGTCCACCTGGTCGGTGGCCGTCCTATGCTGGAAAATTACGTAGTACTTAAAAAATAAAATAGTGTAATTTGTTAATTTGATTCCTGTAAACAATGCTTACTGTGAGAGAGTCTTTAGCCTTCCTAATAGCTTGAATTCGAAAGAACGACACCGCATGGCATTTGACCTAATTAAAGTGGAGCTATTAAACCGATTAAATTTTAAGTCATTTTTGGCACACCGCCAGAACGAAATATAAATCTATAATAGTTTCAGTTCTGAATTGAAAAAAAAGACGTGTGGCACTCGAGGACTGCCGCGGTAAAGCTATTGCATAGCATTTTTATCAACTTATGCAACCAATGCCACCTAGAGGCGAGTTGCTGAACTAACCAGACAAGCATGATATTTAAAAAAAGGCTATTCATCGATAGATAGCAAAACTAAAAAGTATCACCGCTGTGCCGGTCGGAGTAGGGTGTGTGTTAGGTTATTTTCGTTACGGAATTTCTGGATTCGGTCTCCACGATAAGGCCCGCGATAGAAGCTATGCAATAGTTTAGTAATATTTTAATTAGCTTTTTAGTTATTCCGATAGAAACCCCCAAAATCCCGACATTTTGATAATTTATCCAGATATATCAATTTGCTGATCTGGCAACCCTAGGCGGCTAGTTAGTTATATAATTATAACTGAGTACACGGCACTACGGCCGACTGGGCCGGATCGGGTCGTTGGGTGATCGGTACGCGAGCTTCACTGATAACTGTATGAATTTCCAACTGATTACAGGAATTAGGTATAATTACTGCAATCAGTTGGGAATTCATACAGTTTGCTCGTTTGATATGACTTATCGGGAGGGAAATGCCCAAGTAGCAGTTTTTTAGTTACACCTATGTGATCTGAACCTTACGATTGGAAAAATATTGATTTTTGTAATATTTTTCTTTTTGCGTTCGTAACTAGATAGGGCGACCGCTTACGGCATTTTTAACTGAGCGCTACAGTGCTCCGAATGGCACGTTAAGCTGTCGACCCCGGTAGTCTTCTTGGAACAGTCGTCAGGCCATGTCGGATCTAAAGACTCTAATCCGTCTAAGCCAGCGTGGTGGAACGTTGCCAATACTTCTCCAAGGCGCAGTAGCATTCTATGCGCGAGTTCGTCCGAAAAAGTACTGCTACCATAATATATTCTAATGGTAATTCTTATACAATTAATTATATAATTAAAAAGCTATTATATTGCAACAGTTTCCTCATTCAGTTCACTGGCGCCAAAGTATCAGACATTGATAACAACTTGATAACACCCTGATATCGGTGATTGTGCGAATAGGTACAACAACAAAAATAAGTCAATGTTCGCTATTTTTTTTATTAATGCCTTTATATACTTACTTAACATTATAAAGCGAAAATATGTATGTATCGATATTGTTACTCTTTCACGCTGAAACGGCTGAACGGATTTACATACAATTTTGAGTGAATATAACTTACACCCTTGAATAACACATAAGCTATTTTTTATCCTGGATAAATATAGTTTATAGAGGAAATTCACGGGGCTAGGTTCTAGTGTGAACGCGATGCGCCCAAGTCCTTTGGAATTGCATCAAATTGATCATGTTAAGGTATTGTGTAATCTCATTTTGTACAGATAAATGATAGTAATTGGTGTACAATAAAAGGAATGAATTGTTCACATCACGATACTTCTCCATGATACGGCTGATAATTCGTAGTGGCTTACGCAATTTTGTTAATAATATGTATAATGTTGTGAGCTTTGTTTATTATGTACTCATAACTAATGCATTGGTGTCAATGACCTTTCATACAGTATACGTAGCAAAAATATTTATTTACTTTACAAGTGGGGAAAGTTGATTTTTGGCGTGAGTGCTTGAATTGAAACCTAAACAAGCGAATGGTTCTAGGATTAGGATTCAAAAGAAGAACCCTGAGTGTAGCAAGGTTTCAAAACACGAAACGCTAAAAAACTTTATCCATGAGTGAAACACAACAATTTTCACCACACTAGCACTTACTAGCTACGAACTTGCAAGTCGCGTGGCGTGAAGGATTCGTACACAGGATTCCTTCAGAGCGATATTTAAACTTTGTCTCATCGATCATTAAACGGGCAAAAGTTTCCCCATTTATGCATACAACATTACAACGGAACCTGGACGGGAACAACGGAATTACTTGAAAAGATAGGCATAAGAGCCCCACTCGACCCATATAGAAGGCCTTGCCGTCTTCACATACCATATGCTAAAACTAACTATATAGATGAAACAGTTTTCTATTACGGGCCAGCCGCATATTTAACGACATATCCTTACAGCACGATATTGATATATTTAATACGCCTGTCGACCACCTTAAGCGTTCAATTACTAAGTCATACTATGATTCCTTAACTTAAGGAATGCACTGGTTATATACTTTGATTCTTTAAGTTAAAGAAGGCATAGCTTATATATATATTTAAACTTATATATTTCTATTTCTTATGAAATTTATCAGTGGAATCTTGTAATTAGCCTTAAGAATCTGTACAAATAACCCTAGCTTAAGTACCTAGCCGTAAGATTCCCTAAAATGTAATAAATAAATAAACATAAAAATGTACAAACTCACGAAGTGTAATTACAAATCATTATACATACTGAAAACAAAACAAGTAGCAGAGAATTTAAAAAAGCGCGCTCTTCTCTGATTGGTCACCATTTGACAATAGCTTTGTTAGCCTTCTTCACTTACTCTACAGTCTACACGAAAAAATCATTCAAATCGGTCCAGCCGATTATGATGTTCAGTGACATACACACGAATTATATATATGAGGATTTGGATAACTGACACGCTTATTTTTCAGGGGACTCATGGTAGGCATCACGAATCTTTTAGTTATTTCGTCACACAATCAAATGAGACATTTACGTGATCAAACGCAGCCAAATCTATTCAAGAAAGCGGCAGGTATGCTCCAAATGGCGCCGTCCACGTGCGTGGTGTGAGCAGTAGTGCGAAATAAGTCTTACGTGGACCGAACCACGTGGATCCGGTATTAACATTCTGTACGGTACCTCTGCCTCTATACCGGTCTAATGTGACGAAAGTAAATGTATATAGTCGCGTGTCGTTTCGTCCACGTCACCGCCCACGATCCTACTCTAGGCGTCTTTTAACCGACTTCAAAAAAGGAGGAGGTTATTTATGATTCACTGTATGTATTTTTTTATTTTATGTTCAACGTTTTCTCCTCCATTTTTGGACCGAATCTCAAACTTGTTTGTTTGATAGAGTGTATCTCCGAGATGGTCCCATATAAATTTCATCAGAATCGGACAAGCGGTTTTTGAGTTACACCCCAATAACAGAAACGTGTTACGTCTACTTGGATGATTGATGGATGAGATGGTTCCACTTTTTTTTCACCCTTTTCAGTGACCTTCGCTATTCACGGGATCAATTGTCATTGTGTATGTTCACCATACACATTATTATTTCTCCAAACAACAAACAATAAGCAAAGACATACGGGTCGAATTTAGAACCTCCTTTTTTAAAGTCGGTTAAAAAGTGTGGAACAACTTGTCGAAGTCGGTACCATGAGCACAATATTTTGATAATAGTTACTTTTCGGTAATCTGGTACCGACTTCAACAAGTTATTCCACACTTTTGAGTTTTAATGTCGGTTCCATCTTTTTTTTTGACGTGATAACGTTTTATAAATTGATGAATACCAGCAACACTCATGAAAAATAGTAACGTTCCGCGTAACGTGCCGCGTAACGTTCCACCTGAGTTTTGTATTACATAAAATAATCAAAGTCAAAGTCAAAGTCAAAGTCGAAGTCGAAGTCGAACTCAAAGTCAAAGTCAAAATATAAATTATTATGACGTTATCACGTAAATCTATCGTCCGTAAACCGACTTTACAGACAACCAATTTTTTTTATTTTTTATTTTTTTAATATTCCCGTCTGTCTCCATGATATGTCCCCCCATGGGGACAAACGGTAAGAAAAGTTACCGTCTGTCACCCGACGAGCGATAGGGGGACAGACAGTACATAATAATATTAAAACTTCATTTTACATTATTATTACCGTTTGTCCCTTTTAGGATTGAGTTATTGGAGAGTTGTAAGATTTGTTTTACAAAGTAATTCGTGACGGGCCCAAAGGCTGCAACTTTAGATGTAGTTCTCGTCATAAATTGACTTAATTTGGTTTAGTTATCATAAACCATGTATTATGGATGGACGCTTTAGTTAATCCTTGATAAGGTGCTCTGTATGTGGTGACCAGTGTTGCCAGATAATATAAAAGTACCCATAGCTATTGCTCTGATGCAATATTGAACTTATGTCTAGACAGGGGAAAAACAGCACTGACTAACTAGTTGATATCGCTGTGGTTAGCATCGAATGCCCCATGGGGTAAATACCCTAAACATTACAGATCTCGAAAACAAACAACTTTTTTTATGAGGGGTTTCAAGTCCCAGTTCGAGTCCCTGTATTTAATGACAAAGTTAAAGAATTTACCTTACGCAAAATTCTTTAACTGAAACTTAGCCGAAATTCATAGTGTCTCGATGGTTCACAAATAACACACACTACACTGATTAAACTATCACTTTATTTTAACCGTATGTACTTATATATTAATCTGTATGAATCTCTTAAGTTTGACGCGTTCGGCTACATTCGAGTTTTGCGGAGAATCTTGCTTGCGCGATTCAGCCGAACGTGGTTTGTTTAGTAACGCCATCTAGCGGCACGGAAGAGAACTAATTACAACCTTGCTTTAATAGGGTCTGTGTTTAGACATACCGCCCACCAAAGGACGTAGTACTTTTAAAAACAAAAAAGCTATATAATGCAAGTTTCAACTCTAAACTGACAAACATATACAACCGCCCACCATGACAAAATAAGAAATTGTAAATTAAAGAAACAAAAACAGCAAGCAAGTGGTTTCTCTTATTACAAAATTAAAGATAATACTAATGAAGTGAAATTATTACTGTAAGCAAGACATAGTCTGTCACAAATCTTATACTTGTTTACGAATTTTAAAACGGTTGTATTACTTAAATTTACTAAGTCGCTTTTGGCAAAAAACACAGCTTACTACAAGGTCTCTTACAGATACCATTCTTGGTTTTTATAGATACTACTCTTGTTACATCATCTTTTCCACTGTGCTTCTGTATAATTTTACCCAACCACCATTTGGCCGGTGGAATGTTTTTATCACGTATAATGACTATATCATCGACTTCTGGTTCTGATTTCTTAGTGGTCCACTTATATCTCTGGTTCAAGGTCACTAAGTATTCGTCGGACCATTTCCTCCAAAAGTCAATCATCATTTTTTGGCAGTACCTCCATCGCCTCAGGTCTGTCATTTTGTACTCCTCGCAAGTCTCATCCGGTATTATAACTAGTTGTTCTCCCACCAGAAAATGGCCAGGAGTTAAGGGCGTCGGGTCGTCTGGATTCTCACTCAAATATGAAAGGGGGCGTGAATTGAGACACGCTTCTATCTGGGCTAAAACTGTAGTTAGTTCCTCGAAGGTTAGGGTAGAGTTGCCGACGACTCTCTTTAGATGTGTTTTTGTACTGCGCACCCCCGCTTCCCATAGACCTCCAAAATTGGGTGTAAGTGGAGGAATAAATTTGAACGTAGTTCCTTCGTTCGCCAAAAGGTGCTGAAGTTCATCAGGCAGCTGAGAGGTGGAACGGTTAAACATTTCTCGTAATTCTTTTTCAGCTCCGATAAAGTTAGTACCATTATCTGAATATAACGTCAAGCAATGACCTCTCCTCGATACGAATCTACGGAATGCGGCAATAAAACCTTGAGAAGTTAAGTCTGAAACTGCTTCTAGGTGTATTGCCTTTGTAGTAAGGCAAACGAACAGACAAATATAGCCCTTGTATGATTTTGACCCACGTCCAGGCGAAAATCGGATGTTGATGTGACCTGTAAAGTCAACTCCAGAAATTTTGAATGGTCTCATTGGCTTAAGTCTAGCTTCTGGAAGCTGCCCCATAAAAGGGTTGTTGTTTTGCTGTGAATGCCTTAAGCAAGTAACGCAGTTTCTGTAACACCTTTTTGCCAAGTCTCGAGCGCGTATTATCCAGTATTGTGACCTTAAAACGTTCAACATCAGTTGCGGTCCTCCATGCAGTGTTTTGCGATGAGCGTCTAGAATTATTAACTTAGTGAGATGACAATCACTAGGTAAAATTATAGGGTGACGCTTTTCATACTCTACAGGAGCTTCGTGTATTCTTCCTCCTACTCTTACAATTCCGTTCTCATCTAAAACTGGATGAAGAGTATGTAGTTGACTTCCTTTTGGGACACTATGGCTAGATCTCAAATACTTGATGTCTTGCTTAAAGTAATGGTATTGTGTCTCCTTTATACAAAACTGTAGCATGTTTTTAGTTTCTTCTCTACTCACAATTGTGCATAAATCCTTTCGTTGATGTTTAGGTAACCTCAAATTTATAATCTTTTTACAATAGGATAGAACTCTTAGCATCCGAGGTAAGTCTGAAAATCTTGACCAAATAAACTCTTTACTATCGTCTACAGTAGTAGTTAAAGCTTTAATCGCTCTTGTCTCTTCCGATGTCTTAAAATTGATAAAAATTTCCTTTTTATAATCGTTTTGCCTTAAGCAACTTGGACCATGCCACCACAGTTCATGGTCTAGTAGCTCTGAAACTGAAAGTCCTCTGGACGCACTATCAGCTGGATTTTGGTCTGTGTTGACGTGTCTCCATTGGTCCCGATCTAGCATGGTAAGTATCTCAGATATTCTATTACTCACAAAAGTCGTCCAACGGCTAGGTTCTCCTGCTATCCAAGCTAAAACGACCGTGCTGTCAGACCATGCGTATATTTTGTTCTTTGGAATATCCATAATTTGAGACACTTCGTAAGCTAGTTGTGTGGCTAGCAACGCTGCACATAGTTCCATACGAGGAATTGAAATCTCTTTCTCTACTGGTGCGACTTTAGTTTTAGCTGTTATAAGATTGACAGCGATGCTGCCGTCACTACTCGTACATTTCAGGTAAACCGAGGCGGCGTAAGCTGCGAGGGATGCATCCCCATATGCATGAAGCTCCACTTCATCATTGCGCTTGGTATGTAACCATCTCGGTATAGCAATCTTCCTTGCGTTAGGTAAGTCCGATTTAAATAGTTGCCATTCTTGTAATAGTTGTGGGGTTAGCTTTTCATCCCATGACAATTTAGCTTTCCATAATTTTTGGATAAATATCTTTGATGTGATAATTATTGGAGCAATCCAGCCCATTGGATCGTAGAGCCGGGCTATTTGTGACAAAATCATTCTTTTAGTCACGTTCTCTCTCGTTTCATTGTGCTCAGGTAATTGAAATTGATACTCGAATTGATCATTTGTCTTATTCCATGATAGACCTAGAACCTTGATACTATCATTCGATTTAAAAATCACTGACTGATTAGATCTCTGACTTTCTTCGTTTATATGGTTTAGCAATTCGTTACTGTTACTACACCATTTCTGGAGTTCAAATCCTCCAGCTTTCATCAGCTTATTCATTTGTTTATAAATCTCGATGGCCTCATCGGCAGTGTCACAGCCGGTAAGTAAATCATCCATATAATAATCTTGATGAGTAATCTCAGCAGCTAGCGGACATGTCACTTGCTCATCTTTGGCTAGTTGTTGCAAAGACTTGACGGCCAAGTATGGTGCACAGGATGTTCCAAAGGTAAGTCTCAAAAGCTTGTAGTGCTGAATTGGATCGTGTGGACTAGACCTCCATAATATTCTTTGGAAATCTGTATCACGATCGTCAACACGAATTTGACGATACATTTTTACCAGATCAGCAACAATGCATATACCATGGCGTCTCCATCTCATTAGAATGTGGCGTAAGTCATCTTGTAGTTTTGGTCCGACGAGAAGATTGTCGTTTAGTGAGACATTATTAATTCCCTTACTCGATGCGTCGAACACAACTCTTAATTTAGTTGTTTCCTTGTCTTCTCTGACCACTGCATGGTGTGGTAAATAAACTACATAAGGATCATTTAATTCTCTCTCGTCTATTATTTGGCTCATGTGATTTTGATTGATATAATCCTCAATCGCATTCGTGTATTCTTTATGTAAGTTAGGGTCTCTAATTAACCTCTTTTCTAGTGACTTGAATCTTCTCAAAGCTATGTCTTTCGACTGACCATGCAAACATTCTGGATTAGCACTTTTAAAGGGCAATCTTACAATGTATCGACCTTCTTTATCTCGATATGTTGTTTCTTCATAAATTTCTTCGCAACGTGCTTCTTCCTTTGTCATTATTTTCCCGATACTATTAGGCTCTCTTTCTATTTCCCAAAATTGTTTTAAAATTTGGTCTTCCTTTATTTGTATGTGCATGCTAATGACTTTCCTATCTTTCGTCAATAACTCATTATTAATCTTTCCAGATAATATCCACCCTAGTTGGGTATTTTGCGCGACAGGTCCATTCAATGTAGAATGCCTCATAAGACCTTCCAGTAGGATTTCGCTAAGTATTTCCACTCCCAAAATTATATCTATTTTTCCAGGTGTCCCGTACGTCGGGTCAGCTAAGGGTAAGCTGCCAATTTCTGGCCAGCTAGGTATTGATGATTCTCTGGATGGTAAGAAGGATGTAAGCTTCTTTAACACGAATGCCTCGACAGGTATCGAGAATAAAGGGTTATGTATAGACTCTATCTCGAAGGAAACCATATTTTTCGTTCTTGTTTGACCGTCACCAATTCCCGACACGACGCCATTCACCGATAATCCCTTGAGTTTCAGAGATTGTGCAGTAGCCTCGTTGATGAATGAAGCTTCGGAACCTTGGTCGATCAGTGCTCGAACAGTTTGTGAATAACCAGTAGGCGATTTTATTTTAATCATAGCTGTAGCTAGTAAAACTCTATTTTGTTGATTCTCTTTTGCAAAGTGAGCTACGACTCTCATCTCATTTGAATTGCTCGATTGTGGTACTTCAGTAGAAGTTTTCTCAGAACTCGTAGACTCAACTGCAGGGGATTCTAGATTAAAGGCTCTCTCTAGGTGCAGAAGTGTATGATGCCGCCTGCCACACCGACGACAACAGGTAGAAACGTGACAATTCTTTACAGCGTGAGAGGAAGAGAGGCAGTTGAAACACAGACCATTGGATTGTATGAACTCAGTTCTCTTCTCGGGAGGTAGTGTTGCCAACTGCTTGCATTGGTACAATGCGTGTTGCCCTGAACACATCACACAGGAAGAACTCTTTTTTCCCTCTTGCACGGCTGAATGGAAAGATCTCTTTTTTACGGTTGAATTTGTAGTGTTGCTATATTGTAACGGTTTTGCTATAGATTTTCCGCTGTAAGCGAAAGATGGCTGTAGCATCTCTAAAGTTCTAAATCTCATCTCAAGAAATTTCTTTAATTGTGCCCAGGTTGGTAAATTATCATCGCCCGAATCCATTCTGCTCATCTCAAGCTCCCATAACTTCCGTGACTCAGGATCCAACTTTGATACTACCAAGTAATTGATAATAGCATCCCAGGTACTTGTGTCTATATGTATATTGTCCAAAGATTTTAAGCATGCAGATGTCGTGTCCAGTAGTAGCTTCAAAGCGGTAGGCGACTCACTTGTAATATTTTTTTGTGCAAACAAGCGTTTCATAATCTCGTTGGTATTATAGCGTTTGTTGGTGTAACGACGGGTAAGCTGACTCCACGCCTCGGCATAGTTCATCTCTGTAGTAGATAGATTTTTCAGTAGAACCTCAGCTTCTCCGGTCAAGCAACTCTTTAGGTAATGTAGCTTTTGCACGGCACTCAAATTAGCATTTTTATGAATAAGGGAGTCGAACATGTCATGAAATGTCTGCCATTCTTCATAACCACTAGAAAATTTAGGTAAGTGTATTTGCGGTAACTTGACTTCACAACCAGATGTCCCTGAGGTACCCGTAGTGATACCAGTTGCCGAACAAGTCTCTTGAGTTTGTTTACGTGCCTTTAAATCATCTTTAAGCCTTGTCTTATAATCTGCGTAAATATCTTCGAACTGTGTGTATACATCTTCCTCAAAATACGTAAGTTTCACTTTATCTTCCTTATCTGTAGCAGAAGAAATCTCTTTATGACCCACCAAAAACGATTCGCAAAGTTTCTCCAATGCCTCCATCTTTGTCTCAATATATGTAGCAGTAAGCCTTTCTTTCGGTGACTTTTTATAGTTTGCTTGTGCTTTTCTTATACGCTCAAATAACTCTTCTTGCATTCGAATGATTCCTTTAAGTTTATCAGCCATATTGTAGTCACTGCTCAACTTCACACTGAATTCTTATGAGTCCAAATTATGTATAAAATATTCTAAGTCCAAAACACTTGTAATTTTTTCAAGAATTGATCATCGAAATTTTCTAAGTGTTCGACACTTGTAATATATTAACGACTCGAACTCTGAATTTTCTAAGTCCAAAACACTTGTAATTTTTTCAAGAACTGATCATCGAATTTTTCTAAGTCTTTAACACTTGCAATATTTTTACGAATAGTCCACTGATTTATTCTAAGTTCTAAACACTTGTATTATTTTTCACTTTACTCACGATTTTACTAAGTCCATAATCCCTGGTTTCGGCACCAATATGTCTCGATGGTTCACAAATAACACACACTACACTGATTAAACTATCACTTTATTTTAACCGTATGTACTTATATATTAATCTGTATGAATCTCTTAAGTTTGACGCGTTCGGCTACATTCGAGTTTTGCGGAGAATCTTGCTTGCGCGATTCAGCCGAACGTGGTTTGTTTAGTAACGCCATCTAGCGGCACGGAAGAGAACTAATTACAACCTTGCTTTAATAGGGTCTGTGTTTAGACACATAGCTACACCTGATTGCTCATTTTAATTATTTAAACATACATATATAGGGTATATATATATGCTTTTCTATCTACTTATTTATGTACCAACATACGGTGTTGTAGTTTTTGAATGGCGTGGTGGTACCGGCCTAGAATAGAACCCCCCCTCTCTACCCGGGTGCCGTAAGAGTCGGCTAAGGGATCACGTACCAGAAGGTGGGCAGCAGCGCCTTCTGAGGATCGGAAATCATGCAGTGCTCGCCAACCCGCTTGCCAAGCGTGGAGAGTATTGGCAAATCCCCCCTATGTGGGAGAGGTGTATGTCCAGCAGTGGCAGTCCTATGGCTGAGATGATGATGATAATGATGAGTTTGTTCGTTACAAACAAAGATACAAAATAATGACATGCTTATTTTTTGTAATATATATTAGACAGATAGATAGATTAACTCTGTATTGCAACACCTTCACATGAAACTTATATTATGACTTAGTAGTGATGTTGACGGCTGGTCCTGAGTCATTATTTACAACATTATTAGATACGTGTTTATATTTAATTATACGGTAATCATTGCGAAAATTATGCCACCAATGTGCTCTTTTATGTCTGATGCAACATTTTGTTTACATTGAAAAAGCGCCACATAGCGCGTTTTGAGATGCATATTTTTAAATTGAGGCCAATGTAGTTGGCTACGTGAGAAATGAATCCGATTCCGTTTTATTGTCACTAAACTTTTTTTTTCATTTGTTCATATTAAAAATTACAAATTATATCACATATCAGAGGTTTACTATGGTATTTTATTATTATAGTAATATGAAGTCAGGGATTAACGATTATGTATCGCTTTCTAATTAATAAGGTTTAGTGCTTAATTCGACGCGTCGAATAAGTTTCGCGACATTGTCAAGGATGTACCCAACGACCATCTAAAAAAAATGTTATTGTAAATCTGGGATTGGGTGCATTGGGTGATTCACCAAGCTTGGACTATGATGTAATCTGACTTTATTTCTATAATTTGATCCTTTCAGTAACTTACATTATTATTATTATGTACGTAACTGCAATTAATCAACTCTGTTGATAATCTGTTGCCGTATTTGCGCGTCACATTTTTTTTTTTTTTTTTTTTTACTATTATAAGTTTGCGTTTGACAACTGTCTCACCTGATGTTAAGTGATGACGTTGTCTAGGATTTAGCACGCAAACCTACATCGTTCTGGTGAAGCGGTGGCGGATCGTGGGAGTTCACTTCAAAGTCACTTGCGCCAATTCTAATGTATAATCAGACTGTAAACTAGAAGTGAGTTACACGATGCGCTCACCTTCTTGGGCCACCAAGATACAGGCTTTGCTTAGTTTGGAGCCCACAGGTTATATCATATATTAAATTTGGTTTACTAGATACCAGTTAGAAAATAGATCATTTTAACTAGTTTTTACAAATTGAACTTAAATGTAACTGTGGCCTAATAAAATATTATTATTATTATTAAAAAAAAAAAAAAAACTTACTTTTCAAAAAAATTGTGGTCTGCTAAATAGAACAGTTGTGTTTGTTGATACGGCTTGTGAATACCCTGGTACAAGTAGGTACATACAATTTATCACATCCTTTAGTTGGTTTATCAATGGTCTAAAAGTGTACATTCCCGTAATGAGAGATACGCATTCATTGCTGTGGTTTAAAATTCAGATTATTCACTATATTTGAATTATTCACGCTACAAGTCGGTTCAAAATATGACAATGTCCGTACATGTTTGTGGTGTGACGTCATTTGTAGCATTCTTATAGCGTGAATACGGTGTTCAAGAAAACGAGGTAGTGCGGCGTGTGTGCTAACGTCAAATTCAATTGACCAATTGACATTCGCCATTTGATGGTGGTGTATCAAAACAAAGTTTTCAACTTTTATTGTTCAGGGAATAGATAGTTACGCAGTGTTTTGCTAAGTTGCACTTAGCGATTTAAACATAAATCACGATACTTAACTTGGCAAAAAATTACAATCAGCTGATTTCTCTGACATTAGCACACAAAAGCGTACAATTTGCGGTTTATTTTTGGTAGCGTGTATATAACGTTATGTCTGTGAATACAATTTTAAACCGGGCGTATTCACTGTGAGCACTGTATTCAAATACTCCTGAGAATAAACCACACTATACTACACACTATATATATAAGTGGGAAATGAAATACAAAGACTTATTAATTTGATTCATAAAGCTTGAAAATAACACCAGTGAATGATAAGTTGAAAGGGAATACATTGGCTTGGTATGGGCATGTCCTGAGGAGGGATGAAAAACATATAACAAATAGAGTATTTAACATAAATATGGATGGATATAGAGGTAGAGGAAGGCCGAAGAAGGTATGGTTGGACTGTGTGAAGAATAATATGTTTATGAAAGGTGTGAACACTGAGATGACTCATGATAGAAGAGAATGGAAAAGAAAAACATGTTATGCCGACTCCACCTAGTGTGGGTCAAGGACAAAAAGAAGAAGAGAATGCTAGATCAAATTCCTAATATTTTTTTGGATTTAATGGATCTAATTTTGAGCACTACCTACCTATATCATCCGATGGTCGTTGACGATGTGGACGAAGATAGTCACGCTGTGTCTAGAAAATTGACTAGTGCTTAAGGAATTATTTATAAAAACAATGATATTTTACTAAAGATGATGTATATGCATACTGCGCGGTGCTCAGATTTTGTTCCTTTACGACATAAACATGCTTACTGCGACAGATAATACGGTACAAATAATATAGAAAAGGATAGCTATATGTTTAGACTTGCGCTTGACATACGAAAGTTACTACAATTGACTTAATTTTGCCGCCTCAGTTTCCGCGCGCTTGTGCGACATCTACCTCATATAAACATATAATATTATTGTATAAAAAGATTTTCGAGCGACCATATTTTTTCTTAATCAAAAATAAAACGCGCTTGAACAGCAACAGCTTTGATAAGGCTGTTTAAACCTTGTTTGCTACCTACGCTTGTTCCTTCAAATGGTGTAAGGTAAAGAAAACAAAGACATTTTGGGGATACCTCTTGAGTGCTCACAAATTTGCATGGTGGTAGGGTTCTTTCGAGTAGGTACCCGCCTGGCTAGCTACCACCCGCAAGCTGGAAAAACTGTCACCAAACACATAGTATTCAGGCAGCAGTCCTTGAGACTTTAGAGTCAGTAAACATTCTAGCGTGATTACATCTCCGACCACAGCGTCACTGACCACCAGAGAGAGATAGTGGTCAAACATTATCTGTATAGTAATAAAACAAATAGAGAACAGTGAAGCAGGGATCAGTCAAGTCTCTCAAATACGTCAATCGCATAAATAGATGTCATTTGAACAACCTCAGAGGACGCGTGGACTAGCGGTCTACGTGAAGAAATGCCTTGACCTAGATATCAAAATTAAATCCGTGGTCTAAAAAGGAGATGCTACGTGACGAGTAACATGAAGATATTGTACTGAGTGTGAGTATGGTACTTTATTAGGAGACGATGGCTTGCATGCCATAAAATCGACTCGTTCCTCTCTAATCCATTTGCCTTTTTAACCGACTTCAAAAAAGAAGGAGGTTCTAAATTTGACCCGTATGTTTTGTTTATGTTTGTTACCTCAGAACTTTCGACTGGGTTAACTTCGACTCAAATTTCATGCCTTTACATTAGAAGTGAAACTCACCAATTTAATTAGGTCAGAGTTAACCGCTTTTCATATTAAAAAACGTATTATCCAAAAGTAAATGAAACGGTTTTTAACCGACTTCAAAAAAAAGAAGGAGGTTGTCATTTGACCCGATTTTTTAGATTTGTTTGTTTGTTACCTCAGAACTAAATTCAAGTTATTTCACACTTCGAAGTGTTGAAGTCGGTACCATTTTTAGAAAATTTTTACTTATAGCGACGATAAAACTCGTAATAAACCAATATGGAAATAACCATATATTTCTATTATGATATATATAGTTGTTTTAACACCTCTCATTTGCGTATGACAATAATTGTAATCCTCAGCTATTGTACATTCATACAAATGAAACTTATCAGTGACCTCATTGTCTCTGACCATCGAGAGAGAATTTAACAAAAAAGAAAGAAAAAAATAGAATAAAACGAGGGCTCACTTAGTTTGTAGATTATTTAGTGTTGTATACTAATCTGAAACTTTCCTTTAACATCTTTCAAAATGTTGCCTGTTGTTAAGTACGCTTGTCTTAATGGTTAGATAGATAGAAAATTCTTTATTCGTTTCTCCAAGTTTTAAAAAAGTAACTTAATAGATTCATTATGTAAAGATAGCTTATAGCTTACAATATCCTGGAGAAACAAAAGGCGGACTTATCGCTTAAAGCGATTTCTTCCAGTCAACCTTTTGTTTTGGAGGATATATGTTTAATTAATGTTGTAAGAATTTTATAAAAATTTAATCAAAAAAGGGACGGACCATTGGTCTGTAGTGTGTAGTAGTACACTACACTTTATTATTATTAAAAAAAAAATAACATCGAGAGATGATTAAGGTAAACGGTAAAATATCGATTCCTAAAATTGTAATAGAATACGCTTACGCTACACTCATTGCGGACAACCGCAATGAGTTTTGAGTGAAAGTGTGAGTATGGCGGTCTAATTTTAGTTCATTGAGTCCGAAGAATCTACTTCGACTGGTGGTAGTGATTCGGTTATTCAACTGAACTAAACTAAAATGTTGGAAAACTAATCAGTTAATATACGGATACGATAAAGTCTAATTTAGTATGAGACAGATCAATAACATCACTAAAATTAAATGTATTAATTAAATTTGCGGGTAGTTTTAGCGAAATTAAGTCGCCACTTTTTTGGTGCCTACTAAAACTACCCGCAATTGGCCAGCAACGGAATAAAACTAGTCTAATATAAGTGAGATCGGTGTATGGAGTTATACGATTTTAAATTTTAGCGTAAATAGAATACGAGCTATTTTAATTTGAAGAGTTTTAGTGAATTTTTAGCTAGTTTAATGATTAACAGAATTAGCGCCATGACAAATGTATCTACTTTTACAGTTATCTACGTCAAGGCTCATTTATTTCCTACAGAGATGAAGCGTTATACATATAACGTAATGTTTCTTGTTTTTGTAATATTAATGATGTTAGTTCAAACTTCGATTAAAGAGAAAAAAAGAGAGGCGAAGAGTACGTATAAGCGGATTCACATAACATGTGGGGTACGAAAAAAAAAACCAAAAAATGGAACCGACTTCAACACTCAAAAGTGTGAAATAACTGTATCAACAAGTTATTTCACACTTTTGAGTGTTGAAGTCGGTTCCATTTTTTGGTAATTCTTTTTATAAAGTTATTTCACACTTTTGAGTGTTGAATTCGGTTCCATTTTTTGGTATTTTTTTATATAGGTTATATGGCATACAAATACATAAGCTATACAAATATGATTCTTCTATTACTAGGCGAACCGCGACCGCCCCGTATTCTCCTTGAAAAAGACCACCGAATGTGGTTGAAACTATAGTCGGAACCCCCTGACTTATTACATGAGTAATTCCCGTGCTTTATACATTCATAATTCTTTCTGGAATCAGTTCTTATGTATATTTATATTTTACCCATTATATACCTATATTATTTGTTTTAACAATTCTACGATCATAAGCTTATCTATCGATATATTTCGATTATCTATCGTCGATTGAGTATTGGTGTTCGTTATAACTACGTGCACCCTTTTTTACATTGTGACAGGTATTGTGAACCGACTTCAACACTCAAAAGTTTGAAAGAACTTGTTGAAGTCACTACCATGATAGTTCAAAAGTAACTATTATCAAAATATTGTGGATATTGTTATCGACAAGTTATTTCACACTTTTGAGCGTTAACGTCGGTTCCATTTTCGTTATAAAATGTTTTTCAACCTTTTTAGTGACCTTTGCTACTCACGGGATCGATTGTCATTGTGTATGTTCACCGATTTCTCCATCAATATCCATCCAAACTATAATATCGTCGACGTATGCGTAGCACTTTTCAGTTATTGGAGTGTAACTCAAAAACTGGTTGACCGATTTTAATGAAATGGAGGGAAGCACCAGCTTTCAAATAAAAAATAACGGTCAAAATCGGTTCACTCAGCCGAAAGTTATGCGGTAACAAACATAAAAAAAAAAACATACGAGCTGAATTGAGAACCTCCTCCTTTTTTGAAGTCGGTTAAAAACTCAATAAGGCAATCCACCTTACCATAAAGACAGGAGAGTATAACATTGAATGTGTAAAGTACGGATATTTCTTTATCATATTATTTTTCTCTTATCAAAGAACGTGCCCCAACAAATACTGATAACACTGTAGTACACAGTACTGATAACAACCGGGCAAAATGTTTGCAATTAAAATGACATACTTTTTATGCGTGTCACGCGCAGATTAAGCAGTATATACAATAATTCATAGGTAATTTGATAAGGAACTTAAAATATATTGATGATTCATTACGGTGATGAGAAATTTGCTTTAATAATATGTGTTTTTTATGTTTTTGGCACAGGTGTTGACTTATCAATAATCGATTAAATTTACGGGTTGAGCGGGTGTTCTAAAAGTGATTATGGATTTGTATAGTTCTTATATTTTTAAAATGGTTTCCCGCGAACTTTTGATAGATTTGTTTTAAGAAATTAATATGTGCCCTTTGAGGATGCGGGCCGCTTCCAACCGGTCCTTGTGGAAATCAATGGGGGAGGCATATGTCCAGCAGTGGACATCCTATGGCTGAGATGATGATAACGATGATGATGATGATGGTGAATATTTGCCCTTGGTCATTTTTGTACATCTTTTAAAACATGTAACAATGTATGTCCGCAATAACCTGAACAAGTTCAAGGACTTTTTTGCTTATTGTACAAATGAGGATAAAATAATTGTACATAGTATTAGTACATAGTATTAGTACATAGTATAAAACCCTTCTTACACGATTGTATTATATTGTGCAAAAAGATGTACAGACATTGAACAATGTTTCATCACCCAAAAGAAATGTATTAGAGCTGTTTTCGGCTTACGGCAAATAGAATTCTGTAGGTCTTATTTTAGAAATTACAAAATATTGACCTTGATTTCTTTATATGTTTTAGATGTGTGCGTATTTGTATCCAACTAGCTAGTTCGCTGAAAACGTGTAAAATAAGATCTCAATATGTGTATAATTTATATAGACCTATACTAAGATTGACTCTAACGTGTAATAATAGTTATATAATGTGTATTCAAATTTATAACCCAATTCCCAATGAATCCAAAGAATTGACATTTAAACGAATTTTACGACTAGAAAACTGTTTACCAAGCTGATAAAAATCTGTGCTCATTATTAAAACTATTTATTTTTTAAGTATTTTTAAGGATATAATATGTGGTATATTCATACGTCTGTAAAGACACATTTTGGCTGGACAGAACTATTTTATAACATCATGTTTAACCCGAAATCTATGAGTATAATTATTTCATTTCATTTTATTGGTGTACCGTGGTGGTACCGGTCTAGAATAGTACTCCCCCATCTCTTCTCGCGGGTGCCGTAAGAGTCGGCTAAGGGACTACGTATACCAGAAGGTGGGCAGCAGCGCCTTCTGAGGATTGAAAATCATACTGCGCTCGCCAACCCGCCTGCCAAGCGTGGCGAGTATTGGCAAATCCCCCCCTATATGGGGGAGGCATATGTTCAGCAGTGGACGCACATGGCTGAGAAAGAAGAAGAAGATTTTATTACAAAAATCTCAAAAACCGTCACAGAGCTCATAGAAAGAACATTCAAATCAGCTGTAAAACTTGGAAAAGCATAATTATATCAATCAATATTGTCTTGCTGAATATGCAAGGGGGTGTCCATATATTACGTGAGGTAGTTTTAGCGATTATTCATCCCCCCTCTCCCCTTGGTGAGATGTCGTGAGATTTTGCTGGACCCCCTCCCCCCACCCATAATCTCACGTGAGACTTTTGAAAATACATATTTTAAATGTAAATAAATGAATTGTGCTTGATTGTGTTGGATTTAATCAGGATTTGTTATTTGAGATTATAGAGAACTTCACAAAAAATATTTTTACTTAATTTAACCCAGTCTTCTCGCTACATTACAATGTTCCTTGCGGAATAAAAAATACGTGAGTTTTTGTCGAACCCACCCCCTCCCCCATGTGAGTTTGGGTGAGATTCGGCTTGGCCCCCTCCCCCCGTAAGCACCTTACGTAATTAATGGACGCCCCCAAGACATTATTTAGAAGACATAAGATAATATCAATTTTACACGCTAAATGAGTGTATGGTTATAAAATTAACAGACTCTTCTTTTGAGTGAAATACATGGTTTAGGATTTGACAAATCAAATCAAATCAAATCAAAAGGTTTTATTCGCAAGAATACATCGTATTGTACAAGGTCTTAAAAGTATATTGGTTAGTATGTATTCAGCCTGCAAGCAGGCGTGCAAATATTATAAAAAGATACGATAATAATTAAAAGTGTCTACATATAATACAATCTTAAATGAATGTCAATATCAAGATTACTTAAAATTATTACAAAAATGTCAAGAAATTAATAATTAGAATTTACTTATAATTGTCATGAATGGGTTAAATATTCTTTCACACTATAAAATTTTTTTTCCGCCAGCCATCTATTTAATTTAGACCTAAAAAGGTTACCGTTCAGGATTTTTAGGTCATTTGGTAATTTATTATACGTCACAATGCACATATTAAATACGTTTTTTATGTATATATCTTACGATTTGGTGACATTTTAAAATAATTTTATCTCATATATTTACACATAGTTACATTAATTATTTAGCTATCTACTTTTGAATTGTATATCGGCATGTCTTGTATAACGATCACTGTTTTAAGGTAAATAAAGTTTGATTTCTGATGTTAACGTGTAGTCTGTTAAAGTGAATTACTATTTACTGTTAAACATTGTTTAACCTATTCTGATGGCCCATATTTTCTTGCCGGTTTTTGTCAGTATTGCTATATTTACTTACGTATGTCATTCATAAACATATCAAATTGGAAATATATTTTTAGAAGGGTTGATCCGTTCTAATGGATGCTTTCGTCATTATATATCTGTCAAATTTCACTCCAGTCCGTAGATTGGTTTGAACTGAGTAGATCAGTAATCTTTCCAGGTTTACTTTTATTTTTGTAGACTAATTACTAACAATCTGTGTCTCCCAGTCTTCTCATTTCATTTGGAAGAGTTTTTGCGTCTAATGATCTAGTAACGTCAATTCCAAAAGTTTGGAATAAATAAACTTTAAAACCACGGCTAATAAAAATGTGAAAAAACACACACGTGCGTTTTATGTAATCCGCTATTTTTTATGACTTAAACTTCTTCTTGATTAATATCATCCCAATGCCGATGATTCATCATCATCATCTCAGCCATAGGACGTCCACTGCTGGACAAAGGCCTCCCCCATTGATTTCCACAAGGACCGGTTGGAAGCGGCCCGCATCCAGCCCTTGCCTGCGATCTTAGTCAGGTCGTCTGTCCACCTAGTCGGTGGCCGTCCTATGCTGCGCTTGCCAGTCCGTGATCTCCATTCGAGAACCTTTCGGCCCCAACGGCCATCGGTTCTTCGAACTATATGCCCTGCCCACTGCCACTTCAACTTGCTAATCCGCTGGGCTATGTCGGTGACTTTCGTTCTTCTACGGATGTCCTCATTTCTGATTCGATCACGTAGAGAAACTGCCGATGATTGTGGTGGGAAATTTCAATGGAGAAGATTTATATCTCTTCCAGTGTTAAAGTGTACAAAGACCATGAGTGTAGAAAAATGGAACAAAATGCCCTATATATTATATAGGGCATATAGATTATTATAATGGTATGTAACTAAGCCGTTCGTCTGTACGTGCGTGACGTCACCTACCAGCCCAAACGGCAGACCTGCGCTGGTTGTTCACAACCAGCACAACGCTGAGTTTGGGCTGATTCGTAACAAAGAGCTGCAAAACTTTTAGCTGTTTTATTAACGTAGTAATATTTTATGTAATAACTTTGTATTTCTTTTTTGTTACGAATAAATATAATTCTATTATATTCTATTCTATATTGCAAATCTAGACATAGACATCAAACAATGGTCTTAACATATGCCCGCAACAATACTTGAGGATTTATATACATGAATAAAATACTTGATACTGGCTAAACACACAAGAAATGCGTAGCCAAAAAGAAGAACAAAAACACCATTCCGAGCGGGAATATTAGTCATTGTGTGAAGACTGAAGAGTGTGTCAACAAGTGTGAACTTTGCACACTTAGTGCACGCCACGCATAACCTTATTGCTTAGTAATAAGGTTATTACTTAGCGTATGTTATTTACAATAAGTGTACCGAAATTGGGACTCTTGTATTCTATGGCAATAAACTGTTATTTTATAAAGGAATTACTTATGATTATGAACTCTGCGTACCCACGATCGTATCATGTATTACACTTTTTAGGGGCCGACGCCTTGATAAAATAAAACCTAATTACAATATTACAGCTACTACAATAACATATGAACAAATCACTGCCGGCCTAAATACTTTAACCCGCTACAAGTTTGCGCTTGTCCAGAATGCACGCTGCACGTCTGTCCACCTAGTCGTTGGCCGTCCTAAGCTGCGCTTGCCAGTCCGTGGTCTCCATTCGAAAACCTTTCGACTAGGACTTTTCAGCCCCAACGGCCATCAGTGCTTTGAGCTATGTGCCCTGCCCACTGCCACTTCAACTTGCTAATCCGCTGGGCTATGTCGGTGACTTGCGTTCTTCTACGGATCTCCTCATTTCTGATTCGATCACGTAGAGAAACCCCGAGCATAGCGCTCTCCATAGCTCGTTGTGCGACTTTAAGCTCAGAAGGCCCATAGTCAGTGTTAGTGTCGTACTTAACAAAGTGTCGTGCTATTTACAAGTACCAATACTGTGAACCGTTTATGTGCTTGTACGCGTGAATTGGTGAATATAATGCCAATTATCGTGTAATACCTGAAATTCAGGGAAAACCAGCGTTTGTAACAGCCAAGGCCGAATTAAACATCACAATCAGTATGACTGTCTGGTTGTAAATAGAACCAGGTAACTGGAATTTAGTTTAGATGACTAAACTGTGCTGTTTGGAAATGGAAACTGTGTTCTAAAAGTACTTCGCTAAGAACGTTTGAAGCGATGGTAGCTCAGTGGAGGAGCGTCGGCTGTCAAACTGACGGACACTGGTTCGAACTCCAACAACAGCTTGAGCTTCCAGTGAAGGTAAAAAAGTTTATGAGTTTTTTACCTCTTCACGCCTTAACGGCTTCATAGATTTGAATGAAATATGAAATATAATAGGTATCTTATATTAACCGTACTGGTTTAACACTCAGAAGCAAGGACTTTGAATCAAAAACACTCTTTGTGAACTTGAAAATCAGCTTTATTGCTTTAGTTGCTATTGCTATATATATTTAGAGGTACAATCTTACTTAACAAAGCCTACAGCGGCACGATACAAGTTACTCAGACAAAAGTCGGAAAACGAATGGCGGCATACTTCCAAAATGCGTTGCTTGTTCGCTTACCCCCCACTGTTATACTCTTGCTTGTGATTGGTCAAGTCCTCTTGAACAAATCACAAGCAAGCCGTCGAAGTCTCGACCGATCATACGAAATCAATACAATCTACTTTAAATCTTACAACTTTATAAAAATGAACGTAGTTAGTCGAAAAATATATAAATAACTAAAATATAATTTAGATAATTATAACAGCTCGGCCATCCGATTTTCAACGAGTCCCTCGTTGTCAAGTATAATTACAAAAATATTACATTACTCTTTTTCACCACATAAACTATAAATGTATCGTATATTGAACATAATTATATTTTACCACATTAGTGCTTAATTACTCATCTTGACTATACAAACTTAAGTTCATAGTTCAAAGTTATTTATTGGTATAGGTATACAGGTAAAATTAGCATTGAAATATATAATAATAAGAAATAACATTTGAAAATTAACAATATTACATATAGACATCAGTACGTAGTACTAGTTACAATTAGTTATACAATAAATTTCAGTCATATTATGTCACAAAATAAGAATAACAACGTACAATAAAATAACAAATAATATAAAATAATATTTTATCAAATTTCAATATGTCACATATTCGTTCATTCAATCTTTTAAATTCCTCGTAACTATAAAACCTTTGGTTAATAAGCCAATGCTTCAATCTTAGTTTTAATAATGCATTTGTTTAAATAAGTCATCAAAGTGGCACATTTCAGTATTTAAGTCTCGAATGCAATTGTATTAATAATATATTTACATGACCTATGATTGAAACCGTATGTTTTAACAAAACAGAAGTACTGCTACTACCTACTTT
Source organism: Apeira syringaria (assembly GCA_934044485.1). Lineage (NCBI taxonomy): Eukaryota > Metazoa > Arthropoda > Insecta > Lepidoptera > Geometridae > Apeira > Apeira syringaria. The sequence goes on along the minus strand of OW203670.1, from coordinate 9,753,940 downwards.
TTAAATTTATAGTTATATGAATTTAAATGACCATTATGTATTATCTTTGAGGAGATATCGTTGCCTGATATCCCCAACTTAAAGTACTTTGTTATCAGATTAACAGTAAGACATTTATTTATTTACAAAATAAATTAATTAACATTACAGTGGTGCATTGCATTTAGTATCTAAACAACGCTAACAATAGTAACTTTACAATAGATAGAACTCGTCAATGTACCTACTTATTATACCATAACCTTAGTTAACAAAAAATGCTTATAACTTAACCTCATAATGTGTCGGTCAAAAACCTTGACCAGCACACCTATACCGATGTACAAATTGTTAACATGAGAGGCACCCGTTACCTGATACCCCACACTGACCCATCGATACTTTACTCTAACCGATGGATCAGTATTTACAGGTCCATGACGTTGACCAGCAAATATTCCAGCAAGTAGTACACGGGATAATTTAGATGATACATGAAATTAATCATCCAAACTTAAAACCACATAACCTTTGCATTTACTATGCACATTTATATACTAATATTACTTAAAGTGGACCTTGTAAATTCATTACCTACCTGCTTGTTTAACTCTGTGTACGATATTTATATTCATAACTTTATTAATAGTAAACATTATCTTCACTATACATACATCTCCTTCCAACTCTCATATTCAGATCCGCAATCATTATTCTCGGGTCTACTACCACGTCACCTTCTTTAAAGCAAGTTCTACTTTCTTTTTCGTCTATATCTATTATACCGTTGCTTATCCTTGTCCTGTTGCCTGCTCTTTATTCATTCCACATTCAAGGCCCTCTACTAGAAATTCACTCCAAGCTTAGTATACCTATTCTTAACCCGTGACGACCATTCAAACACAACTTGCGACTGCATCAGACACTTTTCAGACCAATTCAAAAGTATTGCTAAATGTAGTCAAGCCCTACACGAGTAAATAGTTCAAGTAATCCGTACGTTCTAAGAACTAGACTTCATGCTCGATCTAATAACGATACTTCCCGCTCGTTTGACAACGACAGTTCATGGGGTGGAACCCGCCACGCGCCATAAATTAGTATTCACATCGGTTGAAACCATGTTTTGAACATTAAACCACAACAACTGTCTTTTTAGGACATGGCTACACCTGACCCTGAACTTTAAATCTCCCGATTAAGCTACTTCAGCCGGAAGTAATATGAACATGATGAAGTAATGTTTCGTAGTAAGAACAATGAGATTAAGTATAAGAAACTATTTAGTTCACGCTTCGTCCGATTTGATACAAGTAAAGCTACCCCTTTCCTGTTTATAGCGCGTCCGACCTTATCGCACAAGTGCCCTTTCAATTTAAGAATGCATATCTAATAAATACACTCGCGCATATTTATGTCCAACGCAATAGTTCTAACAACATGAGTGAGTAGTCTTTATTCCCTGTCTTCGTATTCTCCATTATACATTACACAATATGTATAGAATTTTTCAGTTAAGACGTTACAAAGCTGAATAAGTTTTGACATTTTGAAGTTGATATTCATCTACCGCGTAGATAGATGATTTATCCATGATCCACCGGTTCATTAGTTCGTAACTTTCTGTCATTGTGACATTATCTTTTTTTTTTAAATGACACGACACTAATAATATCTACTTTAAATAATACTGAGACGATATAACCCTGTCCTTTTATTTAATAATGATAACACATTGAATGCTTCGAAGAAGGATTTCAAAATACCAAAACGGTGTGTAAGAGCCATAAGCAAGGCATGGTATCTGGGCGGTTGCGAGCAGTTATTTGGTCAATGTAATAGTCTCTCACTTCCATGTATGTACATTAGGGATTTATGCATATTTGTAAAAACTCATCTGAAGTTCTTTCAAGAACGAAATGAAATTATTCCAAGACAGAGACGAACATCAAGTTTACAAGCCTATGTTATACCAATCTCCTTGTCATAAAAGTATTTACATTACTATGCATACGCATTGCGACATTTAACAAATTACCGAACGACCTAAAATACTTGAACGGTAATCTTTTTAGGTCTAAATTAAACAGATGGCTGGCGGAAAATGTTTTTATAATGTGGAGGAATATTTGGTCTACTTATGAGAGTTTTATGTAAATGTAAATTTATTTCTACGTTTAATAATAATAAGAAATAATTTTAAATTCTACATTAATTAGATATTGTTGATAATTGAAATTCTTGTAACATTTTATACAATTTGCACGCCTGCTTGCAGGCTGAATACATAGATCTAATATATATACTTTTAAGACCTTTATATGAAATAATGTATTCTCGCAAATAAACATTTAATTTGATCCTCTACAGCCACAGTTTTTAACAAACAGGAAAATCCCATTAATTATCTCTATTTGACATTTAAGGTAAATCCCGATTAATCTTAATGGACACATCGCGCGCGCAGCCTTTGCATGAGCCACGGGAAGCAATGGTTCCAAATACGAAATACTTGATAACTCATATTAGATTCCTTCTTATTATTTAATTTCATGTAGGATCGTATTCATTTTATGGATTCGGGAGTTCTTAAGTAGACTTATTACAAACTGGGACTCAACGTCGTAGGACATCTGAATTTCGAATTTCTAATCAAATCTAAAAAAAACCTCAATACACACAATATATCACGCATATCGACATATTGCTATCCAGCACGCACAATAACAAACATAACGCCTTAACTCTGTACTGTCACAAGCACACACATCGCTTCATACCTACTTATTATCAGAACTCGCTAATCACTATAGCTACCTGAAGTATACCAACGTGTAATGACTTGTAAGACCCAAGAATAAGTACACTTCACTAATAAAAATTTCAACGATACCTCTACCCTTGACTTTAACACAACGTAAACTAATCACGGCTCTTTATCTGTACAGTATAATCACCGAACTCAAACGTAACAATCTTTTCCTTCATACCAAATCGCAATATTTTAAGTCGGCTTATAATAAGCACAACACATAGTTACACTATTCATTAGAGACAAACGTTTAGCGACTGAATCAATTAAAAAAACATTGCTGATGAATAGATTTTGTATAGATACGACTTATCGCTGGCTTGACTTCGCCTATTGCGCCCCACCATGCTATTCATTACATATCTGCTTTACAGTAGTTCATACGCATTGACTAAAGCACACTCACAGGACAATGGTCGTTAACCAACTGTCACGACGCTTCTTCATTTCTTTACTAGAAGAACCTATCCCTTGGTAGGCAATAATAAAAGTGTCCGAATATTATTTTTACAGTCTATGTAACTCATGAATGCGTCGATTACAACCAACACCTACATTGTACAAATTTTGACATTTGTTTAATATATCTTGTATAGTCGCGACTGTTACGTGCTATTCGAAAGAAACACACACACACACTTGTACACGTTAAAGGTTTCTCGGAAAACAATTTACCCAAAATGAACTGTTAATAGTTTTCTAATTTCGGCAATCGTTCAATTACTTCAACAGAAACAGCGAAGCCTACGCAAACTCAGAGTTAAAAAAAAACCCATTGAAGTAGATAAATAAAACTTTTACTACGCTTAGACACAATCGTCTTTGACAGCTTTTATATTATGGTTAGATATCGTATTTTAGTCACTTTGAACTGTAGGTATCCGTATGCCCATATAAGCAAACACTGGCAAGGGGACACATTTGAGGTTCGGTTTTCATAAAGACTGTATATATCCATGGTTTCTTTACGGTTCTATTCATTTATTTCTCATAAGGATACACAAGAAAGTTCACTTACAGAGAAATGCATTATTATAAATGGCTTATTCGCCGTCAAGCGTAGCCGAGTACTTTAATATGTATGCTAAATGCATATTTATACAAAAAATATATAACTCCCCAAGTTCATTGCAATATCTACATGAATTACACCTACATATAAATATTTAAAACAAAATACCGACATGAGGATATTCTGACAATGCTACTACAAAAACAAAGTGAGTTGACACCATGAACCTTTTCTAGGTTCGTGGTTGACACATACACGACTAATTGTAAGCAGTTACTCTATAAGTTATTCATTAAGGCCAATTAGTCCTTGATCATAAGAATAAGATGTATTTCGTTACATTTACCTGGAATAAGCGACTTGAAAATTATTATTTTTACCAATAAATATCTGTTTCTCTATTTGTTTCTAAGCAATTACCTTCAATCGTAAGTAAATAAATCTTCATGCGATCAGCGCACATCATTTCAAGAAGAATACAGTGTCATCGACTTATACACACATAGTTTAAATAGTTAATAAATGGTTTGCGAAATCATGCGCCTTCTTAATACCTATGGTCCAGCCAAGGACATTAGACTTAGTACATTGGATTAATCTCACTTGGTTAGCAAGCCGCTTAGCCACATGGGTGTTGAAGCTGCATAGTTTGTGTAGCCGACAGTCCGGCCCCCAAGGCGCCCGCTGCGCCGTCAGCTCCAACGCGTGCCTATGATGAGCAGGCACCCGGCGCTAATTCACCGCGCCAAAACAGCATGCGTTCAGGGGCCGGCTGCTCGTGTACCAGGTGAACCCGCCTTCAGCTTCAACACGTGCCGATGAGAAGCGGGCACCCGGCACCCATTCGCCGGGAACTTGTTCTTCTTGAAAAGCGTGACCGGAGACGAGACCGACTAATCGTCAGTCGCGATTGTCTTCCTCTCGAACGCCTGGACCACGACCGATGATGACGGCTGCCACGGCTGCCGTGACCGCGTACGCCTTCCACCACTGCGTCGGCCTCATGAGTTGCGTCATGACATTTTAGCGGCGGAGTCAGCGTCACGCGAGAGGTTCGCCTTGGTTCGTCACGTCCTTATAAAGAACTAAACCTTTGCTCATCCATGCCTCGCGATTTCAACATGTGAAAAAAAGAAGAAACACCCGAGTTAATAAACCGCGCTATATTAGACAAGACTTTACAAGATTTTTATTGACCTGCACATACTTTGTTATAGACCATCAAACATGTCAATCTCCAGGGGGTACCCTGGCAAGATTAACATGCCTGACTAACCATATAAACCTCCGGACTGTCTCCGTAACGGTAAATATAGTTCGGTCGTGAAGTTTTTCAAATAGGACAGTCGAATCATTTAAAGAGGGTATACATATAGGATACACATGCATTGTTGTAGACCATCAAACATGTCAATCTCCAGGGGGTACCCTGGCAAGATTAACATGCCTGACTAACCATATAAACCTCCGGACTGTCTCCGTAACGGTAAATATAGTTCGGTCGTGAACTTTTTCAAATAGGACAATCGAATCATTTCAAGAGGGTAAACGTATAGAATGCACATCGAAAAGAAAAATTCAATTAATTGAGTAAAGAACACTTACGTTTCTTTTTCGATCCTTGTGTGGGCACTAAGTTGCTATCCCACTTCTGAGATATTAACCGTACTGGTTTAACACTCAGAAGCAAGGACTTTGAATCAAAAACACTCTTTGTGAACTTGAAAATCAGCTTTATTGCTTTAGTTGCTATTGCTATATATATTTAGAGGTACAATCTTACTTAACAAAGCCTACAGCGGCACGATACAAGTTACTCAGACAAAAGTCGGAAAACGAATGGCGGCATACTTCCAAAATGCGTTGCTTGTTCGCTTACCCCCCACTGTTATACTCTTGCTTGTGATTGGTCAAGTCCTCTTGAACAAATCACAAGCAAGCCGTCGAAGTCTCGACCGATCATACGAAATCAATACAATCTACTTTAAATCTTACAACTTTATAAAAATGAACGTAGTTAGTCGAAAAATATATAAATAACTAAAATATAATTTAGATAATTATAACACTTATAACCTGGATAAACACATTATGGCTACTTATGGTGTGTATATTATATATATAATTATGGTTGCATTACTAAAACTATGTAATATCATATGAAATATTGGACAAACATATATTTCATGCAGAATTATCTATAGAATAATAATATATATTAATTTTATCCAGAAAAATATATGGTTCCACTGGGACACAACAAAACCCTCATTATCAGTTCATATCATAAATGCAATGGTGCTAGGGGAGGAAGGCCTAGGCCAGGGCGAAGTTCTAATATAGGGCTAATACGACGCTCTCATATGAAAGATCTAATGAGCGTGGATGAAGTGTGTCGGGATCGTAGCATTTGGAAGGCTGTGGTCTCTGCCTACCCCTACGGGAAAGAGGCGTGAATATAACATGTATGTATCCCACTAATATTATAAATGTGAAAGTTTGGATGGATGTAATGGATGGATGTTTGTTACTCAATCACGCCATAACGGCAGGACGGGTTTGGAAGAAATTTGGTATGGATGCTTAGGTTACTTAATTCGATAGACTGGCCGGTTGGCGCAGTTGGTAGCATTCTGCCTTCTGAGCCGCTGGTCCCGGGTTCGATTCCCGGACAGGTGAAACATTTGTGTGCATGAACATGTCTGTTTGACCTGTGTCTGGGTGTGTATATGTATATAAGTATATATCAGTCGTCAGGGTACCATAGTACAGGCTCTGCCTAGTTTAGGACCAGAAGACTTTGTGTGAATGTTGTCCCATAATATTAAAAATATACTCCAGGTCCCGTCATCATCAATCATTACTAGACGGGCGAAACCGCGGGACGCATCCAGTGTATCACAATAATATATGTGATAGTAACTTTTCCATTTGTTTCGTTTTCATGCCATGCCGCTGAACCAATTTTGATGAATTTTGGTTTTAAGAATACATAAATGGGAACTTGTAGAAGGACATAGGCTGGGGGGGCGCATACAGCTGGAATCCGTAGTCCACGCGGGTGAACTGCAGGACGCAGCTAGTTATTACTAAAGCTGGTCGTCAGTAGCTGTACTAGGATTATCTGTGTTACAGCTAATATTATAAAGTTAACACACTACGCACGATTAGCAAAAGCTAATCATTGCATTTTAGTATGACAAGGCGACATTAGCAGTTATGTTTGCAAAACAAATAATAAAGTACGTGGCAAATATTTGTTTTGCTACTGGCTATTTACGTAAAGATGGCGCATTTGAGCTAAACGTTTATGATGTTTTACAAAAGATGACGTATATTCATACTGCGCGGTGCTCAGATTTTGTTCCTTTACATGCTTACATGCTTACTGCGACAGATAATACGGTACAAATAATATAGAAAAGGATAGCTATATGTTTAGACTTGCGCTTGAAATACGCGTCATAATGAAAATTACTACAATTGACTTAATTTTGACGCCTCAGTTTCCGCGCGCTTGTGCGACATCTACATCATATTAACATATAATATCATTGACTAATATTATAAATGCGAAAGCTTGTGTGTATGTTTTTTACTTCTTCACGCTCAAACGGCTACACCGATTTCGAAGAAATTTGGTATTGAGATAGTTTATACTCTGGATGAACACATAAGCTCATTTTCATCATCACCATCATCACCATCTTTCATCACCACGCGGGTACAACCGCGGGGCGCCGCTAGTTAGGAAATTAGCGTTACTTAAAAAATGTACCGTTTCCAACAATAGAAGAGAATAAGGCAACTGTTTCTATGACAATATAAGAACAGTTAGTTTCTCATGAAAACTATTTATTATACCTACTTTCTGTGGCATTACGCAAACGTGCTTGTAGTGCTGGCTTTTTTCTCAAACGTTATCGATGTTATTGTATGAATTGCTTCCGGGCTGTTTGGCCGTGGTCTAAGTGAAACTTGTGTTCCAGACGTTTCATTGATCACTGCGGTCGACATCTTCTGTGGTTCAGGTCCGAGCGGCGACAAGAGCGTAGAACTCTCCTTCGCGGCGTCTTCTCTGTTACTGATCTGTTATTCATCAGTATTTAGTACATGCAACGCCGGCCGTGAAAGCCTAAGAGTTTACGTTATCGATGTTATTAAAATGATTGAACGGATATTATATTAGCGATCTATCGATACAAGAAGATCCCTATAAACCTTGGCCATGATGACTACCCGTGGCCGGCTTCTGCGATTGTGTATTCGAAAATTAAAGTCGAAGATTCGTAGGTTCGTTGATCTTATATTACCAATAGTTCGGCCGTTAGAGGGTTTGATAGTTCGTGTTCGTAAAATATAGTATACAATATTTGTAATCATGTAAGTTCCCAACTGTTACAATAATATGTAATCTCAACATTGCTTTGAACTGGGGGGGGGGGGGGGGGGGGGTATATAAGTACAGTATGTATATACCTAGGTGATTTGAGGCTTGTCAATGTTCTAAACTACCTCGATCCGATAACTCCCTGTCCTGGCGACAGCTCAAGCCGAGATCCGAACCTCAGTGGTGCCCTTGAGCTAGTCGCCTCGTCCTCTCCTAGTGGCACAGCGCCGTCAGCGCTAGCCTCACTAGGCGGTGCGCCTTCTGCGACCGCACAAATACCGGGCTGAGCACCATCTGTGCTCGCCCCCCCTCCGGTGAAGCTGTAAATGCCGGTAGAGGCAAACAGCATTAGTCCGTTAGAAAAAAAAAAAAAAAGTTCTAAACTATAATGTATTCCTGTGCCAAATAGATATAGATCTTTTTAGCCATCAGTCAGCTAAAAATATCTATTCCACCTGGCTTAGATTGAGGTCCGAACATAATTATGTCGATCCATTCAAACTTTCGCATTCGTAATATATAATATAGTTAGCAAGATACAGGTACATTTAGATAAATGTATCTGGCAGGCAGGCAGGGGAAAGACACTTAATGTTAGGTAACAGTAAGTGTCTTTTTCCCTGCCTGACTGACATACATACATGCTTCTTACTTCTACTCGTACTCGCGCTCACTTTCTCTCACTCGCTCACTCGCTCACACACTGCTGAGTATTGTTTCTTTTATCTCTTCTTTATTTTGTGTACTTATTTATGTGTCGGTAGTTGTGAGACAAAAAAAATAGTTTGATTTGATATTGGCTTGTTACCGTATTTTACGCAATGATATTACATATATGTTTATATGAGGTACGTGTCGCACAAGCGCGGCGGCAAAATTAAGTCAATTGTAGTAATTTTCATTACGACGCGTATTTCAAGCGCACGTCCAAACATATAGCTATCCTTTTCTATATTATTTGTACCGTATTATCTGTCGCAGTAAGCATGTTTATGTCGTAAAGGAACAAACTCTAAGCACCGCGCAGTATGAATATACGTCATTACTTACATCATTGATTTTACGCATAAATTTGGTAAAAATAATATTTTGATAAAATATAATAAAACGCACGTTTACTGGCTGACGTCATTGATTATTTATGTGTAAAGTGTGGGGAAAATAATCACAAAACAGTTTCGACGACAATAAATAAGATAATGTATAATAATAAACATCGGGTTCTGATAATAATAAATGGGATTATCCAAATGCTAACAGGCGTTGTTATTATGGGCTGGATGCGGGCCGCTTCCAACAGATCCTTGTGGAAATCAATGGGGGAGGCCTATGTCCAGCAGTGGACGTCCTATGGCTGAGATGATGATGATGATGATGATGATGATGATACGTGAATTAATTAATTCGTTGGTGAAATAATCTGTGGTAATGGAAATAAATAAATCCTACTAATATTATAAATGCGTATGTTTGTTACTTCTTCACGCTCAAACGGCTGCATCGATTTCCATGTAATTTGGTATGGAGATAGCTATACCCTGTATTAATGCATAGGCTTATTTTCATCATCACCGTTTTTCATCACTACGCGGGTACACCCGCGGGGCGCCGCTAGTAAATTATAATTTTGTTACGACATGGACATAATGAGGAAACTACAGCGTTTGGTTATATACAGATCGTGTATGTATATACATATAGATCATTGTACATTTATATGATATGTAGATCAGTCATATTAAGAACAAAGTTTGATGGAAGAACGCGATATAGTTTAAGATGGCTTCTTATTATATTATACTAATAAATATAAACATATAATATCATTGACTAATAACGTAAGTTTAAAAAAATAAAAAATATTATAAACGCTAAAGTTTGTATGTGTGTTTGTTACCTCTTCACGCTTTAACGGGCTGATAGATTTAAATAAAATACGGAATGTATACCATACAACCTGGATTAACAAATCATCATCTCAGCCATGGTACGTCCACTGCTGGACATAAATGGCTCCCCTATATAGAAAGGGAATTGCCAATACTCGTCACGCTTGGAAAGCGGGTTGGCGAGCGCAGTATGATTTCCGATCCTCAGAAGGCGCTGCTGTCCACCTTCTGATTCGTGGTCCCTTAGCCGACTCTTACGGCACCCGCGGGAAGAGATGGAGTACCTACTATTCTAGGCCGGTACCACCACGGCAAATATTGCAAATTTACAATTTGGTAACAACTAGGCCACTTTTATCCCGAAAAAATAATGTGAGATGCAACGAAAACCTAACAATATTATAAATGTGGAAGTAACTCTGTCTTCGTTACTTTTTAATACGTAAACCGCTGAACCAATTTTGATGAATTTTGGTGGAGAGATAGATGGGACCGGGGATAAAGACATAGGCTACTTTTTGTCCTGGAGAAGTATGGTTTCCGTGGGATAAGGAAGGTATCAAGAAAACCGTAGCCCAGACAGGTGAAACCGGGGAACGCAGCTAGTATTAGCTAAATGGATGAAGATCAAAGGAAAACCCAATAAATGTTCATAAAGTAGATAGAGGGAAAATGAAATCATTTCAATCAACATGAGCAAAACATGAAAAAGAATGAATAATAAGTCCATTAATATTCGTATTAATTAATAGTAATAATTATTAGTATTGAATTGTTAACTTACGCTGCTTCAAAGAATTGACATTATAGATTTATTTTAAATTACCCTATAGCGATTTGAGTCTGAAAACTATCGCGAGTTTCTTCCATAATTGTAATGTAACAAACCGACTAGGACTCACGTGGTAAACACTGGAAAATGACTCTCCGACCAGTTTCGAACTTATTTGCAGTTCTTCATCTGGGAGTTATGATCGTGCCAGGTGGCGAGCGCGAGCCTCAGCACGTAACTGGTAACACATACAACTCAGTTACGTGCTGAGGACGTACTGAGGACCTAGCCGGTTTGTTACATTACAATTACCCTATAGCGATTGCCCCCCTTACTTATAAACGTTGAATAAGCTGCGAATAGTAATTCAGTGTTTTGTTCCGTTCTTTCAACGTCAAACTGTCATATAAGCGACAAAGACAAAACACTGAATAACTATTCAGAGGTTATTCAACGTTTATAAGTAAGGGGGTGCTTGTATAAAGCATGTACCTAACTAAACTATTACAGACTCGACAACTCAATTATTACAGAAGTCGTTCTTAGGCGGCTAAATTTAAACAAAAATAAATGCTCACCACATGTACCTACGTGATAATAATTATTGAAGATATTTCCTCGGCAACAGTGCAATTTAAATTTTTTTATAACATTCAACGTGACTGTGAAAGATTAAAGTTATCTTATCATCCAAACACAACCTCTGCTAATATCATTTATTATACATATGTAATATTGATTATATCATCTATTCAATTATTTTTACATACATACGTTGTAATGTGAGAAAATGATAAAATTTTAACAAAAACATGGAACTGACTTCAACACTCAAAAGTGTGAAATAACTTGTTGAAGTCGGTACCATGATAGAGCAAAAGTAACCATTATGAAAATATTGTGAGTATGGTACCGACTTCGACAAGTTATTTCACACTTTTGATTGTTCTTATTCTTATTCTTAATCTTGTTGGGGGTGATGAGTCCCGCACTGACGTCCCGCTTGGGGTGTATTGTGCATTCCCCCCGCCAGCTAACCCAGCCAGCCCAACTCCTTCACGTATCGGAGTCTGGCCTTAGGTTGCTGGCAGAACTGCTCCAGTCGTTCCATTGGTGGTCCTGATTCGAAGGATTCTTCAGATTGCGATTTTTTTTCAGGCAATATAATTGATCGCCTAATTATTTTTGTGGCTTCGCACTGTAGAAGACTTCAACACTCAAAAGTATGAAATAACCTTGTCTGAGTCGGTGTACTAATATACGAAAATTAGAAGGCATATTAACGCTCTAGGGAGTTTTTTTCTCCTTTACAGTTAGGGAAAGAAATAATTCAAATAGGTAAAAAAATGTTAAACGTCTGGGCCTTACTATCAGCTTTGTAAAAACCATGCAAGTTCCGAGCAGTCCTAAAACCTGGCTTAAACATGCCAGAGACAACAATAACCGTTCACCTTTGAGAATATCAATGTTTGAACCGTTCACATTATAGGAGCGTAATGCCGAGGTGATGGTATGACTTTACACTAAGCGGCTTAAGCCAGGTTTTATAACTGAATGGATTTTACAAAGCTGGTAGTAAGGCCCCTGAACTCTTTATTCCAAAGTCAAACTACCATTGTTAATACGAAATAAGTGTGTCTGAAATTTAACAACAAAATGCTTATTTTAACTATTACTTGCCTTGACTATAGATAAAAAGAACTGGACTCAAGTGCAAATATCTTACAAAGTCTTCGCAGCGAGCTAAGAAAGAGTATAACTCGAGGAAGTATCTACTCTAAGTAAATGTCAAAACCTCTGAGGGTTTTGACATTTAGAACATTGCCCCAATAGACATTGAACTTGATTATTACGCAGACATACACAGACTCTTTAAAACCTCCTCATATTTTGACGAAAAGTTTGATGAATGAAGCTGTTAAATATAATTTGAATTCTGATAAGATGAAAATGGTATTTATTTATTGAGTTATTAATATTCAAAAGGTTTTCACGTTTAGCAAGTAATGGAAAGTATATAATGATATTTTATAAGTTGTTTACATTATCCAATGATATTATATGTTTATATGAGGTAGATCTCGCACAAGCGCGCGGATACTGAGGCGACAAAGTTAAGTCAATTGTAGTAATTTTCATTATGACGCGTATTTCAAGCGCAAGTCTAAACATATAGCTTTCCTTTTCTATATTATTTGTATCGTATTATCTGTCGCAGTAAGCATGTTTATGTCGTAAAGAAACAAAATCTGAGCACCGCGCGGTATGAATATTCGTCATCTTTAGTAAAACATCATTGACATTATTCGTAAAATAAATGATCCTTCCCCATTGGTCTGTACTATTATATTATATGGCCTATTGTATTGTATATACCACCACAGCCATATATTATGGCCGTGGTGGTACCGGCATAGAATAGTACTCCCCCATCTCTTCCCGCGGGTGCCGTAAGAGTCAGCTAAGGGATCACGTACCAGAGGGTGGGCAGCAGTGCCTTCTGAGGATCGGAAATCAAACTGCGCTCGCCAACCCGCCTGCCAAGCGTGGCGAGTATTGGCATATGCAACCGAACATTCCAAATTATACTTCCAAGTTTATGGTGTCAAGCCGTGTCCAACCTGTCGAGATCATTGATAGTGTTCAAAGGAACATCACTTTGAACAAGAAATAATATGAGGTCAAAACGCTCATCACTGCTCTCAGCTTATAGTTATCGACTTTACAAAATACAAGAAAATGACAAATCATTTCACATGAATGGGAAACAATCAGTATCAATAATTGACATTGTAACTGTCCGATCACGAATGTGGCATGTTTGGGTGTCGTTAACCCACATGTCTTCGGCGTACTACATGCCACGCATACACTACATACCAATAAACAATTTAAGATTTTTTTTATTAGGACCGATGTCTATATTAAAAATAAAATTACCAAAAACTGGATGCTCTTGGAACCAACTTCGACAAGTTTTTTCATACTTTTGAGTGTTGGAAGTCGGTTCTATTTTTTGGTAAAAATTTTTTTTTTCACTCTTTTAGTGACCTTTGTTACTCATGGGATCAATTGTCATTGTGGTGTAGGTATGTTAACCGATGTCTTCACTCGCTACTATAATATCGTGTAGGTATAAACACGCATTTTTCAGTTTTGTCACAATTTAAAAGTGTTTATATTTTAGACTGTAAGAAGTTAGGTTTGAATAACATAGTATTGCATAGCCAAGGTTAGATAATAACTATTTTCGAGATAGACAAGGATAGCTTAAACAAACGTAGAGTCAATAACCGACTCTAGAAGTGATTTTGATACTTTGATATTTTGTTTGCTAATTAGTTGAATATATTGTGGTTTGTTCCTTATTATCTCTGTTTGCGGTATTTATTACTTATATATTACCGTATATGTGCCGTGCCACAATATTTATATATGTGCCGTGGTGGTACCGGCCTAGAATAGTACACCCCCATCTCTTCCCGTGGGTGCCGTAAGAGTCGGCTAAGGGATCACGTACCAGAAGGTGGGCAGCAGCGCCTTCTGAGGATCAGAAATCATACTGCGCTCGCCAACCCGCCTGCCAAGCGTGGCGAGTATTGGCAAATCCCCCCTATATGGGGGAGGCATATGTCCAGCAGTGGATGTTCTATGGCTGAAAAGAAGATATTTATATATATATATATAATTCTACTGTGCGTGTGTATGTCACTGAACTCCTAAACGGCTGGACCGTTTTGAATGAATTTTTTGCATGCGTTTGCGTGACGACCTGGGTGGTTAAGATTCACAAAAAAAAAAAGAAAAAAACACCTGACCCTGCATGCAGGACAACGTCTGTCGGGTCCGCTAGTGTTATATAAATATTTGATTAATTGTTGTTTGCAAAGAAACATCTTAGGCTAATGTTCACCAAAATTTAAACGTCCTATTATCAATTAACCGTCGGTTAACTGTACGGTAAAAACTATTTGATTGACGGTTTAATTGATAATCGGACGTTTTAAATGTTGGTGAACAGCAGCCTTAGGCTCACTTGTACCAACCAAATTATTCGAGATAAAGTGATATAAAACTGAAAACCAGCGCCGTGGGCTAACTCACGGCATAATGCTGAGCTCTGACCTTTTCTGGCAGTACTGCATATGACAGCAGTCCGACATGCACACTCATTTGTTTTTGTGCTACTGTTATATAATTACCTATATGTTCGTATTTGTGTTCTTGTGTGCGGTTCTGTCTTGAATAAATGATTTTCATTTCATTTCATATTTCATTATAATTAGACATATATTCGGGCTTAGAAATCTATGGTGGTGAAATTAGTTAGTGAATAAATTAATGTTTTATATTATGAATTTTATGACTATTATTACTAAAATTTATAATAACTACAGAAGCTACCTAGCTACCTACATAGGTACTCAATGGATATAAATGAACAAACACGAGTAACTTTACAGAAAATACATGCTAACATAAACATAGTAGATAGATAGATAGAAAACTCTTTATTTGCACACTATTTCAAAACTACACACATAAAGAAAATAAACAAACAGATATAGATACAGTGATACAAAGGGCGGCCTTATCGCTTAAAGCGATTTCTTCCAAGCAACCAAAATAGTAATGTAAGCAGGTGGATAGAAATAGACATACTTTAGCCATATATAGTTACACACATAATAATAACCACAGTAGGTAACAATTATTCACTTGACAAGTTGACATTTTTAATTTAGAAACACACTGAGCAAGTTTTAAATTGAAATGGACTCCATCGACCTTTGAATTTCGGAATATTAATATTATGCTATAACTCATCACTTGGTTATAGCTCAAATAGGTACATCTGAAGCTCTGGGTGCCAGTTCTCTTATTTATTCGACAAGCAATTCATAGTTCAAATATAATCATAATAAACTTGGTACCTATTCTGCTAAAGGTTGCTTCTCAAATCAAATTTTTTTTTTTCATTTGCCGTGCTCGCATATAAAGTGTGCATTGCAAGTAATTGCATTGATATAGAAATTAGATCTGTGTTGCCATTACAACTATACTCCAAATAGAATAGCAAAAGTAGCAAAAAACGACAACTCTATGAACATTGTGTTTAGAAGAATGAATAACCAGCAGTCTGTATAAGATAGGGTAAAATTATATTTGATTCATCTTTTTGAATTTGGAAAAAAACCTATTTGGATTCCATACTTTATTAAAACAGTAAGCACCTTTTTGTTACGGCTTGACCGTTTACTAAAAATAGACAATTTTGAATCTTTTCAGCTTTTTTCTTGAAACAAGATTAAATCTGATTAAAGAGAATTTGAGTGAAATTTTTTTGTGACGGTCCATCAATAATGTTTTACTAAAGATGACGTAGGTACCTATATTCAGACTGCGCGGTGCTCAGATTTTGTTCCTTTACGACATGAACATGCTTACTGCGACGGATAATATGGTACAAATAATATAGAAAAGGATAGCTATATGTTTAGACTTCCGCTTGAAATACGCGTCGCATTGAAAATAACTACAATTGACTTAATTTTGCCGCCTCGGTTTTTGCGCGCTTGTGCGACATCTACCTCATATAAACATATATCATTGCGGTCCATATTTTTTTATTCTCGCGGTAAAGAAAAATGCGCTTGAACTGTGTCTTACACCAGAAGAAAGTTAATGAAAGTCTAAAAAGTATGTGTCTGTAGGTAAATATAATTAGCATTTATTTTGGACCCCATAGGTTACCTGTATAAAGCACCTACATACGTATTTGTAATATTTGAAATCAATACACATCAGGATTTATCCCCCCTCTCTCCCTGTAAACACCCGCGAGGCTCTGTAGAATTCTGTTACCTATCGGCACTCGAAAGTAAATATTTGGGTCTACGTGTACCAGTTATCCTCAAGAGACTAGAGTTTAGACTAAATTCTAAGTTCTAAATTCTAACTCTAGACTAATTTCTAGATTTCAATTCTCTAGATGAATTGATGATTGAATTCTCTCTCTCTCTCTCTCTCTCTCTCTGTGTTTTATTCCTTACAAGGTAAGAAATATCAGAAGGGTTTTAATTGTCCTTAGAAACTGCAGAGTGGTCTAAAGTTCGGTATATCGAAATATCGAACGTCTCTAACGCTGCATCTACGAGTAGGTACCTACCTAACTACTAATACCTTTATATAGTATTCTGAAGCACCTAATATTTGAAAGCTCAAAGGTTAGCGACTAAAAATGCCATGCATTTAAAATGCTTTATAATACCTATAAAGAATCCCATAAATTGTGCAGGTCAGTTTTGACGTCACTACATGCCAACCTTCACCGAAATTTGACAAGTGCACTAAAAAGGTATCCGTTCAGAATCCGTGAATGCGAAATGAATAAACCCAAATTACAAAAGAGTTACACCGATCAGTTTCCTCTGATCGAGTAAAAACCACGCGGGATTTCCGAACTCGCACATATCTAGCATACGATAAACCCAACATAAACTGTTATCTGGGCAATCATCAAACTTCCCCCTCTGATATCGTAGCTATAGTGATGCGCGGGGGACGGCATGGCTCAAGTATGCTGGTGTTTACTGGAAACACGTTGGAACTGGCCACGCTTCGCGTTATTCTAACACACACATACATACCTTGTGTATTACAGTATTATCTTTACAGGATACACAAGCACAAATCACACACACAACTGAAAATACAAGTGGATTTCGTGGAAACTCCGAAGGCACTGAGCGCGGCGCTACACACACTAAAGCACAAGATGGCGCATGCGCGTCACCCAGTATATAAAATGGTAGCCACGTCACAATTGAGCATTCTTTATCCAGTTTTCAAGTTGAGAGCACGTCGGATTTGGAAGTGAACTTGTGAAATTGTTGTGACATACCTCGAGTCCAGTGTGATAGCTGAGTTCAACCTCCAACCCTGTGGATTGCATAATATTGGAGAGATTGTGTAAAGTGGCAGTGAACTTTGTGACCATTCCTACAACAAGGAAAGTGCAACCAAATATTTGTGACAATTATAATCTTAAAAGTATTAAATTATCCAACATGTACAACGAATCAGTAATACCTGTGAAAGCGGAAACGTTCAGCGGGATGGCTGCTAAAAGGTAATTATTTAAAAACATGGTGCAACTTTACGAAAGGCAAAATTAAAAAGTTGAATTTTCACTTTCACATCTTTGGCATTAATGCGGTCGAATTTCTGTTTTAAATCCTTTGGTGCCCCATTTTGCAAAAGTTCATTGATCCAAGTTTTGTTTTGATTTAAGGCGGATTGTAATAACATTTGACCTCGATTTGTAGTTCTCAATTTATATTCTTAAAAATAAATATACTACAAATTTGTTTCCGGCACAGTAATTGAATATCATAATTCATGAAAAACTTAAAAGAAATTTCTACTAATATAGCTTTAAATAGTTTTTCATATAAAGTGGTTCTTGATCCGATGGTTCGAACCCCTATGACTGCAAAACATTTATGGAAATCCGAACTATTCTCTTACAATAACTGTTATCTATTGTTGCAGCCCATTAAGCCAGTGTATCAAATCGGTGCTGAGGAGGGCGTGTGTGGAGAAAAGGCTGACTGTAGGCCTCCTCCCTGCCATCCAGTACCTATCCACCAACTGCAATGGTGCTTTGTTCTGCATGACTGCTGAAGCTTCCCCTGGTGACAGTGCGACGCACATGCAAGAAGTCCTGCTGCAGGCCTTTTGCGTTGAAAACGAGATTTACATGATAAAAGTGAGTATCATTAAATAACCTGAAGAATTTTTAATTTATTATTTTAGGTAATTTAATTGGGTAATAAAAAAAAACAGCATACCATCTATTGTTTAGTAGCCATAATAATGATCTATTTTATTGTTCCCAGGTGGATTCAGAGGAGAAAATGCGGAAACTGCTTGGGTGCCGAACCAGTTCCATTGACTTCAGCTGCGTTCTCGTCCACTATCCTTACACGGATCCCTTTAGCGATAACAAGAAGATTGATCTATCAATTCTTTCGGACCCCGAGAAAGATTTGATTGACCACTGTGAAAGCAACTGGGGATACTCCCAGATGCCAGTTATTAAACTTCCTGAAAAGTGAAAATTATAAACAATTATATTGAGGAAAAAAAATGTTATGCCACCCTTGGGTAGGTATTATCACCGCAATTTATCGGTATTATAAATACGGCTCTGGCGTATAACGCCATCTAGCGTACAGTAGCCGAGCAACGTATATTGTGGGCATAGTGCATGATAAAGTTATGATTTGTGAAATTTTCTATATGTATGGGTAAAGTTAAATGTAAATAAATAAATATTGTTTATAATAATAATATCTATAACATGAACATTTCTTGTAATTTGTATTTGTATAAAGCTGTTTTGCGAATATTGGCTTTTTAGGATACTTCAATTTAAGTACATACTATAGAAAATTGAAAATCACAAATAAAGAACGGGAAATTGATTTGTATAAAGAAGTTTTGTCGGGAGATTTTAAGATTTTATACCTATTTGTATTATAAGCAAGAATTAAATGAAATAAATTGTTATTATAATAAGTATTTCTTTTACTTTTGACTGCTTAGTAATAATATAAATACCTAGCGTAATTTTTAACGGACTTCAAAAAAAGGAAAATTTTTTTTTGATGTCTGACCTCAGAACTTTCTACTGGACACACTAATTTTGATGATTCATTTTTTATTTGAAAGCTGGAGCTTTCCGTGTAGTTCCATTTTTATAAAAAAATCATTCAATTTCATCAAAATCGGTCAAGCGGTTTTTGAGTTACACTCCAATAACTGAAAAGTGCTACGTATACCTCGACGACATTATGATTGCGAGTGAAGAAATTGGTGATCATACACAATGACAAATGATCCAGTGAGTAGCAAAGGTAACTGAGAAGGGTGAAAAAAAACAACAAAATATGGAACCTACTTCAACACTCAAAAGTGAAATAACTTGTCGAAGTCGGCACCATGGGAACTATAGTTTTTATAACACCTAGTTTCTTTTGAACCTAAAAAAATAACATTATCACACCATAATATTATAAAGGGCGAAAGTTTGTCGTTTGTATGTTTGTTGCTCGTTTACGCTGAAACGGCTGAACGGATTTGCATAAAATTTGAAATGAACGCATTTATATATATATATTCAAGGTTATTTCTACACGATTCAAGGTGTCAGTTTTATAAATTTTATTTTATTGGGTACCAACCATAGTAAGAAAACATTCGTTTCTGACTAAATGGTAGCATAATAAAATTATAGAAACCGACAGCAAGCACTTACGAAACAAGTGATCCGTAAATCTATAACTATAGCAAAGAAAATTTAAATGGAATGTGCTTTTCTGTGTTTACAAATCAAAAAATATAAAGTGTCAGAAAAATATAACCACTATGAGCTAATATAAAAAAATTGGTTGCCTGTAAAGTCGGTATACGGGCGAAAGTTTTACGTGACAACGACTGTCTGTCTCTCTCGCTCTTAGGCGGGCTAACCATGCCCGAGTGGAAGGGACGCGTGCCTCTCACTCGCTCTCATTGTGAGCGCATAACGTGAGCGGAGCGTAACGCAGTTTCTTGAAGTGTCACCCGGCAAACCAATTTATAAGACGTTGTCACGTCAATAATAATTATATAATTAGTAATAAACTTTAGTCAGAATTCATTGAGGGAATAGAAACACATAATAATACACTTCTCTGCATGCCGAGAATGTTAATTAATTGTTGAACCAAATGAATGCAGCGACATCTATCAATATATCTGCGATTCCTTCTTTGGAGTCTTCAAAAATATAAAAAAGTATAATCAAAATTATGCTTATATAAAATAAAAATAATATAGTTAATAATAAACTTCGGAATTCATTGAGAGAATAGAAACAATACACTTCAAATGAATGCAGCGACATCTATCAAAATATCTGCGATTCCTTCTTTGGAGTCTTCATTTCCCAAACTCCATATTCAGTTCTCATCCCACAGCCACTAGATAGCGCTTGATGATGATTGACACGTTATATGTGGGCACTTAGACGCTATTAACCTGCTCTGTGATAATAACATCGCAGAGTGTCCTCAACTTCGATCTTGATCGAAGGTCCTCAATATCGCTTAGAATAGTCATAAATAATGCGACTATTCAACGCTAGAGAGCGTAAAACACAAATACTTTACTATCCGCTATACATATAAATAAATCAGAGACTTTGAACCTAGAACTAGGCAGATGGGTTTGTTATGTACAAAAGCTTAGATAAATCTACGATAGCGTAAGTAAAGTTGTAAATAGAAGTTTAGTATAGCAAGATTCTTAAAAAATCCGATGAGGACTATCGAAATATTGAATATACAGACATTCTAACTGCTTTTACCTTATCGATCATCGCAATACGTTCGCCTACAACCAAATTATACAAAAAGTTATGTTTGACGTTGGGATCGATCCAGCGTCCATCTGATTTATTACAAATGAAACCTTCCAGCGATCTCCACTTTGTTATCATAATTAAAAAAATTGGTTGTCTGTAAAGTCGGTTTACGGACGATAGATTTACGTGATAACGACATAATCATGTATGACATTTGACATTTGACATTTGACATTTGACATTTGACATTTGACATTTGACATTTGACATTTGACATTTGACTTTCGACTTTTGACTTTTGACTTTTGACTTTTGACTTTTGACTTTTGACTTTTGACGACTTTTGACTTGACTTTTGACTTTTGACTTTTGACTTTTGACTTTTGACATTTGACTTTTGACTTTTGACTTTTGACTTTTGACTTTTGACTTTTGACTTTTGACTTTTGACTTTTGACTTGACTTTTGACTTTTGACTTTTGACTTTTGACTTTTGACTTTTGACTTTTGACTTTTGACTTTTGACTTTTGACTTTTGACTTTTGACTTTTGACTTTTGACTTTTGACTTTTGACTTTTGACTTTTGACTTTTGACTTTTGACTTTTGACTTTTGACTTTTGACTTTTGACTTTTGACTTTTGACTTTGACTTTGACTTTGAAGTTTGACTTCGAATTTGACTGACTTTTACTTTGACCTTGACCTTGACTTTGACCTTGACTTTGACTTTGATTATATTATCTAGATCTAGATAAAACTTAGGTGGAACGTTACTGGAATGTTACCGTTACTATTTTTCATTTTGGCATCCATCAATTTATAAAACGTTATCACGTCAAAAAAGAATTAATTTTCGCAGACCTTGTAGCATTATACGTGTAAGTATAATAGTACAATTATGTATGAATTACACATAAACACTTTAAGAGGAAACACTTAATTTAACGAACGTTCGTGAGCACGTCATGATCGATCGGAAAACGGTATTTGTTTCATAATTTGCCAAATTATTCGTTTTTATCTAGTCTTAATGCAGCCGTTCTTTTAGCAACAGTGGCTTAGTTATTTACTAGGGTGAGTCTTATTATGTTTTAAAAACTACAAAAGTACTGCTTGATAATATTTAAAGAGAAAAGACACTCACGTTATCTGATAATAGTTGTAACTTAGTGGTCAATGAACTTGTTATCCCAGGGTTCTGGGTTCGAACCCCGGCTGGAACATATGTTTATGTAATAAGCGTAGATGATTGTTTTCGGGTCTTATGAAATTTGATTGTGCCTATCCACGCTTACCACGACACAAATAAACTTGCTGCGGAGAGGTGATTATGCTGGGGATTTTCTCTGTTGAACACGAAGCTTTATCGAGTAATTAGTATTCATATTTTACAGCTCTCATGAAAAATCTGAAAATACAACGGTATCTAGTCTAGCCTTTGTCACTCAAACGTAATCTAGAATTGTTGCACAAAAAACCATTGGTGTTATTTGTCTCAAGCATATAATCTGCAACATAGTCAAACATTACTGCTTAAATTACATTTTTTTTACATTACACTTTTGACTGTTGAAGTCGGTTGCATTTCTAGTTAAACATTTTTTTTTTCACCCTTTTCAGTGACCTTTGCTACTCACGGTATCAATTAATTGTCATTGTGTGTTCTGCGATGTCTTCAACCGCGATAATAATATCATCCATATACGCGTAGCACTTTTCAGTTATTGGAGTATAACTCAAAAACCGCTTATCCGATTTTGATGAAATTTAAATGGGCACACCACACTCTATCGAACAAAAGAAGAATCATAGGTATATAAAATCGGTTCATAAACGACTAAGTTATCCGCGGACACAAAAAAAAAATAAAAACATATATACGGTCGAGTTGAGTAACCTCCTTTCTTTGAAGTCGGTTAAAAATACCTTCAAACGCCATTCATTTCAAAGACGTAAGCAAATAAATACTGGCATTTATCTCGCTGTGTTTGGGAAATTTAGCGATATTTTCTTGTCAAAAATACCGCAATCCCCAAGACGAAAGTCTCTGATCAGCATGTGCAGTGATGGATGACGCATATACGCCACAGTAATGACGTATTTCAAAATAATTTACAACCGAAATGAAGTCTCTAACTATGGGTCCCATAACCAATCTCAAAGTTGCACAACGAGCTATGGAGATGGCAATCCTCTGTGTAATAAACAACACAATACACAAACATCCAACACCTGAGAACAATCATCTATGCTTATCACAGAAATTTTGACCCAGCCGGGATTCGAACCCCGGGTCGCGGTTCCAAAGTCACGTCCAAGTGTCACTCATCACTGATAAAGCATGAGTTATACTGACTCGACGACGGTCAAAGGATTGTATATCGTTTTTTTATCATGAAATAAATCATCTTATTTTCGACATAACTCCAACTGAGGTTAAAAAGCTGGTTTATCGAACAAGCTTTCTCATACGACATTTTTTTCTGTTCAAACATAACGTAATTTGTTTTAATTTAAAAAAACTATGATAAAAACGTCATAGTTTTTTAAATAAAAACAAATTACCTTAAATTATATCTACACTAATATTACAAAGAGGAAAGATTTGATATTATTTTTGTTTCCATTGAATAGGCTCCGAAACTACTGAAGCGATTTGAAAAATTCTTCACTTTGGGAAGCTACACTATCCCCGGGTGATATAGGCTATATTACACTTATATTTATACGTGCTCCATCGTAGACCGCATCATCACTTAACATCAGGTGAGATAGTGGTCAAACGCCTGCCAATTCCGAATAAATAAAAAAAACTTTAAAAAATTAAGGATCCTCATAATTTTTATTTTTTGAAATTGTTTACCCGTGCGACGCCGGGGCGGACCGCTAGTATTCTATATGCTTTGTAATTTTTTATTCAAATTTGCTATTTATTTAATTTAACGATTATGCATACAATTACCAAACAAATCTTCAACAAAACAATATTAATTCTGCAGATAGGTATGTAGGGAATTATAGTTGACTGGCCGGTTGGCGCAGTTGGTAGCACTCTGCCTTCTGAGCCGCTGGTCCCGGGTTCGATTCCCGGACAGGTCAAACATTTGTGTGTATGAACATGTCTGTTTGACCTGTGTCTGGGTGTGTATATGTATATCAGTCATCAGGTTACCATAGTACAGGCTCTGCCTAGTTTGGGACCTGAAGACCTTGTGTGAATGTTGATAAAAAAAAAAAAAAAAATCTATCTGTTAAGTTATATTTTTGTAGGACATAATTTATTATTTATTAATGTTGCTGATATTTTATTGGTATTTTACTGTATATGTGTGTAAAACCTGAAATACATATATTGGAATTTTGAATTATGGATCCTTATTGATTTGATTATCTGATTATTGCTTAAAAAAAATAACGCTCATTTAACGTTGCAAAGCTGCCAGCTAATTGGCAGCGTATTATTACAGAAGGTTAATTAATATTACATAATACGGCGATCGTTAAAATTACCTAGTTAATATATTTCCGAGAAGTATTTTATATGCTGTTCTGAACGAGTTGAAGTGTGCACGCGACCATCTGTTTGAAAGGCTATAAAAATGTTTAGCACAGAAACATGTAAGCACAGTAGGATAATCTTTGGGCAATAAAATTGGTATAAGTTAACCGACCTCTCAAAAAGGACTGTATTAAGAACCAATGCAGTCTTTTCACGTATGTTAAGTAGAAACTACATTATTTATCACTTTTTTCCCATTTTAAAGGATACATTTTTAGGTTGGCCCTATAAATAATCCATCAAAATCTGTTCAGTATTTGCTTTGGTCTTCTTCTTGTCCTTATCCCACACCAGGTGGGGTCAGCGCAAAGTTTTCCTCTTCCATTAGTGATCACCTTTTACTATCACACCTTTTATAAACATATCATTCTTTACACAGTTCCGTATAAGTACATATGCCTTTTTCGGCCTTCCTTTACCTCTATTTCGGTACTCAAGAAAACGTTAAAAAATGGCCAACTTCCCAACACAAAGGCACCGCCAATTCGCCACACTTGGGGTGTACTTCTCAGCTTAGTATCAGTTAGCTTTCTATAGTTTGTAAGCTACGTAATATTCTGTATATTGGGTATAAGGTTTGATTATTTCAGAGCTACGATGGTATGGCAGCCAGTCAACCTAACAGAAAGCTGTCCATCCAATGCCCAATTTGAAGCATGTTCATCCTTCGGATTCGTCTACCTGAACATCCTTGTACAATTGTACGGTGACTCTGCTGATAGAAGAAAACAAAGCCAATTGAAACAGGCCAGCAATGAAGAGAACTTCGAAAGATACGTCACAGTTGAAGAGGGTCTTCATAAATATAACAGAGATAAAAATAAGAAAGCGAATGTTAGAGAAAGAGATGAAGAATACGATTTCATTGTAGTTGGAGCGGGAGCAGCAGGGTGTGTTGTAGCTAGTAGGTTGACTGAACATAACTTCAAAGTAAGTACTTGAAAAAAATATATGAAAAATCAGCGTTGCCAATTAAACGTGCACATCAGGTTCTTGCATTCTGAGTACGACAGGTACCGCGGGGGGGAGTTGATTAGATTATAGGATAAGAGAGCCAGGGAGCATTCTAGATCTAGCGTGATAACATCTTCGACCACATCGTCACTGACCATCAAGTGACATAGTGGTCAAGTTCTAGATCTATACAGAATGATAAACAAAAAATTATTTATAAATCATCATTTATTATCTATAATCTTATAAAAATAAAGAATATTTCGATTATTTTTTAATTATGCTTTTAAGCTAGCGTTTGAGTGGCCATTAACTCTGATGGTCAGTTATGATGTAATCGAAGATGTGATCACGCTACACCCAGAATCCTTACTGATTTTACTGGCAATGACTGCTGTCTAAACACACTATGTTGGTTACAGTTTTTTAAACTTGAGGGTGGTAACTAGCCAGGTCCTCGAAAGTACTCTACCACTATGCTGGTAATTTGATAACGTTGTTACCTTCACCGGAAGCTCAAGCCATTGGTGGTGATCGAACCAGCGTCTACCGTCAGGCCAGTCAGGCAGACAACGCTTTCACCGCTAATGGGCTGGCAACATAAGCTTGTCCTCGATCAGAAGGGAACCCTTCTTGTTGATGGCAATGGAAAGGCTAAAAATAGTTTTAGGCAAATTTTGACTGCCTAGTGCTGAGATTCATGCTGGGTTCCAGGTTCTCCTCCTAGAAGCAGGTCCGGAACAGCCAGATGTGACCCTCGTACCTGCGTTTGCAGCAGGTTTGATCGGTTCCAATATAGTCTGGATGTTCAGGACGCAGCCCGATGGAAAGAGCTGCCTCGCGTTTCCAGAACAGAGGTGTACTTGGCCCACGTAAGTAATGCTTTTTAAATGTTTTTTGTATACGTTCGACCAGGTTTATGACGTTTCTATAGACTATTTTAAGATAAATATAATTAGTTCAAACGTACCTATATACTTATATATACTAATCAAGTATTCCAACCCTAAATTAATATAATTAAGTTCTATAATAGAGAAAATACAGAATATCGTAGTTTAAAAACTGTTATGCACTAAACGACATCACATATACGCGGAAAATATGCTTGCAAAAATATCGCTTCAAGCGTGCCAATAAAATTGGAAGATTTGCCTCAATTTCTCCAGGATCCTATCATCAGATCCTGAAGACATACACCAAAAAAACAAAGATTCCGATGAATTGTGAACCTACTTGTTTGAACTCGGTTAAAAGTATGAGAATATGAATGCTTTATTACCTTAACAAAGCGGTGAAATCCTATTCAAATACTTTTTTTATATAGGTAGGTACCGGGTTTATCAGCAAGTTCAGCAATCACCTATGAAAAAAAATGTCATGGCACCTATATACAACCAATAATTCACTGATGAGTTTGGCTTGATTCAGCAATACGAGTTGCCGAATGAAACCAGAGTCATCAATGAATTATTGGTTCGTCATCTAGAATCGATTCTTTCCTTTCGGATACCAGCCTACGTGCGACAGGAACTGCTTAGGTACTGTATGCTTTAATTTAATTCAACTATATTAATAGTTTTCTTTCTCTTTAGGGGACGGACCATGGGAGGCGGTAGTTCAGTGAATTCTCTGGCATACATCCGAGGTAACAGACTGGACTACGACACTTGGGCAGCAATGGGCAATGACGGATGGAGCTATGAAGATGTAAGTAAGGTTACTAGATCACAGGAGTTTTTCTGACATGTCCACTGTCAGCGCCGTATGTCATGGAAAGAGAGCTAATATGAAAAGGAAATAACTTGGTGAAGTCTGTACCATAATAGTTCAAAAGCACAGATAAATAAAATAAACCCCCATCTGTGTTCAAAAGCAACAATTATCAAAATATTGTGCGCATGGTACCGACTTCAGACTTTTGAGTGTTGAAGTCGGTTCCATTTTAAGGGTATAAAATATTTTTCACCCTTTTCAGTTACCTTTGCTACTCACGGGATGTATTGTAATTGTGTATGTTAACCGATTTCTTCATCCGCAATATGATTTTCAAATTTTTTAAAAGCTTGTTCACCCGAATGCATTAGTGAATAGGGGCCGGAGAAACTAATTTGAAAAGCGGTAAATAAACTTTTTCATACTCAATGTGTTTTTAATTTCCCCAACTATTTTCGGAACAGCCCAAGTAGGTATGCCTAGAAGTTATCACTAATGTTTTAAGCTGTAACGGTCGATAACGCAAGAATGGACTTCATAATTGGAAATGCAGTTCATTTTATTTTTTATTAGTTCTATCCTAACCCTAAACTATTTCGCACTCTCAATAGTAGATTGTACTAGCCATAATCAATTTTAATCTCAATCAATTTTGATGCGATGAGACCTTCGGTGTCCTGAGCGTCTGTTGTCAATCTGCCAGTCTAGCGGTCGCTCTTTTGATTCCCACAGCCTGAACATTTAGAGTAGGCATCGTTAACAAATCCGCAGAATTGTGTTCAGAGTACTATCCAGTACCCGCCTGGCTAGCTATCGCCCTCGAGTCACAAATGTTACAAAGCAAATAGTGTGTACAAGCCTTAGGTCTAGCATGGTTCCACCTTCCATCACATCTCTTCTGAACATCAAGTGAAAGGGTAATAATATAATAAAACGCCAATGAATTGGAAAATAAAATTTTGAAAATATATTGCAGTATATGGAGGTATTATGATATTAACTAATGAGTATGTATGAAGTTTGTAGCTATTTTATAGCAATATAATAAATTTCAATAGGAACTACTTGGTTTTATAAAATATGCTATCAAGCGTTGTACTGTAATAAAACTTCGCCTTCTTGTTTTTTATTTTTTTATTTTTTTTTATTCACAATAGTTGTTGTGAATAAAAAATGTCTTATATCTCTTGTCGTTATCGCCGGCTGTCCGCTCAGATCAATGTCCGCGAATCACTATGCTCTTATTAACTTTACACTTTAATATCATGGCTTTTGCGGATCGCATATAGCTCATGATCAAACTATTTGAGTCAATTTGTAAAATTATCTGAATTTAAAATAAAGTTATTGTCATCGTTACCACTCATCATCAACACTTTCAATTTATCTTTATAAAATAAACAAATGAGTTAAGTATATACCAGAGTACCTTCATTACTAAAATATCAATATCGAAAATTAGTTTCCAATGAATATTTGTCGTTTTAAAAGACTTCGCTTCATATTAGATGAAAATGAAATGTAGCGCAAATTTATTTCTTTCCAGGTGCTGCCATTCTTCAAAAAGTCAGAAAAAAATCTGAACATAGAAAACCAAAACCAAAAATATCACGGTGTAGATGGACCACTAACAATATCGCGGTACCCTCACATCGACATACCTTCTATAATGATGACAGATGCCTACAACGAAAGAGGCTTACCACTGAACGACTACAACGGCAAAGAACAGATAGGCACTATGCAGGCGCAAGCTTTTGCTCAACTTGGACAAAGAATGTCAACCAATAATGCTTTCATACAACCTATACGATACAAACAAAAGAATCTCACAATCAAGGTAGAATCGCTTGCTGTGGAAATACTTATCAATGCAAACAACGAAGCTTATGGTGTTAAATATGTCCAAGATGGTAAATCACATAAGGCTATAGCTAAAAAAGAAGTTATAGTAAGTTCAGGTTCAATAAACTCACCAAAGTTACTCATGCTCTCAGGTATTGGGCCCAGAGAACACTTAAATGAGGTAGGAATAAAAGTAGTCAAAGATTTGCCAGTGGGATATAATCTACATGATCACGTGACATTTGACGGATTACTTATAGTTCTACCAAATAGAACAGCAACTACTGTTGACAATGATCAACTTATCAAGGATGTGGTTGAGTTTAGAGATATGGATATTAAAGAAGGACCCCTATCAGGCAATGGCGCAGTGAATTCGATATCTTTTTTAAAAACTGACGCCAATTTACCAGCAGCAGATATTCAATTCCAAGCTGATGTTGTACATTCGTGGAGAGATTACATTAAAGGACCGGCGGAATACAAAGCGTTATCAATATTTCCTAGTTCTTACTATGATGGCATTTTACCTCGCACTATGAATTTGGTACCAAAAAGTAGAGGCCGACTTGTCCTTAACTCGACGGATCTTTCCGCTCATCCATTGATATATGCTAACTATTTTGGAGTGCTCGAAGATCTAACTACTGTTATAAAAGGTGTAAAATTTTTGCTGACGTTGGAAAATACAAGAGCTTTTAAAGAAAGGGGAGCGTACTTCTATAAGGAATCTTTGAAGCCATGTGATGGCTTTAAGTGGGGTACGGACCAATACATAGCATGCTTGGCAATGTCCTATACTTCAACGACATATCATCCAGTCGGGACTTGTAAAATGGGACCTCGATGGGACAAAGGAGCAGTAGTAGATCCACGATTACGAGTCTATGGCATTGAGGGTCTAAGAGTCATAGATTCTTCTATAATGCCTATAGTTCCCCGTGGTAATACGAATGCTCCATCAATCATGGTAGGGGAAAGAGGTGTAGATTTCGTTTTGGAAGATTGGTTGAAAGATTATAAGAAACATTGAGATTTATTTATATTCATTTGTACGCAGCTGAATTTCTCTTTTTTTTTTACATGTTATAAGTTTGCGTTTGACAACTGTCTCACCTGATGTTAAGTGATGACGTTGTCTAGGATTTAGCACGCAAACCTAGAAGGTACCTATTCACTCGTTCTTGTGATTCAGCCACATAAGATATCTGGGCATTTTGCCGTATCAAGACGATCATCTTGTTTTATTGAATGTCATTATTTTCAAATGGTGGGGTCGAAAGGTTTTCGAATGGAGACCTGGGACTGGCAAGCGCAACCTGAAACGGCCACTGACTAGGTGGACAGACGACCTAACCAAGACAGCAGAATGTGTGCCGCTTCCAACAGGTCCTTGTGGAGTTCAATGAGGAAGGCATATTTCCAGACGTCCTATGGCTGATCTGATGATGATGATTTTCTAGAGTGTGACTCTTGCGGAAGTTGATTCATTCTGCGGGTTATAGAAGGTATCTTCATAAGATCTTGATGAACACCAGGGGTATGATATGTTGGAAGCTGGAAAATCTCGACGATGAATATTCGGCTGCACCGGCCATTAGGTGGTTTTATGTTTTTTTGTGATTGCTTATCTTGATGCCTGTTAAAATAATGTTTATAAAAATTGTATTAAAAATGCACTGTATATAATTTTATTCATTGAACAGGTTATAAGTATGAATACATATATTTTTATTTATTAACACAATGGTTTTTGTTTTGTGTAATACTATGAATATTACTAACCTAGGGGCAAACCCCAACTTCCATTCCATCGCAAAGCGATGTCAGCAATATATTTTCCTATAAATGCTGGTTCCCAAAATCACTTCTATCTCGGATCATCACAGTGTTCTTTTGCACAGTAAAGCGTGAGGAGTGATTATGCCTTGCTTTTAAGGCTCAGTTTAAATCGCACTGTGTCGGATTTGTTTAATCGCGCTATGTATAAGTCAAACGTATAAAATTATTATACTGAAGTGCTGTTAAGCTTTCATATAGTAATTTTATACCTAGAAATGAAGCAGTCGTGGCCGAGTGGTTAAGGCGTCTGACTCGAAATCAGATTCCCTCTGGGAGCGTAGGTTCGAATCCTACCGGCTGCGAAACATTTTGCATTTCATTGACATAATAACTTATTTAAGTTGTTGATTTCGTGAATTTCTTTTTAGCATCTTTACTTGCTATAATATTGTTATTTCTACTCGTTAAGTACTTATAACGTTTTCATGCACAACTATGTATTTAATATAATTAATTAAATTTATATTAAGGTTAAATTAAAGGCTCTGCGTAGGTAATGAAGAGTCTGTAATTATAATTAAGTGGTTATGACGTGCCAAATGATGATTAGTTCTCCAAAAAATGTCTTCCGACAGGGGACACCCGGGTTTGAACCGGGGACCTCTCGATCTGCAGTCGAATGCTCTACCACTGAGCTATATCCCCTTGAAGATCAATCACAAAAATTATGTATACTATCACAGATTTACATTGCGTTACTATTAGGTATTATTAAATTTTCTACTTACAGTAAGGGGTGCTGAAGGCAAGTTCTGAGTTCAGCAAGGGATCATATTTTAGTGGGTACCAACGCGGTGTTACTATTACGCCTCGAAATCGTACAGCGAACATGCATCATACATAACATAAATCATAATCGTTTCAGCTCATGGTTTGAACTTACTGGTAAGTATTTAGTTTTATTCTGGCCTCTTTTTGGTAAAGTAATACGCACGAAATGACGTCATGTCATTCGACATTTAAACATCCATTTTTATCTATTTCACACTATGCTCGTAAATGTTGCCTCCCCTTTTACTTACAGCGGTTCGTTATTTATCTACAGAATATAGAACAAATGACTAAATCCGGTCATTCCAAATATACCCATTGGGCATTTACCAAAACTTGTTTTGAAAATCTAAACTTATATGAGAGCTGTTAATTATACGTGGATTAGAAATCTTTGCAAATGAAAATTAAAGCGTGTAACGATAGTTACGATATTTCAGTGTCCTGACCAAGGAATTTTTATACTACGTAACGTACGTACGTAGTATATAAATTCCTTGGTCCTGACCTGCTTCAGACTACAAAGGTACCTACTATCAACACTTGTAATGGCAAATGAAAACTGAAACTGTTCACAGTTTAACCTGCACCTTCCTGTAATGAGAAGTGTTAGCAAAGGTTACCACTAGGTGGCGCTATAACTAAGTTGAATCTCTTACTCATATAGGTGCTGCAACCAGTCATGCGTTTTAAAACGTTTTACATCTGTATGATATCATACAATTCAATGTTAATATCAATTTATTATGTAATTATTTAGGAGTTAATTTGTAATTGCACATAGTGACGTTTTCTTTCACAATAAACTAAGTTTGAATAAGCAAGCTACTACTTCACCATCAGGGATATAATTATAGTCTCACAAATTATATATTATGATCATTATAAATATATTTATTACATTATGTACCAACAATACATAGGATAAACCCACCTGCTGTAAGTAATATAATAAAATCACAGACTGAATTGAACTACACGCCATCTAGTTAAACATTTTGGAAGCGCTAGGGGAACTAAACTAAAGGTGTACAGTTAGGGCTTATCTTTGGCATTATTCAATATTATTACATTGTAAATCACCTAGGGCCCTAGTATACTATACAATTTATTTAAGCACATGACGGCAGGAATTTAAATTGTACAACACTGCTATATACTTAAAGCGTGTGCTTGAGACTAGCATATTATTATCTTCATGCAGCACGTGTAGATGGTTATGCAGGGGCCGCATCAGCCTTCTCCTCAACAGCAAGGCCCGCAGCCACAGTGATATAGATATACATAAGTAAACGACGGTGATCGCTTACCATCAAGCCATCAAGTGGCTCGTTTGCTTGTTTGCGACCTTTTTCGTGTTTGTTATCTAACGTTTAGAGAAAGAAAGGCCTGGGCCGCCCGGCCACCGCATAATATGAAGTTTCGTAGCAAGTGAAAAGATGCAGTCCCTGCCTCGCTCAATGAGAAAGAGGGGTAACTATAATATATGTGAATATGTATTATTAAGGAGAGATGATTAATTTATGACAAAGGCATGTTCGTATCATCATCTTACCTATAAGATGTCGCAGTCATGTTCGCAGATTTACGAATCTTATTATATGGGTACATTTCAGATAAAGGATTTCAATGAAATCGTTTGTAACGACGCGCGCAGTGTGATGGGAAATATCACAAGGAAAATACTAAGATCAAATATATAATTTGTGGGAAATATATCCAAAAATGTTAATCAAACTGTATATTAATTTCACGACGTGCATCATAGCCTCCGTGGCGCAATTGGTTAGCGCGTTCGGCTGTTAACCGAAAGGTTGGTGGTTCAAGCCCACCCGGGGGCGTTCTTTTTTTGCAATTTGATATGTCGTCCGTTTGTTTTGATACAACCGCCCCATGACGATTTCTAATAAAACTTGAGCCCATGACGCTAAAATGGGCAGCGTAGGCCTATTGGATTTTAACTATTAGATGGAATAAAAAGAAAATTTTTATGAGACACATCTCGGTAGGCGGGTTGGCGAGCGCAGTATGATTTTAAGTTAGAGTAACACGAATTGCCCTAATCATGTTGTGTGTGTGAGTATTTCTCATAGATAGATTATTTTATTGGAAAATATATACCTAGCTTTTTATTATTCGGGTAGTGTGACACTTAATATATTTTAGTTCGTTAATTTTATATTTCTCTATTGGTGTTTATAAACATTTTCTACGTGTACGAATCGCTGAGACCAAATCTACACTATTTGTTGTCACAAGAATTTTTTTAGATATAGTTTATTATTGAATTTAGAGTAATGATTAAATAATTCATTCTCCATATCATCTCCCGTATGGTCTAGTGGCTAGGATACCTGGCTTTCACCCAGGAGGCTCGGGTTCGATTCCCGGTACGGGAATAACATTTTGCCACCAAGTTGTCTATATTATTTATTGATTACGGGTACCTTCATAACCTATCCTATGAAATAATTTAATTGTGTTAAATGAATTAATTTAGTTTTGGACATCTTGGTACTATTTATCACTTTAGGTGCGATTTGCGATACTAATATTTTTTTGTATGACACCAGCTGCTTAGTACTAACACATTGTAAATATACCGGGTTGTTATCAAATGTTTATCACTTGTGAAGAAAATGACTTTTTATGTTAGTTTACTGAATAATTTTATTGGCACAGCGCTAAAAAGATATATGAAAATTGTCCGAAAAACAGTAGCAAATACAGCATAACACTTTTGCGATGAAAATAACTTGAAACGAAACTATGAAAGAGAAAACCATATAATTTTAGCCATCATCATCATCGATAGTCCTATCCTACTAATATTATATATACGAAAGTTTGTATGTATGTTTGTTAGGTACTTCTTCACGCTCAAACGGCTACACCAATGTCGATGAAATTTGGTATGGAGGTAGTTTAAGCCCTGGATTAACACATAGGCTACTTTTATCCCGGAAAAAGTATAGTTCCCGTGGGATAATCGAGGTAGCGAGAAAACCGTAATCCACGCGGGTAAAACCGCGGGGCGCTACTAGTAGTATAATATTTAGCCATATTATATAATATTTACACTGGTCTATTATATTACCTACTCTATCATTTATTTCCAATATTTTATGACATTATTAAATTGTTCCCTATAAACATATTGTTTTTATTTTGTTTGACGTGGTTGGATGAAATGGAGACAGGTCTCAGGGACCATAAGCGTTCCGCGAATGCCCTTGAAAATCAAGGACAAAATTTATAAGACCATAGTTAGACCTGTCATGATGTATGGATCTGAATGTTGGGCAGCAAAAGTGGTGGATGAAAGAAAAGTGCATGTGGCAGAGATGCGAATGTTGAGATGGATGTGTGGTGTGACTAGGATGGATAATGTAAGGAATGAGTATATCAGAGGAGGCTTGAAAGTAGCACCAGTGAATGATAAGTTGAAAGCGAATAGATTGGCTTGGTATGGGCCTGTCATGAGGAGGGATGAAAAACATATAATAATATAATATAATAACATAAACATATAATAATAAACATATAATATAACTAAAAGAGTATTTAATATGAATGTGGATGAATATAGAGGTAGAGGAAGGCCGAAGAAGGTATGGATGGACTGTGTGAAGAATGATATGTTTATGAAAGGTGTGAGCACTGAGACGACTAATGATAGAAGAGACTGGAAGAGGAAAACATGTTGTGCCGGCCCCACCTAGTGTAGGATATGGACAAGAAGAAGAAAAGACATGCTGTTTTTATTTTAAAAAACGATTTTTAAGTGCAAAATTACCCACTAAACAATTTTATACAAAATATTTGTCAGAAGTGGGATTCGAACCCACGCCCTCAGAGAGGACCAGAACAGCTCATACTCACGCTCAGTGAGCAAGGTACATCCTTGAGTCTGGCGCCTTAGACCGCTCGGCCATCCTGACATGTGATGTGATGCTCAAAATTAATCATTTGTTAATTAAGGTACTATTTATACCAATTTTAGTAAGACATGACATGTTGTATTGTTGCTTTGTAGTATTAGGATAATAAAAAGAATTTGCTGCACTGCAGTTTGATTTTTAAAAAGCAATAGTGTTGACAAAATAAATATGCCTAAATATTTTAGAAAATCATAGTTTCTAGATTTTTATAACATTCCATTACATAAAAATAGTAAAGATTTTAAAAGTCATCATCAGCATCATTGTAAAAATATGATTATATATAGTATCATTCATCCCTTGATCTTGACTAATTAGAAACGGATATGGTAGTCCTATATAATCTTCAGAAGCCGTGAACAATATACCTATGTCGGTGAAATTAGGGTTTTTCAATATCTGTAATTCACACAGGAAGTGATACTAAACCTACGTTGAATTTAGTACATCCAGCAGTTTTTCTTTGAATTGTATGAATTCATAAAGTGATAATTATGCTCGAAGATTGTATTGGGTAAGAAATTTAAATTTGCTACATCTAGCGCCAGATAGCGGTACTAATTATTTATTCATTCATTGTGCTCCCTTCATGCTTTATAGGTGGCGTACAATGATAAATGTATACTAAGATGTATAAAGTA
This sequence comes from Apeira syringaria, assembly GCA_934044485.1. Taxonomy (NCBI): domain Eukaryota; kingdom Metazoa; phylum Arthropoda; class Insecta; order Lepidoptera; family Geometridae; genus Apeira; species Apeira syringaria. Next base: position 9,717,408 of record OW203670.1, on the reverse strand, counting down.
TACAAATATAATTTTTATATTTTTTTTTATTTTAAATTGTGAATAATAAACAACTCTTTAAACCTTTTAAACTTACCAACGCAGTAAGAATGTGCAACGTCCTGTTTGAATGGTCCGGCTACACTCGTAAATCCGATTAGAGATAAGAAGCGACGATAGAACTGCTAATGACCGGTTCCGAACGCATTCGCAGTACCTTGTACTTATCTGTCAGATTTGGCGACTCGCAATAGTGCGTTTAATCACGATACAATGATTGTTTTCTATGTAGAGTAGTAATCTTTACTTTGAAGTGTAGATAATAGTATTGTGGATTAACTTTGTAACCTTGTTTGAAGCGTTTTTTTTGCATTTTTAGTCTTTAAATTTTGTTAGTATTGAGTAGGTAATTATTATTAAGTGGATTTGATACTCAAGACAAACCTATTCTACGTTTTTGAGTATTTTTAAACAATGTAAAAATTGCTTTATAGGTGGTAGGATAAAAAAAGAAAATTTAAATGAATTTGGCATCCATTTAGGTCCTCTCACGGACTTTTGTCATTTAAGTCCCAATTCCTCAGCACGTTTTCAAGTACATATCTCTCATTGCTCTATAATTTTACTACAGAATTTTTCCCTACAAGGTATGTACTTAATTTGTGTCATAACATAACTGAGAAAGCAGTTTACAGCAACCAACAATAAGTTTCTAAATAAAAGATCTTCACATGTAAAAGTTTTTATATTTTACAAAATTACATAGAGCAGGGCATGATAAAGGTATGAAAAGCAAATATTCAGGTGTCCAAACTAAAATACTCATAAATCTAAAATTTTTTAGTTATTACAAGGTGTAGCTTCTGTTGTTTGTGACAACCTACCATGAAAGCTATTATAACATGTGGAGAGTGTATTACACGGTCTAAAGTGGAGGCAATTATGTTGTTTTTTTTACATTTTTCCTTAGTTCAGTTATTAGGTATGTAATCAGACTATGTGGATCTGATTACATACCTAATATTGTGGAGGCATGTTAATATTTGGTTCAACTTCCAAAACAACCATAATTATAAACAAAACTTTCAAACACATTCTTTTGGCAACCAGAATGTAAAAGTATGATTACTGTTGATACGAAGACAACATCTATCATATTTGAGCTATCATAATATACAGCACATTTTTATGTAATAAAAAACAGTTTTTAATATTATTTTATGGTAATATATAATAAAAAATATGTTCTTAAATATTATTTATGTATTTAAGAGGTGTAATATTGATAATTAATATTTGCCTCTGTCAGAAAACTAAACTTAATTGAAACATACAAGTTTTTCTCGTAATATTACACTGCACTCGACTGACATATTCACTAATAACAAGTGGTTGCGAAGACATTCAACAAATTACTAATTTTGTACTTGATTTAATCTTAATACATGTGAATGTACCATTAGTACCCTTCATGACATAATCATTTAAAATGTATTAAATTGTTTCCATATATCTAAACTCATAAAGTTGCTTAGTGTATGACATTAAATACTATAAAAAAATACAAATTAACAGTGTTATTCTTATTCAAGCTGGATCTGATTCATCATATATTGACGTTCCGCTTGAAGTGTTTTCTTCGTTCTTCCAAGCCATCCTATGTAACTCCTTAGGGCATAGCTCTAGGTAGTCACAATTGCTCCATTGATTTGAACTGATTTCATGCAGTTGTAATTTACACTGATTCACTGTATCAACATATTATGGCATCACTTGTTTCTCAACTGCAATCACTCACACATATGCACTAGCTCCCACTGCAGTGGCATGCTAAAAGAGACTGATGATATGAGACTATGACAGCAAGTCAAGCAATCTTATTATATATTAAGATATAATAAGATCTGTATGTTTAATAAATTGCCAATTAGTGTAAGAAACATGCCCGCAAATGAATTTAAAACAATAAAGAACCAGTTTTTGGAATTTAACCCTTTTTATTCCATTAATGAATATATGAAGCAGCGTTTAGTGGAATCCTCTTTCTTGTATGAATAGATATTTAGTTATGCCTTGTTGTGTTTCATATTAATATCATTTAAATTGTTGACATAATTATGTATATTTATCTGGATATCATGTAAGTTTGACTAGCCTAGTATAATTTTTAAGATTATAAGGCTAATAAATATTTCTATGACTGATTATCTGGTGAGAAGTCTTATAGGGAGTGCGAATCGGTGCTAGTGCTGCACACATGCATGGGAGATGACAACCATCTTACGCTAGTGTGCGGTTCATGTTGCTTAATGCTCAGTCACAGATATTGTTGTTGAACACAGAGCAACCTTGGACCTAAGGGGAGTAGGTATATTCAGATTTCCTTCTGTCAACGTATAAATCCACTCAATCCTATGCATACTATAAAACTAGGCCCAGCGCACTAGACTGAATCTAGTCGTACCATTGGCTCATAGAGTATGTGTAAATGCAGATGCAGTTCCCTGAAAGTAATCCTGATGGCGCTGATTCACTATTGTTTAATTACAGCCTTATTCTCTTTGAAGAATCCTTTACATTTTATAGGACTATCTGTAGCTCCTGCCTTATCATCCTTTAGTAGTTTTGTTTTTTTATTCCAATTTGGAAACACAGTCCTTGCCTGTACACAATCCATTGTCTTATCCAAGAGATGATACTTTTCATTACAGAGTGACGAAGCAGCAAGTCTTGTTTTTGCAATGCAGATTGTTTCAAAGATCTATAGTTACTCCTTGCTATGTATTTAGATTTTTTTAGAATCCAGTTCATAGCTTCATATTCAGTCTTGCGTTTACTTTTAATGCCTATGGTTATCAATTTATTAGTTTTATATGTTATTATCACTGGGTAATAGATACAGACAGTATTTTAAACTAACCAGTAAATAGCCAGTCCAGAATAGTTTGGCTGATTTATTGATTAATTTGGCAATGACACATTTGTGAATAACTAACATGAAATATTCTCTAAAAATGAATCTAATAGCCTTATTTAATAAACCATTCAAAGAATGTTGGGTGCTTGCAGAAGTTCTACTATACATGTTAATATTAGTTTTAAAATGTGTAACTAGCAATAATTACTATGGTAAATTATGAAGAACAGAGTAAACTCTATATAACAACACTGATAGGAGTGTGCATTTTATGGTGTTATAGACAGTTGTCATTAAATCAAGAGAAGTATGTTTTCCCTTACTAGCCATGTTCACAGTGTGAAAGCTTGTAAGCTACTAAACATATGATAACTTATAGATAATCCATGACTCCTACTTATTAGTCATGGTCAACAACAGTCTACACGTTCCAATCAATTCCAATTTGGAGACAAAAGAACGACTTGTTAAAAAATGTTATAATGCATGTTGCCGTCAGTTGTGGTTATTACGGGCTAGGTTAACAAATATTTAAAAGAAAGTACACAGCTGCGATTAACTAATTTTGGCACCTTAAAAAGTATTTATAATAATTGATGTCGTTATTGAGAGTGGGTGTAGTGCTATATAGAGTGTATCATTGTATGGAAGACAAGCTAAACCAACCAAAGCCCAGTGATTTTGACGCTTAAAAGGGGTTTGTCGTTAAATCGAGTGATGTTACATAGAGTTTAAACTGTATATGAAATCTTTTTATATCCATAACAGTGGAGATTTTAATCAAGTCCTGTCAAAGCCTTTAGCCTTTAACTTCTACTGTGTGTCTAAAACACATTATAATATAGTAAACAAAAACACACACCTATTGTGTGTGTTTTTCACATATGCATTGAACAAGTTGAGTTCACAAAACAGCAGTTAAGTCATGGATAATATCAGGATTTAGTCCCCTTCTAAGTCTACAATTTGGGGATCATCATCATCAACAGCGCCACCGTTGAGAGCGTCATTCATAATCTGCATGCGCTGCCTCTTCAACTCGTTATTTACATACAGACGCTTTTCTCGCTCCTCTTTTAAAGCAGCTAAAGCACTCGACGACATTTTCTGTACCATATCTTTAGTAAAAGTGTAAATAACTATTGTAAAATCTCTATCTATAAACGCGACATTCACTGTCGGTCCTGTTTCGACGGTGCATAAGTTTTCTTGTAAAATAGCGATGTTTTCCATACTCAAATCTTTTTGTGGAGGTATAGGTACGTAGATGTTGAGTTTTCCTTCTTTTTTAGGCTTCGCCACGACGTATAACACGTTAATATCACTGTTGAAACAATATTCAGTGTCGTACATAAGTTTGTGGTCAACTAAATAAATGTATAGGTGGTATGCAATGGTGATTTCCATTTCTGATGTGCAGCCGAGGTTCTTCATGTCCTCCCTTATTTTTGTTTCGACGTCCATTGTGTGGAAAACTAAGATACGATGTTGTATGTTGTTGATTAAATTAATAATGTAGAGGCCGGTCAGGCCGTATATTTATGAGTTATGATAAGCATATGTCGCAGTACCACAGACTATTTAGAGATACTGCGTATGGCCGATCCATAGTTCAGATAGAATACTACCGTATATAGTTACTTATCTATGGTATTACTAGTAGGGGTGCGTTTCTTTTTGAGCTTTGAGCGCTTTGAGCACAGATACCGTGCTTAAAGTCATTTCGAAATGCACTGACAGCTGCTGCACACAAAATGTATATATCGTCATTATCTTGTGCTTAGAAAAATATAACGATTAACGCTTAACTTAAACTGAGCACACTTATACATAGTATATAATATAGGGTAACCTGTTATTGGCCTTATGTAAATGTCTATTATATTTAATATTAAGTAATAATTGTCAACGCTGTTAGTTTACCTAAATAAATAAATGAAAATAATAAATAGATAAATAGAACGCTCACGAGTACGACGTAGTGCGGTGAGAGCGCTGTCAAACACATAGATAAATAATTATACACTGAGAGTCAAACATCTGACTCATTCTAGAGAATCTGTCGAAAAATTGGTAGTCCGTCCACAAAAATTATAAACGTATTTTCCCAATGGGAACATAATGTTTGGTGACAATACCAATTATTATAAGACCTGAAAGATCGTAACGCTTGCGTGTTTTAGCGTCGTGCAGGGCCATCTTGTTCAAACGCACCAAATTAAATTGTGTATTGTGGGACAACATTCACACAAGGTCTTCAGGTCCCAAACTAGGCAAAGCCTGTACTATGGTAACCTGATGACTGATATGTACTTATATACATACGTATACATATACTTATATACATATACACACCCAGACACAGGTCAAACAGACATGTTCATACACGTACACACAAATGCTTGACCTGTCCGGGAATCGGACCCGGGACCAGTGGCACAGCGCCGTCAGCGCTAGCCTCACTAGGCGGTGCGCCTACTGCGCCCGCACAAATACCGGGATGAGCACCATCTGTGCTCGCCCCCCCTCCGGTGAAGCTGTAAATGCCGGTTGAGGCAAACAGCATTAGTCCGTTAGAAAAAAAAAAAACGCTTTGCGCAGCATATCTATAGTTTGTGTTTGCGCGCCTGTTCGAGTTATGGTATTTCTCAGAGCGCGGCGCATACGGACACTCCGCGCTCAAGGCCAAGCGATCAATGACGATGTCACATGTAAAATTAATTTTGATCCGTTTGGTTGTGTTTGTTATTTTGATAAATAATGTGGAATATTTCAATGAAAATTTAAGTATGGGACTTAGATCACAATCATAGATCATACCTAATATACGGAAAATCACAATAGGTTCTAGATTGATTGACGGCGTGAGCAGCATGCCCACACCTTCAATCAATCCAGTATTATCTTTTGATATGTATTGAAATGCATGAATAAACAAGAAAAACTTAAAATATAACATTTGGGCAGGCTAAGGTCTTTACAACCATGCCGCCTCTTCACGCGTAATCAGAAAACTATGAAACAGCGCAGCCCGAGATACGCTGCAATCACGCTCAAACTCTGATTATCTGAGCGCTCAAACCCGTGACGAATCACTTTGAGTGTACTAATAGTAGAAATAATCCTAATTAAATGACGCTTCTGAAAGGACCATTATTCAATTGTAGACTATAAACAAGTCAAACTAGAATTGTTTCTTTTTATTTAACTTTTTTGTTATAAATTGTTTTTTTATGTTATGTCAGGAAACAATAACAGATGTCGTAAAGTCAGTACTTTGTATCCACATCCACTCGTGACTTTCAATATGAACCATTGGCTAATTAAACCTGACAACGAAATCTCAAATAACATTTGCCCTAATATCCGTAACTATAATTTACTGTTTTTATTTTAATACTTTTTTACGAATATGTATTACAGATAGGTACTTCGACAAAATAAAGAAGAGGATATTTTCTAAAATGTGGTAATACTTTGTGTGTTAACATCTTTCAAAGTTGTATGGCCAAATGTCTGTTGACCGGTTATAGTGTGGGGGAGATATAAAATAACCCATCAGAATCCAGGAATTATGATGCATACAACGTCGCCGACATGTAATGTAATAAACCGATGAAAAATTTAAGCCCAATTTACTCAGCGTTTTCAATTCGCTGCTGATTGTGGCGGGAAATTTAAATCTAGAATATTGTTTCATAAATCTTCCCTTCTTCATTTTTCTCCGTAATCAATATTTTAGTAAAGTGCCCAGTGTAATTAATCATAGCGAAAACGGGGATGGACCTTAGGGCTTAGGTTTGCCTAGGTTTTTTTCATGCCTTCATTCTACTAAACTTGTAGAATATTAATCTTGATAATGGCTAAATGGATATGGAATGAAAAATGAAGTACTTACAAAAATAAATGCTCTGCTCTCTAAGTTGAAGAGCATACTTTACTTAATATATCTTTAACTGTTAGAAAATAAAAAGCAAATAATGTTTACATTTTTTTTATTTAGGTTACAATATCAGTGAGAACAGGCATTAAAGTCCACTAAAGTAACAAGTGGTCCTAACTAGGGTGGGGTAAAATGCCCTACAAAATATGTGTATAAAGCACTAATTATAGAGAAATAAATAGACATTTAATAGAAAACTAATACAATTATCTGTTAAACGTATTCTCAGTCGTAATATTTACACTATCAACTATATAAAAATAAAAACTTATGTTATTTTACTAATTACAAAACCATAATATTGGTTGTGGCCACAATCCAATAGTTAAGTCAATATAATCTACATTATGTATATAATTAAAATCTAATTAATTGGTGGAATCGAGTAAAGAGGTTCTTATAATCACTATTTACAAGATTTCACCTAGGTACTTTGTAAAAAACTGATATAAAGATCTTCTATTTGCTTTGAGAGGTTTTCTAATTTTCCATAATACAAAATCTAATTTATGATTAAGATTATATGTGTGCAATATTTTTTTCTATTTATTTTAAGAAATCTAAACGAAGACAGATGATCTCATTTTAATTTTAAGAAACTACGTATTATATCTTAGTTAACTTAGCAGCGTCACCTTATCGGTCACCATAAATGATCGTGAAATTGCAAACAATATTTCGTATATAAAACGTTTTAAAGACGAACACAACCATTACTGATTACATTACAATACACATTAGCTCTTCACTATTGATATACCTGACACTTCAAACTATAGTTCATTATATTAATTCCACTATTTAAACACAGGGACGTTTTATACAAGATCTTTGAAGCTTTTTATGCATTTACCCCTGAAGCAGATTTCTGTTTCGTGCGATATTTCTGTTGACTTAGATGTACTTACTACATTTGCTGGGTTCATAAACGAAGACTGAGATGAAGTTTCTAACTTAACTGTCTCAGTTGTAGTACTTGTACTATTTTCTGTCGTCGTAGTCATTTTATTTAAATCGTCTACTTCTGTATTTTCGTCATTTAAAGCCTCTGTTATTTCATCAGGAATAAAGGTTGATTCAGTTGTTGGCATCTTTGATTTGACTATTTCAGTAGTGATATCAATTTGAACTTGGGTGGCCATTGTTTCATTTTTACGTTCGACTTTTGAGTCACCTTCAGATGTTGTACCGAAAAGATAGTCCATAAAGCTGAAAGTTTCTTTTTCTGCTTTAATTGTCGTAGGCTCTGTTGAAGTACTATATAAATTATCAATTGTAGGGTCTGGAGAGCCAGTGCCTAGATCGAAATCCCCTGGACTCACTTCAGTCCTCTCTGTTTCTATCTCTTTTTCTGTTACTGATATTAATTTATCTTGTGTCTCTTCTAAGTTTTCTATTTTTGTGTTTACTTTTAATATTTCGAGAGTCGGCGTAGCTTCTTCATTTGCAGATGACGTAATATCGTCACTACTAAATATGTCTTTAATGTATTGGAGTGTAGGTTTATAAGTAGTTACAGATACTTTCTTTTCATACTTAGATTTGTCATTGACCGCTTTAGATGGTTTCATTGGTTGTCCCAATCTGTTTATAGTATTAGGGTAGTATTGTGATTCGGCGACTTCGATGGATTCCGTCGCAACAGGGCGAACTTTGACTTTCTTCCAAAAGCCACGACGGTGAGTTTTTCGTTCGGGTTCTTCCTGCAAACATAGAAAATGTATCTTTAATTTTGATAGAATATATAAGTTTTATATACGTGGTTGGTCATTTGAGAGAGCTTACGTGGTAGATCTATCTAGCAGTGGTGAATACACAATTTGTGGCAGGCAATTTGATTGTTACTAAGTTGGTTCGTTTTCCATACAAAATCATGGATAAACAGATCAACTAAACAGTAAAATGCCGAAATAGGCAATTAACTATATCTTTTGAGGTTTCTAATTACGCAATACAGTAAAAAATATCAATTTCTACCAGGATAGTAATAATATCGAAAGATTAATTTTATGAAATGTTACGCATGTGTGTGGTATTCCTTAAGCGCTTTCCATACAAACAGGAATCATACAATTATATAGTCTCTCTATAAGTAAAATAATTTTCAAAATCTGTTCAGTAGACCCAGAGATTACCCCCTCAACCTCAGACACTCATATTTGACTGGCCGGCTGGCGCAGTTGGTAGCACTCTGCCTTATGAGCCGCTGGTCCCGGGTTCGATTCCCGGACAGGTCAAACATTTGTGTGTATGAACATGTCTGTTTGACCTGTGTCTGGGTGTGTGTATATATATAAGTATATATATCAGTCATCAGGTAGTACTATAGTACAGGCTTTGCCTAGTTTGGGACCTGAAGACCTTGTGTGAATGTTATTAAAAAAAAAATAAAAAAAAAAATAGTTTAGATGTATTTGAATTCTAAAAAAAGCATCAAATAATATCTAAAAAAAACATCAAATAGTTTTTGTTGTCGTATTGTATAGTTATACGCGATTTTGTCAGTTATCAGCTATGTATCACAAGTTCACAAGTTTTTTTAGCTGTTAGACATCCATATAAATAAATAAACACCCTGCGGTCACACACTTCTCTTTTCTTCAGTTTTTCGGCAATAATGGTAGCGGTCCTAATGGGGGCCAGTTGGAAATATTCTACGATTTGACTGAAATTGGCAAGACGAAGAGAGATTATAACCAAAGCGCTGCCGTAACTCTGATCATCATCATCATCATCATCATCATTCAGTTATAGGACGTCCACGGCTGGACATAGACTAGTACCGGTTGGAAGCGGCCCGCATCCAGCCCTTGCCTGCGATCCTATGTCGGTGGCCGTCCTAAGCTGTGCTTGCCAGTCCGTTGTCTCCATTCGAGAACCTTTCGACCCAACGGCCATTAGCTATATATTGTAGATCTCTGATTAACATCAAGGTAATTCTATAACTTATATGTATAACTTTCATGTTAATCAGCAAACCATTGCAAAACATGTACCATGTATGCTGGTGGAAATCCTCGAGCTTCGATATTCAAATCATTCTCAGTAACACCATAACTTTTTGATATCTCATCTATGATAAGCGATGACTGGGTCCACGTTCACTAATATACTTCAAACACCCACATCTCAGATTACAGACTCACATTGTGTATAACAATAATAATGTCTTCACCCTCAAGTATGTAAAACTAACAAACATATAGTGTGTAGCGGTCCTTGAGAGCTAGTAAACATTCTAGTTCTAGCGTGAATACATCTTCGACCAGTTCGTCACTGACCATTAAGTAAGATAGTCTAAGATTACATAAGATAAATCTGTAAAGTATAAAACAAGTAATTATTATTAGCTAACCTCGATAGTAGTAGTGTCCTCAGCCGCTGTTGTTTCCGTTGGTTCCACAGTCGTAACTTCTTGGGTAATCGGGGACGTGGCTTTCGTATTATAATCCTCGGAAGATATAATTCTTTCAGGTGGAATTTCTCCAATTTCACCTCCTTTGTGCTTCATAACATTATTCGTATACTCATCTTCGTCTTGTTCTTCTAAACTTTTCATTACTTCTTCCAACATACTTTCAAATGTAGACATATTGTCACTAGCATCAGTCTTCGTAACTTTACTTTGTTCAACTAAAGCTTCAAGCGTTGGAGGTATTTCTGGTATCTTCTTGTTGTGTCTGTTGTTCGTTGCTGGAGTAACTGAAATTAGCACATCTTCGTATTCATTCCTTGCTGTGATTATGTCCATCTCGATTCTATCAGATCTGCGCTCAGTCGTAGTTTTTTGTTCATCTACAATATTGTTTGGATTATAAGGTTTAAATGAATCGCTTGCAATTTTAGGAGACCATTGGATTGTATCTGGTTCGGTGTATGTGGGTCTGTTAAAAGAGAAGTTAGAATCTTGATCTTCGGTGTCTTCAGGCTCAGGTTTTTTATTATATCTCTCAGATAATCTAGTTCTGTGACTGTATCTTGAGTACAAAGGACGAACGGTTGTTGTGGAAGTTTCATCTTGTTCTTCGGGCTTTTCTGTAGGCCTTTCTGTAGTAGTGCGTCTACCTCTCAATCTGTTCTTTATTTCATAGGTGTTCTTTCTAGTAGTTGACCCTTCAGTTGTGCTTGTAGAGTAAGAGTAACTCGGGCGTCTTCTACGAAATTGGCCTCGTTTTGTTGTTATCTCTTGTGTAGATGTCACTTCAGTGGTTGCATCAGGTTTGTAAACTGGATGTCTATAATCGTCGACATCTTGACGGCCATGGACTTGCTTAGTCTTTAAGTCCTGCTGAATTTCGTCGATACGCATAGTGGTACGTCGCCTGTCAAAGGCTGGTCTATATGTCACCGGTCTTCGCCTGTCTGTTTTGATTCTAGGAGATTCTGTAGAAGCTTGATGGTACTGTTTAATGACTCCTGGACGAACGCGGACTCTGTTATAAGAAGGCGTTGTTTGAACTACATTGTCCTCCCCTTCATCTTCTTCTTCGAGTTCTAGAATAACTTTGGTTGTTTCAACTTCTGGTATTGTTGTCGTTGTTTCTTCTTTAAAAGCAAATTCATCATTTTCTGGTAAGACTTGTTCTTTGTGCTCGTTGACAGAGTTCGTTGTTTCTGTGACAAATGCCATTGGTTCTGGTTCATTTTGAACCGATGCTGTTGTTTTCAAATAGCTGTCTTCTACTTTTTCGGTTAGCGATTTGTCATAAGGTATAGCTTCTACTGGGGCTACACTACTTCTTGAGTGGTAGACGTATTCATCATCACGGTTTGATACTCTTGGTGTATAATATGTTTCAGTTTCTGAAACCGTCGTCCTTGTAGGGAAAACAGGAATATCTTCGTTTGAGTTCTGTTGAGTTATTGATGCTCTTTCAAATGTATAAGCATTTTCTGTGTCATAGGTTTCAGTTGCCGGATCTAACACTTTAGTCGACGATAAGTTAATTGTGGGTTCAGTGATAGCTTCAATATCGACTGTGGTCTTACGTTCTTGGATTGTCACTGGATAGTTTTGATGCAGCACATCTCTTTGATAAGCTAAATCTTGCTCTTTGCTATTATGTGTTTTCCTTCTATCGTAGATCTCTTCTGTTGGCTTATAAGTCACACGCCCCCGTATTCTAGACCTAACAGCTTTTGTAGTACTTTCTTCACTGTATTCAATGGGTTTTTTTGTTGGCTTTTCTGTGGTTATTTTATTAGGTTCAAATCTAGATCTTGTGGGTAGAGGTTTTCTTTCTCTCAAGGGTCTACGGGTAACTGATCTAGTAGAGTATTCACTTGAATCTGTTCTAGGTGTTGTCGTGTAACGTGGACACCCTCTAATTCTTAAAGTATTTCGCCTAGTTGTGGTCGTTGTGGCGCTAGTTGTTGTACTTTGACTTTCATCAGAATTTACATGTGGCTCGTACTGGTTATATTCATATGTTGGTGTTTTTTCGGCTTCATTAGCAGTGGGTGATTTGCTTGCTTCTTCGCCGGGAGTTTCGCTTGGAACAAAAGGTTGTAGATCTACCATCTCCGTATGTTCAGTAGGCTTGCTGGGAGCAGGGTTGTATTCTGTATTTCCAGATTGACCTGGGCTATAAAACTCTGTTTCACTTTTATTAGGATAATCATTTGTATTGTAATTAGGATATCTTGAGTTTTGAATTTCAGATTCGTAATGAATTTCTGGACTGTAGCTCTGGTATTGAGGTGACGTCTGCTGCTGGTATCTTGGCTGTTCGGTGACTTCTTCATTTATCTTAGGTGCTGGAGTTGTAGAGCTACTACTTTCTGATCTCTCAGGTAAAGAAAATGGATCAGCTACAGGTACACCGACAGGTTCTTTGTAATCATCCATATAAGTACGATAATCCAAAGGAGTACTGAAATGGAAAGCTTGGTTTATGGAATACGGATTATGAGTTTCCAACAACTGGCTCGGATACGTCGAAGGTGATTTTGTCGTCGTACTCACGGTTGTCTTTGGAACAGTTGTTGTTTCAACTTGTTTATAAACTGTATTTGGCTTTGTACGTTCATTTTGTGGTTGATTCCGATAGTTATCATGCGGTGCCAATTCGTATTGAGGTGGAGTATACTGTGAGTTAAGCTGGGAACTGTATTGAGAATTGTATTGAGCACCGGAATTATAATAGAAGTTTTCAGGTTTTGAAGGAGCAACTGTATCTGGCTGTTTCAAAGGTCTCAGCGTCGACACAGTTTGGGGCTCAAATTGATAGAAGCTTGATTGATAATTATTTGGAATATTAGTCTTTGGCGCAGCTGTGGTATAGAAACTGACGATTGGTTTTTGGGTGGTTAACCTCTGCTCGTCTCTGTACGTCCCTGTATAATAGCTTGGTTTTGAATCCTCTGTCAAAGGTCCTTGAGTACTTGTTTCACGGATCTGTGAGTTAATCACTACCGACCCAACATGAGGAGAGGGAAATGGTATTTTAGCAAATCCTTGAGGTGTGTTATAGCTCAATGGCGCTACAAAAAAAGGTAGCTGGCGAAGCTTCTTATCGCTGTTTTCAAGGTTCGAAAGATAAGGTAGTTCAAATTTGACGTAGTGTTCTGGGGGTAGTAGTGAAGATGGCCCAATAAAAACCTTTGGCGCATTTAAAGGGTTCACAGAATCCAAAACGGCAACAGAGTTGGCAGTTTTCAAAGAAGCCAAAACATCTCCGACTTTAATTTGATTGTTTTTACTCGCTTCCTCCGTCAAGAATATGGCCAAAGGAGGTTGATGAGGCTTCAGTTTCTTGGGCTTAGGAGTAGTGATTGGACTGGCTGTTGTGAATGGTAAAGTTAGCGTAGAGAATTTTGGTACTTGATCCTGCTGCAATGCATTCAATTGCGAATTAAACTCCGTGAAGTAATTCTGGGGCGCTGGATTTTCTATCTTCTGTATTGGTTTATACAGTTCAGTCATCGACTTCTTATGCGAGATTTCAGGCACACCTTGTGAATACAAATCAGTGTTTAGAAGTTGAGAAGTAGTCAACGGACTTCTGAAGTTGAACTGACCGCGGTTCAAGGATTCCAAGGGAACGTATAGTAGTTGCACTTCCTCTCGTTCCACTTTTTGATTATTGTGTTGAGGTTTAGCAACATTTTGGGATGCGTGTACTTCTAGTCTCGACACAGGTTTTTCAGAGTTTTCGAACTTAATCTTCTGCAGAGATTGTGGCTTTTTTTGCTGACTGAAAGTGAAGTGTTCGTTCGAAGAGTTTTCCACACGATAGCCATCGACATATTTTGGTACGTCTCCTTTTATTTGTGGTAGATTACTGTTAAAAGGCTTCATTTGAACTTGCAAAGGTACTTGGTGTGGTTTATTTTTCTGGAAGTTGTCGAACTTGATAGGATTTGATGGGGCTCCTTGGGGTTTTGGTTGAATTTGAGGTATGTTCTGAGGAATGCTTTCGTATCCAAACTGTGGAGATATGAAACCTTGGTTCAATGGGAAGTTGGGCTGAGAGAGTCCAAATCTAATGCTCTGGCCAAACCCTTGATCTGTCAAGTAGTTTTGAGGAGCAGATGGCACTGAGGGTACTGATTGCAGGTACAATTGTCTATTCGCTGGAACATTAAAGTAATTCCTTGTTGGAAAATCCGAGTTGAATCCCGAAGGTCTCGGGAGCCCAGGAAACGGTTCTGTCAATATTCTCGGTTCTGCGACTGCTTGTCTTTTGATTGGAGGTAATAAAGGCTCTCTTTCTACTGGAGCTTTGAGAGGAACCCAGTCACTAATATCTGATGTGTAGGAGCTGATCTGACGGGACCATCTGCCTTGGTTCTTGGCTGATGACATCATCGCTAAGCTGACGACGATGGACGCCAGTCGGAGCACAGTGGAGTGCGCCATCTGAAATAGAAAACAGAACCTTTTAGTATTGATTATGTAGAAAATAATACAACAATTAACATCATGCTTCGCGGAACATACGTTTAGATTCTTGAAGGAAAAATCCAGCTATTTGTGAGATTGATGAACCCATGACTACAGAATCCGAATTAGGTGGAGTCCGCTAGTGGAGTGCTAGCTTAGATGGCAAAGCGACTGGACGATCTTCTGTGGTCGTGGGTTCAAATCCCATTAGTAGCCGAATTTTTTCTTCAAAATTTAGTGAAAGTGATACCAGCATATTTTGGAATGTATTCTTAATTTCGGAATTACTGGATGGGTTTTTCTTCATTAGATTAGGATTCTATCATACAGGGACGTATATTAAGTTTATTACTAAAAACTATCCAAAATAACTTAACATTTAAAATAACGTTGAGTAACGCGCAATTTACATATGTAGCACAGAAATCCGGAATTAAATTCTTGATATGTTTTTATTTTTTTATACGTCGCTTTTAATTAAAGGAAGTAAGCTTACTAAGTTAACGTTCGACAATAATCGTTATATTTTTAATGCCACAGATAACTTTCTATTTCTAATGATTAGTTCGACAGATCACCGTAAGTGCTGCCATATTGGTGTGATTGTTTTCCTTATAGGTTATTGTATTACATTTTTATAGTTTGAAAGTAATTAAAATACAATGGATAGCTTATATATATGGATATCTTACAAATAAAATATTTGCCGAAATATCAAGCTATTTAGTCGGAACATATACATTTTATAAAATGATAGATAGGGATATTTTTCAGACTAGTAGCGCCCCGCGGTTTCACCCGCGTGGATTACGGTTTTCCCGATACCTCAATTATCCCACGGGAACTATACTTTTTCCGGAATAAGTAGTAGCCTATGTGTTAATCCAGTGTTTAAACTATTTCTATACCGAAATTCATTGAAATCGGTGTAGCCGTTTAGCGTGAAGAAGTAACAAACTCATACACAAACTTTTGCATTTATAATATTAGTAGGATTTTTACTATGAAAAATTATATTTTGATATTAATTCTTTAATGCTGGCACATATTTGGGTCAACGGATTCGTATTGCAAATCAACGTGGCAATGCTGCCAGCCATCGTGGGCACGCTGCCAACTGGTAGCGGGTTAGATCATTTGAGTTATCTATAGGCTGACAATAGCTAGTAGATTGCTCAAACGTTTTCGTAGTAGCTGTAGTATTGTAATTAGCATGGACCAAATACTCTAGACTCTAGACTACTAGAGTACTTGGTCCATGGTAATAAGTTATTAATATTTTATTTTAATAAGGGCATCGGCCCTTCAAAAATAATTATGAATGAAATATATATAATATCAATCATATTTACGTTCAAATAATTTGAAGGGAAATTATTTGAACATAAGTTCCGCCTAGTATGTTGTTAATGCAATAAACCATAAAACTCTCAATCAAATTTGTATTTAAAATCAGGATATAATGCCACGACTCGCCTTTCGGTCTACGGTTATTAGACAGAGAGTAGTATAGTAGGTAAGTACCTACTTTATTGAGTTATCTGTATACGAGTAAGTAAGTACGAGTGATTCGCCGTAGACTTTCTCATCATACAATTAACATCAGGCGTTGGAAAGTGCGTTAACTTGGATCCAATCAATTACCATTACGGACCACCATTACCCTTTTTGTTTGGATAGTCAGACGGATTAGGCTCATGGAGGTTTTGTATTCTTACATCGATTCCGGAGAGTTGACAGGGAATAAACGCATGTAGTGCATCAAATTTAAAATAATTTATTTAGTTTAGCCATCAAGTTTAGAACGCAGTATTAGACGTTTATGCTGCGTTCTAAAAAATTTTTTACCAAAAATGGAACCGACTTCACCACACACACAAAAGTGTGAAATGACTTGTTGAAGTCGGTACCATGCTACCATGCAGGGGCATTTTTTTCAAACAGGTTTTACTACGTGTTCATTACGGTAGAAATTCATTGGAGAGGTGATACATTAATATATTTAGAGAATAGGTAAAGCATTCTAATCATTTTTGTCTTATTGATCATCTGTACTTACTACATTTTACAATGTAGTATGTATAATTATTTATTTTTTAAATTTAGGGGTGTCTGGCAGGTGGTCGCAACTGTGCGAAGTGACCGGCAGTGGTTAACGTGCTGTCTGATGATATTCTGTAGAAAATATAATAAATTGAAGTTTATACTAGGGAAATTGGGGTGCCTACTATTTTATACACCTTTACGTAAGGGTAAAACATTTTTTTACCCTTTTCATTGACATTTGATATTTACGGTATGAATTATCAATCTCCTCTAATGAAATTATCCAGATAAGCGTAACACGTTTCAGTTTTGTTATTCAAAAACTTGTCCGATTATTATGAAATTTAAATGAGACCACCTCGGAAGTATATACTCTATCAAACAAAAAAGTTTTTTTTTAATCGGTCTGTTATGAGGGAGAAATCAGTGAACATACATCGCACCTACACAGACTTTCGATGTGTCTGGCAAGATGTAAAAGCCATAAAAACTGTCTGGCTTTTGAGGTAACCTTATTTTATGTGTACCCAAGTCACATATGTAAAATCCAGCTCTTATACTATAACGAAAGTATAATAATAATTTATGAAAGTTTGGGGTGTCTGGCAGGAGGTTGCAACTGTGATAAGTGTCTGGCAATGGATGACTAAATTTCTAATGTTTTTCCGAAGAAAATATAAAATAATTAAAGTTTATACTATAACGAAATTTAGGTACTATTTTTCACCTTTACTACCTGATTCCTGCCCAAGTTCCCATGATTCTAACTCTATACTCACTCAGCGCTCTTACATGTGTTGGGGACATGCTCTGGGAAATTTTCAGCTCTTATAAAATAACGAAGGTCTGGCAATCGTGGGCTCTTGCACTATATGTAGTTAGGGTTAGCAATACGATAAGAAAGTAATCGGTATTCGGTAGTCGTGTTCAAATGACAGAAAAAGCCAACATTTTTTATTCATGCCATTTCTCAAATGCCTTCTTAAAGAAGAATAACAATAAATAATAAATGTTTAAAATACACGATTTTGTAGTTACTCGAGCTAAAACATAGTGAACCTTGGAGATCCTGGTAAAGACAATGCGACAACTATTTAAATTAATGCATTTTCATAGATCCCGACACGGCGACGTTTGGAGGAGTGAAGACGAAATACAGGCGAAGCTAATAAAAAAAAGGGATTATAAAAAACGAGGTGTATTACGCATGCGACAGGGCGCGTTGACATAAGAGTTGATTATGATTTAAATGCGTTCTTAGACATAATTGTTTCAAAGAAACAACAAACAATATCTTTTGTTAACGATTGCAGAGAGAAACCTCTTCACAACAGCAAACAAATATGATACGATTTCCAATTTTACTTCTACATGAGACACTGACACGATTTTCAATCACGAGAAATGGCCGTAAAAACTGGCCCTTACACCATTGTTGTAGGTTTACGTCATAAAGGAAGACGTGTAACTTGTTGATTACGCGAACATGAATACGTTACCGCATAGATTTGACCCAGATCTTAAAATCGCTCATTTGTTTTCTCGACAACGTGGTGCTGGCAATGGTATTATATGTTTACATGAGGTAGATGTCGCACAAGCGCGCGAAAACTGAGGCGGCAAAATTAAGTCAATTGTAGTAATTTTCATTACGACGCGTATTTCAAGCGCAAGTCTAAACATATAGGTGTCCTTTTCTATTTTATTTGTACCGTATTATCTGTCGCAGTAAGCATGTTTATGTCGTAAAGGAACAAAATCTAAGCACCGCGCAGTATGAATATACGTCTTTAGTAAAACATCATTGGGTGCTGGCCTAAGTCGGAACAGGGGGGTCATGAGGCGTCACAAAAATGTTAACATCACATTGACAAACCCCTTCACATGTGTAAATTAGCCTTAAATAATATCAAGTATGTTCGGAATGGCTCCTTTAATTTACAATAAGCTGTCGCAAGCTATTTTGACACTAGAAGATATTGTTCTGTAGCAAGGTGTAGTATTCTACCCGAGAGTTTATAGAAGATAAATTCGATGTGGCTACTATAATGGATTAGCATAAATTGCCACTAACCTTAAGATTATGATCAGTATTTATCAGACGAGTGCAGTGTTTCTGTTACAAATTACCAAATTTTAAATATATTTTACTTCTATTATCAGTGAGTTTTATGAATTTAGTTAGATTAATAATACAGTTTTATATGAGAAAAATATTAAATGAGATATAATTTACAATTAATTAATTATTACAAAATAAAGTTATAGAATAATTGAGATAAACAGAGTTTTAAAGTTACAGGTAGTGGTTATTTTAAGCAGTGTATTATTGAAATCACGGCAATGCAGAATAGTAATAACGTTTCTGAATATTATAACAATTAAAAAATTATGTACATTGGGAAGGATATTAATTATGTACCAAGGTATTTCTAATTGTCACCGCGCGTACGTGGGGAGACAATGAAGCAACGAAATAGCTGCGATGGCTTTGACGGCTGCCGTGGCGCAAAGGCCCTGGGTTCAAATCCCGGCAGGGGCAAACATTTGCGCGATGAGTGTACGTGTCGTCGCGACACAGGGAATCCTAGTGCGAGGGATTGAGTGTGATTAATAACATTAAAATTCCGACTGATATTCATAAAAACTAAATAGTCAAATGAGCGTGTCATTACCCCATTGTACTGTTTTCTCGCATTTGTCGAATAAAGTAAAAAAATTCTTGCGGAAATGAGTATTTACAAATTCGTGACTATGGTTTTTGGTTTTTTAGAAACTAAACTACGGCATTAGTGTCACAGTATAACTATTTATGAACTAAGTGATACCTAAGTAAATATCATTACCGTTTCACCGCTAATATAAACAAGTAAGTAATATATAAATTACCGTGCAATGGATGTCATTTTACTCAACAAAGTATTGATTTATATACTTTAGAGAAAGTCACCGTTATTACGTTTTCACCGCAACATAAAGAGGAAAAGTTAGAACTAAGTAAACATTGGTGTTTTTACGATCTTAAGTTAATATTAATAAACATTTAATTATATATAATATGCCAAGTTTGGTAATCCATAGTGCGGCCGCTAAAATAAAAAGATTGACAGTTCTTTATGACCGACAAAAAATTAAAAAGTTCTTATTTCGACTGTTTTTTTGTGCGTGTTACCGTTGCTAACACTTTTCTAGGTGAATCGATTTTGATGATTCTATTTCTAAGCTGGATTTTCATGTAGTCCCATTTACGATCTGACAAGAAGTTTTTGAGTTATATTCTTCTCTCAGCCATGGGGTGTCCACTGCTGGACATATGCCTCCCCCATATAGGGGGGATTTGCCAATACTCGCCACGCTTGGCAGGCGGGCAGCATGATATTCAATCCTCAGAAGGCGCTGCTGCCCACCTTCTAGTACGTGGTCCCTAAGCCGACTCTTACGGCACCCGCGGGAAGAGATGGGGGAGTACTATTCTAGGCCCGTACCATCACGGCACTATCTATGAGTTATATTAATATAAAACACTAATAACTAATTACAATACTGCAGCTACTACAATAACATCTGAGCAATCCACCAGCTATTGGCAGCCTATAGATAACTCAAATGTTCTAACCCGCTACCGGCTGGCAGCGTGCCCAGAATGCTAGCAGCATTGCCACGTTGAATTGCAATGTTGATTCGTTGAGCCAAATATGTGCCAGCATTTTGGTCACGCGTCGCATCGATCAAACGCTCTGATAAATTTTGGAAAATCCGATGAGCGTTATAATATATATACAGGGTGTCCCAAAAGTCAACGTCCAACCGAAAACCCAAGCTAGGCCTAGTTGTGGGGGCTCTCAAAAAAAAAAGAAAAAAAAATCTATCTCATGTAGTTTCGAAATGACAGCCATTTTTCTTAAATTGACACCCTGTGACGAGTTTACGACTACTGGGGCTACAAATGAGCTCTTTTATAATTTTATTTTTGTGTGGAGTAGTCTTAAGTGATGCTCCTACAAATTCCAATTCATCATTTGCACACAACTTCATTGGAATTTCAGAAAATATCCGTTCCAACGATCCGACACCAAGTAGCGTCACTCTCCGTCCCGCTCTAACATTTCTTCGTCTCTTTCTTTTAGTAGCGTCACTATCCCGCTCTAACTTTTCTTCGTCTCTTTCTTTAATTACACCTTACAGAACGCCTAGATGATATTAGAATAATTTTGAGAAAGTTTTATGACTAACTAATAATAAGCTAAATATCGACTTTCTTAATTTTTTTTTTCTCGTCGTCTAAGAAATAATTTAGTAAGTATTATACCATTTTGGAAAGCCCATTAAATGCGCCAACTTTTAAGGGCACTTGCCGAAATTGCATAGTAGATTTTTTTTTCAGTACAGACTGTCAAAGTTTAGTGATGTAGTCATTTTCACGTCATGGTTCGGTATAAAACGGATATTTTCTGAAATTCCAATGAAGTTGTGTGCAAATTATGAATTGGAATTTGTAGGAGCATCACTTAAGACTACTCCACACAAAAATAAAATTATAAAAGAGCTCATTTGTAGCCCCAGTAGTCGTAAACTCGTCACAGGGTGTCAATTTAAGAAAAATGGCTGTCATTTCGAAACTACATGAGATAGATTTTTTTTTCTTTTTTTTTTGAGAGCCCCCACAACTAGGCCTAGCTTGGGTTTTCGGTTGGACGTTGACTTTTGGGACACCCTGTATATATAGAGTTATATTAATTGACTGAAACTACATTGAAAATCTACTACTTTTTCCAAGAATACTTTTTAATATGTTGCCCGGATGAGTAACAGAAAGAAGGATTGTGAAAATAGATGTTTCCTGTGTACATATTTTTTATTTTTTATCTTTATAGATTTATTCATCATCATCATCATGTCAGCCATAGGACGTCCACTGCTGGACATAGGCTCTCCCATAGATTTATTATATATTTTAAAATAAAGCATAATATAGGTACGTCTTGATTTAAAAAAAACGAATAAAGGTAGTGGTACGAATAAAAGTAGTAGTATATGAGTACTATCAAAGATAATAAAAAAGTGTGAAATATTGTATAATAGTAACAATAAGGAAATTAAAACATAATCGTCTAAATCACCGATAAAAGTCATTGAACTAATAACAATTATTTATCGCAAATATATGCTATTTGCGATAAATAACTTCCTGTAGCAATTTATTTCAATCACTTTAGTTGGATCACTTATTACATTTTGATGCAAAACATATGTAAATGTAATGAAACGGCTATAATAATAGCAAAATATGGCACGCACTGGTGGCCATATAGACCGAGTTTGATCGATTTTTATGAATTTTTAACCGACTTAAAAAAAAAGGAGGAGATTCTCAATTCGACCCGTATGGTTTTATTTGTGAATAATTCGGTCGATCTGAGAATAAGTCGTATATGTATTTTTCATTCTCATACCTCCTATTTGTTGCTGAGAGTTTAATATTTTTTTATGAACAAAATATCCAAAAATTCAATGTCGATCATTGACGCGAAGTAATTTAAATGAAGTGTAGTGTTACTCTGACCTTTCGATAATTTATATGGCGGAACTACGTTTTTTATTATACTGCATAGATCTAGCGTTTGATCACTATTTCATTTGATGGTCAGTGAAGATGTGGTCGAAAATGTTATCACGCTAGATCTAAAATGATCACTGGCTCTCAAGGACTGCTACCTGAACACACTATGTGCTTGGTGACAGTTTTTTCAAACTTTAGGGTGGTAGCAACCCAGGCAGGTATTCAAAACTACCCTACCACCATGCTGGGAATTTGATACCGGCGTTGCAACAACAGCTTGAGCTTCCGGTGAAGGTTCACCGGTAGCTCAAGCTGTTGTTGGGGATCGAACCAGTGTCCGTCAGTTTGACAGGCGACGCTTTCCCCGCTGAGCTATCATCGCTTCAAAATCGTTTCATCGTTTGTCCGATCAGCTAGTAACAATAAAGTATGACGGGTACTTATGTAAATAATTAAGTAATTCAAATAACCCTTGTTTTTTGTTGATTACAGATAATTTATATTTAAGGAGTCATGTTAATGACACTTTCTATCCATTTTCTTGTGTATAAACAAAAGATTTTGTACAATAATTGAGCTATATGGCAATTTTTAATCAATAAATAACTAAACAAGCCTCGTGTGTGTAAAGTGCAGTGCCAATGTAGTATATATAGTTAGAAATAAACAACCTCGAGATGTTAATTTAACACAGATAATTAATATTTTGTTATTAAAAGTGACGTGATTTTGACACATTATCTATACTACTATTGATATAGGTAGGTACTACTATATACTAAAGAGGAAAGATTGTATTGTTCGTTTGGTTGTTTATTTGATTGTTTGTTTGTTTGCATTGAATAAGCTCCGAAACTACTGAACCGATTAAAAAAAATATTTCATTGTTGGGATGCCTCACTATCCCCGGGTGACATGGGCTATATTATATTTTCAAAAAAATTAGGGATCCATATAGTTTTTATCCATTTTTAATTTTGAAATTTTTTACCCGCGTGACGCAATGATGTTTTACTAACGATGACGTATATTCATACTGCGCGGTGCTCAGATTTTGTTCCTTTACGACATAAACGGTCGCCGTGGCGCAGTGGTCAGTGACATTGACTTCTGTGTCTCCGGGACCTTGGGTTGAATCCCGGCAGGGGCAAACATTTGTGCGATGAGTTTAGATGTTTGTCCCGGGTTTTGGGTGTTTGTGTGCTATGATTGTGTGTGTCCATGCCTCCCGCGATGTACAGGGAATCCTAGTGCGGGGGTCAGAGTGTGAAACAAAAAAAAACAAAACATGCTTACTGCGACAGATAATGCGGTACAAATAATATAGAAAAGGATAGCTATATGTTTAGCCTTGCGCTTGAAATACGCGTCGTAATGAAAATTACTACAATTGACTTAATTTTGCCGCCTCAGTTTCCGTGCGCTTGTGCGACATCTACCTCATATAAACTTATAATATAATTGGTGTGAAGTAGGTGCGAACCGCTAGTGAATGTATAAAACACGAGTAAGACCGCCGAATGTGGTCGAAACTCAGTCAAATCAGAACCCTCTGACTTACCTACTACGTGAGTAATTCCCGTGTTTTTTACATTCATAAGATAATAATAATTAATAGTTTGTACGTACATAAAAAGGTAGTCATAACTTGAGCAACCTCGTTGGTCAGGTTCAAGTACACATTTCTTACAACTCATTGAATAAAGAAAACAAACATTGTGTCTGTATGTTTGTCATAGTTTCGTATTCATCATTGTTGCGGATATAGGGCGTCAGATGGCGGATTAACGATGACTATAACACACATAAGTACCTACATTTACGTTGGCATAGCGTGGATACACCGGAGATAGCAGTTACCTAGTTTTGTCAATGTGGTCTTACGTTCAAATTATTTCAAGGAATAAAATCAGCTACTAGTAGGGCTTGAACCCACACTACAGAATACCGTCCTGTCCCTTTGCCATCTAAACTATAGCAAGTAGCACTCCACTAGCCCGCCGAATTTATTCCTTTCTTTAATTAGATGTCTAAGGGCATGTTGTTCTTAGCTCCATCTATCTTAAATTGTATCAACTAACCACACAAGACTATTTCTAGAAACATGAATTAGTTTTTAAGGTGCTATACTACTAGAATTAATGTACCTTATTATAATGTTATGTATTTATAAATAAAAATAAATAACTATTAATAAGACTGATAGAGGAACATTGCAGTTGATATCATATCAAGCGAAGGCACCATATCCTCATTCTAGAGTTTTGTGGCTTATTGCATTAAGAAAATGCTATCAGCATGGTATACGCTCTCAATTTGACGCAACAGAAGATTAATGACAGCACACATGACAAGTGCACGAACCTTTATATAAATGCATGGACAAGTGTCATGTATACTGGCTAAGTGAAAAGCCAAAATGCAGAATAAGGTAGTTTATCTATAGTCTATAGTTATCTATAGCACAGTCTGCAAAGATCATGAGTTGACGAACTCGAATGTCATGGCGGTAATTTATATAAGTAACTGTAGTGATTAATGTTACAGATAAACTAATAGTAGTAACACAAGTAATAGTAATTGAAGCGCGGAGTGGTAAGACGACACTAAAGTGATATTATGTCATTTATAGATTAAAGAAATAGAAAGTTGGTTATTGCACACCTGAGTTTTGATGGATAATAAAAATACGAACCAACATTATAGATATAGAAATACAGAATCCGACAACTGCAATTGCCCATGGAGTTAAAAAAAAGTGTTTTACTATTAAGGCGTAAAACATCTTAATTATTTTCTTGAAAATAAAGGTAACCCTTTTAAAAAAAATTGATGATTTTTTTTAATGATTTAACGTTTGACAATGCCATTTTTTTTTTGACACTACACGTGATGGTAAGTGACGATGCGGTCGAAGATGTAATCACTCTAGACCTAGATATTTCATTGAGACCAATCTGAAAGAATATCCTTTCAAACGAGTCACGAATTTTAAAAATCGTGGTCAGTGATGGACTTATTTCTGCCAGGTTAAAAAAAGAAAAAAAAAAACATTTTACATAAGAACTTTAAAATAAAAGATTAACAACCTCCACTGAGACTTTGAGATGGAGTTCGTTGACAAAATTATCAAATACTATGCAGAATCTCACCAACAAAGACTTCATCATCACGTTAATGTTGAGGCAGTCATGCTCCTCGACCAGACCGATCTAGTGAGAAGACTCAAAAGAACAAAACCGTTCGAATTAGTGTAGTGTTCAGTGACAGTGTGTCAGTGTAATGTGGTTAAAATACTGCTCATAGAGAACACATGAACAAAGCATCTCTGTCTTAGGTAAATAGAGACAATAAGAAGTGAGCGGCGATGAAGAAAGATTAAAGGAGGATGGCAGACTCCCATACATTTGCAGCCTAGAAGAAAGAAACCGCATTCATGAATGAAACTTATACGTATCGATAGAGCAATAAATACATTGTTTATTGTATATTTAATCATTTTCCTAGAAGTTCACGTAAGTATGACGGAAAATCATCTGTATCAGTATGCTAACTACACGTCCATATGCGAACCATTCAACGGATCGCCATCTATGTATAGCATCGTAGACAGAGAAAGCAATATTGCATGGATCGCGCTACAGATACAGATTACTTATTATATTCTGGAATAAACAAGGCATGGATGTGTTTTTATGAACGCAGTCCGGGTCTACAGAGCAGCTGACTACAGATTATAGAGTAACAATAACATTTTATTTCAGAGCGTAAGTATTCGAACGCAACAAACATAATGAGAAATATAGGGTGCGTTCTAAAACTACAAACACCACATAAATAAATAAAATAAAAGTACTTCTGATTTCCAACTTTATAAATAATGCAAATTATTCACGGAATCCACAAAAATATAATCTAAATTTTCATATATAAAGGATACATGAACGGGTTGTCATTTCGTTTTTCGGGAGCAAGGCTGGTTCTGCCATCCTCCTTTGGATTATTGGAAATAATCTCAAAGTAACGCTCGAATCACCGCTTTATATAAGGGCTAGCGTTAACTTTCCAAGCAAGTACTAATAAGCACTTAAATACTTTGCTTAAGTGTTCGTTTCAAGAGGTGAGGAAATGGAGGCTCCGCTTTCACTTCCAATAGCAAACAAAGACACGTCTGTCCGGTTGAAGCTATTGTATTGGCCATTGCTGTGTAAAGTAGGCATGGAAGAACTCAATACTCATTTATTGGCAACTTTAGTTACACGTCATTTAAATATTATAATAACTTATACACGAGTACTAAAAATCAACACTTAAGTTAAACAAAACAAAAATCATATAAAGCACATTTCGAATGAAAAATAAAATATGTAACTATAAAAAAATAGCACATATGCGAGATCTTTTAACATTATCTTTTATCTATTATAACTTTCAAAAATTCGTCAAAAGTGTAAACAGATTGCTCGATAAGTCAACGTTTAAACTTGAATTTATAACATTGAAGACTGGGAGCTGATGTAACACTATTAGGCAGCCTATTATACACACTCGGACCCATCACATGAGTCAACTTATCGGATTTTGCAAAAGATCTAGCAACTTCCATCAGTCTCTCTTCTTTGCGGGTGGGGTACGAGTGCACAGAACTGTACTTAGGAAAAAGATCTAAGTTCATCCTTACGTACACTGCTACTTGATACACTAAAATAGAGGGCAACGTAAGGATACCCATCTTTTGAAAGTGAGTATCACGTCTATACTAACAATATATATACTAAAATGCTCTTTATATAATCCTACTTCCTACTATTCTTATCCTATCCTACTAATATTATAAATGCGAAAGTTTGTGTGTATGCTACACCGATTTCGATGAAATCTAGTATGGAGATGGTTTAAACCCTGAATTAACACATAGGCTACTTTCATCCCGGAAAAAGTATAGTTCCCGTGGGATAGTTGAGGTAGCGGGAAAACCGTAATTCACGCGGGTGAAACCGCAGGGCGCTACTAGTATATAGTAGTGTAGGTTAGATATAAATTACACAACACTTCTACAATTCTAAGCCGGTACCACCACAGCATACTTATATATACCTATGTATATAAGTATTTGTGCTCAAGTCCTTTCCGGTAGGAATACATTACTACCAAGGAAGGTCGGGTAATGGTGTGGTAGCGGCCGAAACGTTTTTTTTCAATATTTTTCTAGTGTGTTCTTGGACGAAACGCCACTTCTCAGTGCCGGATTAAGTAAGCGCGGGTCCACATTTTATCAAAAGGACTATGATATTTTCTGAATCTATTTTTGGTAAATTTACTAACAATATCGTTATCGGACTTTCTTGCGTCATAGTGTTCCTCAAGTTATTTTTAATGTTTTAATGTTGAGAAAGATTGTTAACCAATGCAATTGGTGGTCTTATGAGACAAATTAGTGGGCATGGCAATTTTAAGGTTTAGGAAACAATATTTTAAATACTTGCTGTTACTAATACTAGCCACATTAGAATTGTACTGTAAATGATTTGAATTACGGTCAGAAAAGCATAGAAGCGTGAGGCCCCCAAATTCGCGAGGCCCATAGCATTTGCTACTCTTGCTATATGGCTAATCCGCCACTGCCTCTTGATAGTAATTTATCCTGCGATAGCGGTTCTTTCGGCGGTCACGTGACTATACCCACTCAGTCTCCCGAAGATGTTGAGTCTGGTATTAATAAATGAAAGTCAGGAATCTGAGGTGGCTTTATTCTCAAAACCTATAGAGACCACATAGTGTTACCACTCTGCCATATTTTCAATGTTTCAATATTTTCAATGAATGTGTGTGAGCTGACGAAGAATGCAAATTCAGCCTTGCAATATCCCCCCGTTTTATAGGCAATCCTAGTGCGGGGGACAAAGTGTGACGAAAAAAAAACGATTAAACAAGGACATATACTGGTGTCTGGCTCCAAGGTCAGTGGTAAAGTTTAGAGCAAACAGTAAGTTATGTATATGGGTTATATAATTTTCTGTTGTTACAATACTAATTTAAATAACTCCACCCTTTATAAGGTGAAACACAATTGCTTTATGCCATGGCTAAAGTTAACGATCTTACTGACCTTTATTAACCTAAAAGCTAGCATTGAATCTATGCCTTAGCACTTGAAAATATCATACTAACTAGTGACTAATCTGTTTGAAATTATAACATTGTTTCAAAACAACGATATTGATAAGTACATTCAAATGTCAAACTAGAATAAACAACGGATAATGTCACTTGATACTTGTTCTATTACAAGGACGGTAGCGTGAGAAACAGCTGTTGATCGATGTCACATTAAAAATAACAGAAACAGGGTCTATGAAACGTACATATGCGTTTTATTCTTAATTAGCTACTAATAAAAAAAAAAAGTTGGTTCCATTTTAGGGTAACATTTTTATTCAACCTTTTCGGAGACTTTTGCTACCTATGGCATCAATTTTTATTGTGTATGTTCACCGATTTCTTCACCCTCAATGAGGAAGTCATCCAAGTAGACGTAACACTTTTCAGTTATTGGATTGTAACCCTAAAACCACTTAACCGATTTTGATAAAAAAAACACACGGGCCAGCTATGAAATAAAAAAGAATCATTAATATCGGTTCACCCAGTCGAAAGTTCTGAGGTAACAAACATAAAAAAAATAAGGACGAATTGAGAACCTCCTCCTTTTTTTGAAGTGCGTTAAAAACATCACCCCCTCTTGTCGAAGTTAGTAAAAAGTAAAGTTAGAAGCAAGTATCGCCATGTACTACATAACCAGGCTGATCTGTTTTACCTTGTGTTTGCCTGTAGGTGTGACATGTCAGTTCTTATGGAATTGTTTTTTATTGCTTAGACTAAGTCAATACAGGAAATCCTGATCAGATATATATCATTTGGGTGAGCGAATGTTACACTTTTTTGTGATAGATACGGATATTTGACTGGCCGGTTGGCGCAGTTGGTAGCACTCTGCCTTCTGAGCCGCTGGTCCCGGGTTCGATTCCCAGACAGGTCAAACATTTGTGTGTATGAACATGTCTGTTTGACCTGTGTCTGGCTGTGTATATGTATATAAGTATATATCAGTCATCAGGTTACCATAGTACAGGCTCTGCCTAGTTTGGGACCTGAAGACCTTGTGTGAATATTAATAAATAAAATAAAAAAAATTCTAACTTGTATTTAAAATGCGGAAGTAAGTTTGTTACGTTTAAATCCTGGGTTTTCATGCCTATATTACCAAACTAATATTGATGAATTTTCGTACAGAGATAGATATAATTTTGAAGGTGGTTATGCGCTTTTTGGCATAGATTAAAGAGAGGATTGAATAAAACTTAAATTATATATTAGGATTCTGATGCAGCCACAATAAACACACTATGCGTCAGTATGGTTATTCTGTGGTCGTGGTTTCAAATCCTACCGTAAGCGTAAGCCGATTTATTAGTCTAGCAAATAATGCTATATATAGTAAAATCTAATTTATCTATTTCTCATGCACTCTAAATTCAAGGACTATTATAAGACCTACTTGCTTTCTCGTTTAAAGTCAATATTTGAAATGAAACGTGCTTTATTTCTTGACAAACACCTGTTACTTTACTGTGTACTAGATTAATATCTACATAGTTAACACAATTCTAGTCAGTTTAGGTTACTAGTAACCCCTTCACTACTAATAACGTTGGTTTATAGGTATATGGCCCTAATTCTGTTAATCACACGAACTAGCTAAAATTCACTAAAATTCTTCAAATTGAAATAGCTCGTAGTCTATTAATGCTAAAATTCAAATTAGTATAACTCCATACAACGCTCTCACTAATATTAGACGAGTTTTATTCCATTGCTGGTCAATTGCGGGTAGTTTTAGTAGGCACCAAATAAGTGGCGATTTAATTTCGCTAAAACTACCCGCAAATTTAACAAATATATTTAATTTTTAGTGATGTTATTGATAACTCTCGTATTAATTTAGACTTTATCGTAACCCTATAAGAATTGATTTAGTTTTCCAACATTTTAATTTACTTCAGTTAATTAAGCGAATCACTACCATTAAGTACAATTAGTGACATATTTCAAACAATGGTTTCTATTATATATTCCTCCTCATCGATGTCGATGACGGCGACCCTTGCTATCATTGCTTTCTTGCGTGAGCCCCGTAGTGGCTCGCTATCCCAAACTTGGACTTAAAAACCCTATCACAAGCGCTACAATAAAGTTGGCCCGCAGAGTTGTAGGTGGGCTTAACCCCTAGCTAGGTAAAGGTAAAGGTAGCTTTGTCTAAAATGTACCACGGGACGGACACTTACTTTGCCTGCAATAAACATATTTTATTTATCGCCATAACACACTTAACGCCGCCGTATAAAAATGTAGTACCAGCTGTGGTATCTCAAAGATATACGAGATAGCGCTGTTAAAAAACAATTAGATTGTTATTTCCTAGTAAATAACAATACTGCGCTAAAAGAAACTATACTGCGATCGCCAACTCGCCTGCCAAGCGTGGCGAGTATTGGCAAATCCCACCCTATATGGGGAGGCATACGTCCAGCTGTGAACGCCCCATGGCTGAGAGAGAGAGAGATAAAGTAGACTACTTAGCCCCGCGGTGTTACCTGCGGTGAATTGGTATTTGAGATTTTATGAGAAGCAGCAGTTTTCACATAAAAATAATCATCAAAATCGGTTCAGTTACAAAATAGTTCTGAGGTGACACATAAAAACACCAGTTGAATTGAGAACCTCATCTTTTTTTAAAGTCGGTTTATAAGTACTTTTGACCATTTGTCCTTATGAACATTATACATTATACAATTAAATATTTTGTGTACTTTTGACTCAAAAGTACACAAAATATTTAATTGTAAAAGGTCATACGCGCTAGCTCCTATAAAAAAATTACGATCTGTAATTTGTAAATTGTTGAAAGCAATTCGCTTTTTTACTCACGCGTAGCCCCAATAGATCACGCAATCCCGTTTACCTGCAATAAAAAAAAAACATTAGTACATAATTCTTATTAACATGTAATGATCACTTGACCGAGCACCGAACCTGTACCTGCTGCAATGATTCCGACCACTGAACCGCTAAGTCTAATTGAAGGTTTGTGTTTAATTGTTTACGGTCATGGAGTATATGGGATGAAGAGCGGGTTTTCGCTACACTTTCTTTGATGTTATCGAGATCGCCATTATAATGGCTAGATAGAAACATCATCTTTGTTGTAACCACAACAAAATATTTATAAACAGCTTCACAAGAAGTAGGGGTTTTCTCAATTCAACCGTATGTATATACATATATATTTTGCTTTTTATGTGTTCGCGGATAGCTTCGTCGTTTATGAACCGAATTTGATGATTTTGTTTCATAGAGTATACTTTCCGTGTGGTCCCGTTTAAATTTCATTAAAATCGGTCAAGTGGTTTTTGAGTTACACTCCAATAAGCGAAAAAAAGTTACGTCTATCTGAAAGACTGCCTTATTGAGAGTGAAGAAATCGGTGAAAGCATTACAATTTTATTGGTCCTGTGAGTAGCAAAGGTAGAGTAGAAAAGGGCGAAAAATATTTATTCCAATAAATGGAACCGACTTCAACACTCAAAGTTTGAAATAACTTGTCTTAGTCGGTACTATGAGCACAATCCTACTAATATTATAAACTACCCGCACCCTGCGGTTGTACCCGTGTGGTGATGAAAAACGGTGATGATGAAAATTAGCCTATGTAAATTTCATCGAAATCGGTGTAGCCGTTTGAGCGTGAAGAGGTAGCTGCAGTATTGTAATTAGTTATTAGTGTTCTGCCCAATTAAAAACAAAAACTAGATATAAGCCAAGTAATGCTGTATGTTCGAAATTCGAACATACAATATTAATTGGCTTATAACGATAGATTATATTCGAACTTCGAATGAATATAGCTGTTGATTCCCCTATTAAACATATTTAAAAACTAAATGTAAGTTTACAGCCAGCATTCAGCAAAATATACAGCTAACAATAAATAAATCTGAATCTGAATCTATAAATAATGTAGCATACCTACATGTAATAGTGTAATTGTTAATGATAAGTCTACATAAAAAACAAATGAATGAAAATAAAACATGAAATGAATGAAATGAATATAAAACAACGAAAATTATAAAAATATAAACATATATATTAAAAAATATAAATATATATCAATTACCGTTCCCACGCGTTACTCACAGATTAAAAATCAAGCCACAGACTCATGACTATGTAGGCCATATTTGGTTACCTAAATTAGCCTAATTTAGTTAGTAATTTGTGTATAATTTGGTTTTAATATAATTATGCCTTGCCAGGACTATTGAGCAATGTGTTGACGACATAGATTAGACAGAAGACCCCGAATCAGAGCTTAGTCATCATTTATAAGCCTTGCAACTGAATTCGGCATCGAATATTTGCCTATTCGATGATAAACAAATAATGGTCAAAGAATAGTTATAGCTATAGTTTAAAAATAAAAATAGCCTTTATTTCTACTACAAATTAAACATAGAATAAATTGAGGTTATAATATAATAGTTTACGTATTATGGTTGTACTAGTTATATGTGTAACTGATAATGTAAGTTAACTTAAATTAGTATTTGTAGTAGTCGCCTTCGAGAGGCGCGAAACAGGGATGTATGGAAAGATTTAGGAGAGGCGTACGATAGCTATAGTTTACCACGTGTAAAATGATGGTAGAACTTAATAAGGATTCAATACTATCTGCGTTTTAAGGGCGTTTGAGATGATTCAGCCAGAGCGTGACACGTACATCCTTAAATAAAAGTGAACCTTATCAAACTCAAACTCAAAAGTAAATTTATTCAATTTATTTGATTACTAGCTATGCGCCTCGACTTTACCCGCGTGGTGATGAAAAACGGTGATGATGGTGGTGATGAAAATAAGCCTATGTGGTAATCCAGGGTATAAGCTATCTCCATACCATCCATAATTTCATCCAAATACATCCAGCCGTTTAGGCGTGAAAGAATAATAAATATACATCAAGAAAAATGACATTACGAAATCTGACGCATCAGCAAATTACTCTCTACCAGAGAATTTCTTCTCTGTCTGACAAGCAGTGACGCAACGTCAGCGTATCAAAATAGGACCGGTTATGACCCAGTCGCGGCGAGACGTAGACTGGTCGGACCACTCTTCCTGTCAATAACTCATTTCACTTACTTTTTTTTACAATGTAACTGAACTCTTTGCTTGATAGCAACGAGTATCTTTTGATAGAGAACTATTTGGTATAACGTAAAACATTTGAGGATCTTTGTCGATGACAGCTAAGCTGGTTAAACAATGTTAAACTACCTATAGCATTTGCGGGCCGCTTCCAACCGGTCCTTGTGGAAATTAATGGGGGAGGCCTAAGTCCAGCAGTGGACGCCCTATGGCCGAGATGATGATGATGATGAGATGATGAAACTGTAGCCTTGTTCCAGCAAATATCACGCGAATCCTCGGCAGTTCATAGATAATGATTTTAGATGAAACTTGCGATGGTTTTCAAACTCAAAATGGTTATTAAACTGTTAATTTCGAAAAATGAAAGCATGCCATTGGTATACTTATACCAAGCGTTATTTCTTGGGAACGCGGAATATTCTAAATGCACAATGAAAAGTGCCGTGTCATTTGAGGTATACCAGGACATTGGTAAAAGTAGGGTAAATGCGCAGTTTCTCTGATGTTATATGAATGTTGCTAATTATGTGCAGTCAACAAAGAACATGGTCTACCAGCAAAAAATAGTGTGTTATCACATTATCGAATTGAATCTATTTAAAAATGAAAGAGATGCACAGGAAAATCAACCTGTTTTTTATGATCACACTAATATTATAAAGGCGAAAGTTGTGTGTGTTGTGTGTTTGTGTGTATCTGTGTATGTATATGTGTGTATTGTTACTTTTTCACGTTCAAACAGCTGTACTGATTTTGATGAAATTTGGTATGAAGATAGGTTAGACCCTTGAATAACACATAAGCTACTTTTATCCCGGAAAAAGTATGGTTCCCTTGGGATAATTGAGGTAGCGGGAAAACCGTAATCCACGCGGGTGAA
Organism: Apeira syringaria; assembly: GCA_934044485.1. Taxonomy (NCBI): domain Eukaryota; kingdom Metazoa; phylum Arthropoda; class Insecta; order Lepidoptera; family Geometridae; genus Apeira; species Apeira syringaria. The sequence continues at coordinate 9,682,930 of OW203670.1, read as the reverse complement.
AACGCAGGGCACCGCTAGCGTCTAATAATCTTTAACCGCGTAGAGTGACAGACAATATATTTGGTCATATACCAATACATAGGACAATATATAGTGTATCTTTTCTATTTTCTACAAATTATAAGACTGAAATTAAACGTTAAATCATATATTTGTATCTATAACATACTAAAAGAAAGTTAAGAGTTTTTATTGTGTATCGCATTAACAATATGCTAGGTACAACTTATGTTCACGACTACACCCACGACTACAGAATACCGTCCTGTACGGTAACAGGACGGTATTCTGTAGTCGTGGGTTCAAGTCCCACTAGCAGCCGAATTTTTTCCTTCAAATATTTGAACATAAAAGAAAGTTGTTTTAGTAACAAAAGTGAAATTAAAAGCTCAGTAACGTAACTCAGTAATACAACATTGATAACGTAGTATACCTACTGAAATTTTATTTGACCTGCCATACTTTGGATTGATTTGAATTGGATTGATTCAATTTATTTAATTATTTTTTCTCTTCAATATTTTTATTGCGTATAACAGGGAAGTTTTCCTACTCTCTACCACGACCGAGTTGGTTTATAGAGGATGGTACACAACACAGGGTAGCTATAAGAATTCTACGAGGTCGGTAATGCGTTGGCAGTGCCACTGGTGTGCTGCCACTGGACAATGCAAGAATAAACGACGATGACCTCTGTTCATCAGGTAGACCGCGTGCAATACTGGCCGGCTGGCGCAGTTGGTAGCGCTCTGCCTTATGAGCCGCTGGTCCCGGGTTCGATTCCCGGACAGGTCAAACATTTGTGTGTGTGAACATGTCTGTTTGACCTGTGTCTGGGTGTATGTATGTATCTAAGTATATATATTATATCAGTCATCAGGTTGCCATAGTACAGGCTCCGCCTAGTTTGGGACCGAAGACCTTGTGTGAATGTTAACAAAAAAAAAAATAACACAGATTTTCTCACACAATCTCAGAAAGATTCCATTACTATTTTTGTATTTATTTTGTAAATAAATACAAACATTGTAATGGAATATTTACATAAAACGTCGCTATAGTGTAAGGCTGAATCAGAACTTCTTACATGATCACATCCTCAGGTTTCAAAGGAAATCCTGCCTCAAATTTCACCATTCCACCAGCGTCCAAAGAATGGAAAGGCACCTTTGAGGAACTTCATCCGCTAAGAACAATACTTGTAAATCAACGCTCTACTTATCACGCAGAATCGTCACAGCCGGCTTCACACTAAAGATTCAATAATGATGACTGTGTTTCGTTACAGGAATATATTCTTTAACATTTGAAGAAGAGAGTTGGTAATAGCGCGGAGATTCACTATACGATACTCCATGGCGACATTTTATATTCCTCCTGCATATACACCTTACTCTAGAAGAATTTTTTGTTTAAGGAATATGAACTTTTCGAAAGCGTACAAAAGTTGAAAGTAGGTTAAACTGTAGTTAACAGATAGAAACAGAGATAGCATGGTACTTATCTGGTGATCTAAATGTAAATACATCAGCACTATTACTCTGAGCTGGTAGTAGTGAAATTTATACTTTATGTGATGAACTAACAGCATAAATTAAGGATTGATTCAGATTTGTGTCAAAAATGATTATACCACGCTTTATTAGAATCTATGTACATTAATATCACTTGTAGGAATATTGTCTCTGACACGCCTGGGTATCAAGTCTATTAATTTCATGTTTTTTCTTTCTTTCTTTTTATCACACTCAGACCCCCGCACTAGGATTCCCTGTGTCGCGGGAGGCATGGACACACACAATCACAACACACAAACACCCAAGACCCGGGACAAACACCTATACTCATCGCACAAATGTTTGCCCCTGCCGGGATTCGAACTTAGGGTCCCGGAGACACAGAAGTCAAGTCACTGAATGTTCATATTCAGTCCAGTGCGAGGCCGACTCAAGGCCAATAAGACAAAATAAAAAAATCCGTCTACCAAGTTCATAGCGGCCTCAATCTATGTTGAACCTATATCAGCATAATATGTCGGTTTTGTACGAAATTGACAAGACAGATGCTAATCGGCTACGAAAAAAATTTTTTTTCACTCTTTTTCACTCAGACTGGCCGGTTGGCGCAGTTGGTAGCACTCTGCCTTCTGAGCCGCTGGTCCCGGGTTCGATTCCCGGACAGGTCAGACATTTGTGTGCATGAACATGTCTGTTTGACCTGTGTCTGGGTGTGTATATGTATAATATATAAGTATATATATATCAGTCATCAGGTTACCATAGCACAGGCTCTGCCTAGTTTGGGACCTGAAGACCTTGTGTTAATGTTGATAAATAAATATTATTAAATATTTTAGTGACCTTTCATTTGTCATTGTGTATGTTCACCGATGTCTTCAACCGCAACTATAATAACGTCGAGGGATGCGTAGCACTTTTCAGTTATTGGAGTGTAACGCAAAAACCGTTTGTTTGATTTTGATGAAATTTTAGTGGGTAGTATTAAGTGGGACTAGCACAAAAGTATATTATATCAAACGAAAAAATAATCATCAAAATCGGTTCATAAATAACGAAGTAATCCGTGAACACACACATAAATATATATATGTGTGTGTGGTCGAATGGAGTAGCCTCCTTTTTTGAAGTCGGTTAAAAATGTACATTATTAAAAAAAAGTATTTATGTAACTTATTAAAGGTAGCACATATAAGACAACAATTTAAGACTTCGTAGTTTAGTTGTAGTTGTGGATTATGCAATCAATTCGGTACAGAAACGTTCTATGAGGTCACAGTAGTCACTTTTCGAACTGAGCGATTCCGTGCTTTGGAGCAATTTAAGTCATCGGTCCCGGTTATTGCATTAGATTTAGAAGAACAGATTTTAGGCAGCTTTGGTTGTCCTTAGTCGGTCTGAAAACTTTGGCATTGAGCTGGCCGCCAATCACTCCGAATCACTTATGGCCACAACATGTCTCTTTTTTTTTTTTTCAGAAATCAGAAATATTTATTGAACAACTGTGTGATATAAAAATAAAGATGTTACAATTTAAAATAGTTTCAACAGCTTGCCCAGTTTGAACATTCAATAGTGGTCTTTAATATTATATTTTTTATATACAAATGTTATATTATAAATGTTACAAATTTTACATACTTTTTCATCAGACACGTGTTCTATAAGTGGTCACGTAATGAGTTGATTATGCTACAGCCGATGTGATAATCATCAGAATTTCTACATAATCAACGCCAAATATTTGTCAATCTACATAAATAACATCAAAAGTGTGCAATATGGTCTCAAGACCACTTTTTCCGGAAGCGAGAGTGGTCGTCCGATGTTTAACTAAATACGTCTGTAAATATGTATGTCTGTGTGTCTGTAGACCGGTTGTTATTTGCGCGTACCGTACAAGTTGTATAACAGTAAGGCAACTTAATACTTCAAGGCTATACAACTTCGCATTCAATCGCGTACTTTTATGTTATATAAATACTACAAACTCGAATAAGGTAGGTTTTTACTCAAAACGCTCATAATCCGTCTACAATAACTCATATATAATAATAATATACGTAATTGTCGTAAGGGTCTCGGAAAACCAATGACTTCTTGGTGTTAAATGTGTCAATGGACACGTAATCTAGTCACCAAATTAATAGTAATGAAATGAAATTGAAATGAAATCGTTTATTTGTGCAAAAATAAAACAACCAGTGCACCAGTACAATAGTAATCCAAATATACCAGTATCTGAACGTATATTATGTATAACCCAACAATTTGAGACGATGATTATTCAAATGAGAGTACGAGTAATTCACGTGTAAACCGAATGATGCAATATATATCTGTCTGGGCTTGGAGCGCTTTGATACATTCAAATTGAGTATCGATAATATTAAATAAGGTTTTATCATTCCCTTAAAGTGTGATATACTTATGTCATTTGAAACATAAACCTTGAACGGGGGGATCAGATAAGATACTCGCTCATATTTTCACAGATACATTTTTTTAATTCACCACTATGTGACATATGCAACGTAGAAATGCAAATAAATATTATCTTATCTTCTCTTATCTTATCTTATCTAGAAGAAGACGTATATCACATTCTAATGGAATGTGTTCGTAACGAAGGGCCTAGACGTAGATTATTTAGTGACAGTTCCATTGGTGCATGTAATGCCTACTTGTCTTACCCTCATTCTGATAAGGCAAAAATGATACTAGAATTAGTTAAGTACGGTCTTAAAATTAGAGGATGAATGTATTGTGTTTATTAGTATTAGAAAATAGAGTGTATATAGATTTAGGTTTCACAGAGCGGCATATTTGCATTAGCGAAAAAGCTCTTTAAATAAAGAAAAAAAAAAAAAGATACATTTTTTCAAGAAACTATTTATTTGTTGTGATCTAAAGGTTACATATAGAGATGAGAGATATACGTAAAGATTACGATTTATTAATAAAATACAACATGAATAACGCTTCGAAAAAAACCTCCTTGATCGTGAACTCAATTTTGGTACAAGTTGAGTTACTGTATTAGTTCTGTACTGCGGTCACGGTCTATACTTTCTGATGGTATAAAGTCCAGTATTTTGCTTTCTCGGGAAGTGGTGATCGTAAATAGACGTTCGATGGAAATGAATATTGTTCATCGTTGTGTTAATCTCTGATAGCGCTAGAAAATTGATACTTAGTTTTATTTTAATACTGTATAAACCTAGCATTTTATCACCAACTCACTTGATGGTCAGTGACGATGTGGTCGTAGATGTTATCACGCTAGACCTAGAATGCTTACTGGCTCTGGACTGCTGTTTGAACACACTATGTGTTTGGTGACAGATTTTCAAACCTAAGCCGGTAGCTAGCCATGCGATTACTCGGAAGTACCCTACCACCATGCTGGGAATTTGATAACGGTAATCTTCATCGGAAGCTCAAGCTGTTGTTGGGGATCGAACCAGTGTCGCTCAACTTCGACAAGTTATTTCATACTTTTGAGTGTTGAAGTCGGTTCCATTTTTTGGTAAACATTTTTTTTTCACTCTTTTTAGTGACCTTTGTTACTCATGGGATCAATTGTTATTGTGGTGTAGGTGTGTTCACCGATGTCTTCACCCGCTACTATAATATAATGTAGTATAAGCACGCATTTTTCAGTTTTAGACTTGTAACTCAAAAAGCGCTCATCCGATTTTGATAAAATTTAAATGGGACCACACGGGAAGCACCAGATTTTAAATTAAAAAGGCACGATCAAAATCGGTTTACCCAGTTGGAAGTTATGCGGTATAATATCGTGTAGGTAAAAGCACGCATTTTTCAGTTTTTGACTTGTAACTCAAAAAATGCTCATCCGATTTTGATGAAATTTAAATGGGACCACACGGAAAGCACCAGCTTTTAAATAAAAAAACGATTTTGAACGATCAAAATCGGTTCATCTAGTAGGAAGTTATGCGGTAACAAACACATATAAAAAACAATAAAAAAAATAAAATTAAAAAGAAACATACGGGTCGAGAATTGAGAACCTCCTCCTTTTTTTGAAGTCAGTTAAAAAGAGCACCAGTCCTTCGTAGATAATAATTCATGATCACCAAGAGAAATATTGCGCAGACTTTAGTTAATTAGGTACACTCTGTTCAGTAGTAGCTCAGTACTCTCTGATAGTTCTTTTTAAACTGAGCTTCTCCTTAACTCTATATAACCTAGATTTAAGTTTTTCTGTGCCCAAATCAATTATTATTTTTACTCTACATTAAAAGTAAGGAAAGCAAAAGTCAGTCAACGACCGGAGGCACAAGGCACAAGTTCAAGATGACCTTGCGGTGAGTTACGCAATAGGTCATTAACTTCAGAAAGTGGTTATAAAGCAAATATATTACGATAAGAGCTATGGAGAGGGCTATGCCCTTTTTTTTTTTTTTTTTTTTTTTTTTTTTTTTTTACGTGGGCGAAATGCATTTACGCACTTCCGCCTACCGGGAAGTAGGCGGGGTGTGTCGGGCTCGCTCGAGCATCACCGCTCCCTGGGGGGCCTCAGGGCCCCCAACCCTAACTGCACCCACAGCAGCCAGGGTCCACTACCGACTAAAACCCACGGTGTCCATCCTGCCGCTATAACGGAGGGAGCGCGGGGTATTGCATACCGCGCCCCCACCACGGCCGTCCGTTTCCGGACCCCTCCAGGGGGGAGGATGACCCTCCCCCTCGCGACCGTGCCGGGACCAAGAGCACGGCCGCACCACCCCGGGGACCACACAGTGCAAGGAACGCCAGACTTCCCACATCCGACGCTCGTGGTCCCCTGCGATGGGCCAGATGGAGCAGCCCCATCGCCAGCCGCTTCGGCCGCCACCCTCCGACGGCGGCCATATCGGCGCCACAGCAGGAGACGAACTGAATCACTCCCGCCGCAGCGCCTCCTCAGCTGCAGCGCCGTCCCACAGCGCCGCTGCCCCCCTCAGTTGCAGTGCTTTGCAGCACCGCAACCTACCGTCTGATGGACCGCTCCTCGTCGGCTTGGCGAGCAAAGCCTATCGGGAGCAGTCCCGGCCAAAATACTATAAACATACATAAATACATGGATACAAATAAACTTACATAGATATGAGATACGCGAGGCGCCGGACGATGTCTAGTTACGTCTAATTCAGAGGAATTAGACCAAGAACAGGCAGCACCGCGAGAAGGTAATCGCCAGACTTGCCTTGAGGATCATCACGACCTGCGCTTCCCCCAAGACCGTAACCTCCCTACCCATCACGGGATGAGTAAAGAAGGCCTGGACTTAACCAAAACAAGCAGCGTGAACGCCGCAAGCATAGGCATAGCAACTATTTAATGGATAAACCCAGACCCGCCCAGAGGGCTATGCCCTAGCATAGCCTATCATCATAACATAGGGGTTTCTCTATGCGATCGAATCAGAAATGGTGAGATACGTAGAAGAACAAAAGTCACCGACACAGCCCAGCGGATTAGCAAGTTGAAATGGCAGTGGGCAGGGCACATAGGTCGAAGAACTGATGGCCGTTGGGGTCGAACGGCTCTCGAATGGAGACCATGTACTGGCAAGCGTAGTATAGGATACTGACCAGATTGACAGACGACCTGACTAAGATCAAAGGCAAGGGCTTGGTGCAGGCCGCTTCCCACCGGTCCTTGTGGAGATCCCTGTCTAAGGACAATGTGGCATGTCCTAGTGTGGGATAAGTCCCACACTAGGTGGGATTAGCACAACATGTTTTCCTCTTCCATTCTCTTCTATCCTTAATCGTTTCAGTGCTCACACTTTCATAAACATATCATTCTTTACACAGTCCATCCATACATTCTTCAGCCTTCCTCTACCTGTATATCCAAGCTTTTCCCATACTACTAAATAATTATTTTAAATTTGAATAATCGATTGGAAATCACATTTTTGCAAAGTATCAATGAAAGTTAAGTCATTATATCACCAAAAGTGGTTTCCCAAAAATACAAGCAGGCACCATATTTGGAAACGGGAGAAAGTGAATGCGAAATACGTCAATAGGGGACATTTTTCATAACAGAGACATCGTGTGATTTACAACATGAAAGCTGATGAAAGTTATAGCATAACGTTATATCAGAATTGATTAATAGGATAGGCAATGAAATTGTATGAATAAAGTTTATGACACGGGTCTTTGACCGAGTGGTTGTAACTCACTGAGAATAGACTTTAGTCTTGACCCCCGACTATCCCAGTGTTGCTAGTTATGCGCCGTATTGATCAGGTGCTTTCATAGGTTTTGGAAAATTCCAAGAGTTAAAGACTAATATTATTAGACTATTTAGACCTATCACTTTGATTTGATATCTATACTTAGATATCGATGATATATACTCGACTTTATGTTAATAAATTAAGGGTGCGTTTCATTTGAAAGCCAATTGCAGTGTAAAAACAAATTGACTACAATTTTGAAAAATACTGGAATGGAACGTCCCCTCTCTAATTTGATTCTTCTCTTCTTTCTTTTGTTGTGTTTCTTGTTTAAATATAAGCATATGTATTATTATTATTTACATAGGTTTATAAGTTAATGTTGTCCTGAGGTTCGTGAGGTCATGTCTATGGGCACCGACTGAAATTCAGTGACTGAGGCTCTTGCCTTAGTTTTATGCTGAGTCGGGCCCATATTCATGACACTCACAACATCATTATTATTCTGTTATTACTGTATTGTTTTTGTATGTATCTCGTGTGTAATGTGTGTTGTGAGTGTCTTGAATAAATGTGGTTTCTTTCTTTCTTTCTTTCTTTAGTTACTCGTATCTGCCCATATTGGCTCAAAGTTCGCATACCAAATGAATCAAATATGTAAATAAAACATACTTGCATATACTTGGCAAGTCGCACACTTGACGACGGTTTGAAGCAGTTCTTTTTTGAAGTGAAAAGTTCTTTAGCGACTTTTGTATGGGGAAAAAAGGTTGAACTCGCGTCAGATCGTCAGGGCCCGCCGTTAATTTAAACTTAAATGTGTTACGAATAAGGAACATTTTCGTTTGTAGGTTTTATTTGTAAAGTCGTTTTGTTAAAATTTAGTTCGATTATCAAAACGCCGATATTATAAAGAAGAAAGATTTCATTGTTTAAAAAAACGTCATCATTTTAATTCTATCAGTCCCACTATAATATTATAAATCTGAAAGTTTGGTCCAGGGTGTAGCCTATCTTTATTTCAAATTTTAGGCAAATCCGTTCAGCCGTTTCAACGTGAACAAATAACAAACTAACGACAGACAAACTTTCGCCTTTACAATATTAGTGTGATATTTTAATTGAATCATCATCATCATCCTCTCAGCCATAGGACCTCCACTGCTGGACATAGACCTCCCCCATATATTAATATTATACTAAATATTAATTGAATACATTCTTATAATTAAATATCAGTCTTGAAGTTCAAATAATGTTTACTTTTCTAAAAATAACAAATAATAGAAACTTACGAAATCTATTTTAACACGCGTTCAAAAACTGCAAATAGAATTGAATCAACAAATTTCACGGTTGTTGGATCCAAACGTACAGATTACAGTTAGAGTTTAGAGATTTTAGATCAAATACCACTGTCTTAAACCACTTAGTTTTTAACCGACTTCAAAAAAAGGAGAAGGTTCTCACTCGGCCCGTATGTTTTTCGAGTTGGTGAACCGATTTTGATGATACATTTTTTATTTGAAAGCTGGTGTATTCCGTGAGGTCCTATTTATTATTTATCAAAATCAGTTAAGCGGTTTTAGAGTTACACTCCAATAACTGAAGTGTTATGTCTACTTGGATGACATTATAATTGCGGGTGAAGACATTGGTCATCATACACAATGACAATTAATCCCGTGAGTAGCAAAGGTCACAGAACAGGGTAAAAAAAAAAGAAGTTTTTACCAAAAAAAGGAACTGACTTCAACACTCAAAAGTGTGAAATAACTTGTCGAAGTCGGTACCATGAGCACAATATGAGAATAATAGTTCCTTTTGAACTATCCAGTACCAACTTCGACAAGTTATTTCATACTTTTGAGTGTTGAAGTCGGTTCCATTTTTTTTTATTACGCCCCATCTACGTCTATCTATGACTAACGTCGGCCGTCCAGTAAGCAACGGCATTTAGATGTCAACTTAGAAGACTTTACGAACGAGGCCAAATTGGTAATAAAGGCCAGCACCCGAAGCAGGAATTAGGTACTATCACAGTCGACGAAGTCGTATCGCACCGTACCGTACCGCATCGTAAAAAAATTGAACTCAGTACTAACTGCTATTTATCTAGTACAACTGCGACACAGAATAATTATAGTTAGTACGGACGGCACCTACGTTTTTCCTACTTCAGGTTAGATCCAGCTGCAGCAAAGCGCAAAGCTAAGCACGAAGTTGTTGAATACGAAAGATACACTTCTCAACAAACTATGTTTATGTACAAAACAAAATAAAAACAAAAGATGGCCATCTCGCCACAGATTAAATAACAATGTCATTAAACAAAACAAGAACCAACCAACAATAACAATGTTCAATTCCGGATTCATAGGCTGTGGTCTCTACTGACATAATATCTCTATGCTGTTACAAAAACAATATAAATGTTACAAATTGTTACAAAGCCGTTTGTGAGCGGAATTCTAATGTTACGCGTCCATTGACGCGTTCTTGTGAAGATTTCGAACGTAATTATGTAATTAGAAAACTGTGTATTATGAAATGTATGAGTCGTGGGATTTTCCCACGATTCGAGTCAAGGTTATCTTTACGAAATAAAGGTTAGCTTTTAGATAAATAGTCACTCTAATACATTTATACCAAAGAAAAAGAAGCACCTTTCACACAATGTATGTATGTACGATACCCACTGTAAAAACTGCATTGGGCAGGTCACTTCGCAAATTTCACTGGACCATAACTATAAAACAAAATCACTAATAGCTGTAAAATCTATGCATTATCGGTATACGAAATTAAAAAGAAAATACTGCTTTTGACTTTGTATTTCATTCTAAATTCAAGCTTTTATGTTTACCTTAGTCAAGCCTTCTATATCTTATTACTAGTTTATTTACATTGTTTGACACCGGTGTTATAGCCGCTAAATAGCATTCAACAAGTTATTTATCCAAGTAAAGATGGAGTTGACGGTATTGAGAAGAAGAGGAACAAGAAGAAGAAGAAATACATTTATGCCACTTATGACGGTTCACAACTCGATTGTGAAACATCGTCAAAGGTTATTGCACCTGTCTATCTTCCCAGTAGAGCAGCTATCATTTCTAATATTATAATCTGTGGTGCGGTCGTGACCATGAGATTGAAACTTATCATAACTTTTAAATTAAGGCTGAGTTTACACGGAAAGGTTGAATAGATTTTCTTTAAAAAAAATTGTCGAATATTAAAGTATCAGGAATTATGAACTATGCGTGTATTTGATTACAATATTTATTAGGTATTACCTGTTCATCGGCATATTTTTGAAAATTTCTGTACAAATCTATACTTTCATTTTCAAAATTTAACCTAGTTTTCCCTAGCGGCGGGGTAAGGCTCAAACTACCGGTGGTCATACCTGCAGATTGATGAATCTCCTGACGATACTTCACCAACATAGCCCCATCGACATTCGCAAGTTGAAATGGTGGGCCAAGGCCCATGGCACCCATAATTGATGGCCGATGAGGTAACGGTCACGGAAAAGGTTGGATGCAGACTGCTTCCAACCGGTCCTTGTGGAGATTTATCGGCTATTGATCTGCACAAGTCCTATGTCCAACGTTTTTCTGCTAAGACGAAAGACATTTGCTCTCCTTCGAGCTATTATCAGCATCAAAATAAGCATCTAATTAAAAAAAAATAATTTTAATTTGGCAATGCATTATTTAAAAAAAATATCATATTTTATTTATGCTACATTTTGTAATTGTATCTCGTTTTGTCAATCCCTCGGGGTATAAGAAGGTCTTGCTTTAACTTTGCTCTTTACCCGTGCTTCTCTCTCGCTTTGTTGCGAATGTGCTTAAACCTCACGCGTAGCGTCATGTCTTGCGTGAGGAGATGCAATGCGATGTGTATAGCGCTATCTTTTTCTATAATCTGAATACCACTAGGTGCATTTATTCTTCAGTAGTTTGAGCTTAGTCTAGTGCAATTAACGAAAAATATAAGGAAGTGTGAACGCGCCCTAAGTTTGGACATAATTGTGATTTCATCGAGCGAAATGAATCGAATCAAAGGTGAAAGTAACGATCCGAGCAGTCATTTCAGAAGTTAAATATTTGTGAATTTGTAATCTGCTTAAATAGTCCGAACAGTGAAAGTTTATGTAGTTATGCAGATACGATAAGTCCATTTGAAACTTATTTTTTAATGTGATTATATGCACTTTCCGTCTGCGTCATTTTTTTTAGACATTGGTAAGTTACGAAATCTATTTAAATATATGCATAAATTAATATAATAATACTTTATCAATCAATACTTTATTGCATCATATGTGTACAAAAAAGGTTCTTATTGCTAGTTGCATATTATGATTTAAAATTCTAATAGATGATTAAAATATTACATGTACTGGAATTACACTAGCTGTTGCCGGCCTATAGATAACTCAAATGTTCTAACCCTATGTATAAATTAATCCCTATTTCCTTTGGTCAAGCCATAACTTAAAAATGAATTTAATGTGAAATTTTCAAAAAGTTTAACATTATTTAACGATTTTTTGATCTTTTTTCCAAGTGCTATGTGGAATAACAATTTCTAAGTGACTTTGTATTTATTAGAATTGTAGATCCATTTAATTTTTTCTTTATCTACACATAGCAGCACAGTAAGCCCTTGTACTAGCACAAGCGAGTATAGCAAGTACTACTCCTTGTTTATATAGTCTAGTATATAGATATGTTTTATAGATAATCTCCAACAGGGGCAACAGTTACTATCCAGAACCCGACTGGCTAGCTACAACATCCAAGTTTGATAAACTGTCACCAAACACACTACAGCGAGCTCAGGCTCTTTGTGAGATATAGTCACGATTCTATATCTAGCGCGCTTCCTCCATCGACCTTATCGTCACTGCTCGTCAAGTGAGATAGTGGTGAACTTATCATTTTTGCATAAAAAGTTACATCATCCAAACAAAGAAAGTGATAAATGGTCGTTATGCTAAACGGACATTTCCCTTTCGTTCCGTGACGGTGTCGATCGTTGCTCACGGTCAAAGTTAGATGAAAGCGATATTATAATATTCAAATTAATAACACTATTACCTAATCTATAATATAATACGTTGATCTTATTAAATTTACTAAGTTTGCAATATTTATGAGATATATTCACGAGCTTGCCTTAAATTAAATAAATGAATTTCGTTTTTTATATTATAAAGTTTAAGTCAGCGTTGTACAAGATATGACAATACAATATTCTTCTTCACAGTTTAACTGTTTGGAAAAAACTATTTTTCAGACGGTTTAATTGATAATAATCCGGCGTTTAAATTTTGTTGAACTCCACCCTTAATGATCTCCATACATAATCGTTCAAGACAAAATGTTCGCATTGTTACAATGTCAAGTATACAGATATATATAATTTCCACGAAAACTTGTGCGTTGTCAGTATCATGATCGATAGTTGTTTTGAAAAATTGAATTGAATTATCTTCAGCGAGGTACGTTTGTCGTAACGCCTAGTCTCACAGTGCGAGACGGGAAATTAGTTTCATGTTAAGCCCGCATAAGTATCTTATGACTGGCCGGTTGGCGCAGTTGGTAGCACTCTGCCTTCTGAGCCGCTGGTCCCGGGTTCGATTCCCGGACAGGTCAAACATTTGTGTGTATGAACATGTCTGTTTGACCTGTGTCTGGGTGTGTATATGTATATAAGTATATATATCAGTCATCTTTCTTTTTTTTTCTTTTCTCAGCTATGTGCGTCCACTGTTGGACGTATGCCTCCCCCATATAGGGGGGATTTGCCAATACTCGCCACGCTTGGCAGGCGGGTTGGCGAGCGCAGTATGATTTCCGATCCTCAGAAGGCGCTGCTGCCCACCTCCTGGTACGTTATCCCTTAGCCGACTCTTACGGCACCCGCGGGAAGAGATGGGGGAGTACTATTCTAGGCCGGTACCACCACGGCACTTTTATCAGTCATCAGGTTACCATAATACAGGCTCTGCCTAGTTTGGGACCTGAAGACATTGTGTGAATGTTAAAAAAAATAAAAATAAAAAAAAATAAGTATCTATAATAAAAATACTCTTATTAATCATAAAGCCACTTTTTAATTTCCTCCAAATCATAAGAGCACTTTCTGAGATTACCTGGAGATACATACATACAATAATTTCTCGTTAATTAGTACAAGATTTCCCAACTATTATTAATTTATCGCATTGACTGAAGTTATTTATTCATGGCTCTATGCAATGTAAATTATCGTTAAATAAAATAGCTGCGTAGAAATCTAGGATACTATATCCGTAAGCAACTAATGTACGTAGTAGTTAGTGCGCAGCGAGACCGTTTTCACTGCATGAATAGTACAAGGCGAATTGCTTGGGATAGTTGTGCACTTTTGCGCGTTTTTGTTTACTGTGACCACTTCAAATCTATATCCATAATTTGTAGTACGCGTCATTTATGTAGCAGTAAGGCAAACATTTTTTTCTTAACTTATTATTATTTGCCTTTCTTGATTTCTTGATAGGTAACTGATTTATTTCATTATTCTACTAATAATCTCTTCTAACACTAAAACCAATGTAGGTATAAGCAAAAACTATTTGGATAAGACAGGAAGTATTTAGCAGCGTAAAACGGGCAAATCTTGATACTGTGATTAAGTTTGTGTATTAACTAAGTATAATATAAATATTTATCAGTATCTGTACCTTTTAACAGGTCCATGTGGAAATCAATGGGGGAGGCCTATGTCCAGTAGTGGACGTCCTATGGCTGAGATGATGATGATGATGATGTCCCTTTCAACTTGTTAATTAAGTACTTACTCATTGTGTCTTGTATGTTGTTTTGAGACAATGTTGCTTTTGAAATAAATAATTAAATATACATTTTATACGCTTGGTGATGTTTTTAGTCAATTCCAGTATAAGCATAATATGAAAAGCGTAGAACAATCGTGAAACAAAATCAGTCAATTTAATAAACTATTGGACAGACAGCTGTAGCTGAAACATGAATCGTTACAAAAACTAATGCAAACTTTGGTCCACCAATGCACGATAACCCGAGTGGCTTAACACGGATTTGCAACGGTATAGATAATGTAGTGAATACTGACTGAAGGGACACACGTTTGCATATTTTGTAATAGTTTAACGAAGCTAAGAAACAGAATGCTATTTAACATGTATTTATTTTATAGCAGAGTATGATTGATTGATCCATTGGCTAAAATTGTTCGATCAAGATTTGGTAGATGGACCTTGAATGGGATTTACTTAAATTAAACATATAACAACAACAGCTTGAGCTTCCGGTGAAGGTACCGCCGTTATCAAACTCCCAGCATGGCGGAATTCGAGCAAGCCTGGTTAGCTACCGCCCTCAAGTTTGAAAAACTGTCACCAAACACACAACACGTGTTTAGGCAGCAGTTCTTGAAAGCCAGCAGATACTCGTGTATTAAAATGTACATTAAATCTAGCATAATTATATAGTATAAGAAAACAATATATACTTCCTATGAATAAATTAAAGTATAAAATTATTATTATTCATTTCTTCAGCAAATATTAGTGTTTTCACTGGCCTGTAAAGTTGCCTGATAACGAGTAGGATCTTTCGCCAGTTCATAGACAATACGCTTGCAGCCACAATGTTACCAATTATGATTAAGTACAAAGTTGCAGGTAAGTTGATATAGTTAAGTTATACCGTGTTCTGGTTAGCCTTGCGCCTACGCAGCTTAGATTTGATGTGAGATTTCCTTTGCTGTGTCGCAATTACTTAAATGTATGAGTAGTCGTATTTACAGAAGGTACTCTTGGGTAGGGCACAGTGACTTTTTATTCCGCTAGATGGCGCATCATTTGTTGGTGTCTGATCTCCCAAATTCGATATTTATGTCCCCTAATTACTCCACCAATTAGGAATGAATTTTAAATATTTTTTTTGCTTGGTAGGCATGCCTCACAGGTGGCATAAACATTTTATTCAAATCGGTCTAGTAGTTTGGTTTCTAATCAAAATAACTGAACAACATGCAATCCACTATCACCTTTCTATCATCGGTCGACTCGACGTACGGCAATTCGGCATCGCTATATGGTATCTACCACCTATACGCACGAAGCGTTTTGTTTCCACTTTCTTAATGCGTACTGCCAAGGAGTGGAACTCGTTGCCCGAGTCTGTGTTTCCCGATATGTACAATCCTGGAGTCTTTTTTTTTTTTTTTAAAGATTATAAGCTTGCGTTTGACCACTGTCTTAGTGGTTTTTTTTTTTTTCTTCTTACCACTTCACTCACACTCTTGAGTCTTCAAGTCGCGAGTGAATAGGTATCTTCTAGGTTTGCGTGCTAAATCTTAGACAACGTCATCACTTAACATCAGGTGAGACAGTTGTCAAACGCAAACTTATAATAGTAAAAAAAATAAAAAAAATCCAAGTAAACTAATTAAAGCGATTGAAGTCTGTTATCACGATTTTATTTAGGAAATATGCCTTAAAGTAATACATTTTTCAGATTTAATAATTTTTAATCGAGATAAGCATCTTTAACCAGATCACAATGATCGGATAAGTAAATAGATACTGTGGATATTCATTTTCTCTTTCAAACAAAAGACTTCAACGCGTGCAGTGAACAATATTCATGGCCAAATACAACATATACATATTATATCGTTTATCATCCCACTGTTGAAGATCATTTGGCATTATAAAACAAGGTTGATTTTCCCGTGCATCTCTTTCATCATTTAAAACGTTCAACCTTATCGCTGTTTTGATTACACAGAAACTGGTAGGCCGTTTTTTTTCTCGACTGTACATGAATGAAGAATACTTCAAACATTCATTTGGTTAACTATTAATGAATAGCACATAAACTTATAATTAATAAATCATAATTTAAATAATATAAACATAAAAACATTTGGTTTTTTTAGTATTTATTTATTCTCTCACTCACGAATAATTTCGTGTTATCTCGTATTTAGGATTTTCCAAATTAATTTCGTATGGACTTTTGGAACCGCAATAAAGTGGCTTTCACGGCTCCAATTCCACGAGAAATTGAATTAAATGTGTCATGTGTATTATTGCAAGTTATTAAACAAATTTTACTAAAACATGGAACCGACTTCAACACTCAAAACTATGAAATAACTTGCTGAAGCCGGTACCATGATAGTTCAAAAGTAACTAATATCAAAATATTGTGCTCATGGTACCGACTTCGACAACTTATTGCATACGTTTGAGTGTTGAAGTCGGTTCCGATTTTTGGAAAAAAATGTTTTTTCACCCTTTTCAGTGACCTTTGCTACTTACGAGATCAATTGTCATTGTGTATGTTCACCGATTTCTCCACCTGTATCTATAATGTCATCGACGTATGCATAGCACTTTTCAGTTATTGGAGTGTAACTCAAAAACAGCTTGACCGATTTTAATGAAATTTAAAAATGGGACCACACGGGAAGTACCAGCTTTCAAATAAAAAAAGAACAATCAAAATCGGTTCACCCAGTCGAATGTTATACGGTAACAAACATAAAAAATAACATACGGTTCGAATTGAGAACCTTCTCCTTTTTTGAAGTCGGTTAATAATGAGGTCTGTAATTTCAATAGCCTCACTTAAAGAGTATATAGCGGTTCTCTCTGTCAAAAAAATATGATGTATCGGTCCGATAGACTGTTATTATCTGTTAAAATATTGAAAATGATAATCTGAGTAAGCAGAGATCTGAACTTACAATATTTACGAAGGCATTGAACGTCTCCGATAGCACATGCTTCTGATAAAACCGTGTTACCTGTAAAAGAGAAATGGCTCTTAATATTAATCCGACAAGATACATAGATAATGAGTGTACATTCAAATTTAATTATACATATTACAATATCTTTCACTTTCTTTATGTCTCGAGTAGGAAGTGAGAGGGTTCCGACTATAGTTCGGACCACGTTCGGTGGTCTATTTCAAAGAGAATACGGGGCGCTCGCGACGGGGCTAGCGAAACACTAATAAAAAAAAATGTAACGCAGATTTCTAGGTACGCTAACAACACTAACTTCTTTGATGGATGAATCATGTAGGGGAGCTGTTTGTGCCCCTACATGATTCATCCTTCAGAGAAGTTCATCATCATCATCATGCATGTATCAGAGAAGTTAGTGACAGCAAAAGTAAGGTTTTGTATACTGTATAGATCTATCGTTTCACGTTTATCTTCCTTGATGTTCAGTGACGATATCCTCAAAGATGTATAAGGTTCGTTGTATATTTTAAAAAAGCCTTTTTTTTCTTAGCGTCCCGTAAAATAAGCACTTACGAAAATGTTATGTTAAGTTCTGATACAAATTTTCGAAAAGACCTTATAAGGTAATAGATTTTAATTAGCAACTAAAAAGAAAATAGATGTGTACGTGTTCTACAAATCTTGATACTTTTAAACTCACACATTATGTAGATACCACTGATTATTATCAGTAATTATAATTTTAATAATTAGCAAGTAATTATTTCGTGATTACGTTATTTACACCGACAAACAAGTAGTTCTTCATAATTAATACAATAATGAGCATAAAATGCATCGAGCGTGTACGTGTGTATGTGTGTGTGTGTTTTTGTGTCCAGTGCTGAACTGTAGGTACCTAATTTGTCGCTTCAAGTACAGATTAGATTAGCTGATAGATATATACACTTTATGGAACACATTTTAAAATAGTATGTGTAACAAAAGGCGGCCTTATAGCTATGAGCGATCTCTTTCAGACAACCTATGGATGGAGATGAGCATTAGGACGGGGGTGTCGATATATTTGAAATGCTAGAAAATAATAGTAACTTTCCGACGCAAAAGCAAAGCTACCTAAGGGCAGAAGTAGTAGTTCACACATTGGTCTGCACTTAGTAGTTTCTGGCAACAAAAGGCGCATCGCGTAAGGGAAGTGGTTTTAACAGATAGTGTTTTCTTCTGACGGTCTACTGTTGTTTACAGCCGCGAGTATAAATTACTTAAATTATGTATTTGCTGGCATTCCTTTCCAATGCATTCACTAAAAACTGCTAATAGCAAAAAAATAAAGGTAAAATAAACAGTGTTTTTGGTGGCTGACTTGTATTTTCTTTAGATTTTAATTTTAAAAAAAACGTAACCTTTTAAGGTAAAATTTAAATGAGACTACTCGGAAGCGTAGACTTTCGAACAAAAAAAGATTTTTCAAAATCGGTCAACAGTTGGCAGTGAAATCAGTGAAGATACATAAACAAATACAGATGAACATAGATCCTCCCCTTTTTTAAAAGTTGGTAAAAAGGAGGAGGCATTCGATTTATTTGTATGTTTCAGAAATGATCAATACCATTATAAATATAATTAAAAACGTCTTCTCGTGACGACGACCAATGCCACATGGTAGAAACGTCGAGGTAAATAAATTACTAAATTTATTTACCTCGACGATTGATTTATTAACAACTAGCGGCCCGCTCCGGCTTCGCAAGGGGATTTTTCCACTATTTAATGGATGTTATTATACATATAAACCTTCCTCTTCAATCACTCTATCTATTAAAAAAACCGCATCAAAATCCGTTGCGTAGTTTTAAAGATTTAAGCACACATAGGGATATAGGGACAGAGAAAGCGACTTTGTTTTATACTATGTAGTGATGTGTTCGAATCGCGAAAATCTAAAAATTACGATCAATATCTGCTAGCCATAAGACGTCAACTGATAAAAATATAGGTTCCCACAATCGATCTCTCCAAGAAACGCCAGCGTCCAGTCTCTGCGACCTTGATCAGGTTATGAACCCACTGACTTGGCGGTCATCTTGATCACTGACTGCACTTGCTAGTCCATTTTCTCCATTCGAGAACTTTTCGACCTCATCGGCCATCAGATCTACGAGATAATTATGTGCCCTGCTTCTACCATTTGAACCTGGCTTTCTGCGCCTTTCATTATTGTACGGATCTCCAAATTTTTTATTGACCTGAGAACAGCACTCTCCATAAATCTCAGTGCCGCTGTGAGCTTGCTTACAAGGTCCACAGTTAGTCACAAAGTTTCGGTTCCTTCTATAAGTAACACGCCCTGATCAGTAAGAGCTTTTTCACCACACCAGTTTTCAATCGCTAAATTTACCCATAGATTTCTGACAGGAAAATTATAACTTATTCACAAGTGAATAAAAAATGATACATTTAAAAGTTAAAATTTAAATTTAAAATTCGAAAACGCATCTGAAAAAGCGAATGTCAACTCGACCAATCAGAGTATAGATGACTTGAAAGAAGTCTGTGTGTCCAGCCGCGCGCCATTGTAAGTTCCTCGTTATTGTTATTGTGGTGAAAATTTTTGTGTTTCACGCATGAGTAAAGTATTTTAGCGTTTCATCTTTCAATCTAAGCATGCTCTCACGGCAAAAACCATTATTACCCACCTATAAAAGAAATAATCTATTATCTGATTGACACCTGAGCAAGCGAAGGGTTCTTGGATTGAAGCACGAGCGAAGCGAGTACCTTGTGGTAAAGAAGAACCCTGAGCGTAGCTTGAGCAGAGACGAGACCCTGAGAGTGTCAATAACACTTTCACAATATATTTTGCAGTACATCGAAAGTACAGGAAAAGTTACAAAATTACTTTGTTAAAATTCAAAGGATTTGCAATTTTAACTATGCAATGCCTTAGCTAAAAGACATCGTTGATTTTCATTGCCTAAAATGAGACATTGGTACTGATTCGAATCGCCAAGTTAAATTACGCACGAAGTTGTTTCAAATACGTTCCATAAATTAAACGCATCCTCGATTCCGGTTTGTTTCGTAAAAATAAACGTAAACCCAGATCGAACAGATTTTCCACATCTGTGTGTAAGCGTTCCTAATACTTTCTTTATGAAGTAATCTTAGGCTTGCAAGAGTTGAAATAAAATGAATATTACGAATATGTAGTGACTAAGACTGAGAAAAGTATGTTAAGATGGTTTGGTCAATGTAAAGAATGAACGAAAGGAGATTGACTAAGTAGGTATACAGGTAGTGGTATATAGAATATGAAGATTGGAATAATGGAAATAGAATTGAAGGTAGGGAAGTAAATGGTAGTGATGGAGGAGGAAGGCCTAGGCGAACGTTCCGAATTCAGCTTGAGGAAGTTCTAAGAAAGGGCCAGGTCAAGAGTACTCTAAACCGACGCTCTTGTGTGAAAGATCTGATGAGTGGATAAAGGAAAGGAAGAGTTTCGGGATCGTAGCATTTGGAAGGATGTAGTCTGTGGTGGCCTTTCTCTACGAGAGAAAGAGGCGTATATGTATATATGTGTATGTTATTTTACATTGGGCCTCCCCCATATATATGCCCCCTCCCCCCTATAACCAGCAGTGGAAATCCTATGGTTGAGATGGTGATGATGTTGTGTATAGCCGGAACCCTCTGACTTACTACGTGAGTAATTCCCGTGTTTAATACATTTATAATGTGTCAAAACCACGTCAGTTTTAATATTAATTATGAAAAAAAAGTAGTCCTTTTCTTTTTTCTTTTCTTTCTTTTCATTACACTTAGACCCCCACACTAGGATTCCCTGTGTCGCGGGAGGCATGGACACGCACAATCACAGCACACACGCATCGAAGACCCGGTACAAACATCCACACTCATCGCACAAAGGTTTGCCCCGGCCGGGATTCGAACCCAGGAGACACAGAAGACATGTCACTGACAAAAGCCACTGCGCCACGACAACCGCCGTTTATGTATTATAATTAAGCTTATGGCGTGTAGGCAACGACCTTCTAAATTGTTTATTCTTATTACTTCTCGAACCTAAAGTATGCCAGTGTGTAGGCATAAATATTTCGTTTTGTTTCGAGTAATGTATTTGACTCCTACAGCCTAAGGTACCTACGCCTGCATACCTCTGCCAAATCACTATTCTTATGTCTGAGAGAATATTTAATACTAACTACGTAATACTACGTACTTATGTGTAATTTGTGAATTGAATATGTGCTGTATATATAACGTGACCATATGTCCCGCTTTGAGCGGGACAGTCCCGCTTTTAGGCAGACTGTCCCGGTGTCCCTAGCGAGGTCGACATTGTCCCGCTTTTGCAAACAGTTGAAAAGATTATTTAAAACGTATTTTTCCCGCTCGAAGAGACAACACGAACTGCAACTTTGGGGGAAATAAATTCACGCCACTAATGGGGTTTAGAGAGTCTGGCTTATTTAACTAGGTATTTTGTGTTTAGTGCTTTGATTAATTTGTGTTATTATGTCTTTTATAATAAAAATCTTGTAAAACACTAATAACTTTTTTTAAAATATATAATTGCTGCTTAAATATAACTGCAAATGTCCCGCACTGGCTAAAAAAATAAATGGTCACGTTATGTATAGAACAAAGATTTATGGGTCCAGTTCTAAAGTAGAGGCCATGGAATGGCAGGGCAGCGCACGCAAACCTAGAAGGTACCTATTCACTCGCGACTTGAAGACTCCAGGATTGTACATATCGGGGAACACAGAACTCGCTAGTGGCCTAGCAAGTATTTAACATTGTTTCTATATCAACTAGAATCAAGCAGACAGGACACAACGGATTTAGTAACAATATTATAATTGAGTACGGGATAATAATTTTAATCGATCAAAATAATCCGAGCTGTGAATTGTGATAATTTTGTAATCGGATGTGATAATTAAATATGGTTTAATTATATATTCCGGTATATAATAATAAATTTCCGGTTAATATTGAGTATATATATGAAAGGATGTTAATTTTAATATATATTACATCCAATTTGACGGTCCCGTGGCGCAGTGGTTAGTGTCATCGACATGAATTCTGTGTCTCCGGGACCCTGGGTTCGAATCCCGGCAGGGGCAAACATTTGTGCGATGAGTGTAAATGTTTGTTCCGGGTCTTGGATGTTTGTGTGTGTCCATGCCTCCCGCGATACAGGGAATCCTAGTGCGATGGAAGAAAAAAAAAAATTTAAACTAATTGACATATGACCTATATTTTTAACTTGCACTAGAATTATTTTAGATCTGCAATTTTATTACATTTGTGTTTACATTTTAAACAGTTGAGCATAAACAAATTTGTTTCAAAGGACATTGAATAAATTTTAGGCATTGCGGTATTTTGAACGAGAAGACGTCTCGGAGCTTTCCGAGCGCTTCTCAGCCGAGTTGGATTCTTTTTTTTTTCAGTAGGTATGTCTGTAATGACGAAAATAGGTAACAGGTAGCGGATTGGACCGCTTGATCTATAAATACGCAGGCAACACACCAGTAGGCAACACTAGTTTTTTTTAACTGTTCTTGTACAATCTGCTGTGTCCCAATTCTACATACTTATTACTTACTTTAACTTTTTTTTTATTTTACATATAAGTTTGCGTTTGACAACTGTCTCACCTGATGTTAAGTGATGACGTTGTCTAGGATTTAGCACGCAAACCTAGAAGGTTTATTTTCGTGGCCAAAAGCCTTCGATCAGAAATACAACTGATCGAAGCCAAAAGCAATCGAGTGTGTCAGTTATATGCAAGAGGGTGAATAAAAGTGTTTTATTGTAATACTAGCATTTGCCGTCGGCTTTGCATCACGTCATTGCATATTATATGAATTGATTCCCTCGTTTTAGTATTGTAATTAGTTTGTTATATTTTGTTTAGCCGACTTCAAAAAAGGAGGAGGTTCTCAATTACTCTGTATTTTTTTATTATTTTAATTTAATCTGCCCAGGAAAAATATAATTATATAACTTTATCAAGACATCGACCTCTTACTAGCTTAGGACGAAGACTCATTGCTGGCATCTCGCAACACTGCAATATAGTTCTATGTTTTTTTAATTTATTTTTTTATATTAGTTTTATTGTTATTTATCATATATATATATATCGTATTGTGTTTTGTCAGTAATAAATATATTTTCTTTCTTTAATAAATAGTATAGTATCAATCAACAAGACCACCGATGCCTGTTGAAAGCCGATTCCAGTGCATTATTCGACTGCATTTTACCTAACGTTGGTACATATAGGAAGAAGGTAATCGTCTTTTGCAAACATCCGTCCTTAGACACAGGTTACATACGAGTCATTTTATGCTATATCAGTATGAAAGAAGTAACTACGATATCATTACATATTCTATGTCTAAAATTCCAACGAATTGCATTTTCCTTCCAACCATCATTGAAGTAGAATTCTGAACACATTTGAGTAATTAAGTTTCTAAGTAATTGAAGTATATCATACGGATATAGGTGCATAATTTTAAATTTTGAAATAGTAACTATTATTTTAGTTTATGTTTAATTGCTATGATGGAAGCTTTAATGCGAGGAACATAATGGATTTATTACGCATAAGCAGTTCGACGTCGCGATAAATGATTTTTTTTTTCACATAATTCGCTCATTACGTACAAGGACGTCATTCCGAGGAATTATTAAGAATTATGAAACAACTGAGCGTTTTTCCCGTTAGGGGGCGTCCATTAATTACGTGAGGTGTCTACGTGGGGGAGGGTGTCAAGCCGAATCTCATCCAAACTCACATGGAGGAGGGGGTGAGTTCGACAAATACTCACGTAAATTTTTTTCCCGCAAGGAACAATGTAATGAAGCGAGAAAACTGGGATAAATTATGTAAAACTATTTTTTGTGTGGTTATATACCACGATATTAATAATCTAAAATAACAAATCCTGATTAAATCCAACAAAATCAAGCACATATTCATTTATTTACATTAAAACTATGTATTTTCAAAAGTCTCACTTGAGAATATGGGTGGGGAGAGGGGGTCCAGCAAAATCTCACGACATCTCACCAAGGGAAGAGGGAGGGTTGAAAAATCGCTAAAATTACCTCACGTAATTTATGGACACCCCTTTAGCCAAATTTGAACTATGATATAATATATGGATGGCTCGCAAAGTTTAAAGGAAATACACTAGACCAAGGTGAGATCAAAATGGGACTCCCGACCAGAGATCGTCGCTGTGGCAATCGAATTGCCACAGCGACGCAACCCACCGATGTCTGTGGAAATTTACCGGTTTACTCTACATGTAAGTACTTTCCTCATAATCTGTGTTCCGGTCGAAGAGAGTGCAGTTAGTGAAATTGCCAGCCATATGAGACTTTTCCTAGTTGTTTACGTCAGTCCGCACTTATTTTAGAAAACGTAACTTTTCGATAAGTGGACCGTGCGGCTGTCAGTTAGAACAACACCGGAAAATTATAGTTATATTTCCTACCTAGTTGCGTGAGTAAGTATTCAAAACTTACAGAAGTTATAAATGAGACAAATGAAGGGAAAGTGATGGAAAGAGAATTTTATCTCCTTTCCAAGTCTATGTATATTTTACGAAGAAAAACTTGGTTAAAATATTTTTTGGTCGCTTTTTGTATTTTTAACTCGCAATGAATGTTTTTTTTTGTACTGTATAGATGTAGCGTTTGACCACTATCTCACTTGATGGTCAGTGACGATTTGGTCGAAGATGTTATCACGATAGACCTAGAATGCTCACTGGCTCTCATGGACTGCTGCCTGAATACACTATGTGTTTGGTGACTGTTTTTACCCGACTGCGAAAGAAGGAGGGTTATGTTTCAAACTTGAGGGTGGTTGCTAGCTAGTCGAGTATTCGAAAGTACCCTACCACCATGCTCGGAATTTGATAACGGTGTTACATTCACCAGAAGCTCAAGCTGTTGTTGGGGATCGAACTAGTGTCCGTCAGTTTGACAGGCGACGCTCCCGCTGCTGAGCTATCATCGGTTCAAAATGTTTGTTCGGGTGGAATCTTGCAACAGAATTTTAGATCAGTTATCTTTAACCGATTGCGCCGAAAATTGGTACACTTATGTACGTATCTTTGGTGATAATACAATAATATGGTACCACGGAGCTATACTGATGATGGAGCCGGAAGACGACCATAGGAACTCCTGAACTAAACAATATAAACTTATCGAGTTTGGGATCAATTGTTTTGCTTGGTAAGTGTTAGATGGTATCCAAGGTCTGATGATGGAGTCGCAAGGGGGCTTCTACTAGGGAACTTCTAAACTAAACGAGATAGACTCATCGAGTTTGGGATAATTTTGTTTTGTCTTGGTGAGTTCTTCGGTGCTACATAATATTAAGAGTCTGATGGTGGAGTCGGAAGGTGACCATAGTAACTTCTAAACCAAAAAAGATAAACCTGAATTTTAGCTCATTTAAAAGTGTTTGCTGAAACGACGACGACGGTCATGTATATTTATACTTATAAAATCTTGTTTTAAAAATATTTTTTTAAAGAAAAACTTATTTAAAAATAACTTTCCAAATTTAAAGTTTTATGGCATCAAGAGAGCATTAGCTTCAAGTTTGTAGTCAACTCCAAATTCCCGTTCCATTTCAAACAGTAAAATAGTTAAAACTTGATTTGGAGGTTCTGGCAGGAAAGCAAGAAGCAAATATTTGATATTTTCTTCCATTTTCTATTTATTGGTTTTGGTGTAAACAAGTTCGCACCAAAACAAATAGTTGATTTTTCACGCTAAACATTTTTTAATAATGATATAAGTAAAAGTTGTTTGAATTAAAAATACAGTTTGTTTTTAGTAGGCCTGATGCCTTTATGCAAATAAAATACTAATAACTAATTACAATACTACAGCTACTACAAAAACATTTGAGCAATTCACTAGCTATAGACAATCTATAGGTACCTCAAATGCTCTAACCCGCTACTAGTTGGCAGCGTGCCCAGAATGCTAGCAGCGTTTCCACGTTGAATAAGATATAGTTGGACATGATATGAACACTGGCAAATTAAGTGAGTCAATAGTCAAACACATGTCTGTTCTAAGAACAAGTCAAATTGATGTTATTTTTAAATATAAATATTCTGCTATTAATCTAAACATTTATTGCACCGATATCGTCATTCATGCAACATTTAAATGATACAAAAATGATTACTCAAGTTTAATTGGTGAAGTGTGTTACGAATATAATCAATCGTTTAAGAATTAGTCACGGTCTTACATATCTTATTTAACTATCCGTCATGCAACCTGGCTTATTCTGCAAATTTGATATAGCAGCGATTTCATAATTGCACAAGTTTTAAACTACCATCATTATTGAGGCTTACCGATGTCATCGGTCTTTCTTCTTACCATTTATTTTCTGCCATGTATTTATTGGAACGAAAAAGATAGAATGTTGATAGGCCTTCAAGGCTATCTGCCTATTTCCTGCTACCGATACGGGCATAAGAATATAATCTACCAGCATACAAATATTGATACAATAGATCCATGACATAGCAGAACATACCTTCAATTAGTCAAGTGCTTGGGTGTTGGTATAGTATTCTAATGACTTTATTTGTTAAATGGACGCCAACACAGTGTACACTAATACATTTACAAAGGCTACGCTTAAGGCGAGGCTTACCCTATAGTTTAGGCAAATAACGCTCAAAAATTTGTGTATTTATTTATGTATTTATTTATTAATGTACAAAAACAGTTAACAAACTTCAACTTATATAAGAGAAATAATGAAACGATTACATGGTAAATTTGCTAACTCAAACATTGTACACAGCATTCAGTATATTGACTGTCATTTGAGCATGCGACTTCGACAAGTTATTTCACACGTTTGAGTGTTGAAGTCGGTTCCATTGTTCGGTAAAATTTTGTTTTTCACCCCTTTCGGTGATCTTTGCTCTTCACGGGATCAATTGTCATTGTGTATGTTCACCGATTTCTTCACCCGCAACTATGATGTCATCGACGTATGCGTAGCACTTTTGAGTTATTGGAGTGTAACTCAAAAACCACTTGACCGATTTGAATAAAATTAAAATGGGACTACACGGGAAGCACCAGCTTTCAAATAAAAACGATCAAAATTGGTACAACCAGGAGAAATTTATGAGGTAACAAGCATAAAAAAATAAGTTGCTTTTGTATCCTGTATTTACTGTTGAAATAAACATATTTGTATTTGTATACGAGTCGTAATAAGCTTACAGTGTATGGGACAGTGCAGAGCGATTGAGCATAGGTCCGACATTGACGGTTTTTATTTGTTCTCTTTTGGTCATCTTCTTGAGTATATCTGTTGTGTAATGTGAATGTCTTGATTATAACCAATAATTAATTAATTAAAATAAATAAATTATTTTAGATTATAAACTACTTTTGTTTTATTTAAGTATAGCCTTTACCAAAGAGCTTTTGTACCCAGTAGCAGATAACAAAATTGGGTTCAACAATATCATCATGCATGTATAAAATACGTAATACTAGTCATATATATTACTAGTAGCGCCCTGCGGTTTTACCCACGTGGATTACAGTTTTACCGCTACCACAATTATTC
Organism: Apeira syringaria; assembly: GCA_934044485.1. Classification (NCBI taxonomy): domain Eukaryota; kingdom Metazoa; phylum Arthropoda; class Insecta; order Lepidoptera; family Geometridae; genus Apeira; species Apeira syringaria. The sequence goes on along the minus strand of OW203670.1, from coordinate 9,654,732 downwards.
CACGGGACTATACTTTTTCCGGGATAAAAGTAGCCTATGTGTCAATCCAGGGTTCAAACTATCTCCATACGAAAATTCATCGAAATCGGTGGTGCTGTCTGAGCGTGAAGAAGTAACAAACATACACACATACACCCAACTTTCGAATTTATAATATTAGATGGATTATTTAAATACTCAAAATGACAGAATTGCCAACTTCATTCCCGTCTAAATTTATTTCAACCTCTGAGGTTAATATACAAGTTAAGAGTCATTACACCCGGAAACTATAAAACAAACCGCGAAAAATACGTTTCAATTTTCGTAATTGAATTGTTTACGTATAGAGAAACAATAGTAAACGTAAACCAAACCGAAAGAAAAGAAAGTTAACTGGATACGGTGTTCCGACAACCGGTTCCGAGCGAAAGTTAAGATTAAAATAATAAGAAAAAAAAGTGAATTCGGTAACACTTGTTATTTAATGACGACTTGATGTTGTAATAGACTGGAATTCGTTTGAGATTCCGCAAAAATTTTTCTGACAGAATTGAGGTCGGGTTCATATACTAAAATGTTTCAGAGACGCGCTTCAAAGCATAGTCACATACAACACAGTAAGTAGTATTTTGCCTGATTCACATTGCTCATGAATGGCGTGAATGAACGTAAATGGCCGTGGTGGTACCGGCCTAGAATAGTACTCCCCCATCTCTTCCCGCGGGTGCCGTAAGAGTCGGCTAAGGGACCACGTACCAGGAGGTGGGCAGCAGCGCCTTCTGAGGATCGGAAATCATACCGCGCTCGCCAACCCGCCTGCCAAGCGTGGCGAGAATTGGCAAATCCCCCCTATATGGGGGAGGCATATGTCCAGCAGTGGATGCCCAAGTGCTGAGAAGAAGAAGAAGAAGACATTGCTCGTACACCAAGGATTTCGGAACCTCCTCTGTTTTTTGAAGTCGGTAAAAAAACATATATTTTATTTCAATTTGAACTCTATCCTAATACTCGTAGTGTACAAACGTTCATATTTTACTCTTGTAAGCTAGGTTCATAGAACAACAGAATCACTGGCTTAATTACAGTGCGGAGTCATCCTTAAAAACATATTTTAGGTATACTAAATTGGACTTTATCGTATATGTATAAAAACTTTCTCATTGACTATTCTTTACCTCCTTTAATTGAATAACAGAGTAAATAGGACTGCCATTATTATAATGCGGAGCCAACTTAAAGAAATAATATTTTACATACACGACTCCGTGACAGTTCCACAATAGTAAAGAAGTTTTATTGACTGTTTGTATTGTCGGAATTCAAATGGGCATAGTAATTGTTATATTGTTATGTTACTGTTGATTCATCGCGTGGCATTACGACGACAAGCGATGTCTTCCACGATTACAAATTGACTTGTAATAGTTTTGACCGCATGCGTGAATACGATTACGTGTATCAGAGCATTTTAGCGTAATTAAGTTTATTAATTTGGAAAGTCATTCGAGTGCAGTCAGCTGTCCTTGAGAGCCAGTTCTAATTTTCTTGGAGTTGGAGTGATTCTACTTTCAATCATTGTGCTCGTCACAGATCATCAAATGACATGGAGGAAAATCAATAAAAAAGATAACAAAGAAAAATTGATATTAACAGATATGTACGGAACCTTAGAAAAATTGAAGCTACTGACAGCTTTAAGTTTTCTAAGGTTCTTCTAAGACGGTTAGCCACACGTTAGTGAATTGGGATAAGTTAGGATTTTTATCCCAGAAAAAAACATGAATCCCGAGGGATAACTGAAGTAGCAGTAAAATCGTAGTCCACGCGGGTGAAACCTTGGGGCACATCTTGTAGATAATAAAGAGTATAAATGTAATAAATAAAAATAAAAAATAAAATAACAAGCCTTTATTTCTCCTGTAGATCTTACAAACCGAAATCCTTCTTATATATGTACTAATTCGATTTTCTATAATAATAATAACCTAAGTTTTTTTTTCTTTACTTAGAATACTAACATGAAAATGTATTATGAGAAAAAGAGTATTCAGCTATGCTTCAGCTTCAGCTTCAGCTACAAATATACAAATAGCAATTTAAAATTTTATAGAAAATAATACAAATTAAACTACTTTATTTATTTAATCTTATACTTATTTAAGTTCTTATTATATTTAATTTATTTATTATATGTCTCATTTACAGAATCCCTAGGGGCGGGTAAACGCCTCCTCCAAAGACCTCCATTTGTCTCTGTCCAGAGCTATTTGTTTCCAGAGTGGGCCAGCTGTTCTTTTAATCTCATCTTCCCAGCGTGTAAATGGTCTACCTCTATTTCTTTTGCCTTGTGGTCCCTGCCACTCTGTTGTTTCCAATGTCCATCTCTGGTCTGTAAGTTTTGCACCATGGCCTGCCCATTTTCATTTGAGTTTTTGTGCGTAGTTCAAGAAATTTGTTGCTTTTGTTATCGCCCTTATTTAATCTATTTTTTTAATACTGAGCATACTACGCTCCATCCCTCGTTTGCAGGTATTAATTTTGTTTTTCGCTTTGGCGGTAAATCTATGACAAGGTTCTTATTGTCCCTTAGAAAAATTGAAGCTACAGTTTACATTTTTCTAAGGTTCCGTTCAAATCTGATTCAATCTCTTAGAGAAACCAAGAATAGTATCAAAATTATAAAATTATAATGAATCACTAGTCTCCGGCATGGACTAGAGTTTTACTAAGTGAAATGTTCTTGATCCAGATGCAGTTTGAGGCGACGCGGAAAGCATCGGTCGTTGTACCGATGGAATGTGCGTGGTTCCAATGTTATACGGCATTATTATTTTATTTTTCGCCCCAAATTACGACCATAATCGAGCGTCATTGCTAATCGAAACTGCGTCGGCTTTAATGACGCCAATTAAAAGAATAGAATAGAAGAAAAATGTGCCGGGAGTAGAGTATATGTAACTGAAATGTTAATACCTTAATTTTGCTTCTACAGTTTCTAATAACAATCAACTGTTGTTCTCTGCAGAATGTTCAATAATATTTTTTTAGTTTAAAGATAGTTAGTAATAGTTAATAGATAGTTACGTAGTTAGAAATGTAGTTCGCAGACACAGTTACCATTTATTTATTTATTAACATAATCCAACATACTTTTTTATTACACTAATATAGGTACACTACTTAAAACGAATGATTTCATCTTCCGTGACGACAAACAGCCGTCATGATTTGATAATTTGTTTTTTTCAAACATTCAAATATTAAAATAAAATAAAAATACTAATATCAATAATAATATAAAAATATGTACAATATAATAAGTAAGAGTAAATAGGTAGACACAAAGGATTTTCCCATCTAAAGTCCAAATCCCGCTTGAAGGTTTTTTTTCTTTAATACATAGTTATAAAGCATTGTTTTCTCCTCAACGCGCAAGTGTTATACTTCTTTGAAAATCGACTGCATTCTGCATTTAAACGTGTGACAAAGAGCACGCCCGCCCCAGTGCACTAGTTGCGCGTATTGCGGATCGCACGCGATCTACTCGAGTACAATAACTCCGATATTTACATAGCCCATACCGGGTGGGTTTGCACAATAATACACAGGGACATTCTGACTGAGATACTTTTTTATTTCTCTTTTTGGCTCCGTATATTTTTTCTTCTTCTTTTTGTGCCATCCTCTAACGGAGGTCGGTGCTCATTAGGGCAATCTTAACTTTAACAACCGCCGCCCGAAATGATGAGGTTGTATTTACAGTTCCGCAATAGGTGTCCAAGATATTGCAACTCTCTTGTTTTTGTAGTATTTTGTAATTACTGCAAATAAGTTTGAAACTGGTCGGAGAGTAATTTTCTAGTGTTTACCACGTGAGTCCTAGTCGGTTTGTTACATTACAATTATTTTGTAATTCTAAATCCGTATCTACTAATTATTTTTTCAACTGTTTTTTTTTCAAAATTTCCCGTAACAATCCCCAGTGACACTGACAGATACAGCCATATAATCAAGGTATAAGGTACACGCATGTGTCGTAAAAAAACATTTAATTACTCCCGATGCGGTTACCACCAAATAAAGATCGAATAAAAACGAGTACGAGTACCAGTTAGGAAAAAAAGGGTAAAAACTGTACCAATGAATACTAAAACCTTACGCAGTACCAATTGATACCACATTAGAACAACTGTACATAATACTTAGTACTGGTTGAAATACTAGATAGGCCTACTTGTCTTCAAATACCATATAAGTTTGGTTCCGGGTGACGCAGATTAGGTAACAGTTTGTGTTTAGCATAAGCTGTCAACTTTCTTGGGTAGAAAGTAAACGTTCAATGACATATCCATATCTTGCATATTATTACTATGGAAGTATACATATTATTAGTGTAACGATTACGCAAAACCGCTTAAATAGTATTTTCGCAAAAAAGCAAGTCTACGCACGAAACACAGGCAAGGGGACAATTTTTAAGGGTTTAAGAGATGTTGATGATATAACAGAGGCACGCGGGTGTTTACAGGAAGAAGGGACGGGCAATTAAAAAAAATAATGCAAGTTGATTTAAAATATTTCTAAAATGTATTTTATAGATGACCTACGGGCTCAAAAATATTACTAATTATATTTTATTTTGTAATTACAAATCCTGAGGGATGTTGATTTAAAATATTTATAAATGTATTTTATAGATGACCTACGAGCTCAAAAATATTACTAATTATATTTTATTTTGTAATTACAAATCCTGAGGGATGTTGATTTAAAATATTTCTAAAATGTATTTTGTACAGATGACCTACGGACTCAAAAATATTGCTAATTATAATTTCAGACTTTATATTATAATTATATTTTTAAGACACAGTATAAGCGCTGTTTGTCGATACCGCGAGAAGTTTTGATAAAGGACAAATATGGACGAACAAAAAAAAATATTCACTGAAAAACTAGTAAATGAAATCAAATTTTGGTTAATTGGAATTAACCTTCATGAACTGTTGTCATAAGTGGCATTTTAAAGCTTATTACTTTTTTTCCGACTTTGAACAAAACACGCTGAAAAGATTCAACATTGTCTATTTAGCAAATAGTAAGGCCTTAATAAATGATTGCTAATCATTTACTAAGGTTAGGTGCTAGTCTTCTTTTATTTCTTATGAAGTGATGATAGCTCAGCGGGGGGAGCGTCGCCTCAATCTGACGGGCACTGGTTCGATCCCCAACATCAGCTTGAGCTTTCAGTGAAGGTAATACCGTTATCAAATTCCCAGCATGGTGGTAGGGTACTTTCGAATACCCGCCTGGCTAGCTACCAGACTCTAGTTTGAAAAACTGTCACCAAACACATAGTGTGTTCAGGCAGCAGTCCTTGAGAGCCAGTGAGCATTCTAGGTCTAGTGTGATCACAGTCTAGTGTAGTCTTCACTGACCATCAGTGAGATAGTGGTCAAACACTAGATCTATACAGTATAAAAAAAGTCTTCTTGAGATAACGAGCACTGAAAAGTGTTTGATACTTTAAGAATAAAAATACATAGATTATAGTAGTGTGTTCAGCCGGCAGTAATTGAGAGCAAGTAAACATTTAATTCTAGTGTGATCACATCTTCAACTTCGCCTTCACTGACTATCAAGTGAGATAGTGGTCCAAAGCGAGTTCTATAAAAATATGATGTTTTCTTTGGCTTTGCTCATACTTAGCTTCAGCTACTAAGATAGATAGATAGATAATCTATTAGATAGATATCTATCTTTGTCAATTAACATTCACACCCCTGCACTAGGATAATATTTATCCCGGGAGGCATAGACAGTGCACAATCATAATACACTAACATCCAAGACCTGAGAACAAACATTTATGTTTGCCCCATCCGGGATTATAGACAGTGAAAAACGCAAGATTATAATGCTTCAAAAAGTTGTAAGAAAATGTTGAAAACTTTCCAATCCTCAAAAGTCGAAGTCGGTATTTCTAGTTTTACAACAACACATGTAAGTAATATTAGTAATCCTTTATCTCTCCAAATCCTTTCCAAACTCCGATTGAACTGTCAATAGATTAATAAAGTAAAACATTAATACTAGATTAATGTTTTACTTTATTGTTTGTTGTGTACTTATAATTAAATTATTGCTTTACCTACCTATGTGGGAATATAAAACAATAACACTAATTAAAACGAAAAACTAGACTCAAATCAATCATTAATGTCTACGATTGTTCAGATTTCCATGTTTTTTTAAGTATTCATTCTTAAGCGATAATGAATGAAGTATATTTATCTAAGGTCTACAAATAAATCTTCATCATCTCAGCCATAGGACGTCTACTGCTGGAAATATGCCTCCCCATTTTGATTTCTAGAAGGACCGGTTGGAAGCGGCCCGAAAGTAATCTTAGTCTTTTACAAGAACCCAAGAAAGAAAAGTTACCGGTGGATTTTAGTGTCTAACGATTAAAATCCACCGCTAACCTCTAACGACTGTTTCTTTTGTTTCACTCTTGACAGAGTGGTCGTGGTCAACGTGAAGTACTTTTTGATTTTTGGGCAAATTTTATTCGCCTTACAATATTTTGTCAACGCTCCCTTTTAGACGGTACTCTACTGTATTCTCGTAAAGGGCTTCCAACAGCAGACTATATCTGATAGGTCCATCGCATAGGTGATCTTCCTCGCGGTCTCATGTCTTCTACTTTGCCTTGGACAATGGTCCCGACGCGACACGTGGCCGAGGAACTTTAACATGTGAGTTTGTACGCTAGATGATAGACGCTGCTTGATACCGAGTTCTTGGAGTATGGAGACATTCGTATGAAACTCGGTCCATGTTACTCCAAGAATCCTTCTTCATCACCACATTTCTTAAGTGTCTATCTTTTTACAATTTTTACAGAACTCTAACATAGGATGGAGTTTCAATTCGGCAAATTGCATTTTATATGGTTTTTACCTTCGAACTTCGTAATTTTTAAAACTATGTAGATATATATGTAGATAATGATGTCTGATTATCCCATAGATTTTTTTTTATTTATTTCAAATATATTTTCAAAAAAAGTCTTCTTCTAACGGTTTCTTTTTTGATTCATATTTGAGCTAGATAGTGGTTTAAATATGGAATAAATTGCGGAATTAGAAAAAAGGCTTTTTGGTTTGAAATAAGCAAGAAGGCTACAATTAATTTTTAGATGATAATGAAGTAGTCACCGATGCGCATACGCATTATGTGTCATCTGTGACCATGGAAATGCTGATATTTATCTGGTACCTAAAATTTCACAGTAGACAGAAAACCTGACCAAGATCGCAGGAAGGGGCTGGATGCGGGCCGCTTCCAACCGGTTCTTGTGGAAATCAATGGGGGAGGCCTCTGTCCAGCAGTGGTCGTCCTATGGCTGAGATGATGATGATGACGCTACTTTAATCGAGAATTAATTATGTTAGCTAATCCATATTTTTACGTTAATATAACTAACAAAACATATATAAAGATAAAGATAAAAAACACTTTATTGCCATAAAATAAAATACATAACACACAGTCTGAGTCCAAATTTACATAAATATAATTTCATAAATATAAAAATAAAGCCTTTTAATTTAATGATAAATAATAAAATAATTTAAAATCTGTAATAATCGGTTCCCACTACTTGAAATGGAACATCTTTAAGATTTTACTAAGAATGAAGTAATAATTACTGAACGGATTTCGATGAATTTTATCATTGCTTTATAGAAGCAATCTGAAAGCATACCTTTTAAGATAAATAAATATTGTTTTCTATGCAAACACAAATGATGGTGTTCTGAGATAACAAAAAAGGCCCCTCCTTTTTTGGGGAGCCTGTTAAAAATATTTTTATGATTAACTTCCATAAATTTGTTAAAAGTAAAAGGTGCAAAAAAATATTTAAAGAACCGAAATACATGTTTTTAAACAAAACAATGAGTTGTTTATATAATTAGAGTGACTGATAAATAAAGTAAATCATTTGTCATTTATAAAATAATAAAAACCTTACCTTAAAATTATCTCCTCAAATATTCCAAAGAAACTGCACCTCTTCAGTTAATTTTTCACAATAAAATCCAATAAAAACTCAAAACCGGAAAAATGTGAAAACTATGCCTCGTTGACTGAATTACATTTTCCTAGAGACAAAAATGGTTCATCTAACACTTAGTCAACTAAGTCGAAACTTAAAGTTAAGACGTTGTTAGGGCGCGTGCTTTCACTCTGGGGCCCGAAAGAACACTGAGCTAGGTGTAAAAAATGCGGCGGCAGCTTGACTTGAAGAAACTATTGCTTAAACTACGGACCAACTGCAGCTACTACAATGTAATCTATGTCATAACTATCTCTTGTACAGGTGTGGAGTAAGGACAGTGTTATTAAAAGGGGCGATGCAAATTTAATGAACATATTATGAAATCAAATGGCGGTTGAATGGCATGCTTTGTTTATGAAAAGAATAAAATGACGTTGATGGATGCGATTATGCGGTTTTGATTGTATGATTCAATAGCTTAAAGAATACCATATTTGTATTATGTAGTTTTTATGTGTGTTAATGTAGTTTTGGTGCTTATGATTAAATAACTAAGACATTGTCAGGAAGTAGCCCAGAATGACCCAGAATTTTATTTGCTTTTGTCGATTGTTTTAACACATGACGGTATGATGGAAAGCATATTTTATGAGATTATTCTATTTGCAGTGATCAAACAAAAATGAAGTATGTTTTTGTCTGGGCGCTGACTTCCGGCCTGCGAGAACTGTTGCTTTACAATATTGCAACATCTTTTTCAAAACAAGTTTCTTTTTTCAAATTTGAAGTCTTAGAATCGAATACATCGTATATTCTAGTCATTAGTGAACCACAACTCTTTGTGACGTCCCAATTATACTGAATGGTATAAGTCCCAATTATACTAACTAATCAAAATTATAGTTCGCCCATTTTTCGAGTTGGCCTTCATTGTAAAAGTGCATATCTGATACATATATTCTGCCATATTCTAATTCAAAAGAATACTATGAATTACAATACATACTTGGGATATATTTGAGATTTATTAGTAGCATAAATTACGTTTTTTCAGGGTTACTTACTAAAAAGTTATGTGTGCGACCACTGTCTCACCTGATGTTAAGCGACGACGCGGTCTAAGGTGGAGCACGCAAACTTAGAAGGAACCTATTCACTCGCGACTTGAAGACTCCGGGGTTGTACATATCGGGAAACACAGACCCAGGCAGTGAGTTCCACTCTCTGGCAGTACGCATTATAAAAGTATTCAGTTGAAACAATAGCTAGCCTTGAAATAGTGAGTATTTGCCACCCAACAAAAACTTGTGATTGGATCTCAAATTTTCCCTTTTACACGGACTTACAGATATTGTTACTTGCAAAATTTAATAAGTTGAGGACACTAAAAGTAGATTATGATTCAGTTTCAACTTTCAAATATTAAGATACGCGGCATAAACGGCATTACCTTTTAATTACACTCAGGTAGAAGCTTGGTATTTCTAACTTTTAATTTTAACTTAACACTTGTGTTCGTACATGAGAAAAAGGGTTGGACAGACAGAATAAATAACCTTATGATAGCTCCTTTTTTCATTTAAGACATGGAACCCTAAAAGAAATGCCGTTGCAAATTGGGGCATAAGTCGATACTTACAATTAATGCTATAATTAAGTAGGTATAATGATTTACTATGAAAGCATTTGATTAGTCATTCGTAAAAGCGTTCTGGGATTTTGTAACGATTATGATTACTGTAACACTTATAATTTTATAAGCACAGTGATGTGGTTTATTTACTTGCTTTGCATTGGGGGATATATATGTATGCATTCGACTGGCCGGTTGGCGCAGTTGGTGGCACTCTGCCTTCTGAGCCGCTGCTCCCGGGTTCGATTTCCGGACAGGTCAAACATTTGTGTGTCTGGACATGTCTGTTTGACCTGTGTCTGGGTGTGTATATGTATATAAGTATGTATATCAGTCATTAGGTTACCATAGCACAGGCTCTGCCTGGTTTGGGACCTGAAGACTTTGAGTGAATGTTGATTAAAAAAAAAAAAAATCATTGCATATACACGAGCGTGTCACGTCGTGTTTTACGAGCTCTTGGTTCCTTAAGGCTTAAGATTGTGAATGGTAAATCCACACTCAAATAAAAAAATATTCAAACTTAATAAAATCATACAAAATGACAGAGCTAAAATACTTATCGAGTAATGATAGGCCTAAACTACATATAACAGTGACTTTTATAAATAAAATTACGCATCATCATCATCATCATCATCATCTCAGCCATAGGACGTCCACTGCTGGACAAAGGCCTCCCCCATTGATTTCCACAAGGACCGGTTGGAAGCAGCCCGCATCCAGCCCTTGCCTGCGATCTTAGTCAGGTCGTCTGTCCACCTAGTCGGTGGCCGTTCTATGCTGCGCTTGCCAGTCCGTGGTCTCCATTCGAGAACCTTTCGGCCCCAACGGCCATCGGTTCTTCGAACTATATGCCCTGCCCACTGCCACTTCAACTTGCTAATCCGCTGGGCTATGTCGGTGACTTTCGTTCTTCTACGGATCTCCTCATTTCTGATTCGATCACGTAGAGAAACCCCGAGCATAGCCCTCTCCATAGCTCGTTGTGCGACTCTGAGCCTATTCAGAAGGCCTATAGTCAGAGACCACGTTTCAGTTCCGTAAGTCATCACTGGTAACACACATTGTTCGAAGACCCTCGTTTTCAGGCATTGCGGTATTTTGGACGAGAAGATGTCTCGGAGCTTTCCGAACGCTGCCCAGCCGAGTTGGATTCGACGATTGGCCTCTTTCTCAAAGTTGGACTTACCTAATTGGACTGTATGTCCTAGGTAGATGTAATGGTCAACAACTTTGAGAGTCGAGTTCCCAATTGATATGGGGGCGGGCGCAACATGGGCATTTGACATAATTTTCGTCTTGTCCATGTTCATTTTAAGGCCCACCCTTAGGGAAACTCTGTTGAGGCCTTCGAGCATCGTGCTGAGGTCTTCCATGGATTCTGCCATGATCACAATATCGTCGGCAAACCGAAGGTGAGTGATGTACTCGCCGTTGATGTTGATGCCGAATCCTTGCCATTCCAAGAGCTTGAAGGCGTCTTCCAATGCGGCAGTGAACAGTTTCGGAGAAATAACGTCTCCCTGTCTCACGCCTCGTTGCAATGGAATCGCCCTCGAAATTTGCTCTTGTACTCGGACCGACATGGTGGCGTTATTGTACAAACACTTCAGCACTTCGATATACCGATGGTCAATACGGCACCGCTGGAGAGACTCAAGCACCGCCCACGTCTCGATCGAATCAAAGGCTTTCTCATAGTCCACAAACGCTAAACATAAGGGCAAGTTATACTCTTCGGTCTTCTGTATAACTTGCCGCAGCGTATGGATGTGGTCTATGGTGCTGTAGCCTTTTCGGAAACCGGCTTGTTCGGGAGGCTGGAAGTCATCAAGCCTGCGTTCGAGACGATTCGCGATGACTCTTGAAAACAGCTTGTAAACATGGCTCAGAAGCGAAATGGGTCTGTAGTTCTTAAGCAATGTGTTGTCACCCTTCTTAAAGAACAACATCACTACGCTTCTGTTCCATGCTTCCGGCGTTGACCCTTCGAGGACAACGGAATTAAAGAGCTTCTGAAGGACTTTCAGTATCGGTGATCCACCCGCTTTCAGAAGCTCTGATGTGATTCCGTCGTCACCCGGTGCCTTGTTGTTTTTAAGCTGCTTCAGAGCCATCCTAATCTCGTATAGGCTGATGTCCGGGATGTCTTCGGTATAGTGCCGGGTCAGCTTGGCTCTTGGGTCTTTGGCCAAGCTGTCAACAGGTTTAGCGACCGAAGTGTATAGCTGTCCATAGAACCTCTCGATCTCTCCAAGCACCTCTGCTTTGGTCGACGCTATACTGCCATCATCTCTCTTCAGCTTAGTCATCTGGCTTTGCCCAATAGACCTGTCTCTTGCAAACACTTTGGAGCCTTTTCTCCGTTCGATCGTATCTTTAATACGATTTGTACTAAAGGTACGGATGTCGTGTCGCAAGGATTTCCATATTCGTCTATTGAGCTGCCTATATGACGCAGCATCATCGGATGATTGCAGTTGCAACGAGCGTCGTTCAGCCATGAGGTCGAGGGTATGGCTGGAGAGTTTTTGAGGTCTATTTGTACGGCGGGGCTTAAAGAACTTAGACCCCACTTCGTGGACAGTTTCTACAAACCTGTTGTTGGTCTCGTCCACCGACGCAAAGTTCTCAAGGCAAGCAAAGCGATTGGATAACTCAAGTTGAAAGCTCTCGGGGTTTTGGATATGGACATTTTGAGGTCGGAGCGTGGATTTCATCAAACGGGACCTCTCAAGTTTAACATTAATATTCAATGTGCCTCTTACCATGCGGTGATCACTACCGGTTTTGACCATGTTGATCACAGAGACATCATTGAATATTTGTTTCTTGGTGGTCATGATGAAATCGATCTCATTTCTTGTGGAACCGTTGGGGCTCAACCAGGTCCATTTCCTTTGAGGCGGCTTCTGAAAGAAAGAGTTCATCATAAAGAGTCCCTCTTTCTCCATGAAGTCGGCCAGCCTCTGTCCCCTAGGGTTCCGTTGTCCATAACCAAATTGCCCCACTCTCAACTCTCCATCACTTCTTTCGCCCAACTTTGCGTTAAAGTCCCCCATAACAACATTGTAATGGGTCTTGGAGGTATGTATGGCCCTACTAATGTCCTCATACATAGCCTCTACCTCCTCATCGGTTCCGAGTTTCGAGGTCGGTGCATATACCTGAATGACCTTCAACGAATATCTGCTTGATATTCTGAGTATTAGGTATGCCACCCTGCTCGAAACGCTGTCGATGGTGATGATGTTGTTAGCGAGGGACTTGCGAACGAGAAATCCGACACCACCTTGGGACTTTTGGTCGCCTTCCCGGTAGTAGAGCAAGTTACCGGATTTGAGAGTTATGGTGCCCTCACCCTCTCTACGGACTTCACATAACCCTTTTTTTTTTTTTTTTTTTTTTTTTTTTTTTACGTGGGGAAAATGCATTTACGCTCTTCCGCCTACCGGAAAAGTAGGCGGGGTCTGTCGGGCTCGCTCGAGCATCACCGCTCCCTGGGGGGCCTCATGGCCCCCAACCCTAACTGCACCCACAGCAGCCAGGGTCCACTACCGACTAAAACCCACGGTGTCCATCCTGCCGCTAGAACGGAGGGAGCGCAGGGTACATTTGCATACCGCGCCCCCACCACGGCCGTCCGTTTCCGGACCCCTCCAGGGGGGAGGATGACCCTCCCCCTCGCGACCGTGCCGGGACCAAGAGCACGGCCGCACCACCCCGGGGACCACACAGTGCAAGGAACGCCAGCCTTCCCACATCCGACGCTCGTGGTCCCCTGCGATGGGCCAGATGGAGCAGCCCCATCGCCAGCCGCTTCGGCCGCTTCGGCCGCCACCCTCCGACGGCAGCCATATCGGCGCCACAGCAGGAGACGAACTGAATCACTCCCGCCGCAGCGCCTCCTCAGCTGCAGCACCGTCCAACACGGCGCCGCTGCCCCCCTCAGTTGCAGTGCCTTGCAGCAGCACCGCAACCTACCGTCAAGTGGACCGCTCCTCGTCGGCTTGGCGAGCAAAGCCTATCGGGAGCAGTCCCGGCCAAAATAACTTCACATAACCCTAAGATATCCCAGTGTAACTTACTCATTTCTTCTTCCAGTTCGACGATCTTCTCGTCTGCCTACAAAGATCTTATATTGTGTGTTACCAGGGCCAGAGGTCGTTTTTTCAGGGAGTGGTAGCCGGGAATCTGCCGGAGATTCTTAGCACCCCCTGCTCCACCGTTACACTGGCCGCTACCGGAGCCAGCATTAGCGGAGCTGCCGGGGACTGGGGGCCTGGTCGAATTTTGTTTAATCATAATGGGGGGGGTTTGCCAATACTCGCCACGCTTGGCAGGCGGGTTGGCGAGCGCAGTATATAAAATACGACCCTCAGAAGGTGCTGCTGCCCATCCTTCTGGTACGTGATCCCTTAGTCGACTCTTACGACACCCACGGGAAGACATGGGGGGGTACTATTCTAAGCCGGTACCCCACGGCAATTACGCATACACACGCATACACTTTATTAATAAAGTAAAAAATAAAGTAAAATATAAGTAAACTTAATGTAATTTAGCGCTGATTAAAACCACACCCGCAACGGGATAAAACTTTTCTGATATTAAGATTAATTATCAATTGTTAAGAACTATATGAGTGTTATCAGACTTTTCAACAGCTTCCCAAAAAAGGAGACTCTCAATTTATGTAAACTCTAAGGCTTTCACGGCCGGCGTTGCTTGTTGTATGTATTGTTGTGTATATAACCACAATTTCTAGGTTTGCGTGCTAAATCCTAGACAACGTCATCACTTAACATCAGGTGAGACAGTTGTCAAACGCAAACTTATAATATGTAAAAAAAAAAAAAATGTTTCCGGGCTGTTTGGCCGTGGTCTATGTGAAACTTTTGTTCCAGACGTTTCGTCGATCACTGCGGTCGACATCTTCAGTGGAAATGTCTGGAACAAAAGTTTCACATAGACCACGGCCAAACAGCCCGGAAGCAATACATACAACACTCTCAATTTAATTTGTATTTTTATGTACCTTACGTTAGAACTCCATATTTATGACAAGATTTGAAAATATGTTTTGCAATAACAACGATACGCTACAGGCTAGCCGCATGAACGTCCGTTATAGATATATTTTTTGTTACAATAAAATAATTACTACCACTATCTATTTTTCATATATTTTCAAATACATATATGTATGTATTCACATACATGAAATCACTTGCGTGTCCCGAAGATTTTTAATGTATAATATTTCAAAAATGTTTTTGTTTTCCGTCAACGTTGGCTTCAGGAAATAGCGATTTATTTTTTATATATTGAGGGAATTTATTACTTATTATTATTTATTACTACTGCTGTGTATTTAAGCATATTAAACAAGTATCTTTCATGCAATCTAGGCCTAATATCGTAGACTATCTGTAGGTGTTATATTACGTTTCTTTAATATTATTTTGTATATTTTAAATATATACATTACTATCTCACCTAATATTAAATGATGATCTGGTCTACGATGGATCACGCCTGCCTAGAATATACATGTTCACTCGTGACTTGAAGATGGCCGGATTGTGTCTACGTAAATTGAAGGGTTTGATCACAAACCATGTCGATGATAGTGAGAGAAAAAAAAACTCCTCACAAAAAGGATATAAAGAAAGGCTTTTAAATTTGTCTGATCACATTTTTTATTATTGCTATAATTCAGTTTTTTTTACGTGATAACGTTTTATAAATTGATGAATACCAGCAACACTCATGAAAAATAGTAACGTTCCGCGTAACGTTCCACCTGAGTTTTGTATTACATAAAATAATCAAAGTCAAAGTCAAAGTCGAAGTCAAAGTCAAAGTCAAAGTCATAAATGATTATGACGTTATCACGTAAATCCGTCCGTAAACCGACTTTACAGACAACCAATTTTTTATTTTAAATAATTTACTTCATCAAACCAATGTAACTTATAAAGCTTTTTTTTTACATATTATAAGTTTGCGTTTGACAACTGTCTCACCTGATGTTAAGTGATGACGTTGTCTAGGGTTTAGCACGCAAACCTAGAAAGTACCTATTCACTCGCGACTTGAAGACTCCAGGATTGTACATATCGGGAAACACAGACTCGGGCAACGAGTCTAACGTATTATATAATCTTAGCTAGACCGATGTCTAACGAATTAAATATAACTTTAAGTACGGCCCTGTACGGTCGCACCCTCTTGACTTGACGGTGGATTATTTTATGTTTTTATTTAATCTCCATGGGAAGAGTTTTTATATTTCCTGCGAAAAAAGAAAGGTATTCATTCAGATTTGACACACATAAACAAAGGAAAGAGATGGGCGGAGTTACATCTTAATATTACTCTGTCGCTGTGTTACCAGAAATGTGTAACTGTAGCATGCGTTTCATCTAATAGTTCCTATACATAAGCTTATGTTATTGTATTATACACATGCAATCTGACACATCCGAAACCTCCTCAACACGTGTCTCGCCTCTACACGAGGCATCCTCAAGAGATATTGAACCTGTACACGTCGGTAGATAATTTTTTTTTTGTTGTTTTTTTTTGTATCACACTCAGACCCCCGCACTAGGATTCCCTGTGTCGCGGGAGGCATGGACACACACAATCACAACACACAAACACCCAAGACCCGGGACAAACACCTATACTCATCGCACAAATGTTTGCCCCTGCCGGGATTCGAACCCAGGGTCCCGGAGACACAGAAGTCAAGTCACTGACACTGACCACTGCGCCACGGCGACCGTCAAATTTGTAAGATGCGTATGTAGTTTTAGTTTTTTTATTCTTGATCTAATTTATTCAAATAAGTGCACATTCATACATTTTATGTTATATGGCTAGAAGATAACAGACATTTTAAGGGTCTGTATCTGTCGCTGAACTAGGCTCATCGCCTGCTACAGCGCCCTTCTCCTAGATTTCCTATAAATAATCTAGCCTTAATTTAATGACAACATAATGTTAAAAATATCTAAATACTAGCTGCGCCCCGCGTTGTTACCCGCGTAGTGATGATTGATGATGGTAATGATGATGACGAAAAGTAGCTTATGTGTTATTCCGAGACCTAAAGTATGTACATACCAAATATCATCCAAATCCGTTCTGTCGTTGGAGCGTGGTTCAGTAACAAACGTCCCTCCATCCATCAATCCATCTAAACTTTAATATATGTTATAATATTAGTGGGATATATACCTAAAAACAATAACCCTCTTGAATAAGGCAATGGTATTGAATTTATAACTTAAATATTTTGAAAGCTTTTGAAGAGTTAATGTAAAAGTTCCTCTTTGTGTGTAATATGTAAGTGTATGTGTAGGTGTGAGAAGGTGTCGTCTTAGATAAAATATGTTTTTTACATCAAAAGAGTTTGGTATGGCATAGCTGTGGTTGACATTTTAGAACAAGAAAATCGTACACAAAATGTCATCGTCGAATTATTGCATTTGTAACGAGCGGCCTTCATCCATGAAGACAGAAAGGTAAGAGGGAAGCCATTTTCTAAGCAGTAAACACGTAATGGGCTAATTATGCTATTAATCTCCATTAGTTATAATTTTACCTAACAACGGAGTTGTAAAATATCTAACTTTGTTTTGAGTCAATCGAAAGCAGCGTCGTCTTCATAAAGCTTTGCAATTCCTTCCCGTTAGCATAATTTCCGCAAAACTATTCTTATTCATATAGTATTTATTATTATATAATCCACAGACGCTACTAACATAACTTGCTAACAGGCCTGTTAACAATATTAGCATGTTATCATGTTAGTTACGCAATGATAAAGCTTTCTTCAAATCTCTCAGAATGTCAGGGTCCGCATTCCTATGCGTCTTCACCACCTGTCTATTACTTACATTGTCTGTGGTGCATGGGGACAATTCTGTTATTTGGATGACCGCAGAATGACTAGTAATTTAATGTTTTAGTAATAAACCAATCTTGGTTTGGTTTTGTAAAAATAAACTTACAAGAAAAGTACTCTTTTAGGATAATATAATATGTTTTTGTATATTCAAGTATATATTGATATTATGGATAGTCAAGTAACATGCACTGTGTTCTACGTCATGCTTACCCGTACCAGTTTCATTAAGGAGGTGAAAAAAGCCGAATTGTTTCCTTCAATGACTGGCCGGTTGGCGCAGTTGGTAGCACTCTGCCTTCTGAGCCGCTGGTCCCGGGTTCGATTCCCGGACAGGTCAAACATTTGTGTGTATGAACATGTCTGTTTGACCTGTTTCTGGGTGTGTATTTGTGTATATATATATATATATATATATATATATAAGTATGTATTTAAGTATATAATATATATATCAGAATATTATATATATAAGATTAGGAGACTCTTAAAGCACGAAAGCATGCTAAAAAATAAGTATTTAAAGCAATTATAAAAATGTCTAACCGGTAGGATTTTTTTTCATCACTCTCAGACCCCCGCACTAGGATTCCCTGTATCGCGGGAGGCGTGGACACACACAATCACAGCACACAAACATGCAAGACCCGGGACAAACATCTACACTCATCGCTCAAATGTTTGCCCCTGCCGGGATTCGAACCCAGGGTCCCGGAGACACAGAAGTCATGTCAATGACACTAACCACTGTGCCACGGCGACCGTACTCACATTCATTACAATAACTGACCGCTCAGGGGGTTCTGGGTATCAATAATTGATACCCAGAAACCGTACAAACATAAGGGCAAGTTATACTCCTTCTGTATAACTTGCCGCAGCGTATGGATGTGGTCTATGGTGCTGTAGCCTTTTCGGAAACCGGCTTGTTCGGTAGGCTGGAATTCATCAAACCTATGTTCGAGACGATTCGCGATGACTCTTGAAAACAGCTTGTAAACATGGCTCAGAGGCGAAATGGGTCTGTAGTTCATAAGCAATGTGTTGTCATCCTTCTTAAAGAACAACACCACCCGTAACACATATTATGTAAATCATTTCATTTCATTATTACCAACCGTCTTTAATATCAAAATAGGGCCATAATTCAAAGAAAACAACAGGTAAAAGATTATCCTTGGTTATGCAGAGCGCAACAAAAAGGCGTATCTTTTATGAAACATTTTTTTTTCAATAAATTCTGTCCTGAGAATAATAATATGCATTCAGTAGTCTCATTACCATATAATATACTGGTATCTTAATATTTCCATTATATGAAATATTTACATTTTAAGGGTCAATTCAAACAAGAAATCGGGCGAAAAAAATGGTTAAATGGCTTTTCTGTAAAATTATTGATTTTGAGGATCGCCCTTTGTGGCGGAGGCGACGAATTCTACTAGCACATTGCCCAAAGATTGTCAATGAATTTTCGTTTTTGCTAGTTTTGCTATTCTACTTGGAGTATAAATCAGAATGGCTACACAGATTTTTTTCCTACCGCAATACATTTACCTACAATGCAATCGAGATGTAATTGTTATTTTAGCGGAATACCAAGCTTTATTACGATAACATTTGGATTGATTGTTATTAAATCAAACGGGGCTTAATCGCGAGAATAATAACAATGTGTTCGAATCGCGAAAGTCTAAAAATTACAATTTAGATTGATATTGCATTGTTTATGGATTGCTTGTCTTAATAAATAAGAGAATTGGCACCCTGTGGGATAACTGAGAAGCATGAAAATCATATTCCAATAGGATGTAAACGAGGGGCAAAGGAAGTGTATTACTTATACAAAGAAGTGTTTCACTTGGAAATTGTGATGCAATAATCACTTAGCAAGTTGCAGCCAGGCTGAGCTAAACATGCATTTCTAAGAAAGTTAAATGAGCACTCGAGTCCGAGAGATATTGGTCGCGGGGTATTTAGGTAAGTGTTGCCCGAACCGGTCAACCGGCATGCGGTAGCGTCCAGACAAGAAATAACGTATATGCAGCGCTAAAAGCGCTTGAGGCTCTTTGAAACGTGCCCACTGCCAGTTAAACTTGCTAAGCCGCTGGACTATGACGGTGATTTTTACCATACGAACATTCTTATTTCTGATTCGATCGCGTAGAGAAACTCCTCGCATAGCCCTCTCCGTAGCTCCTTGTGGGACTTTGAGCTTGCGTACAAGGCCCATAGTTAGAGATCACGTTTCAGTTCCGTTAGTCATCATTTTATGTAAGACATATATTTGAGATTAGATATAATTCAATACATAAAATTCTATAATACTTTCAAATAAATTCCCACTGAGATGTTTTACAAAGGACTAAGATGACATAAAAGATATAATGCTGCTGGTGTTGCAAGCTTATCTTTACATCAGTGGCCGCCTGCCCGTTTATTTGAACCAAAAAAAAAACTAAAAAAAAAAAAAAACTAACACAACACAAGGCACGTATCAACCATGTCTGTCATCTTCGACGGTGAAAACTGTGACGTAATGTCCACTTAGCAACTTACACCATCGGTTTCTAACTGGGTGAAATAGACTCTCGAAATCAATAGCCGAAATATTGTCAAAGTTACCGGTTCATAAAAGATTTCTTTATTATGAAACAGTCTGAGAGTTGGGTCCTTTGAGAAAATGATTTTATAATTTATTCATTAACCTTTTGAACTCTGCAATCAAAATGTATCTTAAAAATACCTATCTTAAAGTTCCGATTTAATTCTATCCAGTTTCGATTTAATTCTATTCAAAAGCGTTTCGATTGTCACTATTAAGTAATGCTCCTCTCGAAAATAACCTTATATATACCTTACAACCTTACAATTTTAAAAAGTCTTCTAGTCTAACTTATTGTAAGCTTGCGTTTGACAACTGTCTCACTTGATGTTAAGTGATGACGTTGTCTAGGATGTAGCATGCAAACCTAGAAGGTATACATACATACATACTTCTGATTTAATGTATTAGAAAACAATTTACAAGATATACAATAAGACAGTTTAAAAACCGTTCTATCCTGCTAATCCGTAGTACATTTATACCGCAGATTTATACATATTTATATTTTAGCAGTTGTCAGTAAAGTAAGGGTAGATTATTTTCTGTAAAAACTGGAGGAGGGCGCTGTAGGCAGAGGCAGAAAAGATGAACAAAATTATGTGACAAATAACTTAATATGTAAAACAATTTCTTTAAAAAATACGAATTTCGAATCGGCATCGCACTGGACTGAATCTGGACATTAGTAAACTCGAAAACCTGGCTATAGGCTTAAAATAGGCTAGGAAATAAATGTCAAGCATCAAAACAAGAAAAACGAAAACAAGAAGAGGGGTTTTTGGCGAGATTTTGATAGTCGATATTTTAATTTAAATTCCAAAGTGAGGTTTTTCTTGCGGCAGCCAGCAAGCAGCCAGCTGACGTATAATCCACCATGTATGGTCAGCTGACTTTGTTTTTCCTTCAAAATACTAGGTTAACTATAATCTGACAAATTTTCAAATGGGAGGAAATGACTGAAAATATCTTTTGACTTTTAATATCTCCATGCGTGTGAGGCTGCCACTGCCCGCCCCATCCACGGAGTCGCAGCTGACGGTCGCAAGTGTTCATAGTATTAATCCCTAATGCAGTTCACGAATTTTCGATTGGGAGGGACTTGGTCATGAAAATCTGTCACTGGCTCCTGGACCAAAAGTTCTATTATTGATCGAGCTGACACTGACAGATAACACGGGTGTGAAAGAGCGAGAAAGCATATTCTTACTTTGAATGAGCCCCTTTATACGTTACAGTCGTGACGACTTATAAGTAAAGTTTAAAGACATCGCTAATAAGCAAACATAGAGAACTTTCTTCGGCACGCCCTCTCGCGGCTGGAGTCTGTGTTGCGTAATCGTTAGCTTGGCATAATATACATAACAGATTGGCACTAAACATGGGAGTCAATATGAGATGATAATTAGCACACAGATCGGTGGTCTGTCATGTAGCAGAGGTGCGCACTTTTGGAGATAGTACTTTTACAGTCCATTCACAGATCGTATACCTCAGGGTTCATAGTCAATGTGTCCATAAGACATATACCTCCCGTATGCTTTGAAGCGATGATAGCTCAGCGGGGGGAGCGTCGTCGGCTGTCAAACTGACGGACACTGGTTCGATCCCCAACAACAGCCTGAGCTTCCGGTGAAGGTAACACAGTTATCAAATTCCCAGCATCGTGGTAGTGTACTTTCCTGACACCAGCTAGCTACCACCCTTAAGTTTGAAAAACTCTCACCAAACACATTTTGTGTTCATTCCTACACGATCGGCAACGAGATCATTAAAAAAGAAAATAACCTTTTCCTTCAATACGCAATGGGGTCGGGTATCGTTATTTTTTTCTTTATTAAAGAGCTTGATCAATAAACACGATTACGTCGCTCTAATAAGGTACACATAACATAATAAATAACTTAAACATTATTAAACATTCGGCAACAAATTAACAGGTATCTAATTTGACTGATCAGAGATCGCATTGTATAATTTTATCAGTAATTTTATATCGTCTGAATGGGGGCTCGAAAGTAGATATTGCAATCTGCAAAGTCTTTTATACTATGTGCGGCAGTGTGGAATGCCTTAGCGGCAGCTTAAGCCGTTGTTGGTGGGGAACTGGGGATCGAACCAGCGTCCAATTTGACAGCTGACACTCCCACCGCTGAGCTGTTATCGCTCATGTCATGTCACTTAATAATAAGCCATGGCGACCGTCAAATTTAAAATTGAATTGAAATAGGTGAACTACCAAAGCTTACTACATTTTGCTCTAATGATCTGTTAATTTAGATTGCTAGGTATTTGTTTCTTTGTCCATGCAGGCCCCTTAATTTAAAAGCCTAAAAGGCAAAATTACAAAATTCACTGAGTAAAAAAATGTACTTGCACCATGGAATTTCACTTTCATCTTTGTATAGCCTCAGGGCAAGAAAGCTACTGGCAATCAGATTTTATTTGGGGTGACCATAACGTACATAATTATTAGAATTAAGACGTAAATTCGTGAGAGATTACATTTTATTTACATATTATATTTATTGAGGACTAATTTTTTGCAACATAAAGCGAAATTATTTTTACTATTTCAAATGCAATCAAATGGTAGCGCCCCGCGATATCACACGCGCGGATTACTGATTCCCGCTACCTCAGATATCCCTCGGGAACTATACGTTTTTTTGGGATAAAGGTAGCTCATGAGTTAATCTAGGGTCTAAACTATCTCTACAAAATTTCATCAAAATCGGTACAGCCATTTGAGTGTGAAGGAGTAATAGAGGTTTTTGAGCTGTATGCTTATTCTACAGGAAAAGCGATTATTTTCGGAATGAAAGTAACATATTTGTTAATCTAGGCTAACTAGCAAAAACTCTCTAAAATTCTTTATGTTTTACCTGTTCCATATAGGTTTTACTCTTATTAAAATGTATGCTCATTCTTACTTAGGTTTATACGCTAGGATCCTGTCTGACTAAACCATTAACATAAGGGTTTTTCACAGGCTGAAGCGATGACGCGTTGGGCACCGCGTCACCTGCCACCACAATCTGCGGCGTCCTGTCGAGCAATACAGGCGGCAGCCCTCGGTGTGAGACGGGACGTTCAGATGAACACGTCACACTCAACATCCTGATGAAGGCTTACGGAAAACGCCGAATTAATTGTCGATCGTGATACTACACGTTTTACCCGTTTAAACTGTATCAAGCTTTTATTCTGATCAATCTAAAATTCAAATTCGTCTGACTCATAACAAAGCTATTTCTATTGTTCTCTTCTTAGTTACAGATACACCTGATGCAATCCGTAATTCTATAATACGACGTAACTCGAAGATAGGTAATTGTACATTCTAACTATAGCTAATGTGTGGGGCAACAGTTAATAGGCGTAATTTAATATTTATAGCTAATTAGTTAAGGGTCTTTGAACATGTAGGTTGGGCATTCTTTATTTTATTATTATATTGTTTTTTTGTAATACAATATTGTTATATGTTTGTTTTTGAAATTTCAGTGTTTACTTTAAAACAAACTGAGCCTAAGAATAAAATGTAATGTAGAGACATAATAATAAATTAATAAAAGATAACAAACTTTTGTTTTAAAGATAATGGAAGGACTAACACAATAAAGTGCATATAAAAATGTTCATGTCTATTCTGTTGAGGAATTTCCTCACAGCGTCTCTGGCTATAGCAACCACGTCGTGTTAGAATGTATAGCGGGCTATCACAATCAAATGCATCTAGAAATTTCGTATGCTGTTCTCCGTTGAGGAGTTCCACCGTCAGCCTGGCTTCATCATCAGATCAGCTTGGTGACACCAAACTGTGGCATTGTATTTAGATTTAAATATGCATGCAAAATTACAGCTCAATCGGATCAAAAAGTGGTCGTAAAATGATTAGCAAATTTTAAAGATAGCTGAAATAAGAACATTAAAAGTTAATTATAAGCTACAAAGCAAATTTTGTTATTAAAACTGACGTGGTTTTGAGACATTATCAATGTATAAAACACGGGAGTTACTCACGTAATAAGTCAGAGGGTTCCGACTATAGTTTCAACCACATTCGGTGGTCTTTTTCAAGGAGAATACGGGGCGCTCGCGGACGCGGTCGCGATTCGCCTAGTACCAAGAACTATAGTCGGAACCCTCTGACTTATTACGTGAGTAACTCCCGTGTTTTATACATTTACAAAGCAAATGTTTAGGAAGATAGATAAGATAATTTATTTTATCAACTAAATACAGTGTACAATCATTCACCTATGTACAAATTCTTATAATAATAATTAATCTAACAATACAAGGTTCATAGAATGACTATACTTCTGAAAACTATCGCGAGTTTCTTCCATAATTGTAATGTAACAATCCGACTAGGACTCACGTGGTAAACACTGGAAAATTACTCTCCGACCAGATGAAGAACTGCAATTAAGTTCGAAACTGGTCGGAGAGTAATTTTCCAGTGTTTACCACGTGAGTCCTAGTCGGTTTGTTACATTACGACTATACTTCTCACTATCGGATAGCCCTGAACCCTGTACTAGTATTGACTGTGTTACAGGGTTACAGGTCCTTCCCAGTCTTAGAGTTTTACATAAATATACGAAATAGTATGGGGATGTGTATGTATTTATATATGCTACTCGTGCTATCGTGCTAGTAGTAGAAGCTAATGCATTACTGCATAAGTTTGACATAGACTGTACCTTGACACACTTCGTGATAAGGGGCGAACGGGGCCACGTTTATTTTCAGGGGGCGAAAAGGTACGCTCTAGGCATCGGGGGTGAAACTTGAGGGGCGAACGGGTGCGAGATCAAATGTTCAGTATATTTTTGAGATATTGTTAATATATAAGATTTTTATGTCATTAATATTTTTTTTAATGTAAGTAAACAACACCTTACCAGCACTATAAGATTCTAATTTTAAAAAGGGTGGTTTGGAAGACATTGCTCCGAGTGTGATCGTTGGTATCATATCAGTATATTAACTCTAAGGTAAGCATATTTATCTATGGTGTGAATAGAAAACATGTCTATGATTTAATCAGAAATCTCACAACATAAAGTGTTAATAAAACGCTTTGCTCCAGTTTAGAAGCTTGCTCCCGACCGCCTTGACATACATGTGCTCTATGGCTCAAGCTTTTATATTTTGCAATGTGTAAGGCGCTCACACACAGCTGCCATTTATCGCGTAGCGGGAATGTGGTTCAAATAACCTGGCACTTACTTTTTTATTTTGGCTTTGCAGTCTGCACTGTGTGTAATTAGTTATTGTCAATTTATTGACAGGTAAAATAATACATAGGTTTTGTTGCATGACCTGAGCCTAACCTATAAGCTTGGCATAAAACTACATATATAGATAGTTGATTTAGTAGTGGAAACCTTTCGGTAATGTTACTTGAAGTGTACGGGAAGTTTCACTTTTAGCATTTGTGCACATTTATGGACAGTTTAAGGTTAAACATAATTAACGCCTGAAGAAAGGTATACAAATTACAGAACAAAACTAATTTCAGTATGAACTCTAAACTGAAAGTTATTGCTTTTACATTTTATAGAAAAATACAATAAGCAAGTACGGGCAGGTATTTAGCCCGTTACATTTTATGTACCTAAGAGAAAACTAATTTCGAAGCGTTACTCAAGCGCCAACTTATATGGGTAATGTTACTAATGACTAGTATGTGTCTAATGACCATCTTTAGTTTTTTTTAAATGTACGTAAATGTGTACATAAAATGTTATCATGATTTTTACAAGAATTGCATTTATCCAGCAAAAAGTTTTTTACTTTTTATCCTTTTGTTGACATCATCAGGATGAGACATAATGAAATAATATTCTGTTTCAGGTTAATTTGTAAACAGGCCTTTTTTGCGTTTTTCAACTTTGACTACGATTTTCGCAAATATTATATGTTTAATAACTGAAAATTAAGTAAATAATGTAAAATATTATAATGCTCATTGATTAAATTCTTCATTATAATAATATGAGTACTTGAAAAACGATTTAATAAACGCCTGTCATTAGTCCCTGATTACAGCGTAACAAAATGCCGACAGATTTGCGGCACCAGTGTGGTAGAGCCATGTCTATCAACAATTAACTACAGTCTGTGATGTGCTCTGAGATTCCACTCACATTATTTTGCAATGTAAAGCCCACTGCGTGTGTGGGTAGAGAATCGTGAGATTTTGGTGATGGCGTAAGATTTAATACCTATGCGTAAAATAACCAAAACTGTACACTTGTGTATCCTCAAAGAAGCAATGCTCGAGTTTTTAGAGTACCACTCATCATCATCTCAGCTATAGGACGTCCACTGCTGGACATAGTCCTGCCCCCATTTCTACAAGGACCGGTTGGAAGCGGCCGTCCTATGGCTGAGATGATGATGATGATGATGATAACTTTATAACGAACATTAACAAGATGAAATTTTCTATTATTGTCATCTCGTAACGCCTCCATATATTTATAAAAACATTAGAAACTATCTGTTTGTATTTTAAAGCATATAGAAATACTTTATGGTCTGGTTCCGGTTTGGATTTAATTAAATTTCATTAAATACAAACCGGTTTGTAATTGTCTTCGTTTTTAAGAACACATTATTTCCATAAATAGTAGAAACCGGTTTCATTTTGTTTTTATATAAACAATATGATTATCATATTATACATATCCATTTGATAAAAAAATAAAACTATGTGTTTAATTTTTTTTTATATTATTTTTTTCATGTCCGATCAGCCGTTCAGGTGTGAAAGAGTATTAACAAACATCTACACATCAAATTTTTACGTTTATAATACTTATGGGATCAACTTTATACCTACACCCCAAAATACTCACTCAATTTGGAAAACAGAAAATTCAATAATCACAATTAGGCTGCTGTTCACCAAAATTTAAAACGTCCAATTATCAATTTAACCGTCGGTCAAACCGTTTTACCATACAGTTAACCGACGGTTAATTGATAATCGTACGTTTATATTTTGGGGCTCAGCAGCCTTAGACCTCCCGATATATCTAAGATAATATACTCAACTCTTTAGTAAAACATTCAAAAATACTTCTGTTTGCCATTGCTGGCTCATTTACCCGGCTCATATATCTGGTGGAAGATGCCGTGTTGCCTCGCCACGGCCGGGCAGCGTAAAATTTTTGTCATTCAGAAAAGTGACAAGCATATCAAATAATTTTTGTATTTTTGATGTCAGCGCCCTCTATTTTTTTGAACTGCAACTGCTAGCGGATGATTGTTCCTTGGTTATTTAGCGTTATGTCACGATGCGGTGCAACAATAATGCGGCAGAGGTCATTATAGCTAAAAAGCCAGTAGTACCAAGTTCATTGTCCTTGTACATAGTTTTTCATTGGTTCAATAATTATGTAATAAGCTGTCGTCGATCTTTCTTTTTACTCTTCTGAGTAAGTATATAAGATTATGTGCCCAAACATTTTTGCCTTACAATTTTATCAAAGTAGCAGTGATTATACTCATTAATTAATTAATTAAGATTTAATGTTTAATATTGAATACAGAATATATTGATTGCATATAGCTGTGTATGATGGTTAAAGTTAAATTATATAAGTTTCAACAGTTTGCCCATTTCGGACGTAGTTCATATTTTTTCACATACATAATGGAATGTATATCATATCTATTTCTAATAACAATTTTAAGGAATTACTTCACATCAAAATATTCTGCCAAATTATAAAATGCTTCAGATGAAGAGTTATAAGTTAGAACTGATAATTTATAATATGAATACTATGACCATGCTGTCTATTGTCAACTAGTCGTACTATTTATTCTTTGCACTGAAATTTCTGCCACCTATTGGCAAGTAGGAGAAGCAATCTGATATAATTTCCTGCCCTCTACTGCCTTTGGTATTTACTACTTGAGTCTCCAGTTGCATACTTGGTACCCAAAGATTATGTTTGGAATGTTTCTGAAAACTACCACTAGATGGAAAAAGTTGCTCAGATTTTATGTGATCTCACAATAATTTAAGTGAATTTAAGTATAACAGTAATAATATACCTAAAAGTTATAATATTTTACAACCTTGTATAAAATATTTGGTGAATGTAAATTTATAAATAATAAAAGTTTTATAAAATATTTATTATAAAATGTAATAAATTTATAATATATTTAGTATTTTTATAAATAATAATTTATAAATTCTATCTAAAATTAATAATATTTCAGGAACATTTAGTGTCCGACCGACACATGTTTTTCAGTCGAAACCGAAACCGGAACTGAACTTTCAGTCAGGCTTTCAGTTCCGGCCGAAACCAAAACATAGAAACACTTATTAAAATTTCTATTTTATACTGAAATCTAGTGCATTTTTCACACATTTATTTGCATATACATACCTACAGACAAATAAGACGTGGTAAATAAAAGACAAAACTTAAAGTACATAACAAATATATATTTTCCAGGCGCACGGCGCCAGCGGGTGAGCACGTGTTAGCCGCGAAGTTGGCCGAACTATGACCACAATAATTTCACGAGCTAAATAGCTAGATTTCTTGGCCGAAACTGGCCGAAACCGAACTTTGGGTTGGTCACCTTTTATAAAATATAAAATTTATAAAATGTTAGGATGACTTAGGTTTGGACCCGGAGTGCTTAAGGTGCCGCTTGGTTTTGGGCACACTAAACTTCTTGATTTTTAAGGTTTGTGCCAAATTTCTCAGTCTCAACACAAAACTTTTTTCGTCAATATACCTACCTAACATCAAACGAATGCAGCTCTAACATATGAATATACAAATACAAATAACTTTATTTTTCATACATTTGTGGTCTATAATACATATGTAAACCCATTGACCCCTTGATACGGAAGTGTTGTTTACTTAATACCTGGCAACCCCGACTACATACAAGTGTGAGTTCGATATTTGAGTAGCAAAAATTTGTAGAGATGACCTGCAGAGTTTTAAGCTATTGAAAAATTATGAACTTCCTTGGAACTTATAAGTTTTATAGAATTCGTTGACAAAGTGATTAAAAACTCTAACCAACAAAGACTTCATCATCACGTTAACGTTGAGGCAGTTATGCTCCTCGACCAGACCGATCTAGTGAGAAGACTCAAAAGAACAAAACCGTTCGAATTAGTGTAGCGTTCAGTGATAGTGTGCTAGTGTAATGTGGTTAAAATACTGCTCATAGAGAACACATGAACAAAGTGTCTCCGTATTAAATAGAGACAATAAGAAAAGTGTTATTGGACACATTCTTAGTACAGTAAAGTTAGCAAATGAAGTTAGAGTTAAATTGCTTTTTTAGGCCTACATAGATCGTAATATCGTAAAATTCCTTCGAATTTAGGGGGCGGCCTGGGACCTTACACCCGTTGTCACTCTAGCGCCGTCACAAACCTTCCCGAGATACACGTTAGGCCAGGCGTCGCCGCGGTTAATTTGGCACCCTGCAAGAATCTTCTTTAAATCTTTTGAAAGTTTTCTATACGAATGGGGATCTTATTGTTGGAATTAGTTTTTGTATAGGTATATCCTTAATAAAAATATTATTTGCCGGGTTTTATTTTAATGAAAACAATGATTGTTAAAATTAATAGTATTTAAATAAATATTTATTCAGAACCTCACATCACATATGAACATACATACGAACGCCATCGTTTCAAGAAGCTACTGCTGGGTCGATTAGACGGTGTGTACCTATATTGTGACGTCATAATAGCGTAGTCGTGTCCGCGCATCCCTAGGGACCACGCGCTGGGAGTGCATTCCCGCGCACAAACTATTGTGTCATCTGTAACTATACATCGACCTTAATAGGGCTGGCAAACATGTGAAAAAGCCAAGAAAATTTACTTACATAAGTTTTTTTTATAAAAGTTTAAGTTATTAAAATTTAAAATTAATGGAGGTATAAATTTATTTAACACCACTTGATAAAACAAAACTGTTACAAACTGTATTATTCATTTGGGAATGGTAATGAATTAATACTTATATTATTATATACTGTTAATATCTACTTCTCTATTAAATAAGTAAAAAAAGGATTGTGAATTTGAGGTTGAAAAGCCTTGTACTTCTTGCTGATACAGTCTTATCAGATTTGCAAAAGATATCTTCAGGATTCGATATAAAATTATACTTCGTACAAAAAGTGTTAAAGCGCGGGCCAATGATGTTTTACTAAAGATGACGTATATTCATACTGCGCGGTGCTCAGATTTTGTTCCCTTACGACATAAACATGCTTACTGCGACAGATAATACGGTAGAAATAATATAGAAAACGATAGCTATATGTTTAGACTTGCGCTTGAAATACGCGTCGTAATGAAAATTACTACAATTGACTTAATTTTGCCGCCTCAGTTTACGCGCGCTTGTGCGACATCTACCTCATATAAACATATATCACCGGCGCGGGCCCACAAATGTGTGAGACCCGTAGCAATTGCTACTCTTGCTACATCGACATCAGATCATGGAACTCGGCAGTTGTGGATTAGCCATAATCCACAACTGCCTAGTTCCATGATCTGAAGTCGATGATATCTACAGGAAAATGTGAAAAATCATCACTCTAAACAATACCGTCGAAATTTTATTTTTCTCGGAGTCATTGTCAACCCTGAATTTGCAGAGCAATGTGTACCCTAGAGACTTTGCGGACACTTCATTTGTCTCTCCTCATCGCTACACTACACTACGAGACGTATAGCTACATGGAAATTTCATTAGCCAAGTCTGTTTGTTCATTACACAGGCTGGCGTCACAGATAGGTGTTAGTATTTATTTGTAATCTATTTTCTGATCGTGTCATTTCACTAAATAATATTATCTTAACTCTCAGTCCACTGTTTCTATGAATGGTCCTTACTTACGCACTTACTTACTTAATTACTTGGTTACTCCGCTGGCTTTACGATCCCCAAGTCAATCCGAGAAGAGAATTCTCAACTGGTTCCGAGTCATCTACAAAAGGAATTCTACTCATATCAACTAAAGATAAACAGTCAAACAAAATATTTTCTTTATCTATTTATTTAAAAGTTAAAAGTTTTTTTTAATGTGATGGGTAGCAAACAAGTGGTTGGATGGTAAGCGATCAACGTCGCCTATGGATATCTGTAATACTGGGGGCATTACTCTTTTTTGAGACTGTTAACTCTCTTTTTGAAGTGTTCCACATTATAGCTAATCGGGAACACCAAGGGAAGCTCGTTTCACGTTTTGCAGGTGTATGGCAAAAACAATCGGCAGAATCGCACAATGTGTGATTCGCATGAGTCAATAATATGTAGATGTGCTTTCAAGCGGCTAGTGCGGTGTTGCAAATAAACGAAACTGACTATTAACTAATAGCTCGAAAACCCTATGGCCGTTGGGGTCGAAAGGTTCTCGAATGGAGACCACGGACTGGCAAGCGCCGCATGTGACGGCCACCGACCAGGTGGACAGACGACTTGACTAAGATCGCAGGTAAGGGTTGGATACAGGCAGCCTCCATCCGGTCCTTGTGGAAATAATGGAGGAGGCATATGTCCAGCAGTGACGTCCTATGGCTGGTGATGATGATGGATAAATAAGAGAATTGTCACCCTGTTAAACGATTCAATACCTCACCTATTCCCATATAAAAGCCAGGTAACTTCAGGGCCCAGTTCGGCTGCGCGCTGGAATCCTCATTAAGAAGTTCAAAGATCCCTCATTCCATTCCACATGTCACAGTTATACAAATCGTTAAACAAATAGAGAATTACTTTCAAACCTGAGTGCTTCCTTACCGATCACCAATTTACAGAATGTCGTGACATTTGCTTTGTTTAACGCCTTCTCTGCTGAAATATGTGTGTTACCTTATAAAGATATCAGGTATGGTGTGAAAGATCTGCTTGTGACGTTTATATGTTGTCAAGTCACAAAACTGTGATGTAGTGGTTACTAACGGGTTTAAAAAGTGCCAAAGACATTGAAAAAAAAATAAGACAGGTTGCACTCCGGCAGAAGTGAAAAATTGCATTTATGTGTTAAAATACAATATTAATTTATTGTGCTATCGTATAGCAACATGACAATAGGTATTTAAGTTTATTGTTTTTCTGTACCTAGACATTAAACACTATGGCGATAGAGCATACAATAGAAAAAAGGTAAAATCAACATGTTCAAAGGGCGAGCGAGGTGAGCGCGGTCTGTCTCAAAAAGGTCGTATTATGCCTTCCAACAAACGAAAATGTTCCTTATTCGTAACAGATTTAAGTTTAAATTTCTCTACGCTTCCTCTGTCGGACGAATTCGATGACGTCACGCGACTGACGCGATGTGTCCTGACGCGAGTTTAACATTTTTTCCCACACAACACCGCTAAAGAGGTTTTCACTGCAAAACAATGCTGAATGCAATATTTTTTATGAGTACTGTGACTGTGTAGATTCATGAAATACTAGCCTACCGGGTACAGCCGCTGCAGCAACTACTTATAATTACTTTATTTATTTATTTTAATTACTTCACTTTTACTTTTATTTGATTACGGGATCTTTATGGACGCTATCACAAGACTTAGTTGTGGTAACCAAAAAGAAAAATGATTGTTGTAAACAAGTGCATCGTGTTTATCACTACAGTGGTATCAACCTTATAGACTTGATCAAGTTTAAATAAAACTGTATTAACATAACCAAGAAGTTTGATTGAAGCGGCCAACAAACTTGTTTGGATTGAACAACGATATGACTTGTTTCTGTTACAATGTGACATTGAAAAAATTATCAGGAAACATGTTTCAACGTTTTATGAAATGGACATGTTAAATCTAATATAAGTTGTGAATGTAAATGTATTCGTTAGTGTAATAGGTTAATCCGTGCTAATGTAATGTAAATAAATAAATGTTTTGCTGTAACCATTTTGTCCTTGGTTTTGGTCAAGTTGTGATTAATTCAATAAAGAAATCGCCAACCAACTAAAAAGGCCACTTTGTTGGCGTCCATTTTTTTCAGTGTACAGAGAGAGGCTTGCGGGTGTTTTACAATAATAATAATAATTCTTGAGAATGGTCGTGCGTTGCTCTTACTGGGACCGTTCTATAATCACGGACAGGACTATTGTTGCCAATAAGCCTGATATCGTTTCGGTCGACCGGTCTCAACGCCGGGCAGTGCTCATCGACATCACCATCCCGCATGACGAGAACCTCGTAAAGGCTGAGAAGGACAAACTCAGCAAGTACCTTGACTTAGCTCACGAGGTAACCGCCATGTGGGATGTTGACTCGACGATCATTGTCCCGATAGTCGTTTCGACGAACGGCTTAATAGCAAAGAGCCTCGATCAACATCTGAAGAGGCTCTCGCTAGACGGTTGGATCAAGGGTCAGATGCAGAAGGCGGTACTCCTTGAAACGACGCGTATTGTCCGGAGGTTCCTCACTCTGCGGCCCTAACCACCGGTAGCTTGGGCCCTGCCCCGCTGCTGGCGGAACTCTAGGTTTAGGTTTTTTATAATATCTTTATTAATTTTTGTTTTTGATATTTATACTGTAAAAAAACTAAACTTAAGAAAACAATAAAATAAAGAGATAATAATAATAATAATATGTAATATGGGACAACATTCACACAAGGTATTCAGGTCCCAAACTAGGCAGGGCCTGTACTATGGTAACCTGATCACTGATATATACTTATATACATACTTATATATACTTATATGCATATACACACCCAGACACAGGTCAAACAGACATGTTCATACACACAAATGTTTGACCTGTCCGGGAATCGAACCCGGGACCAGCGGCTCAGTAGGCAGTGTGCTACCAACTGCACTAACCGGCCAGTCGATTCTGATGCGGTGTTGATTTAAATAAAATATACCAACTACGGAATTGAAAAGAAATTACTGATTACTTTTTTTGGCATTTTTTCGTTTTTTTCTGGTGTGCGCACTTGTCGTTACCGCGTGAATTTTTGATAATGGAAAAAATAAAAAATAAAAATATGGTATAGAAATATGGATTTTTTTTCAATAATATACTATTTAATTTAAAATATTTAGTTCAGTCAGAATTAACTTTCATGAACTATTATCATTAGAAGAATTTTATTTCAGTTTTGTATCCAGTATTTAAGTTTCTAACTGAAAAGACGCAAAATTGTCTATTTAGCAAATGCTTGTACAATTATAGGAAATATAGGATTTTACATGTAATTAATGTACCTTCATAATTATGTACTTAAAAGAAATAAACATTATTTTTAATAATTTAATAAATTTAATAATTATTTCCCGGCAATCTCTTCCCGTAGGCGTCGCTGTTCACTGTTTTTGATTTTTAGTGTAATTGCTATTATTAAATTATATTATATATTTATTTATATATGTAAACTATTGAACAAAAAGATTGTTTGATGGACTAATAATTTTATTGTAATTAATTATTAATGAAGCTTTTCAATGTATAATTTTTAGTTTTTATGTAATAGTAATGTTCGACTCATTAATGACATAATTATATTCAAATTTTAATTTAGTTATGAACTCAATACTTAATTTCAAATGACTGAATATTAGACTTTTAACTTTTAAATGTAACCAGGAAGGAACTAATTAATTAAACAACGGTGAGATGCCGGTGTTTAAAATACAGGTATGGCCAGCCTAGTTTAATAGTTAGCGCCAATGTTTAGATTCTATAGGGAAATAAATGATTTAGTTATTAAATATGACGTGGTTTTAACACATTATAAATGTATAAAACACGGGAGTTACACTGTACAGTACTGTACAGTACTGGGCGAATCGCGACCGCGTCCGCGAGCGCCCCGTATTCTCCTTGAAAAAGACCGACCGAATGTGGTTGTAACTTTAGTCGGAACCCTCTGACTTATTACGTGAGTATCTCCCGTGTTTTAAACATTTATAAATGATTTATTTATTTATTTAGATGTCTGTCTATTCTGTGAAGTTCCCTGTCTAGTGGGTCGCGTAGAGGAGATGGTGGCCCGTGTCGTTCTACACAGAAAGACTAAATTTCCTACAATAGAACTAATAGTAAGGTAAGAGAAATGAAACTCGAAAATGAACATTGTATCTATATTATTGTATGTACGGATTTAATTATAGTTCTTATAAGACTAACATAATACTTAGACTAAGCATGGCTATACACTTTCAGGGCACAAAGTACCTAATACAATACAATAGATTAGAAATTTCAATAAAACAATAAAAATAGATACAAAAAGACAAACTGGCACCGAAATTGTTTATACAATCATGAATTACAACATTGAAAGCAATGTTATTTTTTAAAGTAAAATATAAATTGTATATATAGGTAAATGTTGGAACAAAAAATTCGGCTATTAGTGGGATTTGAACCCACGACTACAGAAAACAGTCTTGTCGCTGTGCCATCTAAGCTATAGCAGCACTCCAGTAGCTGTCCGAATTTACTCTTCCTTGTTAACATCTGAGGGGATGTTTTACTCAGCTCCATCTACATTTCATTCTATAAACTATTGATAGCAAAGCGACAAGACGTATTCTGTGGTCGTGGATAGGTAACACTAGTAACCAAATTTTGTCCTTCAAATGTTAGTTCCGCCTAACATGATGTTAATGCAATAAACTATAAAACTCTTATGAATTTTATAATCTATCTTATTTCACACCGAGAGGACCTAAAATTCTTTAGTTTTTTATAAGATAAAATCAGAAAACTATGTTAGTTTTCATAATAGTACCTAAACGTTGCGTAATTATGTACGACCTACTGATTGCTGCTGTAATATAAAGTTGCAAAATCAAAAGATCAAACTTTACTATCATCAATCAAAAATGGGATCAAAATACACTGTTTGATTGCTACACAAGAGTAATAAAATAAAAAAAATATTTTAAAGAAAAAATAGATAGATAGATAGATACACTTTATTGAACACATTTTAAAATAATATAAAGAAACAGATTACATTAAATAGCGATGTGTAACAACAGGCGGTCTTATCGCTATAAGCGATCTCTTCCAGACAACCTTTGGATGGAGAGGAAAACGCAATAGGATGGCAGTGTTCATAAATGTTAAATATTATAATTTAAAAAAAATAATGATAAAAATAATATGTATACATATTGAATCTTCATAACTAAATATGGACGGAGAAGAAAAAATAATTGTACAACATAAAACAATAATAATAAAAAGTAAACATTCGTTACAGTATGTCGACCCTAAGAACTTAGTAGGAACTATTAACCACTTTAAACTAATACCAATATAGAGAAAAATAATATACTTATGATATAAAGTGGCCAATCATTTTCCTCATTGTTTATACTAAAACTTTACATACACTCACACACAATTATGTTTAATACATTACATTAATGCGTATACATTTTTCAAACAGTCATTGCTTGTGCTTTCGACACAGCTCTTAATTTAGGTAAAGATATTACACTTTTTTGCGCTTTTTTTGGCTTTTCATTTCATTGGCGATTAGCATTAAGCCAGTGTCCTTCAAATTTTGAAAAAAGAAGTCCTGTATTGATAATGGAAGCCTGTCGTGGTTCAAACAAAATACTTAAAAATATTGTTCTATACAAAGCCACTAAAATTGCATTAGTAAATTGTATAGGGCTTATCCGGTGCCGATGAGATTACATTACTTACATAGGCTCGCGGGTATTTACAGAGAGGGCGTGACAAATCCAGATGAGAGTTGATACAAAATATTACAAATATTTATTTTATTTTTATTTTACAAGATCATTCGGTTTAAATGTCAAGGCTTTCCCAGCATTAGATAATACAACATTTTGTTTGTTAGATACAGCTTTGAGTGTGACTTATACAAATCCAATTGTATTTTTACATTTGTATTTTTATTGTATTGTCTAAAGGCTGAAATAAATATTTTTTCATTTTCATATACTTTTCAGATGACCTACGGAGTCAATTTTTTTTTATTTCTCTCCCTTACCCAGTTTAGGCTACTACATAATGTAATATAATTGAAGGAAACGCAGAATCTACGACACAAGAAATATATTATCTTAGTGTAGGTTTTGCACGACACAATAGATAGCAACATTAGTCGCCATAGTTTTGTAATTGTTTTCGTTACTATATTATATTTAAGTTGCTTTTGTATCCTGTATTTACTGTTGAAATAAACATATTTGTTTTTGTATTTATAATCAAATTTTTAGTCTTTTTCTTTTACTTTCTTGCAACAGTTCAAGCGCATTTGTCATTACCGTAAGAAAAATTGATAATGGAAAAATATGGTCATTTGAAAATATTTTATCCCCAATAAATTAGCAAATGAAATCAAATTTTGTGCATTCAGAATTAACCTTTATGAACTGTTGTCATAAGAGATTTTTTTAATAGTTTACTAGATAGTACAGGACTTTCAACAAAATAAGATGAAACACTCAAAATTGTCTATTTAGTAATCCTTTAAAGGCGTCGGGCCGGGTAAAAAAATATTTTATGTAAATAACTACATTGTGAGATGTGACATGAACTTTTTTTGTCGAAAACTTACTCTCAAAGGATCGATAAAAAACATCAATTTTAGTCTTACCATTGAGCCTAAGACGTTACCTAGGAAGAACCTAGACGAAAAAATATTTAGAAATCAAATTATCTTGAATATTATAGATCACCATTCTAATCCTGAAATGAATAAAAAAAAAAAAAATAGTGTAGAATATTATAATTTATAAATAAAATGAAAATGCCGGGAACTTGGCAGGTGATATAACAGTTGGAATAGTGTTCAATGAGGTCACATGAAAAAAATTACCATTTTAGTCGACATAATTTCGTAATTAACGTTTTTCATGGCACTCATATCACATTCACTCGTAATATGTAAAAATGTTTAGTTAATACTTTTATATAAATGCAGGTTTACACTTATTCTTGGACTGAACATCGTCAAGCTCTACTTTAATTCAAAGTAAACGTATAAACGCCAACTTCTGCTACTTACATTACTTTATGCCTGGTTATTGAATACTTTAAAATCCACGGAATGTTTCAAGTTAAAAATATTTTATAATAAAGAGTTTGCGTAAATACATTAATACAACTGCTTAATTAAAAACACTAATATATTAGTTACTTATAATAAATATTCTTAAAATTACTATAACTATATTATTATTGTACGAACGCGTATACATGTATTTTCTTGAATACAGCTCACAATTTATCATTTACTTACAACTAGTCGTATATGATTAGCACTGGAAATGTCCGAGAATACACTTTATTTTTGTCACGCTTATTTCAAATCAAATGAAAGAGAGCGAACACAAAGTATGACACAGGTTTTTAAGTTCGGTAACGTTTGCGACGAACTGACTACAAGAGTAGTCAGTTCGTCGCAAACGTTACGAAGTTCATTCAGCCATGAGCTGTGTCTAACGTGACCACGGCGTGTAATAGCTCAATATAAGCTGGGAGTGACGTGAACTGAACCACTGACCAGTGAAGCAAAGCCCGTGAGGTTACGGGCGTAGCACACGAGGTCAACAGTTGACCTCGCGTACTACGCACAGTTGACTGACGTGAAATTGTTCCTAAACAATTGAACATCGCACCAATACGTACAGACTATAAACTCTCCGAGTCAGTTGTACTAAATATAAGAAAGTCAGTACTTAGTTCAATTGTTTTACGCTACGATTGCTCCGAATAAAAACTAAAAGCGGAAAAATGTATATCTTTACCGTATTAACAATTGAATAACGCATACTGCACGTACTATATTTAATTTTCTTTGACATCGATTAGACAAATGACAGTTGGTATTGAGTTCAATTGTTTTACGTAGCAATACGATACGATTCGTCACGGTGAAAATTAGCAGAGTGTACCAGCGCTTTTACCAATGTGGGTATCAATTCTACTAAACACATCGCTCAATAGATTGACAATGAATTGCCGTTATTGCTAGTTTTGCTATTCTACTTGGAGTATAAATTTGTAGTGGCTACCCATATCACATTTCAACAGCAATTCGATGACCTAAAATGTATTCGAGACGCAATTGTTATTTTGGCGGACAACCAGTTTATTTATGATTACATTTGAATTAATTTTGCATTGTGTATGAAATGTTTGTTTTAATATATATATTAAAACAAACATTTCATAAACAATGCAAATACTAAAATGAATCTCATTTTGTTATAACTATTAAGGACTAATAAAGATTTTTAGTATTAATTATTAGTGTTTTTTTTAATGTAAATTATATTTTAGATACTTACGGGCAAAACCGCGAAAAAAACTTTTTAAAATTATTTGATCAATTATGTGTACTACGCTTTACTATTTTCCGTTGTGTTATATTATTTCAAGTGTGTTATTGTGTGTTACAGTTTCAAGTGTGTTATTGAACAATTTTTCGTGGCCTTACCCATATAAGAGAATTGCCACTCTGGTCATGTCCAGTTTAACGCACAGCTTTATACATAGACCATAATAGGAAAATTATACTCATTATTGCTCTCTCCGCTCTGTTTTAATTAGATTTACGACAAATACAATGTCAAAAAAGTACCTGACAACTTATTTACATTATTAATTATAACTTTGAGTCGATATTTCAATGTGTTTACATAAGTAATATTTTTATTTGAATTTTTGAAATACATTGTACGTAAACATACTTTTGGTTGACTATGTAATTTATATAATTTATTAAAAACTTGAAGGATATTAATTATGTAGACTAAAAAAAAATGAACTACTTCATAATTTAATGTAAAGATTAAAATTGGCCTGTGTCTGATATCATGTCTCGTGTTTTAATATTAAAATAATTGCAAAATAATTATTGCATAATGTTTAGAGCGGTTCGACAACACGACGTCTCAGGATGTATACTTATAAAATTACATGATTATACTTCGGTGATATTGATAATCATCGATTGAAAATCGATAAACATTAATCGTTTTGTACGGAGCAAAACCTGCTATTAATATAGGTAATCCGATTAAAATAATCGAACATCGGTCGGTGACTCGGTGCATTGATCAACAATATCAATTGACTTAGACTACTAAGTTTGGGATATTTAAATTAAGGTTGATACAAGAATAGAGATGTGATTGCATCGATAAAAATTGGGTAAAGTAATAATCGAAAGATAATCAATAACAAATCATTTTTTGCGTGCTCTTCCGCAATCGGATAATCCCGAGTTATTATTAAGTTTATAATCTGACGTTATTTAAGGATACATAAATAATTTTCATCCAGTAGACGAGTTTCATGAACAGAATACTAAAAAAAAAATTGATCATATATAAATTCAGTATAGGATCGATATTCAATAGCTACCAAATTCTAAATAAATATGGTAATATAATGATGTATATAGAACCATTGAATTTAGATAAATATGCAATAGTTAATTTAATCACAAACGAATTTATACAACAAATAAAACAAAAAAATATACTTGTGTTCTTTTTACACTGTGACCTTATTAATTTCACTGGTAAAGTCATGCCACCTCGACTTAATTTCACTGGTAAAGTCATGCCACCTCGACCTTATTTCACTGGTAAAGTCATGCCACCTCGACCTTATTTCACTGGTAAAGTCATGCCACCTCGACCTTATTTCACTGGTAAAGTCATGCCACCTCGACCTTATTTCACTGGTAAAGTCATGCCACCTCGACCTTATTTCACTGGTAAAGTCGTTCCAGATCGTTCTCGCATTTGAACTGCAATTTATACTGCATATGGGTGTCGTATGCAGCGCCGCTCGGTCAGTAGACGGGGCTGTGGGCATCGTAGTTTAGCTGCAGATACGGCGGGATAGCTGCTGACAGTTCTGATGCTCGTCTGCGAAGTGCTGCGATGCTGTGGCCGCGCCAGACCTCTTCTTCTACCTGCTCGCCACCGTTCCCTGTACAAAAAATTATTTTATATACAATCAATCTATATTGCACTACTATATTTTGAAACGACGATAGCTCAGCGGTAGGAGCGTCGGCTGTCAAACTGACGGACACTGGTTCGATCCCCAACAACAGCTTGAGCTTCCGGTGAAGGTAACACCTTGATCAAATCCCCAGCATGGTAGTAGGGTACTTTTACCTAAAAAACTGTCACCAAACACATAGTGTGTTCAGGCAGCAGTCCTTGAGACCCAGTGAGTATTCTAGGTCTAGCGTGATAACATCTTCGACCACATCGTCACTGACCATCAAGTGAGATAGTGGTCAAACGCTAGACCTATACAGTATAAAAAAAATATTTAAAAACCATATGTACTTATTACATAAATGCTCTAAAATTTAAGTAGTATTTTTCTTTATTGGGAATACTTTATGTGTCATAATATATAGCAGGAAAATTTTAAGACCATCGATTCAACGACTATCTATTTTCTTATTACATTTTATAACACTGGTACCCTGCAGGTGATTGACGAGGCGTTGTGGCTGTAGTTATTCATGTACAGGAGCGGACGCAAACAAAGACGACTTAAGGAGGGGGTGTCATCTAGTTCTTTTTCTTCTTGCTCTAATCAATATGATGTCAACGTTTGGAGGAGGGGGGTCATGAGCCCATGGCCCTCCTCCCTCTGACCGCCACTGCCCGTGTAAGAGAGAAAGACGGATAACTGACCACCAGAATCTTACCAGAGTTAGGGGAAGGGTTATTCCCACAGTGTCCCATGTGTGGAGGTGTGGGAGAACCCTCGAGCGGCCCATTGCCCTGTTGTCCACCCCCGATTTGACTATTACAGTATGACATCATTGTATCTCCTGAAACAATCACACTTAATATTATAAAGGCGAAAGTTTGTCTGTCTTTAGCATGTTACTACTATATATATTATATATATGTAGTACTTCACGTTGAAACGGCTAAACGAATTTGCATGAAATTTGAAATTACGATAGCTTATACCCTGGAATAACACTTATTATCCGGGAAAAAGTAAAGTTCCCGTGGGATAATTGAGGTAGTGGCTAGTGGTGGTCCACGCGGGTGAAACCGCGGGGCGCAGCTAGTGCATTCGTATAAACATACAGAGTGTTAGTTAAAAAATTGAATATATGCAGTTTTCGTGTCAGCTGCAATTAATTATATGCAATAATAATACTAATAAAAATAATTATTATATATATGTGGTATACGGCTTTCCTCACGTGTATAGTCGAAGTTTCGACCTAGGTTTCGAGCATGTCCGATGCTCATCCTCAGGTGAGCTTACGCTGCTAGATCGCGGCGACCACACTGTCACCGGCACTGATCTGGCAGCGTAAACTCACCTGAAGATGAGCATCGGACATACTCGAAACCTAGGTCGAAACTTCGACTATAAACGTGAGTAAAGCCGGATACCACATATATATAATAATGTGTCAAACTCACGAGAATTTCCAATCAAAAATAAAAATAATGTATAAAAATAAATAATTAAAACAATAAATATGATATATAAACAAAACTAGCAAAGTAACGCATTCACACTCACACTTCGTGTTTCGCGGGAGGCATAGACAGAATGAAAACACACAATCACAACCATCCTAGACCCGAGAACAAACATCACAGAAATGCTTGTCACAGCCGGAATTTGAACCCAGGGTCGCAGTCTTAGAGGCAGTGTCCTGACCACTGCGTCACGGCAACCGCAAATTACAAATTGCAGGCAAAACTGTAATTTAATCCGAGATCAGCAGGAATCTCGGTTGGCGGCAGTAGATAGGCTTTAGAGTCAATTATGCAAAATGCACTTTCCCAACTTACCGAGTGAATTCAGGGGGTAATGTCCCTGATACGCCTGGCTAGAAGCCACAGAACTGATGGGCAGTGACGGGTTCAAATCAGCGGCTAGTTGGGGTAGAGTGCCCGCTCCAAACCCACCCATGGACACGCCGCCTTGAGAGAGCTGGCCCAGAGCTGAAAGGGAGAATTGTCTTGAATTGTAAAACTATTTAGTTTGGTAAGGCTAAGGTAAGGCTTCTACGCTTAAGCCTTCGTGGCAGAGTTTCCCCGTCATTGCGACGCGTATTTCAAGCGCAAGTCTAAACATATAGCTATCCTTTGCTATATTATTTGTACCGTATTATCTGTCGCAGTAAGCATGTTTATGTCGTAAAGAAACAAAATCTGAGCACCGCGCAATATGAATATACGTCATCTTTAGTAAAACATCATTGATGAAGAGCCTAAAATTGTACTTACTTATTCTACTATCGTATGATAGTAAAATATCGCAGGCACTTTTACGCCAATTATAATTAGTATTAGTGTAATTTACTGGTACTATCCGCATTATAACTGTTTTTCATTG
The DNA here is from genome assembly GCA_934044485.1 of Apeira syringaria. Lineage (NCBI taxonomy): Eukaryota > Metazoa > Arthropoda > Insecta > Lepidoptera > Geometridae > Apeira > Apeira syringaria. The sequence continues at coordinate 9,611,125 of OW203670.1, read as the reverse complement.
ATGATGAGTCGTTTTCAACCGGTTCTTATGGATATCAATGCGAGAGGCCTATATCCAGGGGTTGACTTCTTATGGCTGGGACATTATGGTGATGATGATGTTGATAGAGTATTTCATTTTAGATTTTTATACGAATTTTGAATTTAATTCACATATTTTCTAGCCTCTGTAACATCAACCACACAAAATTGCACAATTATTTCTCATAACTAAATAGAATGACAATAAATCGCCGCAAATTATTAAATATTTTCGATGTCACAACAATGGGAAGGAACTGTTACCCTGTAACACAGTGCATACTAGTACGGGGTACAGGGATCTCCTTACATAACTACACACATCTTAATATAGACTTTATTCATATTATTCTTATTGTCAAAAGATGTAACATGGGTGTCCTTAAGATGTAAATAAAGAATTTATTGTTATTATTAATTGTCTATAGGTTAACTATTTTGAATAAATTGAGATTGTATAAGAAAACAACATAATTACAATTGGCATTAAATATAAAAATAAGCTTAGGTAGGTATACTCACCAGCTGGCATAGACCAGGGTCTATCTCCGAAGACACCCGGGCTGCAGACATCACCCCCAAATGGCGGGAGGCCGTGAGAAGGGAGTAGCGCTCCAGGAGATCTGAAAACATTAGTGCTCTTCTTGCGCTTCTTCCACTTAGCACGACGGTTCTGGAACCAGACCTGCGGTAAAAAAACATGCTGGTTAGCAAGCTGTTGCAAAAAATCTAGTATGTTTCCTGGACGGAGCACAGAAAACTTTGCGACAGTTATTCGTAAAAAAAACCGGCCAAGTGCGAGTCGGTCTCGCGCTCGAAGGGTTCCGTACCATTTTCTATAAAACGAATAATAAATCACGTTTGCAGTATGGGAGCCTACCTTAAATATTTGATTTATTTTAATGTAATTATTTATTTTCAAAATGAATAAATAACTAAATGTTCTGAGAATATTTCAAGCGACTACCTGTTGCCGTTATCAATATCGAGGAAAAACGAGTAAAAAATCACATTTGTTGTATAAGAGCCCCTTAAATATTTATTTTGTTCAATTTATTAGTTTTTGTTGTTATAGCGGCCACAGAATTACATCATCCGTGAAAACTTTAACTGTCTAACTATAATATCACCCTGGTGACAGACGGACAGAGAAACGGAAAGCGGAGTTTTAGTAAGTAATAATACGGTATCGTTTTTACCCTTTGGGTACGGAACCCTAAAAGCAAAATTAGTACGGATAAAGTAAAAATGATTAATATTTTACATTCTGTTAATATCACGTAGAAGCTCTGGAGTCAATCGAGAGGCGAGCCAAAAGAATCATCGGCTGTAACTCTTTGGTGGAACGTAGGCTTCAGAGCCTTGAACACCGGCGTAGAGGAGCAAGCCTATCGGTTTTCTATCGGGTGCATTTCGGAGAATGTGCACTGGAATTACACAATCTGATTCCACCATCCCCTTTCTATCATCGGTCGACTCGACGTACGGCAATTCGCCATCGCTATATGGTAGATATACCACCTATACGTACGAAGCGTTTTGCTTCCACTTTCTTAATGCGTACTGCCAAGGAATGGAACTCGTTGCCCGAGTCTGTGTTTCCCGATATGTACAATCCTGGAGTCTTCAAGTCGCGAGTGAATAGGTACCTTATAGGTTTGCGTGCTAAATCCTAGACAACGTCATCACTTAACATCAGGTGAGACGGTTGTCAAACGCAAACTTATAATATGTAAAAAAAAAAAAAGAAATGTAGAGGATTGGCCCCGATTTGGGTGATTCTGACTTTGTTGGATTTAGATTTTTTGAAGATCGCTATCGCTGAACGCTATCTATACCTACGTCAACAGCTGCCTAAAAACAACCTACACCTATAGGTGGCCATCGTGCCTGCGTCCGTTTAGTTGACAGCCATAACCGAGGTTAAGAGTTGATATAAAATAAAATCTCACAAAATAAGGAACGAGCTTCGGCCCTCGGTGTTCCTGAGTGTAGCTATAATATGGGATTATTCAAAATAAGAAATAACACAGCCTTAAAAGGGTTGGCAACGTATCGCAATGCCTCCAGTATTAAAGATATCCATAAGCGACGGTGATTGATTACCATCAGGCAGCCTGCCAGTAACTTTAAATTACAGCTTTAGGATGCTGTTCACCAAAATTTAAAAAGTCCCATTATCAATTTAACCGTCAGTCAAACAGTTTTTACCATACAGTTAACCGACGCTTTATTGATAATTCGACGTTTAAATTTTGGTGAACTCCACCCTTAAGTAACTAATGCTTGTTGCAATATAAAGAAAAGAAAATAACCTCACCGCTATATAATTATGTAGCAAAACATTAAAATTATTTCAAGTAGCCGTCAGAGTTTACCTCAAAAATAACCTAACAAATTCACCCGACCATCACCCACCGTCATCCATCACCCTGATCTACCAGATTCTGGTAATCCAGGATCATTCGCAAATCGTCGTTCATTTGTCAAACCGCCCCGGGAGCTATTGATTCCTAGGATTCTCGCGGGTGACGTGAGAATTATTGATATTTGTGATTCTTTACGTCACTTTGACAGTCGGATAGGGTGGAACTACAGATCAATTTGTAGGTGAACTGAGTCGTTTGATAAAAAAACTAGGCAAATTGTGGCGGGAAATTTAAATGTTAAATTTAATACGTTTGGTTTTTCCAAAATGAGTGTTTGTCTCCTGTAAATATGAGTCATAATCGTATTTCTTAAAATCATGAAACACGATTTGATCACATGATTTGATGACAAATCCATGAAAGTGCAAGAGTGAATGAAAGTGGATCAAATTGCCATAAATAGCAAATCTCTTTATGCTTTTGTTGTCTGTATAGCTTGAAACTTATGAGCAGTCTGTACTGAGCAGTATAATATACTAGTAAGTACTGCTCATAACTCTCAATATTGTACGAATAACTGAACAAACTTAGCACTATTACTAACTAAGCATAATATTATGAGGTAAGTTTGTGCTTATTCGCAACTCTTCAGTTTAACCAACTTTATTATTTTTGTGAGGTTTGAAGCTGTTTTTAGTTTGTGAATGTAAATTGCATTGCTCCATATTTCCATCAAATATTTCATTAGAGGTTCTGCAAGTGCGTTATAAATATTGCATATGACTTTTTAGGAATACTAATGACTACACTTTCTGCCACCTTGCCTTGCTATAGAGGTTACTCAAGTCGACCGTAATTTTTTTTATGTGTGTTCGCGGATAACGTTTCTGTTTATGAACCGATTTTGATGACTATTTATTTCATTTTTCAATCATCAAAATCGGTTAAGCGGTTTTTGAGTTACACTCCAATAACTGAAAAGTGCACACCAACCATCACAACAATCAAATATGTGAGCTTCAAAAAAACTTGACTAAAGTGTAACGTCATTGAAACAATAAAAAATAAATCAACAATCGACCTTAAAAATCCGCCAAACTTTCTAGTAACTACATAATTCAGAACACGGCAACACTTTTAAAAACAAAAAAGTATTCGCAATTTAAAAAATATACTTGTTTGTCAACGACGAGAAACGAATTAAAAATTCAGTAGACAGTGGGTGTGAAAGAGAGGTGATATGAATGAGTGGGACGGAGGTATTCATTTGGAAAGTGTCAGCGTCAGAGCTTCGATTATTTATGGGGTGCCAAGTTTAGATAGTACCTACTATTTTATCTGTGGTCCGGGTAGGTTATATTGGAACTTTGGTAAAGTGTTTTGAGGGTAAAATTCTGGGAGAGTTTCGCTTTGGGTAAGTCTATGGATTGGTTCTATACTTTTCATATATTTTGTTTGGCTTATCTCTGTAGGTATAGTAAGCCAGCGATGATAAGTAGTTTTAATTGTCCCAACTTAAATGCAAAAAGTTTGATTTGAAACTCTCGTTTATTTTCTTGACTCAGAAAATTAATACCCACTACACATTAATTTTTTACCTTTAATCGATTTATTAGTATTAGAGATACACATACACACTGCATGTAGGTATAAGAAAACACTAATGGTAGAGTCTTAGAATTCTTTTATTACTCTTGCTTGTTTAATATGCGATACAAAATCAAAAGCACCGCTCTTGAAAAAAATTTTTCAAGGAGATTTCCTACGGAGCGCTCGCGGTTCGAAAAAGCACGTCTAGGCGAACCGCGAGCGCTCCGTAGGAAATCTCCTTGAAAAATTTTTTTCCAAAAAATTGAACCGTCTTCAACACTCAAAAGTATGAAATAACTTGTTGAAGTCGGTACCATGATAGTTCAAGAGTAACTGATATCAAAATATTGTGCTCATGGTACCGACTTCGACAAGTTATTTCATAGTTTTGAGTGTTGAAGTCGGTTCCATTTTTTGGTAATTTTTTTTTTCACCCTTTTGTGACCCTTGTTACACTCATGGGATCAATTGTCATTGTGGTGTAGGTATGTTCACCGATGTCTTCACCCGCTACTATAATATCGTCTAGGTATAAGCACGCATTTTTCATTTTTTGGCTTGTAACTCAAAAAGTGCTCGTCCGATTTTAATGAAATTTAAATGGGACCACACAGGAAACACCAGCTTTTAAATAAATAAGAACGATCAAAATCGGTTCACCCAGTCGGAAGTTAGGCGGTAACAAACACAAATAAAATAACAAAAACATACGGGTCGAATTGAGAAGCTCCTCCTTTTTTTCAAGTCAGTTAAAAAGACCACCATATGTGGTTGAAACTATAGTCAAAACCCTCTGACTTACTACGTGAGTAATTCCCGTGTTTTATACATTCATAATGACCGCAAGCGCGTTGCGTTTGCGTTGTTCACAAAATATTTCGTTCTAAGAAATGGGAAGAAAACGATGTATGCTACGATGGAGGAGCTATCGGGACGTGCTGCTGATTCGAGGAGCGTTTTCAGAATGCAGAAGAAACTTTGAGAGTCGCTCTGCATTATATTTTTCGGTGATATAAAATGATAATGCTCACCCCGCCCAGTCTGTTTCATCTTCAGACTCCTTTGTACGTCTCTAGACTTCTGTGCCACAGACGTACAAAGCAGTCAGCATCCCCACAGAATCAGTGGGGATTATACAAGGCTTAAATGGGTAATCGTAGATACTGCACGCGAAATGCGCATCGTCTATACCATAAGTGTCACGGAAGCTCATCAAGACCTCCAAACTGATACGCCCATCTATAACCAACTGACAAAAGACGTAGCTACCTGAGTCTAGTTCTAAAACCAATGATATTATATGTTTATATGAGGTAAATGTGGCACAAGCGCGCGGAAACTGAGGCGGCAAAATTAAGTCAATTGTAGTAATTTTCATTGTGACGCGTATTTCAAGCGCAAGTCTAAACATATAGCTATCCTTTGCTATATTATTTGTACCGTATTATCTGTCGCAGTAAAAATGTTTATGTCGTAAAGGAACAAAATCTGAGCACCGCGCAGTATGAATATACCTCATCTTTAGTAAAACATCATTGTATAAAAAAAAAAAAAAATGGCTGATTGAAAATGCATTTTATAAATTCGACGACATTTAAATGATATGAATTATATGTATTTTAGCGATAGATGATGTAAGTGTCTCGTTATTGGTATAATTTATGAAATGTATTTTTATTACAGTATCTGTCGTTTGTGGAGATGATAAATGCGCACAGGCATCAGCGACTATATAACACTATGCATACTATGTACAATGCGTATACCGTCAACTATGTACCAACTGTATCATTTCGAAAGTCGACCTACCTATCGATTCGATAGTATTGCACCGTTGAAAACATCCAATTACAGCAGAGCTCACGATCGGCGTGAGGCGTTCGTTAGCGGGGCGTGTTTGTACTTCGTGCGAGTAGCGGGCAGCGTGCACATGGTGTGGGTTATAAGAGTTCGCGATCGTTATTTTTATGTTCTTAAGTTTTAAAAATAGAAATTAAAAAATAAAGAACCATCAAAATCGTTTCACTCAATCGAAAGCTCTGAGGTAGGTGATAGACATAATATAAAAAAATGCAGTAAAGTTGAGAACCTCCTTTTTTTAAAGTCAGTTAAAAACAAATGGTTCAAACTCACACCCACGCATTTCAATTTATGATTCCTTGTGTCGCGGACGGCGGACGCATTTGGTCACAAATAATTATTAATTTATGACCCGAAAACAAACATCTATGCTCGTCACAGAGTGCTGGGATTCAAACCTACAAACGCGAGTTTGGAAGTCAGTCTCTGACCACTGAGTTACGATGACCGTCGTTCACAGTTCATAAAGATGAAGTTTTTACAATATGCTGGAACACGTCACAGCATATCGTATTGTATTTTACGGGCATTACATAATTATGCTGAAACGTGTGTTTATATAAATATCGATAATTTGATGGATTATCTGCTAAATTCCTTCCATAGATGTCAATGCTACTTAAAGCTGCAAAGTTCTATATGAAATTGCGGTTATTAATTTGTCACAGGCTCAATATTTACTTTAACCGCTGTGGCATATACTAATTTTTAAAAACCTTTTTAAACCATTGCTTGATCAAAATGCCGGAGCTTAGTTTTATATTGTTTCGCTTGTAACTTGTACCACATCCCCAGTAAGTGTAAATGCATAAAACAAACACCAGCTCACGGTAGCGTTCGTAACCGTTGTTACTTGCCACTGGCCTTCGAGTATTCTCATAGAAATGCTCCGCTTGTGTGAATTTACCCATTGCCTTGTTTACATAGCAACCAGACAACTTTCAGCCGATGTAAATAGGTATTACTGTTTAGGCATCAGCTTGAATTTGTTATCGGCCGGAGGCAGCCAAGACGAGGTCAGGCACCACAGTAACTTCCATACCTACTTCTCAATGTCCCGACAACGCGAACGGCGAGACACAAGCGCTTGCCAAAGTTTATTTTTGTACATGTTTTTCCTCCGATTCTTACGAACAAGATATACTACAAATTCAACTTAATATTTTACTAAGTTGATTGTAGTAGATCCATCAAAGTACTCAGTCCGGGTAAGGCACTAAAGAATTACCCAAACCAGTTCCACTGAGGTACTATTACTACGTCAATACTACCTCAGTGACCAGTTCAGTCAGTAAGGAGAGTAGTCGGGGTTGCACACAAAGGGTACAAGACATGACATTTTTCAATTTGGCAGTTAGAAATGTGTAAGTATATATTACATAATATGTATGTGTGTATATACCCATTGATTTCCACAAAGATCAGCTGGAAGTGGGTAAGGTGATTAGTATGTAGTATATGAATTATTTAAAAAAAAAACAATTAACATTATAGGTATGAATGTATGTAGGCGGCGAGCGTATACAGGGTAGAATTTTATGACGCCACCCGGGTGGAAATACTCTAATTACTGGAGATAGCAATTTCACTTTATTGTAATATAATAATTATATTTAATACATTCATTATAACTGTAAATAAATAATAATAATTTGAAACTGGTCGGAGAGAGATTTTCCAGTGTTTACCAAGTGAGTCCTAGTCGGTTTATTACATTACAATTATGGAAGAAGCTCGCGATAGTTTGACGTCGCCGCCGTGGCGCAGTGGTTAGTCATTGACATGATTTCTGTGTCCCCGGGACCCTGGGATCGAATCCCGGCAGGGGCAAACATTTGTGCGATGAGTGTAAATGTTTGTCCCGGGTCTTGGATGTTTGTGTGCTGTGATTGTGTGTCGCCATGCCTCCCGCGATACAGGGAATCCTAGTGCGGGGGTCTGAGTGTGAGTAAAAAAAAGTTTTCAGACTCAAATTTCACTTATGGAAAAAAATCCTTTATTTTTAAAAAGATATAAATCTACATTTAATGATTTGCGCAAACTAGCTTGCCACACTCGGGAATCGAAGAAATGTTCTTTTTATGTAACAAACATAAAAAGAAACATACGGGTCGTATTGAGAACCTCCTCCTTTTTTTGAAGTCGGTTAAAAAAATGAGGTACTCGTCGTTTTTAAAATCAGTTGTAAAAAAGGTTGAAACATCAAAATGTTCTCCACTAAAAAATATAGCTAATGTGTTTTAACTTCTTCCACTCTAGTCTTGTTTTGTATATCTAAAACTAGCTACTCTTTTTTCGTTGTCGGTTAAAAAAACCCACTGAGATGCGCGAGAATAGATACGCACCTATTCTGAAAGCGTAGACGCTATAAATATCGATTTGAGCGGCGACAATCGAACCACGATCGGAGTTGAAGCGTTTTATTACGGTAGTTTTATTTGGTGACGAGACAGCAGTTATATCGCCATTTTATCATTTTATTGTACGATAAAGTCGTTTATTTAAAAGTAACTGATCCCGTGGTTTCGCCCGCGATGTGGTTTGAGTGAGAAAAAAGTATTCTTTTTAATACTTACCTCGCAATTATTTACTATATTCACTCCGAACCTATCTTGTTTTAATGAAAATTTGAAAAAAATGCCGAGCTTTGTCGAGCTGTTTCAGAGGTTTACGCATAGCAACAAATCTGGCGTTTCATTTTTATTTATACAGGCAGAAGATGATGTAAAATGATGCAGTCTTAGTGAAATGAATGCGCTTGTGAATGAATGTGATGTGAAATGCTTGAATTTGAGCGTTCATCTGGGTTAAGCAACTGGGCCCAAAAGTGGATGGGCCGCATGCTATGTATAACCAATAGCGGTTTGCTTAATCATACGGCTATTGGTTATTTATTTATTTATTACATCCACACAAGTTCTTCAGGTCCCAAACTAGGCAGAGCCTGTACTATGGTTACCTGATGACTGATATATATAGGTACTTATATACATATACACACCCAGACACAGGTCAAACAGACATGTTCATACACACAAATGTTTGACCTGTCCGGGAATCGAACCCGGGACCAACGGCTCAGAAGGCAGAGTGCTACCAACTGCGCCAACTGACAGTCAACTCAGTCAGTTATGTATATATATTGTTTTATATACTTACTCCTCGAAGCAGTAAATTAGAATATCTATATTATGTAAAAAATACAATGAAAATATAGGTGCCTCATGGCGTGGAATGAACTTGTTTAAACATCTGATTGTCAATTAACAGTCGGTTAACTATATGATAAAAACTGATTCACTGACGTTAAATTGATAATCGGACGTTTTAAATGTTGGTGAACAGTAGCCTAAGATATAGAAAAAAAAGTTATATTTTCAATGTATCCTTCACATGAATGCATCAATCGAAAATCGTGCCAATCGACGAGTCAAACAAGACATTGGATACAGATAACATATTTTTTATAAAATAAAGTCAAATTATTTCATTTTCCGTATAAATCAAAGTGTTGCCAATTAATTCAGAATAGTTTCGATTGTACATTCTGGTATGCAAGGTTCGACATATTGCTTCAACTTAATGAAATATCTCAATACATAATGTAGTATATAGTACATAGATACAAGCCCCGCCATGACTCGCTCAATACACATACGCGCACGCGTAAACTCTCTGTCATGTAATAGGGATGGGATAGTACGAGTACAATATTTTATCGATAACAATATTTGTACGGTGTATGCTTGGCCCACAGCACAATACTTTAAATTGATAACAACAATACAGCTGTTATCAGCTTGTAGATATCTCAATATTCTTAATGTTTCTATCCATAATAAATAATTTTGTAAAGTCAAATTTTTTGGCAACTTGCCCAGAATCATTGATCGTTTTAATTAAATTTTCTCATTTACAGAGCAAACTATGTGCTATTGCCCAAAAAAAGTCATATGCTTTTTTTAAGCTGCCGAAACCTTATTTACATTTATGAAGCAGTATGCTCTAGATTGACCTTGCGGGATACTTCCATTTATTCCTTTATTTCCGATAATTTCATGAACTGATTCATATTTGTGTGTTTTATTTGTATAACAACCTGTGAGTAACTACGGAACGATACAACTAGAAATAACTTACCAAACAAGAATGACATTTCTATTTCTTTTGTTTCTTTTTGTCTGTGATTAGGTATTCAAGAACTGCTGACATTGACTAAATACAATTTTTATAGCTGTTTTGTTTATCATTGTGATTTTCAGGTAAGACATATTTCCTTTTAATATGTCAGAAGCACAGGTAACGTCCGAAGACCTCGGGCGAGAAGAAAAAACATTTATTTTTAAAAAAAGTTAATTTTTTCCAAGTGCAAGTTGATCATTAAAACCGATAAGTGGTAATGGAAGAAGAGCAGAAACACGTATTCTCAGTATATATATTTCTCTCTTTAAGTGTTAATTTATCTCAACCAATGATAAAAGGAGGTACCTTGTATCTCCAGGCCAGGCAACGCAAGCGGTGCCATGAGCGGATTCGTTTGAAATAAAAGCGCACCGAGAACTCTTTATAGGGTTACAATGGAATATCATACTATATGTATTATAATAAGGGAATAAAACTGGGCGAACTATGTATAATTATACAAAATCAGCTATTGATTGGTAAACAAACCATAAACTTTTTGAATATGTACAATTTTATCGACTAGGATATTTTCGACCGATAATCAGGGCCAGCCCTACGGATTCTCGCCCGCCCTACCGCGATGCCGCCCAACTTCCGGTACGCTGCTCCCGAAGCTATGTTGCTATAATAATATATAATATTGCAGTTATCGCTTTATTATCGTGTTTACGGCTTTTGTATTGTTATTCTGATGATAAAGACTACAATATTCAATGTTTAGGCGGTTGTCTCAAGTAACCCTTCAAGTGAAAAAACACTTTTTCAAATTAGTTTACTCGAGATCATGAAACATAACAGAACTGAAACATTGGGAACTAAAAACAATGAAAATACATGTTAAATGTCCTATCTCTAAAGTTATTTTTTTTTAAAGTCGTTTCTGACAGAGTTCTAAAATAACAAAAAAAAACAACCATGTTGGTAATGTACTCCTTTTATTTTTCGAATCGGTTAAAATGACCGAGGTTCTAAAAAATGTACCATGAAACCTTACCTGAGTAATGAAATCTTGAAAGTTCAAAGCCACCGTTAGCTATTTACATAATTACGCATTAATTTAATTCTAAGCCTGAAAGTTGCTCGCGAAATCCTTGCTTATTCTACAAATTGAAAGGTGGCGACTTGAAATCTTTTCACTGTAGACTCTCTAGCAATTTCATTTTATTTAGGTATCTATGCTAGTCTTTATCACATCTTCCTGGGACACAAGATACGGCGTAGCAATATTTTTTTTATTCACTCTCAGACCCCCGCACTAGGATTCCCTGTATCGCGGGAGGCATGGACACACTCAGTCATAGAACACAAGCATTCAAGACCCGGTAAAAACGTTTACACTCAGCGCAGAAATGTTTCCCCTAGCCGGGATTCGAACCCAGGGTCCCGGAGAACAGAAGTTAAATCACTGACACTAACCACGGCGACCGTCAAAATTGAAGAGAATATGTTATCCTAGACTGGTGGTTATAAAATATATTTGAACCGTACCTATGCTGTGGTCGAGACCCTGGGCCTGCATGTGACAGGCGGGAGCTCATCGAATTTTCGAAAAGCGCGCGAATCAGTGCGCTTACAAATTTCATAATTAAATATTAATATATTTATTTAAAAAAAACTATAAACTCTAATCTTAATAAAACAATTAATAAATGCTTATCGATCCGAAGCGACCAAAATGCTGGCACATATTTGGCTCGTCATTGCAATTCAACATGGCAATGCTAACCTAACTTAGCATTATTGGTGCGCTGCCAACTGATATTTATAGGGTGGCAACAGCTTTTTTTATATTGTATTGATTTAGCGTTTAACCACTATCTTGTTGCGCAAGCACTTGATAGTCAGTGACTATGTGGTCGAAGAAGTTATCACGCTCGACTATCTCAAATATACTAGTGAATTATTCCTTTTTTTTTAATAAATGCATCTGTCCGGGACACAAAAGGCTAATTTTAATAAGTTTGTTAGTCTTGTTAATTTTGTCACGCTTTCGGTAATAGAAGCATTGTGGTTAATATCCAAGTATGGTGATAATTGATGTTAATAATTAATTTTATTAATTTTACATTTCCTCATCATTGACGTCCACAGGTGGACTTACGCCTCCGTCCTCCTGATTTTCATAAGGACCGTATGGAAGCGGTCCGCATCCAGCCATTTCCTAAGATTTTAGTCATTTCCTCTGTGCACCTTGTTGGTTGATAAGGACAAAGACCTTAACCACCTCTCGCACATAATAATTGCTATATATAGCTATTTATTTATAGCACGATAATTGATCCAGCGACCCTGTGATCGACAGCCGAAAATATTACCCCGATGTAGCTTTACTGAGGTCGCTAATGATAGCTTAGATAAGTTAATAGATAGCACATATTGGCCAAGGAGCTACAGAAGCCATAACTTAAGAAGAAGAAGAACTAAACTGACGTAACAGTTATTCTCATGCCTGTATATGTAGGTAGTATTATAAGGTATTGTATGAAATAAAAAAGAAAAATATGAAAACAAATGAACAATGCAAAAGTATTAAAAATCAAAACAGCATCTGAATCAAATGTACCAGGCTATCATAAACCGCGCGGAAGTCCCATGGGATGGTTAATTCTCTTTGCGTGTAACTGTCTACCATCCACCACCCAGCCCTTACCGAACCCACAGAACGGAAAACTGTGTTTTGCTAATGCATTTCTTTGGAGGGATGCAAAGGTAGCAGGGAAATAAAATGAAATGACAAAATAAAGAATAATGCAACAATTATATAATTAGAGAAAAGTAAGGAAAAAAGTATATGCTGTAAGTATATCACAGAGATGTCATTTTCTATTCCTTCTTTTTCTTTTCTGGCAAGCTAGTCTTTAAGACAATGGGGCCTTACGTACCCGAAGCTGTGTTAGTGTTTTTAAAAAAAAACCCAAAAAAACGGAACCGATTTTAACACTCAAAAGTGTGAAATAACGTGTTGAAGTCGGTACCATGATAGTTCACAAAAGTAACTATCATCACTATTTTGAGCATGTGCAATTTTGTGCAATATATATTAGTACATATTAGTTTAAAAAGTCTTCTTCTTCTTCTTCTCAGCAATTAGACATCCACTGCTGGACATATGCCTCCCCCGTATAGGGGGGGATTTGCCAATTCTCGCCATGCTTGCAGGCGGGTTGGCGAGCGTCTAAAAGCATGAGTGTAATGAAAAAAGTATGAGTGTCTAAATTATCGTTTATGTTATTTATTTTTGTAAAAGAAACTTACACACACCAGATTTTAAAAAGTTTACATTATGTACAGTTTTTACCCAGTACATCATGGTATACCTCTGGTAATCAACATTTTTAATGTTTAATTTTTTTATCATCATTATCACACTAACAATCTCATAATCAAAATAACCAATATAAAACCAAGGTGAATAATTCACGACCCCACAAGCACAGCTTAAGTTCTAGTTTCTATATGAGTCTAATCGAGCCCTTAATCCGTATTTAATAATAAACATCTGTGCGCCCCTACCCTCGCGGTGGAGCGTGATGGTACAGATTTAAAAGTCAATTTTAGGGTCTGTACAATATTGACTGTTCAGATATGGTTAAAGGTTTATCTTTGCCATACTTAGCCCTTTTTAAAGATTCAGGCGTTACTTTGCGGAGATTAATATCAAAATTATAACACACAACATTAAGTGTTACTTCTGCGATATAAACAAATAAGGAGTCAATCGACTCGTCCCGACCTTTGCAAACTTAGCAGAAAATTGGAAAATGAATGAACAATTTACGGTAACAGGAAAATCCTACATATGGGTACCTACATACCTACGGACCTACTTATGGGTGAAAGCCTTATAGATCAAAATGCAACTCTTCGGTTGGTTTCAGTTATCATCTAATAACAATCGTCAGGCCATGCCAGAGGTACTGTTTCTACATAAACTATTTGCCCCCTTACTTATAAACGTTGAATAACCTCTGAATAGTTATTCAGTGTTTTGTCTTTGTCGCTTATATGACAGTTTGACGTTGAAAGAACGGAACAAAACACTGAATAACTATTCAGAGGTTATTCAACGTTTATAAGTAAGGGGGTTAATTGTTGCCATCTGTGTGCTAACTGTAAATTGCTTTATGCTGAAGAATTCTTTGTGTCTTGTTTTTGCTACTCCACAAACTAGATGTTATATAAACATATTATAATATGTTTTAAATTTTATTAAATAGTTTGTTGCCTGAATGAGATTTAATATTTACTAATTATGTTACTTTGTTATTCAATTCGTTCGCCGTTCGTCTGTACGTGCGTGACGTCACCTACCAGCCCAAACGGAAGACCAGCGCTGGTTGTTCACAACCAGCACAACGCTGAGTTTGGGCTGATTCGTAGCAAAGAGCTGCAAGACTTTTAGCTGTTTTATAAACGTAGTAATATTTTATGTAATAACATTGTATTTTTTTTTTGTTACGAATAAATATAATTCTATTCTATTCTACATAATTATATATTATATTGACATTCTATGTGGCCTTATTAGATAGCTGTTCGTCTTCCATTTAAAATACACACTAATATTATAAAGGCGATAGTTTGTCTGTGGCCGTGGTAGAGGGAAAACCGTAGTCCACGCTAGCGAAACCGCGGGGCCCAGCTATTTCATAAATAAATTTTATTATAGCTTATTCTTGCTGTTACACCTTTCAATAACGCCAGATTTCCCTTTCTTATCAATAACGGAGATTGATCGATTCAACACATAATGTTTCAACCAAAAACTGACCCTATCTTTAGAGAAATGGACCAAGACAGTCACCTCATTAACAATCCGTCTCAAAATCTCGCGGGAATCGAATCCGCTACCCGTCAAACTGACCCCTAACACCTTATTAAACACCCTGCCGCGCGAGCCAGGTCACCCCAGTGTTACCAGCAAAATTAACTTGCTCCCTTATCCTCAATACAATTTTATTGCAAATGGCAACGAATAATGCTAAATCACGGGTAAATCCCTGTAATGTGAGGTAGGGCAATATTCCGGTACAATTTTTTCGTGTGGCAGCATTATCTTTTATTGTGAAAAGTGTTTATGGGATGCGAAGACAATGTTATGAATAAATAATTATTACGCTGGAATTATTAAATGAAATCATACAAGATACGCACATTGTATAATTATGACAATATAATTCTTATACTCAGAAACCTTTAAAACTCTTTTGTTTATTAGGCATATATACTCGTATAATATAAATAACCTTCATAGTGTTTCAAATGCAGAATATGGCAAACTTTTTGGTGGGAAGTTCAGTTATACAGATTCCTAGATTTTTTATTTTGAGTGAGAGTGGATTTTTCTTATTTGGAGTAACAAACATACACACAAACATTCGCATTTATAATATTAGTAGGATAGGACTTAGGTTTAGAATAGTAATGCAGTAGTTAACATAGCGCTACTCTTCCTGGAAATAACCCGTTAGTTTACCTGTATGTATATATATGACGCATGATGGATATCTCATACGGATGTCTGATTTCAAGTTGCCTAGGCTGTATTATACTCACAGTTAAAATAGGAAAAATAACTCATTTTTCTTTTTTAAATACTGTATATAATACATATATACGTATACATATACATATATATGCGTTTGACTACTATCTCACTTGATGGTCAGTGACAATGTGGTCGAAAATGTTATCACGCTAGACCTGAAATGCTTACTGGCTCTCAAGGACTTCTGCCTGAACACACTATGTGTTTGGTGACAGTTTTTTAAACTTGAAGGTGGTAGCTAGCCAGGCGGGTACTAGGAAGTATGAATTTCAGCACTTATGATACAGAAATGTTTTAAAGATTTGGGAAAAAGCGAAATCTCCTATGACAGATATTTTTTACTTAAAAGGAGATTTCATCCATGTGAATAAAATGTATTTTTTGTAAACGCAAAATGTTTTTTTTTTATCTTACTGCATGTAACATTCTGCTTAATAATATATTATTATATTTTTTTTTTAAGTGGGAAGAGCTCGTGAATCAGAGACGAGTACGAAGAATTTCTGTTTGTTACGTTATTACCAATTAATACCAGCGTCAATTAGAAGATCTAGATGCAAAAGGCTCTATCTCAAAGACCCGTCAGTTGAGGAGCAGGTCAAGAAGGACTGCTATATGATTCAATAAAAATTGGGTATTGTGTACTATAAATATATTTTTTTATTTCATAGTCATCATACATTTATGGCATAGTCATAGCGGTCCGCCCCGGCTTAGCACGAGTAAATAATTTCAAAATTGAGCATTATAAAGATCCATAATTTACTAGAAAATATAATATAGTCTATGTCACCCAGGGATAGTGTAGCTTCCCAACAGTGAAAGATATTTTCAAATCGGTTCAGTAGTTTCGGAGCCTATTCAATGCAAACAAACAAACAATCAAAGCTTGCCTCTTTATAATATTAATAATGTACATTATTTTATTCTATCATCAATATTTGTCACAGCGCAAGCGTTGTAAAAAATATTTTAGTTAATTTTTTTACACCTTGGGTTACATTGAGTTTTATTTATCCCTAATTTTTGTGAAAATATAATATAGCCTATGTCACCCGGCGATAGTGTAGCTTCCTAACAGTGAAATAATTTTTCAAATCGGTTCCGTAGTTTTGGAGCCTATTCAATGCAAACAAACAAACAATCAAACCTTTCCTCTTTACAATATTAGTATAGATATATTGAAATAGATCTACAATTGATTTCACACCTGCCGATCATTTCGATTCGTGGGTGGGTCAGAGAACCAGGTGTTAACAACAGCTAATACGATGATTCTAATAGTCAAAAATCGTGCAGTGGGTACCACGTATGTACCTCTGAGATAGCAGGCACCGCGTTTAAAGCGGGATTTTTTTATTTTTTTTAAATTTATTTAAAAAGCTTTGTCGCTGAGCGACCACACCGCGCTGTAAGATTACAACACAGAATGATATACATAATAAATCCTTAAATCAACGCTTAGCTAAAGCTAACTCCAACAATTTATATAACACTTTGGCGTCCACTGACAAAGGATACACTAAAATACTATTACAAAGGTCAACATCCATACCTCTCGAAGCACTAAGCGGGAAATTTTGATATGAAAACTGAAATTAGATATAAATATAAAGTAAAACAAACATTCAGTTATAGTTACTATAATTTCTCAAAATAAAACGTATTAACTACGATGTCTCAAGGCAAACCATGGTTTCACATTAACCATAATTTCAAATAACACATCATTGGCCCCAGTGGGGTCAAGATAATCTTTGAACACAGCTTCTTTGAACTTTTTTTGAAGGATTGTTATAACTTCTTGACAAGTAAATTTGTTATAATAAGCATAAAGTTTTTAGGGCATTATGGCAAGAAGTCAATATGTTTGGTTTGCAATTTCTTTCTAGTTTTCTAATATGAGTTAATTGGAAAACTGGTAAAAAACAAATGTGTACTACTGTAAAAAGAAAGAGTAAGAAAATTGCCAAGCACTTACTCACAATAGACGTCGCTGGTATTGTTTGAACGAAGAGCATGGTAATCAATTCAGTGTGGCATAGTGATATTGATTTGATTACCCTGTTGAGTGTTGAGTTTCAGAGTTTTTTGATAAAATCTTTCGCTTTGTGGCCAATATATAGAATCGAAAATTAACATCCTTCCTTATGAAGGATTCTCGAGTGAGAAAGTTGTGAGAAAACGCAAAAAACTACATATTTTATGTCCGCCAATAATCAAGAGCCGAGAATAATTGAAGTTATGTTTTTCAAGGACTTAACGTTATACTGTCATAATATTAATAATTATATAAATTATATATGTCATACCTACCATTACTTTAAGAAACAATAATTTAATGAAAATATTATAAGAAAATTATTATCTAGCATACTTATAGTTGTTTTACGAATCCTTTACTTTGTATTTGTACTTACTAATGCTATAAAGGCGATATTTGTTTGTAGTTGTATGTTTGTTACTCCTTCATACTGAAGCGACTAAACGGATTTGCATTTAATTTGTAATAAAGACAGCTGGACCCTGGAAGAACACATAGGCTACTTTTTATCTCGAAAATATTGACTATCGACGGTTTTACGCATATGCCTAGGTGCCAAAATATATAGGCCATAGCCTATATATTTTGAAAGATATATAGCGGGGGCAAATGAAAAATACTCTAAATAAATATTCGAATGATTTGCAGGATCCCATTCTATTTGTTTTCAAGAGTCCGCTTTTGTAAGATATATTAGAATAGTTTTTAACATAAATACATACAGGTATATATACACCTTAGATGAATAAAGTGTTTTCCCCCTCTAGAATAGTAATAAGTAAATAGGCACTAGCAACACAGATATTTGAACCTGCCGCCTGTAAAGAGTGCAAAGAAAGAGGATTGTAGCGGGGAAGTCTTTAAAGCTTCACACCTCATTTAAGAAATGACATAAGAATAAAAAAAAGTACATTTATTAGCAACAGAGGCTAGATGTTAAAGCTAGTAACTCTTTCATCATTACATCCCATCCATCCAATGGCAATACTGTTCAGGGATATCACAGAATATGTAATAGTTAGTTTAATGGCCAGTCCCGGGGCTGCCAGAACACCCCAAGCTATTGCCCTAATAAATCTTAATACAGTCGTGTCGGGCATGCTAATGCTTCCTAATGTCGTAGGGTTGAGCAAGTCTACTATCTATGTATATACCTACTTTGTATCAGTTTGAAGTTTCTTCTTTTATTAGAAAGCTGATGCTTCTCATGTGGTCACATTTAGGTGATCAAGTCTAATCAGTAGGCAGTTTCGGAGTTATCCGTAACGCTTATTTGATTTTCTTGCTAAGCTTATGTTTTTATTTCCTCAAGAAAACGTTTAAAATGTTCCACAGATGCGAAATGCAAGTCAGTAAATTTGCATTAGTAATCGTAATTATGACCATGAACTTATTTAATAACAAGCGGTCCATGGGTAAAACATTTCTAAATTAAAATTTCAATAAAGATCCCTAATTTTGTATGACAATATAATATAGCCTATGTCACCCGGGTATAGTGTAGCTTTCCAACAGTGAAATAACTTTTTAAATCGGTTCAGTAGTTTCGGAGCCTATTCAATGGAAACAAACAAACAAACAATCAAATCTTTACTTTTTATAATATGAGTTTAAATGATACATTTCTAATTTAACGCGTAACATGGTATTATTGTGAACATTTCGTTTCTTTCTTGTTTTTACTACATGTAAGTACGTGTAAGATGGAGATCTGTAACTATTCATAATTTACACTTTTATTGTTGCACCGATTTATTATGATAATACTCATCTAAAATCATAACTGGTCACAATGTTAGGTGTAAAGAAAATTAAAATATAACCTGCCGTTGCATATGACATAATGTTTTATCTTTATTTAGCCACATTTTAGATTATTGCGGTATATGGTAGCCATAATTATGAAAAAAGAAAGAAAATTAAATATGACACAAATGTCGAAGATAATAAGTTTATTATAAAAGCTTGGCGGTTCATCGTCATGGATGAAGAAGATCTAAGAAGTAGACATAAGTCTTGTTATCTCAGATTCAGAGTTTTTTTTTTGTAAAAAGCGGTAGTAAATAATTTCATTCTCCTCACGTTGTATTCCTCATTGCATTATAGTTGCAGGTGAAGATATCGGTAAAGATACACAATGGCAATTGACCTCTTAAGTAGCAAAGGTCACTGAAAAGCGTGAAATTTTTTTTTTATCATATAATGGAACCGACTTCAGCACTCAAAAGTGTGTAATAACTTGTCGACGTCGGTACCATGATCACAATATTTTGATAATAGTTATACTTTTGCACTATCATGGTACCAACCATTTTTGTGTTACGAGAGATATGGCATTTTTGGCCAATAGTGCCGTGGTGGTACCGGCCTAGAATAGTACTCCCCCATCTCTTCCCTCGGGTGCCGTAAGAGTCGGCTAAGGGATCACGTACCAGAAGGTGGGCAGTAGCGCCTTCTGAGGATCGGAAATCATACTGCGCTCGCCAACCCGCCTGCTAAGCGTGGCGAGTATTGGCAAATCCTCTCAATTGGGGGAGGCATTTGTCCAGCAGTGGACGCCCAATGGCTGAGATGAATGAATTAATGATGAATTTTTGCCCTTTTGACTTCTTATTTCCTTTTCGCAAGATCTAGTATTGCTGATTTTGGCCCCCAAGTAAGTAATAGTAGTAATAATTATTAAATAAGAGTCTTTTATTGCAGGCATAAGACCCAGGTACTTAAAACGAAAAAAAACTTAACCTAGAACACTGTAAAGGGGTTATTATATATATGTCGTATCCGGTTTTACTCACGTTTATGTCGAAGTTTCGACCTAGGTTTCGAGCATGTCCGATGCTCATCCTCAGGTGAGTTTACGCTGCCAGATCGCGGCGACCACCGCCGGATACGTCTTTTATATAATAATGTGGCAAACTCACGAGAATTTCCAATCAAAAAACTGTAAAGGGGTGTTGAAATAAAAGTGAAAGTAAAAATAAACTAAAATACATAATTGTGTCATTTTCTGCTCGCGTTCATGTGAACGGAAGTACACATGTAATACACGGTATCTAAGTTGAGAGGTCCCGTCAACTCTAGTAAACAATTTACTAGAATACAATTCACTTTACTCGTCACCATGGCAACACCAGCAGTGAAAACAAGAAAATACACGGTATATATCCCGATTCTACATAGAAATCCCACTAATATTATAAGGACAAAAGTTTGTGTGTGTGTTCGTTACTTTTTTACGCTCAAACGGCTCAACCGATTTTGATGAAATTCGTTATGGAGATAGACTATATAGTTTCTGTTCCCGTGGGATATGCAAATAATTCAAAAACTTCTGTTACTCCTTAACGCTCAAACGGCTATACCGATTTCGATGAAAAGCTGGTATGGAGATAGGTTAGATCCTGGAATAGCACATAGGCTAATTCTATCCTGGAAAAAGTATAGTTCACGTGATAATTGAGGTAGCGGGAAAACCGTAATCTATGCGGGTGAAATGGCGTAGCTACTGTACTATAAAACAAGCATCCACGCCCCGTTTTACCTCACTTCCATTCACAATGAGATTTCAATCACTCGATTTATTTATTAACACAAACATGGACACCAACAATTAAAACAGTCTGGACTACTGAAACAAACGAAAAACTTTGGAATAATTAATGATAGAAAAAGACATCCCGTGTTACCGCTTCACCTGTCTAATCATCGAGAATCGATAATGATGTGTACTGTGTTGTCACCATTTTTTTGAACGACTTTCTTTTCACCGACTTGGGAAAGGAGGAGATTGTCAATTCGGGTTGTTGATATTTGTTATGTCTTCGATAAATTTATCGAAGTACACAACACTAGATTTATGAACCGATGTATTCTTTCTGATTAGTACCATAGACATTTCATGAAAATATTATTATTTTATACTGTTTCTGCGGGTATAACGTGGCAGTTACGCGAGTCGATATCACGATCGACAATTATTTCGGTTTCTTCAGGAAGTTTTCATTAGGATCTTGAGTGCGGCGCGTTCGTCGTAACGTAGCCTATGTGTTAATCCAGGGTTCAAACTATCTCTGAACCAAATTTCATCGAAATTAGTGTAGGCGTTTGAGCGTGAAGAAGTAACAAACATACACACAAATTTTCGCTTTTATAATATTAGTAGGTTTATTATGTATATTTACTACTTAAACGTGCCTAAGAAAGAAGGTTCTTATTTCTGCAATGAATACTTATTTTATATTCTGTCGATGTCGATAATTTAGCAGTGCGGACGTGTCTCGTCACTAGGGTAATCTTTTTAATAATGAAAGGATTTGGTAAACAGATCACCACTGGGGTGTGCCGCGGCGACTTTTATGTTTATTTTATTTAGTCGCGGAGAGAGAATTTATGCAAGTGTGAAATTTTAATATGGCAATAATAACAAGTTGGGGTACGGAGGTCGAATTCAACGTGGATAAAGTCGAGGAATATCGTGTTATTGTTGATTATGGTATATCTTCCAACTGTTTAAGATGATGGTATATGTAAATATACGCGATTGTATCGTCGACAATTTGGATTATTGTTATTAAAACTGTCGTGGTTTTGACACATTATGAATGTATAAAACACGGGAATTACTCACGTAATAAGTCAGGGGGTTCAGACTATAGTTTCAACCACATTCGGTGTTCTTTTCAAGAAGAATAAGGGCGCTCGCAGATGCAGTCGCGGTTCGCCTAGTAGGTACTCTAGAAAAAGACCACCGATTGTTGAAACTATAGTCGGAACCTTCTGACTTATTACGTGAGTAATTCCCGTATTGTATACATTATTAATTTGAATTATGTTAAATTCAACGGCTTTTATATGTTCATTGTGCATTTTTAACGCTAACATAAATAAAGAAGGTTGTGATTTCGCTTTTTTATGTTTATTGGTACATAACTCTGAAAGTGAATGTTTTCAGACTAGTCCTTTAGAAAAACATCGAAATCGGTTCAGTACATCTCTTCATTTTCCAGAGATTCCTATATTATTACTATTAATATTATTATTAAATAGACGAATTCAGTTTTTACAGCTTTTCAAGTATTTATCGATAAATATTTCAATGAAATTTGTGATATTCGGCAGCTAAAATTAAAAAATAATTACCAAAATATGGAACCACTTCAACACTCAAAAGTGTGAAATAACTTTTGAATTCGGTGCCATGATACTGCAAAAGTAACTATTATCTAAATATTGTGCTCATGGTACCGACTTCGACAAGTTCTTTCACACTTTTTAGTGTTGGAGTTAGGAGATTAGATAAAGTAGTGTATGAAACTGCACATAATTTTGTCTTAAAACACTCGTGTAATGCTATTAAAAAACTCTCCTACGGCTAGTTTTTTTAAAATAGATAATTAAATTTACGTGAAATCACAGCGTATGTTTGCAATTATTTGTAAACGTTTAGCGCCAAAATCCATTTTCTGGTCGCGCATGCGTGTTTGTCCGCGTCCACAGACTATGTGTAGAAAAAATGCATTGTAACCTCCTTGGTCCAGCTGAAGTTGTATGTTAATGGAAAAAAAGTTAACATTTCGATACAGCTGTTGTCATAGAAGAGCTGTATCGAAATATAACCTTTTTAAATTTATTAAACGACTTCAAAAAAGAAGGAGGTTACTCAATTCGACCGTAGGTATATATGTTTTTTTTTTTAATGTGTTTTCGCGGATAACTTCATCGTTTATGAACCGATTTTGATGATTCTTTCTTTGTTAGATAGAGTATACTTTTGTTGTGGTTGTTCCATTCAAGTTTCGGATTCAATCGGACAAGCGGTTTTTGAGTTATACTCCAATAACTGAAAAGTGCTACGCGTATTTTGATGATATTATTGTCGCGGTTGAAGACATCGACATCCCGTGAGTAGCACAGGTCACTGAAAAGGGTGAAAAAGAAATTTTTTTACAAAAATTGCAACCGACACTTCCCGACCGACAAGTTATTTCAAACTTTTGAGTGTTGTAGTCGGTTGCATTTTTTGTTAAAAATTTTTTTTTGTCTATAAAGAATGTCATTTAAGTTGTGTTTTAGATTTTTTAAACTTAATATTTCAGTATGAGATTAGATATAGAACATAATATAACTTATGAACCAACCAAGCTTCTTTATGAGAAGTACTTTTCGATTCACACAGTGGCTGGGTAATAAAGTTAAACTACAGTAGCCAATTGTCTAGTATTACACTGGCCACACAGACGGACGGACAGACCGATTTTTGTACGTTTTTGTGTGTGTTCAGCGAGCACTTCACGCCACACCGCGAGATTCTTCGACGGACGTTTATTGTGGCGCGTAGGGATGGGAAACAGAGACGGAACGGAAAATACAACATATTATTTATTTAAAACTGTAATTTTTAGACTTTCGCAATTCGAACACATTGTTATTAAATCAAACGGGGCTTAATCGCGAGAAAAACATTTAGTAATTTATTTACCTCGACGTTTCGACCAAGTTGCATTGTTCGTGGTCACGAGAAGACTCTAACATATTTAAATAAATTTAGTATTATTTAGTATTTTTTTAATTATTTAAAACTATCTAAAAGCCGACATCTTCAACCCGCATCTTATAATTCACTATGCCAAACGGATAAAAAAAGTATTGTTATAATACAAATACTATAACTAATAAAATTAAACTAACACCGACACAAGAATCTAATAAGCCCAAACTTGATGGTATTACTAAAAGTCAGGCCAAAACTTTGTCTCCTAGCTTCGAGCTCCATCTTCTCCCCTCAGCCATGTGCGTCCACTGCTGGACATATGCCTCCCCCATAAAGGGGGGATTTGCCAATACTCGCCACGCTTGGCAGGCGGGTTGGCGACCGCAGTATGATTTCTAATCCTCAGAAGGCGCTGCTGCCCTCCTTCTGGTACGTGGTCCCTTAGCCGACTCTTACGGCACCTAAGGGAAGAGATGGGGGAGTACTATTCTAGGCCGGTACCACCACGGCACATCTTCATCCTCAGATAGCTCCATCTTCAGAGTAGCTCAATGATACACAGGGTGTGCAGATGTAGGTCATAGATGTGTTTAGAATCCCCACCGCAGCTAACAAAAAGAAAGGATGACGTTGAAATGCCTGGATAGAACTGTCCAGGCGTTTCAACGTCATCCGTTCATAAATGAGTAAGAACCATATCGATCACGTCAGCTTTAAGAAAAATACATATCAAAATCTGTCCATTCGTTTATGAGCAACGATGCAACAAACAGACTTACATACATACCTACGTGTGAAACTTATAAAACCCCTCTCATTGGGGGTTTATAAAAGCGAGAGTAGATATTAAAATTAATCTTTCACATTGTGTAATAATGAAGATGCTGTAGACATATTTTTTTATATATTCTTCATTCTTCTTTATAAATGCATCCGTATAATCTTAAATATAAAAGAACTTGAAGGTTGCTATTACTAATATAAAACGATATAAAAATCTAACCCTATGAAGGTTTAAATTTTATATGGCGTTAAAGTACTTTGTTTCTCTAGGCAACAGCCAGACTTCTTTTAAAAAAAGAAGGTCAAAAATTTTAAAAAGGTATGCGACTAGTTTTGTACATAGGCTGGTTTCGCCGTTTATTAAGCTAAATATTATTAGCCCGCGTATAAAAGCAATAAGGATCAGAATATTTAATGAATTAGCCGAAATTAAAACCATCTAAAATGACTCAATACTTTATAGCCACCTAAAAGAAATACTAATTAACAAAGCATACTTTAATATCTTTGACACATTCAAAGACAAAAAATTCTGGTCGATTGTGATAGTGCGAATAATTAATGTTATATGACCAAATTTTCGTGGAAAAACCATACTTCATTAATTAGTATTTTATCAGAAAGCGAAAGTTTAGTACAAGCTTACCTATACAAAAGAATGTGGTATTTTTCCTTTTTTTGTAGTGTTATTATTGTGGTTACCAATAAATCAACCATAATGAATTTTAAGCGGCTACTGTTTCATTTTTGCATTATTTTCGAATTATTTTTGTTCCAACGCTACCTATATTTGTAGTGGTCGACAATTAATTTATAAAAGAAATTTTGTAAGAAAATAAGTATAAATAAAAATTAAAACGCAATTTTAAATTTTCAACCGTGCTTCTATCATATATAATTGATTTACTTAATTTTATATTCAACATATTCACCATATTCCAGAATAAAACAGAAACCATTTTAAAATGGTAACACTATTAATAATATTACTAACTGTTTAAAATGTATCAATATATAATAACGTATATGTTTATAGAAATTAATATAGTACCTATATTGTATTCTATACCTATCTATTATAAAAGTTATGGTAATTAATAACGATCCAATAAACGGAACTCAGCACATCCCTACATCCGTTGCAGAGGCTTTTGTATACGCTACTTTTTTTAAAACCCAATCCCTGAGGTGTAAAGGTTAGTAATATTTGTTTTGACCGTGCTGTTGCTTATAATCGTGATTCATATAGGTACCTATATACACACGTACGTTTCCTTGCGCAAGCGCAGCGTGTTTGATTTTGATAGTTTTCTCATAAATTCACAGCTGAAGCGGTGGACCTCAAGAGATTTACAAGATTTGGTAGGTGTTAGAAATTATGTCAACAGCTTAAGATTTCAAACATATTTATGAAAATAGGTTTTAAAAACGTATTTTTACAGGTACTACGTTTATACAATACGGTATTTGACGGTAGCTGTGACTCAGTGGTGAGTGACATGACTTCTGGATCCAGGGACCCAGGGTTCGAATCCCGGTTTAGGCAAACGTTTGAGCATAGACATTTCTCTCGGGTATGAGATATTTGTGTCATGTGATTGTGTGGGTCCATGCATCCCGCGACACAGTAATCTTAGTGCGGGGTGTGTTATAAATAAAAAATGACATATTAGAGAGATATATATATATATATATAAATGAATAATATGTAGTAATAGTATTAATAGAATAAAATATTGCACGGCAAAACTTTATTATAAAACCTTACGTATAAGACTCGCGAATGCTGATGTTGCATTTGGCGATTTGCACATAAGTTGATGGACATGTTTAGTAAAATTGTACTGTGTTTGGTGATTTTTAACTGGGGTGGTCATGGGGGGTACAGTCTTCATAAAATCACTATCAATGTCTACGAAATATCGAGAAAGTTGTTTTCATTTCAATCTATTCTCGTTATATATTACAATATAGAAAGCAAGCAAATATAGGACAAATAAAATATATTAAACCACATAGACGGAATAGATCTTAAACATGTCACTAAAATATTGTTAATGGCTTATAGGATTTGAACGCCGTTTATAGAAACTTTATATTGCAAAACGTTATATCATCTAACTGTGGATAAACTTACGATATTTGAGTAGACCACTGGCTCATAAACGTCATCACGATCATGCCCGATAACGCAAACCTACCAGATCGTAGGTATGCCTGATATTTTTCAACATTTTGATTGGGTCAAATCTTAGAGGGCTTCTCTTTCTACAGGTCAAATCTTAGGCGATTGTCAGAGTTATCAGATGTAATAGTTCAGTAAACACTTCGTAATCTGTCATCTTTGTACGTAGTACTCATACCCTCAAAATTAAGCGTTTGCGACCAAATACTATAAACTGAGGTGTTTTTCTCTTTGGTATTGAATTTCAATTTCCAGAGTTCTACAGACATCGAACAATAAGCCCCAACACAGTTAGAAAGTAAAAATGATAATATATCAGTTCATAGATACAACTAACAACAATGTTACCTTATTTAATAAAAAACCATTGATAATTGTATCAATAGTTTTCATTAAATACAAATACAAATATATTTATTTGATAATACACAAAAGACATAATAAGCTCTATTAAGATAGTTTATGAACATTCATAAACTATCTAGTAGTATAGTCCATAGTCATAAATTATGATTATCGCGCTAAGAATCTTAAGCTATGACTTCGTTCGAAGTCAAAACTTTTAGCATTTGACAAGATACATAAAGTATATCCCTGCATAGGCTGATTATAATTTAATGTGACAAAGACAAACATATGGCTCAAAAATCCATAGGTATTAGCGACGGTTTTCTTCTTGGATTACATTTTGAATCAGTTACACTTCTCCGAACTTAAAAGGTTAAATTGTTCAAACATCAGATAATAGCACATTGCGTACTGTTAGCTAATACATTGAAAGCTATATTGATCAATGACCAAGTTATACAATGACGTCACAATCAATGAGACTTTCTCAATGAATTCAATACAGTAGCGGTGGCACTTGGTCGATAACAGAATGGATATTCAATGGTCACAAATCACTCAAGTTAATAGCTAACTTAACGATGAGACGGCAATTTTCACGGATTACAACCGCACTTGAGTGGAGACACAATGACCAATAAGTTGAAGAGCATTTTGGTAATCCGAATCGATAAGGTAACCGAATATCGATAAGTATCAGATAAGTGATATGAGCAAGATGTATACGTGTAGATTAGTTAACCATTTAAGACTTGTAAATTTCATAATTAGGTAATAATATTTTTGTTCTAGTTCTGAAGAAAGTCTTATGAGCAAATATTATGCGGCAATATTGACAATTTTTCATTATCAAAACGTTTAGCGTTTGTAGAAGTTAATATTTCGAAATGGCCAAAAAAATAGAAATCATAAATCGCTAATCTACTTAGCTGTTATATGTATACGTCATAGACTCTAAACTATCTAATCACTTTCAACGCTTGTAAAGCTCACCGACAAAACCATCATTATGTCTCGAGCGTAAACGAAATACAAATATTAGTCAGCACACGACACAAATTACGCCTAATGTCTAATGTAAAGCGGAGTTTAACTTGAAACTAAGTGCTTGAACAAAGTGACAGTAGCAGATTACTATGGTAATCTTTGGTAGAAGAATTAGATTCATTTACTTACAAGTTTAGATGTTCGTTGGACAAAAAATTATATGCATTTATAACCGATAAGTTGAGGTCTATTGTAGGTGGTGAGAATTGGTATCAAAACGATTCTGATTGTCAAAGTAATTGTATGGATTATGATTGATTTAGCATTTCTGTGAAAATTTGTTATGAGGAATAGAGGAGAGGACAGATACTTATACAGTGCTGTCATCAATTTAGTAACATAATTAGAAATTGTAAGCATATTAAACATTATCCTACTATAATATTATCAACATATAATTTTCTGTTTGGACGATTGCAGAATAATCGCAAAAGATAAAGAGATAAGTTATAGTCTGGAATAGCACATAACTTACTTATTTTAGTCGCAAAAACGTATGGTTACAGAAAAACCATAGGTCCGTGGATAAAACTGCAGTGGTTTCTTATTATATATAAAACAGGAAATAATTACTAATTACATGATCGAACCTCATAAAACTTTTCGATAACATCCCCATTATTTTACAAACATGCAGAAAACAAAAATACTGGACTTCCGTTTTTCCCATAATATAAGGTTATAAATGTGTTCAGCCCATAAAAGTTATACATCAAAAATTAAGACCTCACTAAAGCGTTCTGCTGTGTCGACCACCCATTCACACATTTTAAGACAACATTTATCCAACGTAAAAGGAGTTTATGCTTGTAATATGAACACTGAATCAGGTAGAGGGTCCCGAGAAATCTATCGGTGTAGTGCAACTTTTGTATGGAATGTGCGAAGAGGTAGTCGCGCAAGGTGATGTTTTAGGTCCCATTATTTTTTTATGTATCAACGGATATCAGTAACGGTAAAGGCACGTTTGTTTGTGTTTGCTTTATTTGATGTTATCTTATTTGATTTTGTCCACTGCTTGAATGTTTCATAGACGGTTTACAAACTATTGAAATCACCAAAAAGTATGTTTTGCTTGATCTTGATATTCTTTGACCATGGGTGCTAGAGCAGTCCAGACACATCTGTCATCTGTCTAATTAAAGATCTGTAGTTTCTTTCTAGAATATTATAAAGTTGTACGACGATATAAAACCTGGTAGTCTATTGCATTTAGATCGATATCGCATTATCACAATAGATATTTTAATTCTAAGTAAAACTTATAATAGGTACTGACCTGGACTCTGCTCTCTGTTAGTCCAATTCTCATGGCGATTTCTTCTCTCATAAATATGTCAGGGTAGTGGGTTTTCGAAAAACATCTTTCTAGCTCGTTTAATTGTGCCGGTGTAAACCTGAGTGAAAAAATAATATTCTGTAATATAACTAACAACGAAAAAAAAAACAATTTGTGTTTTTATTAATAATTAGTATTTAATAGTATTTTATTTTATTTATTAGTATTTATATTAATAAAGTATGACATGGTATAACGTAGGAACAATATGTCGCAGTAATGGAAAAATCACACATCAGCTAAAATTTCAAAATTGTAAACTTAACAACAAGCCTCTACGGGTATTAAAATAATAAAAACACTTATAATAGTCTGATTCAGCAACTCGTAAAAAGGTCACTTATTTATTTTACATAACAGATTTCTACAAAATATTTCATTTGTGGCATTGAGGCAGTATTAAATTTGCTTATTCAACTTTTACTTATAATATCATTATAATATTTTATTTTACAGCTCAAAAGCTAAAAAAAACCGAACTAATAAACACGGCACCACTATTATAACTTTAAGGCTAATTGTTTTCTACGCATCCATATAAATCCATTTAGTAAGTTTAAAAAAATTAAAATAAATGAATGTTGAAGTCAACCGGTCCTTGTGGAAATCAATGGGGGAGGCTTATGTCCAGCAGTGGACGTCCTATGGCTGAGATGATGATGATGAATGTTGAAGAAAGATATTATATAATAAACTGTATTCTAATGCCAATTAATCGAATTATTGACAGTAATATTTGTAAAATCGAAAATTAAACAACGTTGAATGGGTTTCATCAGGATAAAATTTAGTTTTACATATTTTGATTTTGACTTTTACTTATCGTGATCACGGAGTGACTGAAAAAAACTTTAGGATTAAAAAACAAATGAAAACAATTTTAAATGATTCTTTTACATTTCTTTAGTTAACATCTCAGACGAGCGAGCATCTCAGACTATTAGTCTTTACACTTATATATAGAACTAGCTGCGACACGGGTTTATCCGCGTGGTGATGAATAATGGTGATGACGGTGATGATGTATGATGAAAATAAGCCCTTGTATTGCCAGGGTATAAGCCCATCTTAATACTAAATCCCATCCAAATCCATTCAGGGGATTATTTCCAAAACCACAATAGAATTATATTTTGTTCGAAGTATATCTGCAGTGGTATTATTTAAACATTTTGAAATGATAGAAGATGTCATAGGAGAGTTTGTGTATTTAGACGTAGTTAGGATCAAATAGCTCACCTTGTTCTATGCCTTTTCTGCTTGGCCGGCTTATCGCTGTCTGATGCTGAAGAGGACATGCTGACTGGCACTGTTGCCATATGCCCACTGTGTGGCTGGTGAATACCACCTGAAATTGAGATTTCAATCAGACACATGTCATATATTACAAAATAGTCTAAACTGTTATCAGATTTACAGAAAATTACACAATTATAATGCAGTTAAACTGGGGGTGAAGGTTTGCCAAATGGAGACCACGGACTGGCAAGCGCAGCAAAGGATGGCCACTGACAAGGTGGACAGACACCTGACTTAGATCACAGGTAACCGCTGGATGTCTCTCTCTTTGAGAGCCAGTGAACATCCTAGGTCTAGCGTGATCTTCGACCACATCATCAGAGACCATCAAGTCAGATACCACTATCTGTGTTTCACACATGTTTTTTATACTATATAGATCTAGCGTTTGACCACTCAAACGCTAGATCTATATAGTATAAAAAAACATGCAGGTCATTTCCATCCTGGTCCTTGTGGAAACCATTGGGGGATGTTTATGTCCAGCAGTGAACGTCCTATGGCTGAGATGATAACAGACAATGATGGAAGGGTACTTTCAAGTAACCCTTGAAAGTACCCTAACAGCAAGCTGGGAGTTTGGTAACGGTGTTACCTTCACCGGAAGCTCAAACCGTTCATCAGATTGACAGGCGATTTCACACTGCTGAGTTATCATCGTTACATTTACAATGATTATAGATGATGATACAGTTTTCTTCTCTTCCATATCTGCATTATGTACTTTTATGTATCAATACGCATAATAGTACATATTTAAAAAAGGAAGGTAAATGATTCGTCTCCTATTGAAAAGGACGGGCCCCTTTTACGACTTCAAAAAAGAAGGAGGTTACTCAATTCGACCGTATATATGTTTTTTTTTTATGTGTGTTCGCGGATAACTTCGTCATTTATGAACCGATTTTGATGATTCTTTGTTAGATAGAGTATACTTCCGTTGTGGTCCCATTAAACTTTCATCAAAATCGGACAAGCGGTTATTGAGTTATACTCCAATAACTAAAAAGTGCTACGCGTATTTTGATGATATTATTGTCGCGGTTGAAGACATCGACATCCCGTGAGTAGCACAGGTCACTGAAAAGGGTAAAAAAAATTTTTAACAAAAATTCAACCGACTTTAACACTCAAAAGTGTGAAATAACTTGTCGAAGTCGGTACCATCAGCACATGATATGTGATGATAGTTACTTTTGTGTGAACTATCATGGTACCGACTTCAACAAGTTATTTCACACTTTTGAGTGTTGAAGTCGGTTGCATTTTTGCGGTTTATATTATTTGTAATAACTGACCCGCTTTGTGAACAGTTGGATAGGACCGTAAAACGGCGATCACTTACCATCAGATGGCCCACCTGAATATTTGCCACGTATCACATAACCAAAAATACGAAAAACATAATATGATTACTATAACATTAAGAACACATTAATAATCAATATGTCAATAAGAAAATTAATACAACCCACGAATTATTATTGAGAAATACTATATGCAACATTAAATATCTGAAATGTTCTCAATGCAATGTCGAGTTTCAAACACTATATTATAGTGAGTATTTATATTACAACGTCTGCCAGGTCAGCTACTCATGTAAATTAATTTATCTAATCTCATACTGAAATATATACATTAAAAAAAACAAAAACACAACTTAAATGACACTCTTTATAGACAAATAAATTTAAAAAGTTAATATTTCGGTACTGCTATTCTATGACAACTGTACGGAAATGTGTCTGGGTGTGTATATGTATATAAGTATATATCAGTCTTCAGGTTACCAGGCTCTGCCTAGTTTGGGACCTGAAGACCTTGTGTGAATGTTGTCCCATATTATAAAAAAAATAAAATTATGTTAACTTTTTTACCATTGTACTGAAGAACTACACTGAAGTTGTATCTTACAACTTCAGCTGGACCAAGGAGGTCGCAATGCAATTTTTCTACATATAGTCTGTGGACGCAGCGCAACACGCATGCGCGACCAGCAAATGGATTTTGACGCTAAACGTTTACAAATAAATGCAAACATAATGCTGTGATTTTACGTAAATTTCATTATCTATTTTATGAGATTAGATAAAGTAGTGTATGAAACTGCACATAATTTGGTCTTAAAACACTCGTGTAATGTCGCCTGCGGCTCGTTTTTTTAACTTATGCGGGAGGCAATGTCCAGCAGTGGACGCACATGGCTGAGAGAAGAAGAAGAAGAATACAGCTAATATTGTAACAGCTGTTACCAGCTTGTAGATAACTCAATGTTCCTATCCGTAATAAATAATTTTGTAAAATCAAGTTTTTTGACAGCTTACCCAGAATCATGGTATAGGAAACCATACTGCGTTCGCCAACCCGCCTGCCAAGCGTGGTGAGTATTGGTAAATCCCCCTCCATATGGGGGAGGCATATGTCCAGCAGTGGACGTCCTATGGCTGCGATGAATGAATGTAAAATAAAAACAATAGAGCTTTGAAGTGATACCTTGTAAGTGTTCAGTTCGGATATTGTGGGCGATGTGGAGACGCGCGCCGAGCGCATGGTGTGAGCGGTCGATGTTAGGCTTTATCTCGTGCACCTTCTCTTCTGCACACGACTCTTTGTGTCCTGCCAAAGATAATACAAATAATCATGTTTGAGATGCCACAATATGCGCGCAAAATACCGCAATGCCCGAAAACGAGGGTCTTCGAACAATGTGTGTTACCAGTGATGACTTACGGAACTGAAAGGTTGTCTCTGACTATGGGCCTTCTGAGCAGGCTCAGAGTCGCACAACGAGCTATGGAGAGGGCTATGCTCGGGGTTTCTCTACGTCATCGAATCAGAAATGAGGAGATCCGTAGAAGAACGAAAGTCACTGATATAGCCCAGTGGATTAGCAAGTTGAAGTGGCAGTGGGCAGGGCATATAGTTCGAAGAACCGATGGCCGTTGGGGCCGAAAGGTTCTCGAATGGAGACCACGGACTGGCAAGCGCAGCATAGGACGGCCACCGACCAGGTGGACAGTCGAACTGACTAAGATCGCAGGCAAGGGCTGGATGCGGGCCGCTTCCAACAGGTCCTTGTGGAAATCAATGGGGGAGGCCTATGTCCAGCAGTGGACGTCCTATGGCTGAGATGATGTTTGAGATGAACATTAGTACAATTTTTTCTATCACACTCAAATCTCTCCACTGTGATTCCTTTTGTCGCGGGAGGTATGGTCACACAGAAACATCCGAGATGAGCAAGAAATACCTACAGTCATTGCATAAATGTTTGCCACTACTGGGGTTCGAACCCAGGGCTCCGGGGACGCCTAAATCATGTGACTACCAGATCATATACCCAGCACGTACCTGACTACTGCGGTACTACGACTGTCGTCTTAGCCACAGCGACCATCAATAGCTACCTAAGAATATTAAGCAATATGTATATTCAATTCATATAATATATTTATTACAGGATATTTAAGAATAATTCAGTAATCTATTCTGTATCTGCATCTACAGGTACCTAATATTATAAAGAGGTGAAGTTTGTGAGGTTGTAGAGGGTCTCTGGATCTACTGAACTAATTTTGAAAATTCTTGTACGTATAGCTACGTTATTTGTGAGTGTCACCATCACCATTATCATCATCACCACCGTTTTCACCACCACGCGGGTGAATACGCGGGGCGCAGCTATTTGATCATATACATATAATCCAATTCCATAAGAATAGGCGAACGCGCCGTGCAACTCCTAAAGTTTTTTTTTTTTTTTTTTTTTAATGATTATAAGCTTGCGTTTGACCACTGTCTCACCTGATGTTAAGCGACGACGCGGTCTAAGGTGGAGCAAGCAAACTTAGAAGGAACCTATTTAAGGAAGTTATTCTAACTTTGACGACATCCAATGCAATGCAATTGCAATTTTGAACCGAGTCTAAAAAAAGATAGTTCGAAAGTAACTATTATCAAATTATTGTGCGCATGGTACCGACTTCGACAAGTTATTTCACACTTTTGAGTGTTGAAGTCAGTTTCCTTTTTTTTTGGTAATAAATTTCTTTCACCTGTTTCAGTGAACTTTGCTGCTCATGGGATCAATGGTCATTGTGCAGGTTCACCGATTAACGAAGTCATCCAAATAAACGTAGCACTCGTCAGTTATTGGAGTGTAACTCAGGATCCGCTTGTCAGCTTTTGATGAAACTTAAATGGGGCCACCTCGGAGATATACGTACACTCTAACGAAAAAGAATTTTGAGAATTGGTCAAAAATGAGGAAGTAATAGGTGACCATACATTGAAATAAATAAACAATACAAACAGTCGAACATATAACCTCCCGCTTTTTTGAAGTCGGTTAAAAATGAGAAGAATCGCAACTTTATTTTTTTACCTTATAATTATAACTTCGTCATTTGTAAACGGATTAAAATATTATAATTATAATATAAAATAATAATATAAGTAAATATATTATGCAGTATATAATATATCATAATCTTGTGTCACAATGTTTGTGGTCGCACTTCTCCGAAATTACACAACCGAGTATTTTTCATCATCCTACCCCACCCATCATTAAATGGAAAAAAAAACTTTTGTCGGATCAGCTAGTAACAATTAATTTAAATGTATATACCTATAATACAATAACACAACAAACAAAAAGCATTATTTATTGTTTTCATTATATTATATATAACAGGCCGCTCTGGTTTCGCACGGGTAAATAATTAAAAAATTAAAAAATTTAAGGATCCCTATTTTTTTGAAAATATAATGTAAGCCTATGTTACTTGGGGTGAATGTAGCTTACCAATGGTGCAAAAATTTTTTAAAACGGTCCAGTACTTTTTGAGCCAATTCGTTACAAACATACTTACATACAAATCTTTCCTCTTTATAATATTAGTATAGATAATATTATAAAAAAAAAGATTTGATTGTTTGTTTGCATTGAATTGGCTCCGAAATTACTGAACCGATTAGGAAAATTCTTTCACTGTTGGGAAGCTACACTATCCCCGGTTGACACAGGCTAGTATATTTAAAACAAAAATAGGTATCCTTAGATTTTGAATTTTGAAATTTATACTCGTGCGAAGCCGATAGTATGATATAAAAAATTGAGATAGGTCCTATAAAAATCATACACGGTTGAGTTAGAAAATCAGCTATGAAAAAGATTTCATGAACCTACTCCGGCTTGAATCTCGATAAAATATCAAATCTATCTTTCCACTTCATAAAATAATATATTCAATGGAAGTAGAAATCCAAAATGTCTGCCCAAAAGTCTTACTTTGCTATTAAACAAATCCAATTAGAAGAAAATGGGTAAACGCTCGTGCAATCGCCGAAGTTACCCGAACTTTGCCGATATCGACCGAGACGCGTTAAGACAATCGGTAATGGCCAGTTACATTCTATTTAAGTTTTCGGAGAATTATCTTGTAAGTTTTTTTTAAAATATCAGTATTTTACTAAAGATGACGTATATTCATACTGCGCGGTGCTCAGATTTTGTTCCTTTATGACATAAACATGCTTACTGCGACAGATAATACGGTACAAATAATATAGAATAGGATAGCTATATGTTTAGACTTGCGGTTGAAATACGCGTCGCAATGAAAATTACTACAATTGAGTTAATTTTGCCGCCTCAGTTTCCGCGCGCTTGTGCGACATCTACCTCATATAAACATATAATATCATTGAGTACCTATAACAATAACAATTTGAAGATGCGCTATAGAAATGGAGTACAAACGTTATCGTACATTTTTACAGAATTTTTCTTACGTTTTCTTTATATAAGAACCTTTTACACAGTATTGAAAAACTTGAAAAAAACCATGCATGACATCGGTAAAGCCGATCGCAAGTTATGGCGTGACCAAGGAAAATTAGACCAACGTTGATAATTTTCGAAACCAAAAAAAATAATAGTAAGATGAACCCATTATTGGAAAAGGAATTTAAGAGAATATAACAAAAAAGAAAGGAAAAAGAATTTACGTGTGATCTAAGGTCCGGTAGTGAAAGGGAGTATGTATTTAAGGGTAAAAAACGGTTTATCTTAATTTCCGGCAAAACTATACCTAAGTTGTGCAATGGAAAAAAGCTAAATGGCAAAGCTGTAGGTAATAAAAAGATCTATAACCTATCTATTAACACTTTTTAAATAACCTGTGTGGTGGGCTTTTTGTTTGTTGAAATCTCTACTTTCAAAGCCCACCGAATTTTTCAAAAAGCAGATTAGCAGAGTATTGACGGGAGAATTTTCGATTGAAAATTAGGGTGCTTTTTAACCGACTTCAAAAAATGGAGGAGGTTCTCAATTCGAACCGTATGTTTTTTTAAAATATGTTTGATACCTCAGAACTTTCGACTGGGTGGATCGATTTTGATGATTCTTTTTTTAGAAAGCTGGTGCTTCCCGTGGGTCCCATTTATTTTGATGACTCTTTTTTAATTTCGTCAAAATCGGTGAAAAGTGCTACATATACACCTCGACGACATTATAATTGCGGGTGAAGACATAAGTCATCACAATGATAATTGATTTCGTGAGTAGCAAAGGTCACTGAAAAAGGAGAAAAAAAAATGTTTATCTAAAAATTAAACCGACTTCAATACTCAAAAGTGTGAAATAACTTATCAAAGTTGGTACCATGAGCAATATTTTGATAGTAGTTACTTTGAACTAGCATGTTACGGACATCGAAAGGTTATATCACACTTTTGAGTGTTGAAGTCGGTTCCATTTTATTTTAGATATTAAGTAAAAATAAGATGTAAAATAAATATTTTAAATAAAAAAATACAGTGTGTTTCGGACTTTAAAAGTTAAGTTACCGAATTCAGTGAAAAACAATTTTTTTTTTCTTAATAGACAAAATTAAAAAAACAAAATCTGGTTACATGAATTTTTCGCACTTTCCGCACGCTAATCTGGCTTAAAATTAGTTATCTACAGAACTGATGGTGGGGTTCTTTCCTGTACAGGCCTAGCTACCCTCCACCACAAATTTGAATAACTATCACCAAACCACATCGCGTGTTCCGTCCGCTGTCCGTGAGATCCAGTACATCCTAGGTCTACCGCCATCCGCTATCCGCCATCCGCTATCCGCCGATGACTACATGGTCACTAAATGTAAAGTGATATAGGTCATTCATTCATTCATCGTATCCATAGGACGTCCACTGCTGGACATATGCCTCCCCATATAAGGGGGATTTACTAATACTTTTTTTTTGGGTTTGCGAGCGCAGTATGGTTTCCTATCCTCAAAAGGCGCTGCTGTCCAGCTCCTGGTAGGTACGCGATGCCTTAGCCGACTCTTACGGCACCCGCGGGAAGAGATGGGGGAGGTACTATTCTAGGCCGGTACCACCACGGCCCTATATACGTACGTGATACTATGTACCTACATATTTGTTAAATTAAAACATCAATAAAATTTAAACAAACTAAGTATATAAAATAAAAATATGTGATTATAAATTCTGAACCTTTTTTGAATTAATTATGATAGCTCGTCAATAAAAACTTAGATAACTCATTTCTAGCAAATATTTGACTGGCGTAAGTATGAGAGTTCAACAGAAGTTTGCCTAAAGATTCAAAACGTAAGCCATGAGCTTCCAAACTCCGCCCTGGGTGAAATCTAAGCTTAGCTTGAATCAACAGGATTAGGGGCCCGTCGTAAAGATGCCTTAGTGAAATTGAATCCCGTAAAACAGAACTGTTTTCGCCCCGCTATGGCCTGTTTACTTAACCTTTTTTCGTCTCTCATGAAGCGCACTTTGCCTTTGTGATTTAAATCGATTAACTAGGTAAAACAACACATTCAGCAGTCACAAGTTGATGGGTGACTGAAAGTAAAATTTTCAAAGAATCGATAAGTTTTTGTGATTCAGAGGTAACTTCCAGACACCAGTCCCACGGTTTATTTTTTTTATTTTCTACTGTTTATCTAGCGTTTGACAACTATCTCACTAATCTTGATGGTCAGTGACGATGTGGTCGAAGATGTTATCACGCTAGAATGCTTACTGGCTCTCAAGGACTGCTGCCTGAACACATTAAGTGGTATTATGAGCCCGCTAAAAGTTAAGGATTAAATTATGCTTATAAAAAAAAATCATCCATACTATTGGTAGGTAGTTTTGTTGGCGACTTTTATAACACATCGTAATGGTATAGGTATTAAGTTTTTCTTCCACTAAGGTTAATTTGTATCATTTCTGTAAGAAAAAGAAAATATTTTCAAAGGACCTGGAAACTCAGGTAGACTGTAGGTATCAAAATATATGCACCTGCCGGTTGAAAAGGACGATTTCAGACTTCCAAGCTTGTATCAATGA
The DNA here is from genome assembly GCA_934044485.1 of Apeira syringaria. NCBI lineage: Eukaryota > Metazoa > Arthropoda > Insecta > Lepidoptera > Geometridae > Apeira > Apeira syringaria. The sequence continues at coordinate 9,571,648 of OW203670.1, read as the reverse complement.
TATTAATATGTTTATATGAGGTAGATGTCGCACAAGCGCGCGGAAACTGAGGCGGCAAAATTAAGTCAATTGTAGTAACTTTCATTGCGACGCGTATTTCAAGCGCAAGTCTAAACATATAGCTATCCTTTTCTATATTATTTGTACCGTATTATCTGTCGCAGTAAGCATGTTTATGTCGTAAAGGAACAAAATCTGAGCACCACGCAGTATGAATATACGTCATCTTTAGTAAAACATCATTGGCTTGTGTAACGAAAATATGAACCGTATCTAATACTGTCTCGAGCCGCGCGATGGTAAAAGCGACAAAATGGATAAGGTCAAAATACTGCTCAACTGGCCAAGTGGCCAAGGAAATTAATGGTGGGATGGTATGTGACTCAACCCTTTCTGTCAAAGAAATTTCTTCTATTAGACAAAAAAACGTGGCCATTGAGGGTTGACACATTTGCACCCTTTGAGTTGCCGGTCTACTTGTTGGTCTACGGTAAGGTTGGAGTTTTCAGAACTGAGGACCGGAATAAAAGAAAGGAATATGTGTGCAAAATTAAAATTTTTTTGGTATTATTGCGACAGGGACACGACCAAATACTGCAATGCTACACACGCTTAAAGGATTATCTTCAGCTATTAAAGCAGAACAGTTTTCACCCCGTGTTCTGTAGTATAGAGGGATAGCATTCGTTATGGAATGCGTATTAGGTATACAGAGGGTGGTAAAGTGGTTATGAATATTGTAACTGTTTGGTGTGATTCTGCGTCCTTAAAATACAGTTTAATTTGTGTCTTTCAGAGAAATATTTAGCTTCCAGCAACTGAGGAGTTAACGAAGCGAACCTATTAGTACCTACGTGTAATTATAGTTAGATATGTACCTACATAAGATTTCTAGAAAAGTGGATACCTGAATATGTCAATTGAAACGCGTGTAAAATTCGGAGTTAATGTCTTTTTCTTCTTTTTCCACACGTTCTTCTATGAATCTGATTAAACTATTCCACAACATCAATTGTTCACGGCAGGCAAATGGTAAAATAACGTCGTACCAAGTAGTAAATAACCATAAAACTGTATTCCGGTCATAAATAATACATATTGAATTTATTAAATTCTAATTATTAAGATTTTAATTGCTAATTTTCATTTTTATTAATATCCGTAGACATCTAGAAAAATTCTACGTGATTAATTGCTTGTGACATCAGCCGTGCCGTGGTGGTACCGGCCTAGAATTGTACCTACTCCCCCATCTCTTCCCGCGGGTGCCGTAAGAGCCGGCTAAGGGACCACGTACCAGAAGGTGGACAGCAGCGCCTTCTGAGGATTGAAAATCATACTGCGCTCGCCAACTCGCATTGGCAAATTGCCCCTCTATATATAGGAGGCATATGTCCAGCAGTGGACGCCCCATGCCTGAGAGAGAGAGACGTCAGCCATAAAATGCCCACTGCTGGACATATGCCTTCGTCATACATTTCCACAAGGACCAGATGGAAGCGGCCTGCATCTAACCTTTACCTGCGATCTGTGTCAAGTCGTCTGTCCACTTTGTCAGTGGCCATCTTTTGCTGCTCTTGCCAGTCCGGGATTTCTATTCAAGAAACTTTCGACCCCATCGGCCATCGGTTCTTCGAGCTATGTACCCTGCCACGTGTAGGTACCACCACTTCAACTTGCTAATCTGCTGGGTTATGTTGTTGACTTTCGTTCTTCTACGGATCTCCTCATTACTGAATCGATTGCGTAGAATCCCCATCCGCTCTTTTCATAGTTCGTTGTACGACTTTGAGCCTGGTCACGAGGCCCATAGTCAGAGACCGCGTTTCAGGTCCGTAAGTCATCACTATTAACACACTCGTGACACACAAGAAGTTAATAAAGCATGAATGTGTATAACTTACCTCCTAAAGCTGTCGCTGTGAGATTATTGAGCATGGCCTCAAAAGGCCAACCTTGGCCACCCCCTATTTCGACATCCTTCCTCCCACTTAAGCACAAAACTATCCAAAATATTTCTTTGAACACAGAACTGTTCTTACAACTATGGTATCACTAGGTTTCAGTACACTTTTACAAGAAAAACAGTTTTTATTGTCACACTAATTTTTATGCAACGCGCGCACTGTTATCATTTTGAAAATTTAGAACTTAAGGCGCTTTCTCAAGTCTGACGTCTGAAAAAATCCATAGACACACCCACGTCACGTCAAAAAGGACGAAATCCCAGCGAAAACCCGCCTTAATACAAAATAATTAGCGCTTTATTAAACCCAATTAGTTTTAATTACGACTCCGTTCAAACTTATTTACACACTTAATTTTTGTTATAAAATTAATATAACCCGTTTAGTATCAATTTGTATAAATTTGCAGTTTGATTGGTTCGCCCTTAAAATGATCGTTTAATGTGGAAACCGACCGACGACTGGTACAAAAACAGATAGTGTTCACATTGTTGCCGACTCTGACCGTAGCAGCCCTACCAGAAAACATCCAGCTATCCCTTTCCAACCCTTACCAAGCCTCTCATCTCCTCTCTCGCTCAACAGACTTGCATCAGTAATGGACGCTTACATTTTGTTTACGTTCGATTTGAACAAACGAATAATCTATTATTTCATTCGTGCACGTATTATTGATACGGCCTTTCGCGTTCATACAATATTCATGTCTCCACAATTCTATATTCGTCTCTTTTCGACTCCTATACCTATCTTTAAAGGATAGTCGTTTTGTCTTTGTCTAGCGAAGGTTTTGGATATCGAACGCATTCCGTTCCGTTGCTCCCCGTCCAATCAGAGCGTAGAGAAATCACTTTGAAAGCGCCCAGGGCTGGCACCCACGTCGCGATATTGAAATATTATTGCTATAGCGAGCGCAGGGCGTTCCGGTCTTTTGTAATGGAAAAAACAAATACAGGCTGTGTGTCCGTGATATAAGTCGCTATAGCTGGAGGTAAATAAGAGTACTTGAATGAGATCCGCTGGAAATATTTCAACTGTACGTTTGGAAACGTCGGCGTTGAGTGCGATTTCTTGTAAAGCCGCCTTAATTTCGGACGCTAGTGAATAAGGAATGCGGGGCCACTTGATAAAATACGAATGGGGACCTTTTATTTTTGTTGCAGCCTTTGTTTTGTAATGGTTTCAGAAGCTATGGATATTTTAGCGTTCTGTGAAATTGTCGTTACTAAAAATATGAGCTTGTAACTAGTATACTTATACTTAGCACTTATACCTACCTACTTTTACTAGGTAGGTACCAAATACAGCTATTTGCCTGGAATCTTTCAGTTACGTTAATTGGAGAATATTTAACGATACGTAGTCATGTTGGTCGATATATTTGAATAAAAATCATACAAATCAGAATTGCTTCCGATGGCCATAAAGTTGGAAATCAGTCGAAAGTTCTAAAAGGGTGAAAAAAAAATACCGCAAAATGGATCCGACTTCAACACTCAAAAGTATGAAATAACTTGTCGAAGTGGGTACCATGCTCACAATATTTTGATAATAGTTACTTTTGAACTATCATGGTACCGACTTCAACAACTGTCATACTTTTTATGAGTGTTGAAGTCGGTACCATTTTTTGGTAAAATTTTTTTAGTCTCCTACTCCTCGCATCGTTTTCCTCAATGTAAGGGTCGTGGTCCCCTCCATGGATCACTTTTCTACGGATGATGCCATCCTACAGGGTTATGCCGACCGCCTCGGGATCGGGTTCGGGAAGTTCCGTCAAAGTACAATTTTATTGGAGTCTTTTGGCAAAATTATCCGAAAGACATTTATCACATCATTAAGGGTCGCCGTGGCGCAGTAGTTAGTCTCAGAGACATTACTTCTGTGTGTCCGGGACTCTGGGTTCGAATCCCGGCAGGGGAAAACATTTGTGCGATGAGTGTAGGTGTTTGTCCCGGGTCTTGCATGTTTGTGTGCTGTGATTGTGTGTGTCAAAGCCTCCCGCGATACAGGGAATCCTAGTGCGAGAGTATGAGTGTGATAAAAAAACATCACACACATTAATGGCTTTAACTATAAATGCTTATTTTTTAAATAAATTATACATAAAAATAATCAAAATTTAGCGACGTCTTGTCTACTCCCAAACACAGCAGCACTGGTTTCCGTGGCTGTTTCAAATATAATGGTTCAAAAATTTGGAATAATCTTCTACCACCTTTGAGAACACAAATATTAAATTATAACCTGTTTAAAAAAAAACCAAAGAAAATTCTTCTGGATCGCCAAAAACATAATTTTGAAACAGCCTTTAAAACCACCACAAGACCATAATTAAAAGTTATAAAGTCACACTTAAAGTAACCTGGACTACACACAATCTCACAGTTTTTACACACCAAACACACTCACCAACACACACGGATATACACACGCCAACGCACACACGCAAACACACACACAAATACGCATAAACGTGTAGATAGTGCCTCTTCACTCCACTCTTTTCCATACTGCCTACAACTTAATGTATGTAATTAATGCTTGCAAAATATTTCAAATAAAAACAGTTTTTATATGTCAAAGGATGAACTTGTTACTTGTTTCTGTTACGGTAAAAAATTTTTTAGAATAATTTGTTGTGTAATCCACTTTTATTTCTTGTACCTATACTTATTCTCGAATACCATCAAATCGAGCGGGGTTATTCTGAACAACAGCGCAGCGTGCACATGTCAATGCGAACGCTGCACATGCTGATCATAATCCTATTGCCTAGAAATTATATTTATGTAAATTTGTATTTGGCCGTGGTAGTACCGGCCTAGAATAGTACTCCCCCATCTCTTCCCGCGGGTGCCGTAAGAGTCGGCTAAGGGACCACGTACCAGAAGGTGGGCAGCAGCACCTTCTGAGGATTGGAAATCATACTGCGCTCGCCAACCCGCCTGCCAAGCGTGGCGAGTATTGGCAAATCCCCCCTATATGGGGGAGGCTTCTGTCCAGCAGTGGACGCACATGGCTGAGAGAACAAGAAATTTGTATTCAGACTGTGTGTTATGTATTTTTATCTATGGCAATAAAGTATTTTTTTTATCTTTTTTATTTTATCTTACTCATTTTGCTTAATGGCAATACCTTTACGGTCTTTTCGTACAATGAGGACGAAAAGACCGTAAAGGTCCCGTTTTCTATAAAGCAGAAAAATCAAAAGCATATGCTATAATTATGAATTTTCAACAAAAAATATGCCGCTCTAATTGTAGTTACACGAAATTTCCGCCAAGAGCTACAAGAGCACAGTAATTGTACCTTAAGTATTGCTACGACATGTGTGGATTGTTATATAATTATTTACCTAAAGAAATACGAAACTTGCCGTTGAACAGATTTTATAGGAAATTAAAGAAAATATTCTAAAGAAAACTGTTGGAAAAATGTTTCTATTCAGTACAGGATTTACAACGAAATCATATCTCTCTCTATCTCTCTATATCTGTTGGAACGAAAACGAAGGCATACCGTTTTATTTACAGAAATTGTATAAAATTTTCGCACAAACTTTCGCATTCAATGATATTATATGTGTATATGAGGTAGATGTCGCACAAGCGCGCGGAAACTGAGGCGGAAAAATTAAGTCAAATGTAGTAATTTTCATTATAACGCGTATTTCAAGCGCAATCTAAACATATAGCTATCCTTTTCTATATTATTTGTACCGTATTATCTGTCGCAGTAAGCATGTTTATGTCGTAAAGGAACAAAATCAGAGCACCGGCACCGCGCAGTATGAATATACGTCATCTTTAGTAAAACATCATTGTTCGCATTCATATAATTAATGTGATATGACACCTCAAGTCTATATAATGAGCACCCTTTGCCACGTCCACAAAACAATATCGATTTGACAATATGGGTAGGTAGGTACAAGTAAATAGTACTTTGGTAATACCTAATGGGAATGTACTTAGGAAAGAATTTCATAAAGTTGCAATATTGAACGTAGCCTGCGCGAAGAATGTATCTTCACATTTGGAACGCATTGGATCTGAAATGTACAGGTTGTTGCAAAATTAAAAATTACGTATTTTGATTTGGAGTGACTTTTGATGATATCAAATGTCTCTCAGAAATCAAGTACCTGTATGAATTTCTATAGCCATGTGACAATCGAGTTCTAAAAAGGAAGATAATTTCAATTCATTGAAACTATTTTAAGCATGTTCCAGAGAATTCAAGGCGCCTATGAACCAGTTTGGAAAACGCTTTTTTATTTGTAATTAAGTATTGGATATAGGTACTAATCAGATGGTCTCATGACCTCTCACGACATGTTAGGATCCGATGACAGGGTCGTGTAGAAATTTACTACGAAATTTATTACGATATTTGCAAAAAAATTATTAAGTGTCCTTAATTCCACATCCTATATAACAATTACGTGCGCTTCAGGCCCACTTCACTCCCCTCGCTTCAGCGGGTAGGAGGCGAGGGGAAAGTGGGGAGAGGTTGGCAGAGGAATGTAATTTAAAAATCTACTTGTACCGTCTGCAATATTGTGTTGCTGAATACTTTGTTCCCATTTTAATAACATTTAAAAAGCGTGTTTTTACACATGTACGTACGTAACCATTGAGGAAAGAAAAAAAATGACGCGACAGGTATGAGGCGGCAGTAGCTATATTAAAATAAAACACTAATAACTAATTACAATACTGCAGCAACTACAATAATGCAATCCACTAGCTACTGGTAGCCTATAGATAACTCAAATGTTCTAACCCGCTACCGGCTGGCAGCATGCTCAGAATGCTAGCAGCATTGCCACGTTGAATTGCAATGCTGATTCGTTGAGCCAAATATGTGCCAGCATTTTGGTCACGCGTCGCATCGATCAAACGCTCTGATAAATTTTGGAAAATCCGATGAGCTCCAGGTCCCCACGGGCCCAATGTCTCGACCCCAAAAGGTTCAAATAGGTAGGTGTAACCACTACCTAGGTTAACATATTTTCGCCGTTTCAATTGCTCAATTCAATTGTAGCTATATTAAAAGGTACTATACTGAGTTTTTTCTTGTTTCACATGAAAGGATCCGGAGCGTCTCGTGGAAAAGATGAACTCCCGCCCGGTGTTCAGGACTTCAGGAGCTCAACCTTTCTAGCGCTTTCCACCCCAAACGGTTCAACTCAAATGGTTTACCACTAAGAACATTTTATCGATTTTTTATTTTAGTTATTATAAGTTTGCGTTTGACAACTGTCTCACCTGATGTTAGGTGATGACGTGGTCTAGGATTTAGCACGCAAACCTAGAAGGTACCTATTCACTATTTAATTCTTGACAATAGGTAGGTATACTTACTATTCTTAATGCTAGAACAATTTTATTTGGTTGTGGGTAGTTTTAAACAACAAAAATAGCAAGAAAGTGTTGTTTTTAAAATGCGCACATTAAACGGACTTTCAAAAAAGACACGGTTCTCAATTCAATTGCTCTTTTTTAATTATTTGTGAACACATAAAACCGTCAGTTGTAAACTGATAAAAAAAAATGTTTTGGATACAATATACATTCAGAAGTTAGTAGCTACCTACTCATTTCTCTTGAGTTTGACGAAACTGTTGACTATTTTCTACAGATAATTAATTTGATAATATATTTTAGTCAATAATTTAGTTTGTAGTTTTATTTAGATTATTCCAATTAAGTTTGTTAAGTTAGACCTATATTGTTTTTTTTTACTAAATAAATATTTATAAAAAAAGTTGTTTTTCCTTAATTTTTAACAAATTAATGGAAGTGCTCTGCTCACAAATAAGTAAAGAGTCGGTGTTTATACTAAGTAAATATTTAATTTATCTGCACCACTTTAGATCGTCTGATAGATTAACATAATATTGATTACAGAAACTAACTTATCTATGCTTATAGAGAAGGGTGTGGCGATAAATTTAGGCTCCGTGTCCGTAAGACGGTTCATATCATCGACATTTTCTTCAAAGTAGAAAAGTATTTTTACTGCCACTAAAATCTAGGTATGCAAACAAATAATAAAACATAAAAACGCCATTAATACAAAGCAGAGGCGCTAAGCGATGATTTTTAATAAAAAAATATACCCCCGCATGAATATCTGATATGCCTAAGGGTGTCTGCATCATCCAAAACCACAACGACGTAGGCACCAAAAGTATCATCACAAAATTGAACCACATGACTTTACAATAAAGATCAAAACTAAATATGTCTCACTAACTCTTGCTTTAAATGATGTCATCGACAAAATTAATGCAAAAACCTCTTCAATATCAATCAGTTTAAAGTTGAAATCCGTTTGGCTAATGATATTTGTTAAGGCGAGCTGAGATCGGACATTGTAACGCATAGAGTAAAACCGCGCGCAGTTTATTATAAGTTAATACGTATCCGACTCAGCCCGGTGTAGGCTATACCTTGTAGTGTAATGTGAGCCAAACATCTGAACACGTTATATTTATATAAAATATGTATTATTGATCTGTGAGAGGATAACGGAATTGCTTCGATCAAGAATACAACAGAATTGGTACAATATCTCTAATATATTCCAGCCAATGCGAGAATTGAGCATTTGAAAAGTCTTGCTAGTTTCCTTGTAGCCTTTAAGCATAGCATATTATAATATCAATATCAAAGAAATGTAAATGTAATTGTTATATAATTCATGTTCGAACACAGTAATTGTAAAAATTTTGAGTATTTAATAAACAAATTACGGTAGATTACTATTAGTTAATTGTACTCCGAGCTCCAAGACACAGGCTTTCGCCTAGTTTGGGTCTCAACGCTTAAAATGTTTGTAATACTGTACTCTTTGGGAAATAAAAGTTTATTATTAGTTTATTAGTTTATATATTTTACGAACTACTCATTTAACTTAATTTAACTAAGTTTAACTTTGAACTACATTATTTTGAATTCCGACCTCAAAAGGAGGAGGTACTCAACTTAATTGCATTTCTTAAGGATATATATTCGGAAATCGAGAGTTAAAATAGTCACAAATTAATATCCCATACCCAATCTCATCCCACTAATATTATCGAGCTGAAAGTTTGTGTGTATGTCGTGTGTATTTGACATTTTTGCTAAGACAAAACCTTTTTTTTTTTTTTTTTTTTGTAATAATAATATAATAATAGTAATAATAAATACAATAACATTGGCGTTCAGAGCCCACACTAAGAGTAAATCTTGTGTCGTGGACATCTGTTTCCTTCTGAGACACAATATCCTATATTACGTAGACATTATCATTATTTACATTCTATGTATTTATAATTATATATATAGATTCGTGTGTGTGTGTTTGTGTGTGTGTGTGTGTGTGTGTGTGTGTGTGTGTGTGTGTGCGTGTGTGTGTGTGTGTGTGTGTGTGTTTGAGAATGGGATGTTTATGTGTGTGAACTAGATTGAGGATTTGATGGAGGAGGGGAAGTTTGAAAGATATCATTATATATTATCACGTAGTAAATTTTCAGTCTCTTCATAATTTAGTTTTTTCAACCACCTGGTGATTGCGATTTTAGCTTCTCTTATAGTGTACATTGTTAAATCGGGCATAGCCTTACATGCTTTATTATATATATACGATCCAAGAAAACATTGATTACGTTTGGCAGATTCTGTATTAATTTTGCGACAGGGAAAAACAATGTCTTTTCTGCGTTTATTGGAAGACTGTAATCTTTCCTTTAAAGTTGATTGCTTTTGCTTAGTCAAAAGAAGATTCATAATAAATAATTGGCGAACTGTTAGAACATCACAATCACGGTATAATTTATCGGTTGGAAACATGCGAGTTTTAAACGTAGCGACCTTAAGTACAGCACGTTGAGCACGTTCCAATGTCAGCATATACGTTGGACATGCTCCACCCCAGCATGTATTGCAGTAAGAGAGTATCGACTTACAGAGCACATTATAGACATTTAAAATTAAAGGTCTATCAGCCACTTCACGTAAGTGTTTAAAAATGAAAATTAGCTTTCTCACTCTACCACTAAGTTTATCTATCTGAGGACGCCAACTCATTCTACAGTCTATATATATTCCTAAGTACTTTATACAATTAACACGTTCTAGTTTTGCACACTTGCAGGAGGAAGGATTAGTGCAATTCGAATGTATTGTAATATCAAACCGAGGTACCATCCTGCGTTCGTATGTAAAAGCCATAAACTTAGTTTTAGTAGTATTAAGAGAAAGAGAATGGTGTTTCAACCAGCTTGTAACTATTTTTAGGCCGTCTTCTGCACGAGACCGGGCTTCATCCCAGTTTTTACCCTCAAAGATTAGAGCAGTATCGTCAGCATAAGCAAAAACTTTTCCATGCTTCAAGTCGAGATTACATAAATCGTTTATATATATTGAGAACAAAGTGGGACCCAATACGCTCCCTTGTGGGACGCCAAACGTTATAGGCTTTTCATCAGATGTCATATTTCCAATTTTAGTTTTCTGGGTTCTCCCGTTTAAATAATCCTCCAATAGACGCAAAGTATCACCTCTTATTCCTATACATTCCAACTTACTTATTAGTTTGGGCACAGAGACAGTATCGAACGCCTTGGCAAGGTCTAAAAATACGCCCACCACTTTTTTATGTTTGTCCAACTCACTAACTATATGATTAGTCAAGTTTGTTACCGCAGTTTCTGTAGACCGTCCTGTTCTGAAGCCGTATTGGGAAGGTGAAATTATATTAAATTTTTCTAGATACAGTTTTAAGCGTCTATTTATTATTTTTTCTAAGATTTTTGATATGGATTTTTGGCCTTGCAATGAATATATCTTGATCCATTTTTTATTGTTACCACCTACTTACCGACATCTAACTATACGTACTATATATAGACTAGTACGTATAGTTAGATGTCACAAGTTATAATTATACCAAGGCGACACACTCGTCATTAATTTCAAATAACTGTGCTCTTTATTACCCATATGCGGAAACTTTAAAAAGCTTGTAATGTAACAAACCGACTAGGGCTCACGTGGTAAACACTGGAAAATTACTCTCCGACCAGTTTCGAACTTATTTGCAGTTCTTCATCTGGGAGTTATGATCGTGCCAGGCGGCGAGCGCGCAAAAAGCTTTAAAAAGCTTACATTAACTTATTTACAAATATCCATTAGCATTCCATATAAGCTGTAGTTTTACTAAGAGAATAAAAAAAAAAAAAAAAAAAAATAACAATGTATCCAATTACTACAGATATTTATTTAATTATGTTATACATAATGTGACGATATTAATCTTCTCAAGTAATATATTACCAATCATCAATTTATTTATGCTTATTAAAATTAAAACATTACATTTTTATTACAAAATTGTCAGTGGATAGACATAGGCTTTTCTTCGATGTATATTTTTTTATATATGGAAAAAAAGCCTATGTCCATCCACTGACATTCCAAGACTGACATTATGACTCATTTTCATTTCCCTTCAGCTGCGAATGCCATTTGAATTTTTATTGTATAAACTAACACAGTTCTTTTAAATCGCTCCAGAATTTAACAAAGCCCGCCGGCGATGTACAGGCGACCTAATATATCGTCTACCACCATACGGACATCATAAGACAAGAAGATTTTCCCGTGCATTTTCCATTTTGTATTGAATGTTTCTAATGCTGATCCTTATCGCAACACAGAAGAACACAGAATCTGTGTCAAACCTGCAGACCATGCATTTTATTTTACATAGATACGCACGCACTTTTCTGTGCCTTGCATTATACAATGCAGTGCAAATAACCCCAGTATATTTTCTATTGTAATAAACTTACACGGTTTTTAACTTCGTCGCCCCTAACTGGTATCTCTGTAGGGAAATGAACCCGCATTACGTACCTCATTTCGCTTTCATTTATCGTAAGGAACGAAATGCTTCCCGCGACACAGAGAATCCTAGTGCGGGGATGTGAAGTGTGAGAAAAAAAAAGTATCAGGACACACAAAAAATCCACATTACTAATAATGTTTTTGGTGTTAACACTAAGATTTCTTTTTTAAATCTAAATTAATTCTTTTTTTACGTCCATGACCCCCTCTCCACACTTGACAGTAGTTGTAAGTACTTAATACAAATATGTTTATTGTTCCTTAATTTGGTACAAGTAAATAAAGCACACAAAGAAAATACATGGGTACAACTAAAATATGTCAAATCGCACACTAGAATACCCTGTGTTGTGGGTGGACTAGTCTCTTCGGAAGTTAAGAAATTTTAGATAGGCAAGTTAAGTCTTTGTGTTGTAGAAATAGTTTAATACAGAAAAAATATCCTACACACTCAAAATGTAAATAGGAATAAGTTAAACAAAAGGAAAAAAAATCTGGTACAAAGTTACCTATTCAATAAATAAACAACACATTCAATAAAATTTATCCGTTCGACACTTATAAACATAGCTCAAGAAAATATGTAGGTACATACATAATTATTATAATAGGCAAAGTTTTGTAAAATAAAATATTTGTATTTGTAGTCTGCCACATATTCAAGAGATTAAGGTTTTAGTATACACAGCGCTAGTAGTGTTACCATGACTTCAACATACAAATAGGCCCGACAGCAATACGGGCGGCGCTCGACTACAAATCGTATCCGAAGCCAACTCGCAATTTTTCCCTAAACCCAGGGCTAAGCTCCGCCCGACCAGTAAACATTAGGGATGGGAGCACGTATTCTGATAAAACATGACAGTTCAGTATCGGCAATTCGGAACTACGAATGAAATACACATTCATCATCATCACCCCAGCCATAAGACGCCCTGCTAGATATTGATTTTCTCTCATTGATTTTCACAAGGACCGGTTTGAAGCGGCCCTCATTCAGCCCTTACCTGTGATTATAGACAGGTCGTCTGTCCACCTTGTCGGTGGCCGTCCTATATTATGCTGCGCTTGCCAGTCCGTGGTCTCCATTTCAGACTCCAATGACCATCTGTTCTTCGATCTATGTGCCCTGCGCCCACTGCCTCTTCAACTTGCTAATCCGCTGTACTGTGTTGGTGACTTTCGTTCGTGTAAGGATCTCCTCATTTGTGATTCGATCACGTAGAGAAACTTCTAGAATAGCCCTCTCCATAGCTCGTTGTGCGACTTTGAGCTCGCATACAAGGCCCATGGTCAGAGACAAGAGAAATATGTATGAAAATATGAGAGAAATACGTCGACCACGTGAATTCATCTTCATCATCATCATCACAGCCATATGACCTCCCCTGCTGGACATAGGCGCTGTCAGCGCTAGCCTCACTAGGCGGTGCGCCTTGTGCTGTGTTTGTGCTTGTTTGTTTCATTCCAATATTACCTGTTTAGTTCCTGATTAGGTAGATAAATCACAGTAACTCCTAACATAGCAGTAAATCCTAATACCTCGGCTGAGTCATGCTTAGACATACAGTATTCAAAACTATTAGTAATTATATTTATTTGTTTAAAAATGAAAATAAAGAATGAGTTTAATCTTTTATTTTCTAACTACCAACAGTATAATTTTTCTTTTAATCTAACACATGCATGTATCTGTGATCACTTGATCAGACGAGAAAAGAACGCTTATACTAAGAACCAGACATATTTATCGACTAAAAAGAATTCGTAAAATGAGCATTACCCCATCCCTATAGTAAGCGCTCGCTAGCATACAAACGGCGCATAACTAGCACCGAACAAACATATTTCAAACTGTATTAAAGCCTGATTTATAAAACGGCTTTATTTCCACGAGAAATGGGGAAAAAATTCGCGATGGCAGCACCCATGTTTTTTATGATCGCGCCAAATGGAGGATTAGGATGGTCAAGTTTATTTTGGACTACATTTATGACAAGATTAAGGATAGGCCAATTGGTTAAAGAGAGTTTAGGGGATTATTATTTAAGAATGTACACGAGTAGCTTACTCGTCAACAATACCTACATGAAATACTCAGATGGTAAATACCCTAAATATAATGAAAATTCGTGTATTACGAGTAGTAACCGCATATCCGATTAAAACGATTATTATGTAGATGGTTTGATTAATATTTCATAGTAGGTATTGTAATATATTATTTATAGTTTTAATAATAAGAATTTAATATTTTCAGTTCATATACATATCTGCAGGACGTCCACTGGACATATGCCTCTCCCAATGACCTTTCCACGATGACTAGATGGAAGCGGCTTGCTAGAATAATAAATTATAAAGAAGGATGGCAGACTCCCATACATTTGCAGCCTAGAAGAAAGAAGCCGCGTTCATGAATGATACTTATACGTATTGATAGAGCAATAAATATATTGTATATTCTATCATTTTCTTCGAAGTTGGGAGTAAACAGTTATCACGGAAAATCATCTGTATCAGTATGCTAACTACACGTTCATATGCGAACCATTCTATGCATCGCCATCCATGTATAGCATCGTTGACAGAGAAGGCAATATAGCATAGTTTGCGATACAGATACAGATCACTATATTCTAGAATATACTAGGCATGGCTGTGTTTATGAATGCAGTCCGGGTCTACAGAACAGCTGAGTACAGATTATTGAGTAACATTATCAATTAATTTCAGAGCGTAAGTATTCTAACGCAACAAACATATGGGAACTATAGGGTGCGTTCGAAAAATACAAAAACCACATCGGATATTTTCAATAAAATAAAATAAGAGTGCTTTTGATTCCCAACTTTATACATAATGCAAATTATTCACGGAATCCACAAAAATATGATCTAAATTTTCATAGATAAATGATACATGAACGACTTGTTTCGTTTTTCGGCAGCTCCTTTATATAAACCAGCGCCTAGGGTAGTTTAAACTCCAAAAGTAAGTAAAGGGCGGTACCCACTATGCACGCGGGTCAGCCACGCGCCGATGACGCGGGACAGGTGATGCACGCTCACTACATCATCTGTGGGTCGATCAAGTTCTTTGCACTTGGACCCAAATTAAAAAGTATAATCGTAAGTACTTACTTATGTAATTCTATCTAGGTGAAAAAAAATATTTTATAGCAAAATTCAATATCAATATCAAGGCTGTATTTTACAGAAAATATTTTGTCAAAAACATAAAATACTACTGATAATCAACCAATGAAAAAAATGAAGCGTTTATTTCTTTTTTGTCTCAAACAAGAGCTGCCGAAAACAATAGACAGTTTGTATTGAATATTGTTGTGATTACCGGGCAGGATACATTTAATTATAATAGAACGTTAAGGTCGTTAGCAGTAGCTTTAAATTCAGAATCTGCTCATTATAGTTCGGTGGCATTAAATGCACTTTTGTTCTATATAGGTAATTTTAGATACTATACGTCTATATTACTTTATATTGTAATAAAACGCTAGGGAGCTTAGCGTTACAGTGTTTTATCAGAACCAAAAAAATTTACCAAAAAATGGATCTTACTTCGACACTCAAAAGTGTGAAATAACTTGTCGAAATCGGTACCATGATAGTTAAAAAGAAACTATTATAAGAATATTGTGCACAAAACTTGACAAAAAATGGTAAGAATGTTTATTGGCGAGTTGTTGATAAGCAATGGGATTGTATGTATGGATCTTGGGATATATACCTATATGGATAGGAATATATTCTTGATCTATTTTATATAAACCTGTGGCAGTGGCGCAGTGGTCAGTGTCAGTGACATGGACTTCTGTGTCTCCGGGACCCTGGTTTTGATTGCCGGCAGGGGCAAACCTTTGTGCAATGAGGATTCTTCCCAGGTCTTGGGTGTTCGTATATGAGTCTATGCCTCCCGCGACACAGGGAATCCTAGTGTGGGGATTTGAATGAGATAAATAAAAATAAAAATGTAAATTACCAAGTTAATAAAATAATAATAAATAAAATACTTTTATACAACTCGCTTTGAAATTGGAACCAATTGAAGCAAACACAATATCATAAAGGCAAAGGTGCGTTTAATAGCAACTTGATTGATGTTTATTACAAGAGGGTTACTGTACTATTCGACCTCTATGCACCAACATATTGATACCCATTCCAAACACAATTAAACGTCTTTATTTGTATATCCATAGAGGTTAGTTTACCGGGATGTTTAATTAATTTCACAGCGTCGACAGCTTTGCAATTTATCAAAGGTATTGTCTACGTATCTACCTTTATTGGAGTTGGAATTTCTCGTGTGAATAGAGTATTTAATTATAGAACATTGCGTTTGATTTGATTTCGTTTGACGTATGGAATTTTTATTGCTATCTCGAATGCAATTTCAAAACGAATGTTGCCATTTTGAGTATAATGAAACTGACATAGGAGCGTGCTTGAGTTCTTTGTAAAACTATGATTTAATTTTAGAGACAACAAAACACCATCACTCCGAGTTCCAAAAAAGAACGAGGTATTCGGTTCAGTACATTTTTTAAAATTTTTATTATCTCGGATACCTCTCTTTTGTGGTGTGTGGGAAAAGTAGTGGATGTCGATTTATTTAGTTTTTAACCGACTTCAAAAAAAAGTTTCCCAATTCTACCTGAATAAGTTTTTTTTTATGTTTTCTCAGAACTTTCGAATGGGTGAACTGATTCTAATGATTCTTTTTTATATAGAAGCTGGTGTCGTCGACGTATACGTAGCATTTTTCAGTTATTAGAGTGTAACTCGAAAACCGCTCGATCGATTTTGATGAAATTTAAATGGAACTACAGGAGACGCACCAGCTTTCAAATAATAAAAACGATTAAAATCGGTTCACCCAGTCGAAAGTTACGCGGTAACGAACATAAAAATAGAAAAAAAAAAGCATACGGGTCGAATTGAGAACCTCCTCCATTTTTTGAAGTCGGTTACAAAGACAACAAAAACGCAGCCATCCCCTACAATTTAACACTAACATTAACAAAGTTCCCTATGATTAAAGAATTAGGTACTGTCGGCACCACACGACTCTATTTGACATTGACAGCGTGTACCGACCATTAATTCATGGACGAAGCCCGGGGCGATCACTGCAGTTCAAAATTTGGTTATTTGGGGTGAAAATTACATTGTTTTGGTAATAGGTGCAGCTTGTAGGCAAGAGCTTGTCTGGGCGCGTACCACCGCTCTTTGCTGAAAATCATCTGCTTAGACACATAATATCTAGGATAGGTCCTTGTTACATTTTAGGCCGCCTAGAATGTTCTTAATGAAATAAACTATAACATTTCTGTGATTAGCATAGTTTGTTTTCGGGTCTTGGATGTTTGTGTAATGTGAGGTGTGTGTCCATACCTCCCGCGACAAAGGGTATCCTAGTGCGGGGGTATGAGCGTGAATGAATTAAAAAACAATTAATCTCTAAATCATAAAATGAATATGATGTTGTAATGCTGCATTTTAAAAAAATACTTAGGTATTATGTATATGCATGCAAAATTTAAATAAGGTCTTATTTCGAGCTTTATAGAGCTGATGAAATCTATCTTACTACATAAAAAAACTAAAACGCCCGTTAATTCGTGAACCATGACATGCAATATCCAAACATGCAATAAAGGCGCGTCTACATCGCCCGCTGCGACCGCGCGTTAACGACCTGCGAACAGGCGCGTTACAATAAACTTTACAATAATAAATAGATATTACCGATTTAGAGGATTAAGC
This sequence comes from Apeira syringaria, assembly GCA_934044485.1. Lineage (NCBI taxonomy): Eukaryota > Metazoa > Arthropoda > Insecta > Lepidoptera > Geometridae > Apeira > Apeira syringaria. The sequence continues at coordinate 9,553,990 of OW203670.1, read as the reverse complement.
TGACGGAGCGCGTGGACGACACGTGCGCGTCGCGTGGGCGTAGTTTAGTTACAGTGTGTACGTAGCTTTATAATGGTTCATATTAGTTGTTTGCGCTGGATGAGTTGATTGATAACCTTATTGCGATGATCAAGGTGTGATGGGAACTGTTTTAACTGACTTCTAAAAAGAAGGAGATTCTCTATTCTGTTGTTTGTGAACGGATTTTGACAATCAACAAGATATAGTTTCACATTGGTTTCATAAGAGTGTCAGTAAATCGGTTCGTTATTTTTAATCGAATTAAAAAAAAGAAGGAGGTTCTCAATTTGACCCGTATGTTTTTTATCTTTGTTACCTCAGAACTTTCGACTGGGTGAACCGATTTTGATCGTTCTTTTTAAGCTGGTGCTCCCCGTGTGGTCCCATTTTAATTTCATTAAAATTGGTCAAGCGGATTTTGAGTTACATTCCAAGAACTGAAAAGTGCTACGCGTACTTCGATGATGTTAGTTGCGGGTGGTGAACATACACAATGACAATTGATCCCGTGAGTAGCAAAGGTCACTAATAAGGGTGAAAAAAAATTCAAAAAATGGAACCATGAGCAAAATATTTTCATATGTTACTTTTGAACTATCATCAATCTTGTACTCAGTTTGGAAACTTTTGGTATGGTTTGGCTGTTTTACAGACAATTAATGACGTAAGCAAAGAACATCGGTCCCGGGTTCGATTCCTGGACAGGTCAAACATTTGTGTGCACATGTCTGTTTGACCTGTGTCTGGGTGTGTAGGTATATGTATATATATATATATATATATCAGTCATCAGGTTACCATAGCACAGGCTCTGCCTAGTTTGGGACCTGAAGACCTTGTGTGAATTTTAATAAATATAAAAAATATAAAAAATATAACAAAATATTAAAAACATGTTTTTTTTAATTTCATTTGTATAGTTACGGTTGGATATAAAATAATGAAAAACGTAACGAATTCTTTCTGTTCCACGCTGTACTTTACTGAATCCAATAGGTACCTAATACGCCGGAGTCTACGTCAGGCTGTTGTATCAGATCAAGATGGCTGGCAGATACCTACGTCTTAATTGAGATACGCCCTTGATCAATATACATCAAAACATACGGGAGTATGTATGGGGACCTATATCGTGAAATTCTTTGTTGGAATGTTTTTTACTAGAAAATTGTGTTAAATGCAATGATGTTTTACTAAAGATGACGTATATTCATACTGCGCGGTGCTCAGATTTTGTTCCTTTACGACATAAACATGCTTACTGCGACAGATAATACGGTACAAATAATATAGAAAAGGATACGGACTGACTGATATTTATACTGATAAGGATAGCTATATGTTTAGACTTGCGCTTGAAATACGCGTCATAATGAAAATTACTACAATTGACTTAATTTTGCTGCCTCAGTTTCCGCGCGCTTGTGCGACATCTACCTCATATAAACAAATAATATCATTGGTTAAATGTAATTATTAATTAATTAGTGAAGATGTGTGTTGGACTAAAAGCTAAACTATGGATGAAAGCGTCTTAAGCTTAAACTAAGTTTTTTATGAAACAAGGATATTTGGACATAAAAACTTAAAGAGAATATAAGATCAACGTCTGCGGGAAAATGGCGTCGCATATGTCTATGTATTTGTCAGTGTTGTGTGTTTTGTGTTTCATTTGCGAATTCATGTGTGAAGAGAGCTATTGGTTTGTTGCGAAAATTCTTCCTTCAATTTTCATTGACTTTTCGAGTAATATATATACACAAAAATACTAATTATAAAAATACAAAACTAATAGCACCCCGCGGTTCCACCCGCGTGGATTACGTTTTTCCCGCTACCTTAATTATCCCACAGGAACTATACTTTTTCCGGGATGAAAGTAGCCTATGTGTTAATCCAAAGCTTAAACTATCTCCATACCTAATTTCATCGAAATCGGTGTAACCGTTTGAGCGTGAAGAGTAACAAACATTTTTGATTGGAAATTCTCGTGAGTTTGACACCTTAATATATATATGTGGTATCCGGCTTTACTCGAAACCTAGGTCAAAACTTCGACTATAAACGTGAGTAAAGCCGGATACCACATATATATAATATAGTAACAAACATACACGCAAACTTTCGCATTTATAATATAAGTGGGAGGGATAGGATACGTTAATTTTATGTTTTGACCCGTCTGACCACTATTTAAAAGAAAAAAAAAAATTTATAGAACCGACTTCAACACTCACAATTGTGAAATAACTTGTTGAACTATCAAATTTTATGTCACTTTAAGGGTTTGTTAAATTTTACGGGGTTTTTGGAACGCGCGGCTGCATACGTAATGTTCTCCAGTATGATTTCACTTCTATTTCCGATATCCGTGATAGTACATAAACTTAACCATGGCAACATTGTGATCTTAATCAACTTGTACTATGAGATATGATGAGAATCAAGCGGCCTATTTGGAAGTGGACAGCATTGCTAACTTTTTCTTAGGCGTATGAAATCTAGTATCTTATTTTTATGTTAGGTTACTCCGTGGTATGGATGATGTTAAAATAAACCGGTTACACTCCAAAAGTGCCGGCAGAAGTGAAAACTTAAACTTTGATGATGATGATAATGTATAGTAGTCTATGTGTTATTACGAGACTTGAAGTATTTACATACCAAAATTCATCAAAATACGGTCAGCTGTTCTGGCGTGATTAAGTAACAAACATCCATCCAAACTTTCAGATTTATAATATTAGAATATACACATAGAATTAACATGAAGACTTTTTTTTTGAAACAATGTTATTTTCCCTCCTTATAATATCGGCGTGATCATCATCTCAGCCATAGCCATATGTCCGCTGCTGGACATATGCCTCCCTCATTAATTTCCACAAGGGCCGGTTGGAAGCGGCCCGCATCCAGCCCTTGCCTGTGATCTAAGTCAGGTCGTCTGTCCACCTGGTCGGTGGCCGTCCTATGCTGCGCTTGCCAGACCGTGGTCTCCATTCGAGAACCTTTCGACCCCAACAGTCATCGATTCTTCGAGCTATGTGCCCTGACCACTGCCATTTCAATTTGCTAATCCGCTGGGCCATATCGGTGACTTCTGTTCTTCTACGAATCTCCTCTTTTCTGATTCGATCGCGTAGAGAAACCCCGAGCATAGCCCTCTCCATAACTCGTTATGCGACTCTGAACCTGCTCAGAAGGCCAATAGTCAGGTTAATAAATATGGTTAGTAAAATTAAAATAATTACGTATTAAATTAAATACTGCTGGACATAAGCCTCCCCCATTGATTTCCACGTGGACCGGTTGGAAGCGGTCCGCATCCAGCCCTAGCCTGCGATCTTAGATGTCAAATTGATAATAAAAATAAAGTTAATTCCAAAATTTATGTATACTTCTGTCACATTAATAATATTCTATTTATTTATTTGAGGGCTCCAATAATTCATTCTTCTCCACACACGAAGAGAGAAAAAAAAGAAATACATTTGTTGAACACGAAACTAGAATAAATCCAATAAGTCTTTGCAGCAGCGATGTCATTTGAAAGCATACAATCTGGGTGGCAACTTCCATTACCCAAACCTTTGTTCCATGGTATTAAATTAAAAAAAATATGAATGTTGAATGTGTAACGGACCGGAAGCGGCGCCGGCGCACGGTAGCAGACTGATACTCCACTTAGCGGGTAGATGTGAAAATGGTGTGTGAACTACTCCGTTATGTACAGGATGATGATAAAATCCGGCCGCGAGGACGTGAACTAATTGTGATTCAGTTGTTTTAATAGCACACGTGTAAAGCTGCTGGGCTTCCTGATAAATAAATAAAACGTCCAATACATCTAAAAGACTTCTAACAAAAAGAACATTTATCAAAATTATACGAATCATTTGTTTTATTAACCTTCTACTTGCCGTGAACAAATCTTTTCGTGGAATGATATGAAATGCTATAAAACTACTCATTTAAAAAAAATACGTTACCACGAGCTGTGTATTCTGACTCAGTTTCAAATGCCTTGAATCGCGGAAGTTCCTGAGAAGAAGGAGTAAAAAGAGGATTTTATAATTGTAAAAAGTTTCAATGTGATAAAAAACACCGCAAAAAGCTGGATGAGACCGCTTTTAACCAATGCTTGTTGAGATTACTTAAGATGAATCAGATCCATTCAATCATACAGTAGGTAGATACTGGTGCTAAGGATTCTTTTTTAAATTTTAATTAAAAGGATTGGTTTTTCAATATGCAACTAAATATATAATATATTCTTGACGATCAGAAGTGTATTCAATTTTTAAACGGAAAATACAAAGCGAACTATCAACATTTTTCATTGAAATTAAATAACAAAACGAGATATCACCAAACACGACAACAATTCACGTAGACTCCTAAGCCACGTCTGATGTCTCCGAGTACCCAGGTAGAAGTGTCCAACAGTGGACTAAATAAGGCACGTCCGCTCAGTACGATGTCCCGAAGTAGAATGACTCGTCCAAGCCACTCGCGCCGATGACGTAACATCGGTCGCCCCTTCCACTTGCTACGTCATTGCGTAGACGTCCGATGCCGGCGAGCGCCCGAGTAAAAGTGTGCGCGCTTCGGTTCTGTCTGGCTTATATAGCCAGTCTGCCGCTCGCCCCACTACTACCGCTAGGGGCGTGTAAGACGGCCTCTCCTGACACCCTGACGTCCCCGTCAGGTTCTTCGGGCTTTTTTAGTTAACACAATACACCACAACACATGTTCAGCTGAGAATCGTTTCGTCTGACACAAACTTGGCTTACTGACATACTTATCCACACGCTGGCCCAGCAAATCACTAGGCATGTATCAAAAAATGGAGATGTTCATGTGGCGTGGCTCACAACTCGCGAAGAAGGCCGAACGAAGCACCCGGCAAAGTCCATTCATCGCAGTAGCAGCAGCAGCAGCAGCTGCCAGAGCTCGTGTGCTACGAGACCCCGCCTTCAGCAAACAAGCAGAGAGCAAACACCCAGCGCACATAAGTCGCGCCATAACAGCATGTGTCGTTTTCTATTCTTTCATTCATCACACAATCAAGGCCCTCTGTCACCGATACACTCCAAGCTATATCTATGTCAGCTAAATTTCTTCAATACATTCATCACACACAGCTTACTGCATCAGACACTTTTCAGACCGATTCTAAGATGCATTACGAAATGCCGTCAAACTCTACATAGCCACAATGTCGGGGCTGCAAGTACCACAATGTCGGGGCACGAAATAGCCACAATGTCGGGGCTGCGAGTACCATAATGTCGGGGCACGAAATAGCCACAATGCCGGGGCTGCGAGTACCACAATGTCGGGGCACGAAATAGCCACAATGCCGGGGCTGCGAGTACCACAATGTCGGGGCACGAAATAGCCACAATGCCGGGGCTGCGAGTACCATAATGTCGAGGTACGAAATAGTCACAACGTCAGTGCTGCGGGTACAACAATGTCGAGGTACGAAATAGTCACAAAGTCAGTGCTGCGGGTACCACAATGTCGAGGTATGAAATAGTCACAAAGTCGGTGCTGCGGGTACCACAATGTCGAGGTATGAAATAGTCACAAAGTCGGTGCTGCGGGTACCACAATGTCGAGGTACAAAATAGTCATAAAGTCGGTGCTGCGGGTACCACAATGTCGAGGTACGAAATAGTGACAATGTCGGTGCCCACACCCAATAGGAATGCATCTCTCAGGCCGAAGCTCGCACAACAGGCATTCGTCTGCCAGGCCAGAACCCACACGTATCGAGGATGCGCCAGCCAAGCCAGAGCCCACACGTATCGGGAATGCGTCTGCCAGGCCGAAATTCTGCGAATTATTTCAAATAAATAAACACAAATTGGTCTTTACATCAGTATTGGTAAAACGTCCGCCTTCCTAGGACTCGGCCTACCTGACCTTTACTTATAAGCCTTCCTAATTAGCAACTTTGATCGCTTGGAATAAAATTTAGATTTGTGGGTAAACATTAAAAAATGACTGAGTAAATAATAGTACTCGCTCAATAGAATGTCATATCTGCTTTAATGCCGCATCGGCAGATCTATGCTTTCCAGCTTCAAATGTCAGTAGCCAACAGGACAAACGCACTTATTACAAATAGCACAAACATATGCACCTACTAAACATTTTGAAAAACACAATCACAGTTGTAACACTACAAGAGCGTTTTACTTCCTTGGTATCAATCTCACATACTAGGCGCTATGTGTAATTTTCACGGGAGCTTAAACCAACTTCATTTAACGGCGGTATAAAACTGTGGGTACTTTGAGAATTTATAAACGGTCAGAAATTGCCCAAATTAATTACGCTGTTATTTCACATAACAATCGCATTTAGACAGACTACGCACTGGCTTCACCTGTAATCACAGGAAGCAATAGAGTGCGACAATAGCGTACTTGACGTGATAGTTCGGCATGCAAAACAATTTAGCAAACAAAAATGAATAATCGACTCGTAGTAATATTCAAAACTTAAATTCACACAAACCGTGATATTTCCACTGTAAAACACACAAACAACAGAACAAAGAAAGTAATTAACACGATGTTGTTTGTAATGCGAACTAAAGTTATTCGCAGCTAGAGAGATGGCGAACGATCAAGGTCGCGTGTTTTTAAGCGAATCCCACTTCTGATCTTGACGATCAGAAGTGTATTCAATTTTTAAACGGAAAATACAAAGCGAACTATCAACATTTTTCATTGAAATTAAATAACAAAACGAGATATCACCAAACACGACAACAATTCACGTAGACTCCTAAGCCACGTCTGATGTCTCCGAGTACCCAGGTAGAAGTGTCCAACAGTGGACTAAATAAGGCACGTCCGCTCAGTACGATGTCCCGAAGTAGAATGACTCGTCCAAGCCACTCGCGCCGATGACGTAACATCGGTCGCCCCTTCCACTTGCTACGTCATTGCGTAGACGTCCGATGCCGGCGAGCGCCCGAGTAAAAGTGTGCGCGCTTCGGTTCTGTCTGGCTTATATAGCCAGTCTGCCGCTCGCCCCACTACTACCGCTAGGGGCGTGTAAGAATATAAATAAAAAAAATATTCATTTTTAGTAAATGTTTACATAATTATTAGTTGTCTTAAACTAGGTATGCACTAGGTAATACTAGTTTAAACGTATAGACCGTTTATGTATGTGATCTGATGTGTGATTATTTTTTTTACATTCACACAAGGTCTTCAGGTCCTAAACTAGGCAGAGCCTGTACTATAGTAACCTGAAGACTGATATATATACTTATATGCATATACCAGACACAGGTCAAACAGACATGTTCATACACACAAATGTTTGACCTGTCCGGGAATCGAACCCGGGACCAGCGGCTCAGAAGGCAAAGCGCTACCAACTGCGCCAACCGGCCAGTCGAGTTAAGTTTAAGAGTATCGTTGAGAGCCATTGATGAGCGTATAAAAAAGGAATTGTGGCGATAGTTGGTGCGTGCGCTAGGGGCATAAAGAAGATTTCTCAGTTGCCGATTTTGGAGTCTCGGTGCTGAGATACTAGGTCTATACAATCTACTTTTGATTGTGCCACTTTCGTATGGTAATGAATATCACTTAAATATCTTCGAGATTTGAGAGGTAATAAGTGGAAGCTAGACGGGGGCTAGACACGGGATCTTGAACTTATAGCCAAAATATATCGTAAACTTTCTTTGTATACGTTTTAACCGATCGGAATGTACTGCAGAGTGGGGGTTCCAGACTGGGCTAGCATACTCGAGATGGCTGCGGACATAGGCACAGTACCTATAGAACTTCAAGGGTCTTCATTTGATTTTCATTTGGTCCTCATTTATTTAAGCTATTACTGTAGAACACCCTGTATAGATGTAAATGAAGCGCGCACGCCGCCCCACTCCGCTCCATTTTCACACGTCGAACTCACGTCAGGGTTATTTTCCTATTGTTCGCTAGCCGAGCACCCCTGAATTCATCATATTGCATCAAATATAGAAAAAATGTACCTAGATACTGTATACATTGAAAAAAAATATATAAGTACTGTACATCTAATGGTTTTTAAAAGAAGCGGGATTTAACTAGGTATATCCAATGATGTTTTACTAAAGATGACGTATATTCATACTGCGCGGTGCTCAGATTATGTTCCTTTACGACATAAACATGCATACTGCGACAGATAATACGGTACAAATAATATAGAAAAGGGTAGCTATATGTTTAGACTTGCGCTTGAAATACGCGTCGTAATCAAAATTACTACAATTGACTTAATTTAGACGCCTCAGTTTCCGCGCGCTTGTGCGACATCTACCTCATATAGACATATAATGTCATTGCTTTACACACATCGCTATTACGTTCAAATCTTTGAGGGAAATAAAACAACGTTGCAATTGGTAATGTATCAAGCCAAGGCACCATTTTTTTTTTACGTGGGTGAAATGAAAACCCACGGTGTCCATCCTGCCGCTATAACGGAGGGAGCGCGGGGTACATTTGCATACCGCGCCCCCACCACGGCCGTCCGTTTCCGGACCCCTCCAGGGGGGAGCATGACCCTCCCCCTCGCGACCGTACCGGGACCAAGAGCACGGCCGCACCACCCCGGGGACCACACAGTGCAAGGAACGCCAGACTTCCCACATCCGACGCTCGTGGTCCCCTACGATGGGCCAGATAGATAGTTTAAACCCTGGATTAACACATAGGCTACTTTTATCCGGAGAAAGTGCAGTCCCGTGGAATAGTTCAGGTAGCGCGAAAACCGTAATCCACGCGGGTGAAACCGCGGGGCGCCGCTAGTTTTTCTTATAAGTTTGGAATTTGAAGAATCTGGGCTTACCTAAACCACCCAGAACACCATATTTCTGTTCGCTAAACCTTTGTTTAGGCCGTCGTCGACCTCACAAATCGCGGCCTCCTGGTTAGGGGCGCACCCCATCTATAAATCAGGACCTTCATGATTTAATATTAATGATGTTTTAACCTTAGTGATTTATTTGTTTTGGTCTAAGTGACAAGATATCCAACTGATTAGCATAACTATTGTTTTTATGAATTTCATACAAGCAGGTGGCAAACAAGCAGTGATGGTAAGTGATCACAGTTAGTATGGATATCTATAATAATAGGAGTGTAACGATACGTTACCAATCCTTTTTGAAACTCAGTTATCTCTTGAGGAATCCCATATTGTCCCATATCCCCCATATTTTGACGGTCCCGTGGCGCAGTGGTTTGTGTCATCGACATGAATTCTGTGTCTCCGGGACCCTGGGTTCTAATCCCGGCAGGGGCAAAGATTTGTGCGAAGAGTGTAGATGTTTGTCCCGGGTCTTGGATGTTTGTGTCCATGCCTCCCGCGATACAGGGAATCCTAGTGCGGGGGTCTGAGTGTGATGAAAAAAAAAAAAAAAAAAAAATTATCCCGTGTGTATACCAAGCGAGGAAGCTCAAGGGAGGTCCAATTATGTAAGGAAAGTAGACCAAGCGAGATGCTCTTTTGTAAGCGCAGTATACACGTACAAAATACTAATAGAAAAATAAAAAATGGAACAGACTCCAACAGTCAAAAGTGTGAAATAATTTGTTCAAGTCTGTACCATGATAGTTCAAAAGTAACTAATATCAAAATAATGTGCCCATGGTACCGACTTCGACAAGTTATTTCACACTTTTGAGTGTTCAAGTCGGTTCCATTTTTTGGTATTTTTTTTTCACTTTTCAGTGACCTTTGTTACTCACGGGATCAATTGTCATTGAGTATGTTCACCGATTTCTCCTTTTCAGTTATTGGAGGGTAACCGCTGGTCCGATTTTGATGTAATTTAAACGGGACCACACATTATCAATCATATTACACTACCGGTCCTTGTGGAAATCATTGGGGGATGTCTATGTCCAGCTGTGGACGTCCTATGGCTGAGATGATGATGATAATGATGTTCATATGTTGATAAGGCCGGTGTTTATTAAATTTTGGAATCTTAAAATGAGCAGACAGCCACGATATAATGCTCTTTCCTATAGCATTCTAAGTACATGTAATCATAGGCAATTTTGAAAATTCTTGTGTGTGTGAATCTTGTATTATTTTCAAACAATACAACTTTTGTGGTTTTTATTCTAAGTTTCAATCTAATATGAGAACTTAACTCGCTGTTTGCTTATACCTTGTCCATGTTTACAATAAGCCGGTAGTCTCGGCCCCCAGTTTTTGTTTATTGCTAATAAGCTATCGTAAGCTATACAGGGGTAAATTGTCTGTGTCTCGCAGGGTAATTTTTGACCTCACTTCTGGTGGTTTTATTAGAAAAAAAAAGTAAATTTCTTTGGCGAGAAGTTAAGAAATTGTGCGGTAAACAAAATTGGTCGACCGCCATTCTGTTAAAAAACTTTTAATAAAAGAATGTGCAGCTATACATTTTAATATGCAGCTTGTATACAAGATACCTCAAATTGTTAATTCATCATCATCATCATCATCATCTCAGCCATAGGATGTCCACAGCTGGACATAGCCCTCCCCCATTGATTTCCAGAAGGACCTGTTGAAAGCAGCCTGCTTGCCTGCGATCTTCGTCAGGTCGTCTGTCCACCTGGTCGTTGGCCGTCCTATGCTCGTTGGCCCTCCTATGCTTTATATTTAGTTAGTTTATTTCCTAGCATTAAGCAATAAAAGTCTAAGTACAAAGCTTCAAAAGCCATGAGTTCTCCGGAGGTGAAGAAGACAAGGCCAAAATTATTTCATACTAGCTTCGGCCCGCGGTTTCACCCGCGTGGTAATGATGGTGGTGATGAATATAAGCCTATGTAAGTCTTTTATTGCGTAATGCGAAAGTTTGTGTGTCTTGTGTACCTATAAGTGTAAGTGTGTATGTTTGTTACTCAGGTAATGTTATGTTGTTCTTGGTATGGGGATGCCTTATACCCTGGATTAACATATAGGTAATGTATGTATAATAACAATATACATTATTTTCATCATCACCGTTTTTCATCACCTCGCGGGTACAACCGCCGGGCGCAGATAATCCCACTAATAATATAAATTTAAATGTGACCATCCGGGAAGTACCGGCTATCAAATAAAAGAAGAATCATCAAAATCGGTTCACCCCCGAAAGTTCAGAGGAAATAAAAAAAAGGATCGAATTGAGCACGTCCTCCTCTTTTTGAAGTCGGTTAAAAACATAATTAAGACAGTACTCGTAAATTATGCAAAACAATACCGATTAATTTCTACGCCATCTACCATTAAATTGTAGAACTACAAAACTATCCCATCCCGGCTATAGAGCGTATCGTTTAATATTATTATGAAATTAATATTGTGTATGAAGAGTCCGTCGAAAAGTGACTATTTAAGATAGCGCCACCGTAACGAGTGATGTAATTTAAACAAGATAGCTGATATATATTTATTTATTCTACAAAATTCACAGCTCTTAATTTAACATTTTTGGACAATTAATTACTTACCTACTTACTTAACCTACAGACAATAAAAGGATTTACATTCTATAGTAAATAACTATTGCTAGACAGTCATCGCTTTCTTTAATTTGGTTTTTTCTAAGTCGCTTGTGCGCATTTTTTTCTCTTTCTGTATATGTTTAATGTGTGGGGGGAGTTTCTGTGTGTGTTGTTAGTGTGTGAGGGAGTGCTTACGTAAGTGTCAAAGAAATTGGGTGTGAGTGATATTTAACTGCACTCCACATTATCTTACCGCAGTTTTATAATTCAAAATATTTTAATCCGATCAGATTTTATATTTCATATCAAATCACTGGTAACGCCATTGTGGTGGCTTTTGGAGATGTCGATAATTCGATTCTTACCCACCTAATTACCGTAGTTACGATACTAAATGTCTACGGTATCATCCTACCCTGTATGTAGTGCCATAGATAAATATATACAAGTACATGTATATATTTGTCTATGGTAGTGCATATTATTGTAAACGATTACTCTTGAGTGAGAATCTCCTCATTTCTACTACGTATAATAAGTGAGAACGATTTCAACGAAACAAGCACAAATAGTTTATCGTATTTTTACTGACTATAACAATTAAACTAATCGTATTACATTTACATTTACCAAAAATTAAATAGGTACTCTAATGTAAGCTAAGCTTTAATTTGTTTAATACAACCAATATCAAGAACACATTTTTCAATTCCATCATCAAATTAATTTAAGCGCCACCTTTCAAAGAGTAGCAGAACTTCTACACAACTTGAACTTTTGCTCGTTTCTCCGCCGTTTGCCTCTGCTCGTCTTTGATAATTTCCGCTAGATGGCCAATAGCCGTGTTCATGTCTTCGTATCGAATTTTGCTGAACGTTAGTCGTAAATATTGACAAGCTGTATTGGTATCATAGGTGAATGCTTGGCCCGGGATTAGCATCAGCCCACGTTGTAGGGCCGTCTGGAAAACCTGGAAATATTTGCTCGTTCAATTTAGAAAGTTGAAACTAAATAATGATTGTATCTTAAAGAGAAGTTATGAATTGTTTTATTAAAAGGCGAATAAGTCATGCTACTTTGAAACTGATTTTCTGATATAGATGTAGGTATGGGGTTATTAAAAATTAAATTTATATTAAAGTTAAGGTCGTTGATAAATAAAATCTTGAATATTTTGTTTAAATAATCGTAGGTAAAGGAAATAAGATACGTCATATTTTTATGCTCATGCGGACACACATAATAATTATATGCAAGAATTAACATTACTTGTATTATCGGGACATTGATCACGTTTTGTAACGTTATAACGTAAAATTTGCGTGATTACGCCTTCGACCACATCGTCAGTGACCATCAAGTGATGCAGACGATGCAGTAGTCAAAGCTGGAACCGTACCTAAAGATTAAAAAAATGCTATCATTAAGAGTTTTATGGTTTGTTGCATTATAACAAGAGTTTTATTGTTTGTTGCATTATAACAAAAGTTTTATGGTTTGTTGCATTATAACAAGAGTTTTATGGTTTGTTGAAGAGTTTTATGGTTTGTTGCATTATAATGTTGTTATATTGTTTTAATTTTGTTCCTAGGCGAAACTTACGTTCAAAATGCCATCATTGTAATTTGAATTATTTTTATTTTATAAATATTTTGAGGTCTGGACAAGACAAAGAACTAATTGAAAATATTTTAGAAATCCTTACCATATTGAATACGTCGTCAACACCATGCACCTTCATCCAGAAGAACAAGCCAGCGTCAGGTATCGGACAGTAGGTCAACTCTTGCACTTCCTTCAGTGCAGTGTACAGCGCGTCTCTGCGGTGTCGGTAGAGCTCTCTAGCTGACACCAAGTGCGTGTGTAGGGCTGACCGGTCTGACACTAGGTGGAAAATTAATGCCTAAAACAAAAAAAAACAATTCCAAAAATATTTTTCCTACCAAACCGCGCGGTTTCACCTGCGTGGTGATGATTGATGATGATTATGATGATGATGAAAAGTGGCATAATGTGTTGTTCCCGGACCTGAAGTTTCTACATACCAAATTTAATCCGTCGTGGTGACGAAAAACGGTGATGATTGAGGTTGATTATGATGATGATGATTAAAAGGAGTCTATGTGTTGTGACCTGTAGTAGGTATCTACATACCAAATTTCATCCATATCCATCGTGGTGATGATGACGAATTGCCTATGTCATGTTAATCCAGAGTATAAACTATTTGTGTTCCAAATTTCATTAAAATCCGTTCAGTAGGTTTTGTGTGAAAGAGTAACAAATATGCATCCATACATCCATCCATCCATACTCACAAACTTTCGCATTTATAATATTAGTAGGATGGAGCCTGAGTGCGTGTTGGTACGATTCGTGTGTTCTATATTCGAAATTGAGAATTTTGGGATGTCATTTAAATTTACAAGAAAATAACGTTTCTGACCTGTGCTAAAGTACAGCTATGCAAGAGCTCCGCTTGTGAATGCAGTTCCAGACGATCGAGTAAAGGTTTAGGAGCTGTGACCCAGCCGCCTCTCAGCCCTGCCGATATAACCTTGGATATGGAATCTATGCGGATGACTCTTCCACAAACGTCTAATGAGAGGAAAGATGGTAATTGCGTCTGAAATAAAATAACAAACATACTTTTTTGAGCAGGCGTTTGACCACTATCTACCCTCAGATAAATAAACCAGTTTCTTCGGATGTTCAATAGTGATATGGCCTACGATAGATCACACCTGCCTAGAAGATACCTTCACTCGTGACTTGAAGACTACGAAATTGAATCTCAATGAAGTGCACTCGTTAGCTGGTGTATACGCACTATGATTGTGGAAGAAAGGAAGAATTTAGATTAGATTTTAGATGAATGAACGAATCAATATTTATTAGAGTACTTTTAGTTAACAAGAATGGGATTACTTTGTTAAAACAATTATACAAATTAATTTTCAATAAGATAAAAAATGTTGAACCCATGCAAAGCTTCGATCAAGAATACAACAGAATGTATTCTTTGTCGAAGCATGCAAGAGAATAGAAAATTATTGTACTTATATGAGAACATTGTTTTGAAGTGAAAACTTCTTTTGTCGCATTGTTCACTTTTTGGGTGACCAATAATCCTGGAACTCGCGTCATCGTTACCGAACGCTTTCCATGACCTATTGTATGTATACTGGGTATATATAGTGTTATTTTTGGTGAACAAAAAGCGTGAAACTCGCTTCATCGTCACCGCACGCTTTCCATGTTAGCTTAGAAACCGTGTAGTTTTCACTTCTATCGGCAGTCCGCAGAGACAGCCCTATTGCTTTTTCTGTTCTATATAGTTCTAGCTGTTGACCACTGTCTCTTTTGATGGTCAGTGACCATGAGGTAGAAGATGTTATCACGCTAGTCCTAAAATGATTTAATTTTGGATTTTTTTGGGGGTCAATTTAATTTTAATTTTATTTTATTTATCAACATTCACACACACACACACACACACAAATCAAACACACAATTCAAACACACACACAAGATCTTCAGGTCCCAAACTAGGCAGAGCCTGTACTATGGTAACCTGATGACTGATATACATACCTATATACATATACACACCCAGACACAGGTCAAACAGACATGTTCATACACACAAATGTTTGACCTGTCCGGGAATCGCACCCGGGACCAGCGGCTCAGAAGGCAGAGTGCTACCAACTGCGCCAACCGGCCAGTCAATTCTGAAAACTTCATTTTTTCCGCAGAGATTACTATGACAAATGCTATGTAATTTTGTTTTTAAATGAATATTGTAAAATGCCAACTCACCTTAGTGTAATTCAAAAACATATAAGGATCGTCTTCCACAATTAGAAAATCATATTTACAAGCCAGTTGATATATTTCTCTCCTTCTATCCTCAGGTAAGACAGTACCGGTTGGATTGGATCCCGTCGGGATTAGATACATGACCTTCGGCATCTTGAGGCCCTTTTTGAGGCGGTCTCCTAGGATTGCTTCTAGTGTCTCTGGGATCATCCCGTGGTCATCCTCTGGTATGCCTAAAATTTCTGGACTGTACGGCTTTAACTATAAAGAAAAGAGAGAAAGATGTTTCGATTAGCTTGCTCCATATCATATTGTTACAAAGTTGTTATGAACAGTCTATTATCCTGGCATAATGAGGATTATATCCCGTTGCAACCTTAAATGATAGCGCAAAATATGCCCAGGCCCCCAAGGCGTAGCACGTAAACAAAATTATTTGCCTTGGGCCCGTCCTTGTCCTTGGGGCTTATTCCTCCAAAACGTATATACAAAATGACGAAAAATAACGAAAAAGCAACACAATGCATTTTTTGCCAGAAAAAATTTGGTAAAACAATGTGGTGGAATTGGTGCCTTTTGAATTTTAGATACTAATGAATTTTAATTATACCTACTTATATGAAAAAGCTTATACCTACCTGCTTACGTCACTGTGCCGAATAAATGATAAAGGTACTTACAGTGCTATGCAACCCAGTGTAAGCGTACTGCGTAGTAATTATAGGGTCTCCAGGTTCTAGCAGTAGCTCTATGCACTGGTAAATGCCATGTTGACCTCCGTTGGTGACCAATACGTCACGGGGTAAGGGAGGAGGGCGGTGGAGGTCTTGTTGGAATTTGCGAAGTTCAGTTAGAAGTGAGGGTAGCCTGAAATAGAAAAATATAAATTCTATTCGATGGTCAGCGTGGCTCAGTGGTCAGTGACATGACTTTCAGGTTTCTGAAGCCTTGAGTTTGAATCCCGGCAGCGGCAATCATTTATTTCGTGAGCGTAGGTGTTGGTCCCGGGTCTTGGAGGTTTGTGTGTGTCCGAACTTCCCGCGACACAGGGAATCAAAGGAAGGGAATGAAATTAAAAAAAAACTCAGCTTTTCTACATAACAAACCAATCAGATTTGAGTCGGTACCTTGGATAAAACTTACACTAACACAAAATTCCCTTCCATTTTCTCTTTCCTGGGACTGTACATGAAGATATGAAGATTCGCCATTTCTCTCATTTTGTGTCACTTTCCTACACTTCTACACTTTCACGGACAGACCATGTTTACACATTAACACCCGAAGAAACACTCATTTTGGGCAATGAAATAAAATCTAGATCTAAGAGTTTTACGGTTATTAATACTATGCTAGGCGGAACTTACGTTCAAATTTTAGAAGGAAAAACTAACATAACTTCCGCCTCATCATAATCATCGTCATCTCATCCATAGGACGTCCACTGCTCGACTAGGCCTCCCCCATCGATTTCCACAAAGACCGGTTGGAAGCGGCCCGCATCCAGCGTCCTGTCTTATGGCACTATTCACCAACATTTGATACGTCCGATGATCAATTTAACCGTCGGTTAAACAGGTTTTACCATACCGTTAACCGACAGTTAATTGATAATCGGATGTTTAATTTTTGGTGAACAGTACCTAGCCTTAATTTCATGAAAATCCGTTTAACTGTTCCAACGTGAAGGAGTAACAGAGGTTTTTGAATTATTTCCTTATCCCACGAGAACACCAATTATTTTCGCATCCAGGGTCTAATCTATCTGTCTACCAAATTTCATCAAAATCGGTGTAGCCCTTTTTAGCGTGAATGAGTAACAAAAATACACACATACACACAAACTTTGGCTTTTAAAATATAAGTGTGATACTAGTTCGGTTAGTTGATTTTTACACGCCCAAAGGAAGAATCAAAGTAGGTACATAACAACTTTTTTATATACTATAGATCTAGCGTTTGACCACTATTTCACTTGATGGTCAGTGACGAACTGGTCGAAGATGTTATGACGAGACCTAGAATGCTCACTGGCTCTCAAGGACTGCTGCCTGAATACACTATTTGTGTTTAGTGACAGTTTTTCAAACTTGAGGGTGATAGCTAGCCAGGCGGGTACTCGAAAGTACCCGACCACCATGCTAGGAATTTGATAACGGTGTTACCGTCACCGGAAGCTTAACTGCTGTTGGGAATCAAACCAGTTTCCATCAGTTTGACAGCCGACGCTCCCCTCGCTGAGCTATCATCGCTTCAAAATAAACTTACTTACCCTTGAGAAGGCACATATTGCAATGCTTTCCCCAGTTCAGCTCCTTCCAAGACTAACTTCCCTCCGTTGGCCATCTCCATAGACAACTTCGTGTATGGGAATGCATCCTCATTAGGCATACCCTCTGCTAGAGATAGCACTTGTTTACCAATCTTGTAGGAAAGTGTCGCTGAAAAAAAAAAAAAATTGGTTGTCTGTAAAGTCGGTTTACGGACGATAGATTTACGTGATAACGACATAATCATTTATGACTTTGACTTTGACTTTGACTTTGACATTGACATTGACATTGACCATTGACCATTGACCATTGACCATTGACCATTGACCATTGACCATTGACCATTGACCATTGACCATTGACCATTGACCATTGACCATTGACCATTGACCATTGACCATTGACCATTGACCATTGATTGACCATTGATTGACCATTGACCATTGACCATTGACCATTGACCATTGACCATTGACCATTGACCATTCACCGTTACGCGGAACGTTACTATTTTTCATTTTGGCATTCATCAATTTATAAAACGTTATCACGTCAAAAACAATAACTTGTAGGATACCCAAAACATTTTCGTAACGTCGAAAAACCTTATCCTTATTATCCTTAGGACCTTAGACTGCGAATGACGGAGGAAAGAACTAAATTAACTGTGTAATATAATTCTATATTTATAAAAAAATAACAATATTTACATTCGTAATTCCTCTCCATCCAATGGTTGTCTGGAAGAGATCGCTTCCTAGCGATAAGACCGCCCATTGTAGATCATTAATTGCTTGTTAAAATATTATTTTTAATTTTATGTCGTGTTGGTGTATATATGTATATTATGTACAATAAATAGTTATCTATCTATTTATAGTCATTATAACGATAAATCACCGTTTCGGAAACTATTTTTATATTAATAAATACCTACCACTACAAAAAATATTTTTTCATAACTGAAGCGCCAAATTAATTATATATTTTGTATATTATTTATTTTTTTACCAATTTATACGGTACGTGTTGTTTTTAATTGACAATAAAATGTTATAAAATAATATAATTATGCGATGTTTTAAGGATGGCGTAAACAACAAAACATCTTGTATTTCGAATTAAATCAGCGTTATCTTTCGATTACGTAGGTACTTTTATCGTTTTTAATAATGCTGATTTTTCGATAATGATTGTGATATACAGGCATTAACTTTGTGGGCATTGAAAATTTAATAAAAACAAGTGAACTCATGCTTCCTTCTCCTGTCCTTGTCTCACGCAAAGTAAACATGAAATGGAAAAAAAAATTAGAGGCGCTGCCATGGTGATCATGACCCCGCCAAAAATGCTAACAAAACATTGATTGACCTCGTAAAAAGAAAGGATACAGCAAGAAGAAGAACCAGTCTGTTTGACCCACAGATCAAGGGTTTCACCTGTGTCTGAGTGTGTATATGTATATATATCAGTCATCAGGTTACCATAGTACAGGCTCTGTTTAGTTTGGGACCTGAAGATCTTGTGTGAAAAAAATTATCTATAACCGCTAAGGGTATTTTCTCCAATCCTGATGGCATCAGTTTACGAACGATCAAAATATCAAGAAGGTACTCCGTTAACGAAACCATCCGTCTGACCTCCAAAGTGTTGTACCCTACCATTCCAAGGACGGTCCTTTATGACGGTCGCCGTGGTCAATTTCAATCAATCATAAAAAAATGCGTGAACCTACATGACATATACATAATAACCTAGAGTTTTTCGAATAGCGAACTTTTCGTTCACTTGATCTTACCAAGACATAGGTAATTTAGGGTACATACAACAATTAAAAAATCTTAGTAAAATGTAGAAAAAACGATATATTCACTTACTTATTTGTCTTGTCAATGCTGGTTCTCTCTTCGAAGATCTCAAACTTATGAACTTCTGGTAGTCATTTTCACTCAAAGGCCTATATTTTTCATCTAGTTTATCACTATCGCCATAGAACTTGAAAAACTTTCCCATACTTTCTTTGTCGGAGTATTCCCTTTTGAAAACAGTATATACCGGCCTTAAATCAACAATTTTCCTAATTATATTTTTATTAACTTTCACTGTTTTGACGGTCGCTGCCATATTTCTTCCTATTTTCGTTACAATTTTTAAAGTATACACGCAAATCGTAGACAGGTATTTGTTAATTAAAATCACTGTTCAATGTTAATAGCTCGGCGGTTTCGGCAAATTTCGTTATCATTAATTTAAAAGATAATAACACTTATTATTATCTTAAGCATTAGGTATAATCTGCGCCTTCAAGATAACGTCAGAATTAATAATTATGTCATTTACATAATAATTTATAGGTCTGTCTGTAGTTGTGAATAGTAATAATGAAAATACAAAATACAATACAAAATGTTTTATTCATAAATTAACAATACAAACAGTTAAGCATTGTTGAAAACACATTTTATGTGTTTAGCAATACTTTTGTTAGGCGTTTTCGCTCTTCCACTTAATTAAGTTGACAATGAAACATTCAAAAGTATAACAAAAATAATAAACAAAGCATCTATACAATTTTAAAACAAAATATAGGGTACCCACATTATAAAAAAGCCGGTTCCATTCCGGGAGTGCCGGCAGAAGTTAAAACTTGAACATAAACTTTGTGAATTTTTGAATATTTTGGAATCATGTTGAACGAATTGCTTTATTTATCAGTACAAAAGTACTACCATTTATGTGATAAAATACAATATAAATTTATTGCGCTATCGTACACAAACATGACAATTTATATGACATTATGTCATGTCTACTCTCCCTCCGTCTTCGTCGACAACGTCGATGACGTCACGCGTCTTACGAATTTTCGACTGTCACTTGTCCTGACGCGTGTGTAGCATTTTTTCCCATAAAAAAGTGCACAACAAAACAACAACAAGTTTTCACTTCGTAAATTGAGACGAATTGAGACCCACCAACCACCTTTTCTTGAAGTCGGCTATTAAGCAATGTAGGGTATGACTGTAGCGAATTGGAAAAATCAGCAACTTTAGAATTTTTGTAACTTGTAACCCCAAAATGGTTATAATGCTACCCGACTATGATACGGCAGTGTTGCTGGTACACTACAGAGTACTGCACTAAAACTTCATAATATAGCTGATATATTAATAGCTTATTATTATTAATACTTATTAACAAGACTGAATATCAAACTTATGAGATTCATACTCACTCATATATTTATTACTGAAACAGTTACTTAGACGGTGTCTTCTTGTCGTGTCTTCTTGTCGTGTCTTAGAAAAACTCCGCGTTAAACGCCTTAAAATAAAAGTTGATAAGAAAAATAAAGTCTAGGGTCTACCCTAGCAGAATATAGTTATTTATCTACAGGTAAAAGTCTGAAAATAAACCTAAATAATAAAATATGCGGGCCTGCCAGCAAACTGGCAGTACTACTGCTGCTGAGACACCGAAATATCAATAATTGATGTCCTCCTCCTTAATTCGTGCTCCTCATGTCTGAGGGTCGTGACCTCCTCCTTCTATGACCCTTCTCCGAATGATGTCACGCCATCTTCTCCGGTTCCCGGCGATGTGTATCGCATCATGGACAGATGTGTTCAGGGATCTGATCGGACCAACGCATCGGGCTGCGACCTCGGCCTCTTTTGCCGTTTACTTACAATAATTGATGTAATCTATACTAATATAATAAAGAGGATAGATTTGATTGTTTGTTTGTTTCTTTGCAATGAATAGGCTCCAAAACTACTGAACCGATTTGAAAAATTATTTCACTGTTGGGAAGCTACACTATCCCCGGGTGACACAGACTATATTACCTATATTTTCAAAAAAAAATAGGCATTTTTATAATTTTGAATTTTTTTACCCGTGCAAAGCCGATGCGTACCGCTAGTTTATTACATTAAATTCTGTACAACGAGCTCAGTTGAAAATGATAACATTTTGGTGATAAAAAGCTGGTTTTCTGAGGCCGGTGCCTTGGTTATTTATTACTAGTATCGCCACGCGGTTTCACCCGCGTTTATTTTTTTTTTCCCGCTACCTAAAGAAAGTATACTTTTTCCGGAATAAATCGCCTATGAGTTATTCCAGAGTCTAACCTATCTCCATACCAAATGTCCTCGAAATCGGTACAGCCATTTGAGCGTGATAGAGTAACAGAGGTTTTTGAAATATTTGCTTGTCCCACGGAAACAGAAATTATTTTTGGGATGACAAGTAGCCTATGTATATATCGGTCTAAACTATCTCCATGCCAAATTTCATCGTAATCGGTGCAACCGTTTGAGCTTGAAGGAGTAACAAACATAAACAGTAAACACTTACGAACTTTCGCCTTTATAATATTAGTGGGATAGTGGGATGATTGCTTAGTCAACCACTGTATGTAGGTATATATATTATGTCTATTATCGCAGGCAAGGGCTGGATGCGGGCCGCTTCCAACAGGTCCTTG
Source organism: Apeira syringaria (assembly GCA_934044485.1). NCBI lineage: Eukaryota > Metazoa > Arthropoda > Insecta > Lepidoptera > Geometridae > Apeira > Apeira syringaria. The sequence goes on along the minus strand of OW203670.1, from coordinate 9,531,884 downwards.
TGGAAATCAATGGGGGAGGCCTATGTCCAGCAGTGGATGTCCTATGGCTGAGATGATGATATATATTATGTCTATTATGTAGTAAAAGTAAGGGTGTTTTTCCAGTAATTAAGCCATTTTGTAAGTCATTCGTCGGCTTTTGTCAGAGTCAGAGCACCATCAGTTAAAAAATCCATAAGTATTTAGAACAAGTAACAAACATACACATAAACTTCCGCATTTATAATATTAGTAGAATTATCATTGTAAAGTACTTAACTAACTTGACGTAACAAAAGTAATGAAAATGTTAAAATACACGCTACCTACAATTTTTTTTGTGGTTATTATAATTCTAAATTAATAAAGAGTCGAGTCAGTCGAATTTTTCCTTATTTATATTGTATACTAGTAACGCCCCGCGGTTTCACCCTGGTGGATTACGGGTTTCCCGCTACCTCTTTATACCAAGGAAGTTATACTTTTTCCAGGATGAAATAGTTATATTATCATATATATAATAACAGTTAGCCTACTTGTTATAATTTACAATAAATATTCATTAATTCCAAGATCTAACCTGTCTCCATAACAAATTTCATCAAATTCGGTACAGCCGTTTGAGTGTAAAAGAGTAGGTAACAGAGTTTTTGTATTATTTGCTTATCCCACGGAAATATTAACATTTTCGGGATGACAAGTAGCCTATGTGTTAATCTAGAATCTAAACTATCTCTATACAAAATGTTATCAAAATCAGTGCAGCCGTTGGAGTGTGAAAGAGACCTTACAGACTTACATTTTATCATTCGCCTTTATAATATTCATCATCCCAGCCATAGGACGTCGTTTCGACGCTGATGGTCGCAGTCGCGCGTCGCGGTCTCTAAGAACCGAATGCCACCTTAAGAACCGAATGCTACTTTAAGAACCGAATGCTACCTTCAGGATTTCCTGTGTTGCAAGAGGCATGGACACTCACATGCATAACACACAACACACAAATATCCAAGACCAGAGACAAACACATGTTGACGGTCGCCGTGGCGCAGTGGTTAGTGTCATTGACATGATTTCTGTGTCCCCGGGACCCTGGGTTCGAATCCCGGCAGGGGCAAACATTTGTGCGATAAGTGTAGATGTTTGTCCCGGGTCTTGGATGTTAATGTGCCGTGATTGTGTGTGTCCATGCCTCCCGCGATACAGGGAATCCTAGTGCGGGGGTCTGAGTGTAAGAAAAAAATAAAAAAAAAACATGTTATACTCATCGCATAAATATTTGCCCCTGCCGGGATTCGAACCCAGGATCCCGGAGACCTCGAAGTCATGTCATTGACCACAAAGCCACGGCGCCCGTCGATTCCATGCATCTTTGGCTGTTCTCTGATAGCTCCTATTAAAATTTTATTAAAATCGGCCAAGTGTTTCAGCATTATTTGATCAAAAACATGATCCAATGAGATGTTGGATATTAGCCCAGCTTCAGAAAAAAATAATGCTTTCTTTATCTACTTACGCATTTAGCCTATATTTTTTCTTGCTTTTGTGATTATTATTCCTTAACTCTCCCGATGCTAGCGGGCCGCCGATCGGCCATGTGTGTATATATTTGGTGCCCGGCAAAACATCTATCCATTTCATCTCCAATATACTGAAATCAAAAGATACTATAGATACACAGTCTTTATGAAAATCAAACCTCAAAAGTGTCCCCTCACTATTGTTTACTTATACAGATAAATACAATACAATTCAATACAAATACTCTTTATTGCATACCATGTAAAAGAAACAGCTCCAGCTCATATAAAATTAGTCCACAAGCAGATATTGTTTCATTGTAAAAATGAACCTTATTATACCCTACTAATAGCGTTGTAAAAATATTGTAAGAGTTTTACAACTATGACTTTTTGGATTCTCACTTCGGCATCGCAACACGTCACACGATTGGGCGGTCACACGTGACTGAGAGCAAAAGAAGGCATATGCCTTGTTTTGACGGTGCCGTTTTCGAGCGGGCGATCGGGTATCTACCCTATTTTACATCGCTGCTAATATATAAAGTATCAATATTGTATATTACTCGTACAATATGTTATCATAATAGCTAAATCCCTTTAATATGTCTAGACTAAGGTGTCGCAGGTGTCAACATTTGAAATTTTTATTGCTTCTCGGTGTTGACATTTCACTGTTCGTAGGTGTCGCTGTCACACTGGAACCGGGGAATAATCTGTAAAAAATTAACAAATCTAACAATGAATAGAAACACAGTTTATATATAGGAAAACCTCTTAAACCAAACAAAAATACTACTACTTATACATATTACATGACTAGCGGTCCGGTCCGGCTTCGGACAGGTAATAAATTTCATACCTACATCAAAATTATAAGGATCCCTATTTTTTTTTAAATAAATACTATAGCCTATGTTACCCGGGAATAGTGTAGCTTCCCATCAGTGAAAGAACTTTTCAAATCGGTTCAGTAGTTTCGGAGCCTGTTCAATGCAAACAAACAACCAATCAAATCTTTCATGTTGTATGTATTGCTTCCGGGCTGTTTGGCCGTGGTCTAAGTGAAGCTTGTGTTCAAACAGCCCGAAAGCAATACATACAACATGCAACGCCGGCCGTGAAAGCCTTAGAGTTTACAAATCTGTCATCTTTATGTATTAGTAGTATCAATATTAATATAGATATTTATAACGCAATGAAACTAACAGAAATAATGCAGCTTTGATCACGTGGACAGATACAAAACAAATAAATGGTAACTCTATATTATTTGGTTAGAAAAAAAGGGGACCGAGTCACGAAATTAGATAGAGGTTCTAAGAAAGAGCCAGGTCAAAAGTAATCTAAATCGACGCTCTTGTATGAAAGGTCTGATGAGCGTGGATGAAGGTAAAGAAGTGCGTCCGGGGTGTCAAGTCTACTGATTCAAAGTTCATAGTCAGTTTGCTGCGAGGCCCAGCCGATGCCAATAAGACAACGTCAAAAGTCCGTAGTCTGCTAAGTCATAGCAGCCTGAGTCTATGTTGAATCTATGCTCGCCCTATGTCGATTTAGTAGGGCATTTGACGTTTAATGTACTAACAGACTACGGAAATTACGCGCTGTCTCATTGAATCTAGAATTGAATCAAGATTGATTCAATATGGACGAATTAACAATAGCAGACTACCGAAGCTGTCAATTTCACCAATTGTGAGCCGATCATATTGCCATATTGAATAATAGACTTAGGCCCCGGGTCGTAGCAACTAGAAGGCTGCTGTCTCTGCTTATCTTCGTAGATGTCAATTTCGGGTAATACATCAAAATAAGAGTTTTTATTGTGTATTGCATTAACAACCTGCTAGGTAGAACTTATGTTTAAATATTTGAAGGAAAAAATTCGGCTGCTAGAGGGACTTGAACCCACGACTACAGAATAATAACATCCCCGCAAATGTTAATAAGGAGGGAAGTAATTCGGCCCTAGTGGCATGGGCTGCTATAGCTTAGTTGGACAAAGCGACAGGACGGTATTCTGTAGTCGTGGGTTCAAGTCCCACTAGCAGCCGAATTTTTTCCTTCAAATATTTGAACATAAATACATCAAAATAAGTATTTATGTTCAACATATGGTAGTATAGTAGCTCAGCGCTGGGAGCGTCGGCTGTCATACAGACGGACGCTGGTTTGGTCCAAACTTATTCTATACAGTATAAAAAGGAAAAAAACCTGATGTTTAGGCAGGAGTCTTTGAGCGCCAGTATATACTCCCGATATAGCGTGATTACATCATCCAGTGATCATCATGTGAGAAAATAGTCAAAAGCTAGGACGTAGAAAAATTCATTGTTATTAACTTTATTTACTTTATAAAACCAGTTTATTTGGTTACACCAGTATCATAATTAGCATTATACGCAAATTAAATAGAAATAAGGTGTACCTACATAAATTAAAATAGAAATATGGTAATTGTAGAAACAATTCATGTTTGAGCCACTGTTTGGGTTAGTTGAGGGTTCGCCCGGGGTAGTACTGCCACCATATCTATTTCTACCGCCAGGCAGTATTGTTTGCATTACTGTGTTCCGGTTTGATCCGGTTTCCGTTGAAATCACAGACACATGTGTCTCACCAACTTCATTCTCTGGTGCAGTGCAATTCTTTACAAATTGTATCTGTCTATAGGCAGAGGTTACTACTTAACATCCTGTGGGCCTTTTGCTTGATCCGTCTTATCACATAAATCAAAAGCTACTCTAAAGTGTACTCTAAACCGACGCTCTCGTAACGCCTGATGAGCCTTAACCCGATAAACTTACTATTGATTGATCTGAATTAATTTAACTTCTACTAAACTAGAAACAAATTGTAAAACACACTATCTCAAAACACTTCTAAACCATTGCTTGTAATATTTATTTTCGAACTTTCTTTTATTAACTCATGTGGTTCACTAGCTTCTGCCTCCGAGTACACTTCAGTATGTGAGAGAATAAAGAGTAATGTAATTGGCTTCACATTCGACACCAATATCATGTAATAAACTGATTTTCGCTTTAAATATTCATAATATAGTTAATATGAACATAAAACTGGTAACTGGTTTTAAGAGTTCCGTACCCAAAGGGTAACAGAGGACCCTATTACTAAGACTCCGCTTACCGTCCGTCTGTCTGACTGTTCGTCGTCGTCACCAGGCTGTATCTCATGAACCGTTATAGTTAGGCAGTTGAAATTTTCACAGATGATGTATTTCTGTTGCCGCAAAAAAAAAATATTTAAGGGGACTCCCATACAACAAACGTGTGTTTTTGGCTCGTTTTAGCTCGATGTTGATAACGGCAACAACTAAACGCTTGAAATAATCACAGAATATTTAGTTGTATATTCCTTTAAAAAATAAATGGTGAAATTAAAATAAAATTAGTATATAAGGGCCCCATACAACAAACGTGGTTTTTTTCCCCCCAATTTAGATAATGGTACGGAACCCTTCGTGTGCGAGTCTGACTCGCACTTGGCTGTTTTTTTATCATCGCTGAAAAGGGAAAGGTATGAATTCAATATTAGATACATACCTCATAACCCGTTTGTACTCGTCAGTCATTTCATCAACTGGATCAATTTGTACTGGAGGGTAGGTCTTCAAAGACAAATATGGTGCACCCATGCTAACGGCCGCACGCATCTGTAATTCGAGAGTGTGGGAGAAGGTCATTGGTGTGGGAGAAGGTCATTGGTGTGGGAGAAGGTCATTGGCGTGGGATAAGGTCATTGGCGTGGGAGAAGGTTATTGGTGTGGGGAAAGTCATTGGTGTGGGAGAAGGTCATTGGTGTGGGAGAAGGTCATTGGCGTGGGATAAGGTCATTGGCGTGGGATAAGGTCATTTGCGTGGGAGAAGGTTATTGGTGTGGGGAAAGACATTGGTGTGGGAGAAGGTCATTGACGTGGGAGAAGGTCATTGGCGTGGGAGAAGGTCATTGGTGTGGGAGAAAGTCATTGGCGTGGGAGAAGGTCATTGGTGTGGGAGAAGGTCATTGGTGTGGGAGAAGGTCATTAGTGTGGCGACAGTAGCGTGGCTGAAAATGCTTTGTATGGAATGTACGATTGCCCCCGCGCCCTCTTGACTGACCTCGACAGTCCTCTCTCCACCTCAGTTAACTAAACACATGTAGTTGTACCATACTTTAACGTTATACTTACTTACTTATACCATACTTTACGACTTGTACAGTGGAAAAAAATCAGTTGTTTTACATGCTCATAATACAAAACGTTAACCTCATTTTTTACAGTCGAGTAAGTTATAAAATTTAAAAGGTGCAACAGTGCAGATATGTCCAACGGAGAGTAATAGGAAGGCTCGGGCGCGTCTACAATTAAAATGTACTAGCTTCACCCCGCGGTTTCACGCACGTGGACCACGGTTTTTCTGATCCATAATTTATACCACGAGTTCCGTAATTTTTCCGCGATGAAAACTAAATTATGTGAACAGATTATAATCTGTTTTTGCACGACCTTCAGCTTAATTATAAATATCCCATAGTTTAAGACAACGTTTTTATATACAAATATTATATTTTTGACTAAGCTGGTATTCGTTGAAAGAATGGTATAGTGTTGGAAGAGGAAGGTCTAGCCGGACGTTCCAAAATCAGATTGAGAAAGTTCCAAGAAAGCCAGGTCAAGAGTACTCTAAACCAACGCTCTCGTAACGTCTGATGAGTGTGGATGAAGGGAACTAAGTGTGTCGGGATGGAAGCAATTGGAAGGATGCGGTGTCTGCCTACCCCTACGGGAAAGCGGCGTTAATATAATGTATATCTTGTACGTGATTACTCTTGACCTGGCCCTTTCTTAGAACTTCTTTAATCTGATTTCGGAACGTCCGCCTACGCCTTCCTCTTCCAACACTACCATTCACTTCACCCATGTATACCTGCTTAGTCAATCTCCTTTCGTTCATTCTCTGTACTTGACCAAACCACCTTAACATACTTTTCCCAATATAAAATCTACACATTTGTGCGATGAGTGTAGATGTTTGTCCCGGGTCTTGGATGTTTGTGTGCTGTGATTGTGTGTGTCCACTCCTCCCGCGATACAGGGAATCCTAGTGCGGGGGTCTGAGTGTAAGAAAAAAAAATCTTTGTCACTACATTTTCGTTTACACCACAACGCTCACACCTGAAATATTTTTGGTGAAAACAGTATTATTTTTAATTTACATAATTTCGTTAGCAATTTGACTTTCTGTTCTATTTAGGTTTTGCATACCACTTCTTTGTTCACTTCCATATCAGCCAATTTCTTGTTCAAATCATGTTTTAATCCTTGCATCAGGACGAAGTCTTTTTCCAATATTCCGTGAAGACCTGTGAGGACAGAAGTTAATATGACACACCGTCTCGAAAGGAAGAGGAAGACAGTGTGACAAGGTAAAGCATCTTGGTTACGATGTCTTTTTCGATAGTCGCCGTGGCTCAGTGATTATTGACATGACTTCTGGATCTCCAGGGACAGCGCTGGAGAGAGTTCAAAGCTCGACAAGGGCAAAGCATTCATGCGATGAGTGTAGGTGTGCGTCCCAGTTCGGATGGTTCATTCGATGGTCAGTAACGATGTGATCGAAGATGTTATCACGTTAGACCTAGAATGTTGACTGGCTTTCAAGGACTACTGCCTGAACACACTATTTGTTTGGTCACAGATTTTCAAACTTTAGGTTGGTAGCTAGCCAGGCGGGTGCTTGAAAGTACCCTACCGCCATGCTGGGCATTTTCTGGGAAACAAACAAACTGTTGTATGTTGCTGGAGTGATTGGAAAAGGAAAACATGTTGTTCCCCCACCATCCAAGCGATATGAACACAAACAAAACCCAATAAAACCGCAATAAAAATAATAATTCTTTTACCTGCATTATTTAGCAATGTTTCTAGATCATGTGTTGGGTATTCTGCCATAGACGGTGTGAGCAGACCCATCTGGCGAGGAGATGATGATGGCAAAGACGGTGGTACTATTGGTGAAGGTGATGGTGATGATGGTTTACCTGAACAAGTGAACGTCAATAGTAATGACAATCAATAATACGTACATTTTAATATTATTAATTGACGGTCGCCGTGGCGCAGTGGTTAGTGTCAGTGACATGACTACTGTGTCTCCGGGACCTTGAGTTCGAATCCCGGCAGGGGCAAACATCTGTGCGATGAGTATAGATGTTTGTCCCGGGTCTTGGATGTTTGTGTGCTGTGATTGTGTGTACCCATGCCACTCGCGATACAGGGAATCCTAGTGCGGGGTTCTGAGTGTGACAAAAAAAATTATAATATTTTTTACCAGACGTTATAGTATTTATGGTATACTGGACAATTCTGCATCATTTCAACTACAAAACCCCCACTTCTACACATACGCCTCCCGGTTGTATCTGCCAATACTTGCCATGTTTGGCAAGGGCGTTGGCGATCGCAGTTTGATAGTGTTCTATGCAGAAGACAAGATGGAGATAAAAGTGTGTAGCAAACTGGCTGTTATTCCCTACGCCTTTCGGTACCCACAGACACGCTGATCTACGCCGGTAGCCTAGATAATGCCTGTAGACTGGATCAATCCACCAAAAAAAAAATTACAAATTGTAATTTGAAGTTAAATCTGGAACCCAAGGAAGACGCGCTGGTTTAAACCTAGCATAATAAGTTAACTTGAGGTCCAACTTCGACTGTCCCTACGTAGACTATCGAAACTTAAAATTGGGTTTTTATTATTAGTAGCGCAATTAGTTCTTAACATAATTATATATCAATGGAGAAAATAATATTGCACAATTTGTTGTTTTTTTAAATTTTAGCAAGACGTAGAGTATCGTATATGACGTCACTATATCCCTGTAAACTCTCGAAACTTGAATTTCGTTAGCTTACGCTGGATCTAATTGCGCGCCAAAACAAATGAGTGAGACGCAACTAGGACTATCGCTTGTTTACGCCGCGCCAGCCGCAAACGCTCCGCTTCTCGCGTACAACACCAATTGGTTGCTCTATCGTGGTCGTTAAAATTACATGTATGGTGACAATTATTTATTTTTATGACAGTAGTCATTGTATCCAGTGTTTCAAAATGCATAAGCTGATACATTTAAGAAGTGTCTTAGGTACTAATTGAATAATGGCAATCAATATGTTTAACATTTATAGAGAATTATTATCATATTTCTAGATTGTAACCTGTTGGAAATCTTTTCGTTAATACCCTAGTAAAGTATCGAAACTCGGCGATTCAATGCTGTACAACGGAGTTTTGGGAATAACGTTCATCGAAAGTGGTAGTTACAATACTTAACTATGGATTACGTATTGATGGTTTAGTAGTAACTATCTATTTCGATTTTGTACATTACATAATTTTTTATTGTTACAAACGAAAGTATTTGTTTCGATTATTTACGTGGATTTATACGTTTTAAAATTAAACGTAAGTCATAGTTTTAATACTTTAACATGTGAGTTTCTATAATGTGCATCACGCTTATTTAACTCACAATAAATTGAACACAGATGGATCAACTTTATTTGACAATAGAGGCAAACACACCAACCACTCAATCATCAATAGTGCTGTAATTAAGAGCGTATGTCACCAAGTGTCTTTGTTTCAGCCTGTCGAATCCTGCTATATACGAAAAATAGCAGTAGACTGTATTTAAGCAATGATTTGAGCATGACCAAAATATTCACATTTTACAAAAAGTGGGGCCAACTTTAAAATTATGAAAGCAAGGCTAGTCAGTACTTTACGCCAGTATCGGGACGTCGTTAACAAACATATGAATGTTGAGTTTTTAACGCCTAAAACGGATTTATGTGACAAGTGTCACTCGTATTCTAACAACAATTCACCAACAGAGGAACAGATACTCGTAGAATCTCATAATAACCACATTCCTAATAAAAACTTAACCAGAGAATTCAAAAACAACGACAAAAAAATACTACTGATAACCCTGAAAAAGTATGAGCAAGATTTGTTTTTAAGAAAATTCTCAACACTTCTCATGGCGATGTCGGACTCTTTTATTGTAAAAACAAACTCTCGATTTTTAACTTCGATGTGTTTGACTTGGCTAACCTGGAGGGCTTTTGTTACATGTGGACGGAGAGCACTGCAAAAGAGGAGCAAATGAGGTAACAGCGATTTAAAATTGTTTCTAGACACAGGGGCTAAGCAATTTTTGTTTTGGTCAAAATAGGAATAGTTTTCTTTTTCTATTTTGACCAGAGCAATTGCTTACTCTATGTATATGTATATTTCAAAAGAACCTAATGTTGATATCACGCACCAATTTCTGGAACAAGGGTATACACTACACAAAATGAAGGCTACAGTGTTCGTGCCCTTATTGAGAAGGAGACTAAACGCAAAATCATTTATACATCTGAGCAGTGGTATGCTCTAGTTCAGTGGGCTAAGACGACTGGTAAACCTTACAGGGTTATTGAAATGGACCAAAGCTGGGTATATAATTTAAAACCTCTTTTGGATAATAGAAATTGGAAGAAGGATACGTTTTATGAGACTGTAAAATGGAACAGTATAAAAGAAATATCCGAAAAGAAGAAGTAGACAGTTTATATATTTCAAATACGATTTAAAAGGAAAATATCATTGTGTAAAGACTCTTTTAGGTACGAGAAGAAGAGGCCAGAGAACACCTGCGACTTGTTAAGAGATAAAAAAAAGCATATTCAGATGTACTTCCAATCACAGATGCAAAATACAAAGACTTAATATCGTTATGCGATACCGGCGTGATACCCCATGAGTATCATCGTGTATTCAAAGAATTAAAACAATGAAAATACTTTTAATGCTGCCGATGATTCGGATTATCTGTTGTTTCGCCAGATAGTTGTTAGTTGTTTCACCTAAAATTACATTAAACACATAAAAGGTGGGATAAGTAGTTAATTTTAAGAGCGTTATGTAGTAGAGATAGTTATTTCAATAAGAAATCATTATACTTTTTGAACGAACATATTTAACATTTTTATTATATTAAGGAATAATAATTTTAGCAATTGTAATTCACTTAGTTAAGTAAAGCCTCTAAAATTATGGTAATTATTGTAGTGACACAGTTTGTTTATAATAATAATAATATGGGACAACATTCACACAAGGTCTTCAGGTCCCAAACTAGGCAGAGCCTGTACTATGGTAACCGGATGACTGGTATTTATACTTCAATACATATTTATATACATATATATACATATACACACCCAGACACAGGTCAAACAGACGTGTTCATACACAGAAATTATTTAAATAGTACTTTATTACATTAATTACCCAGTAGACTGGTTTAGGTTGTTTAGATAAAACGGGGGTAATGTTAAAATATTACTTTTATTTTATTAAAAAAAGTTTATTTTTGATAAAGCTTACTAATATTGAGACTGGTATGGATTAAAGAAAATTGAAGTAAACTTCCATTAAAAAACATATTTATATGTGCCATAACTTTGTGATGAATAAAGGCCTTATTTCATATCATATCATAATGTTACGTTTGATACGGATTAAATGTTTAATTCATAGACAATGTGTAAGTGTTATTATTATAATACATTGAGACTATTAGTAGTAAAATGATTAACAGATCAGATACCTTATTTTGTCTTAAATTACAATTGGGCATTGTTAATGCTTTACTTATTAACTGATAATGTTCCTAGTACTGCTTTAACACGTAAGTTATTTCATAAAAAAATAATCACTGGTTCCGTGGTTTTTAATTCAGTCATATTATGATACATAACTTATCTATTGTATAAAGTGAAATAAACCACCTCTCACTATTATGTATATAATTATATATATATTAATAATCTAAAAGTTTCGACAAGCATATATAAGTCAAAATGTACTGCGGTATTCCCTGTAAACTATTGAATGTGTAACATTCGATATTATATTACTAAACTATTAATTAAAATTCCGATGTAGATAATGGAAACTGTCAGATTCGTCCAAAATAATTAAGTGAAATTCAATGTAAGTAATCGAAACTTTATTTTCTCAACAAGTACACATTTTTGGCACAACTTTAATTAGTCTACATAAACCTGCATAAGAATTATATCGTTTATAAAAAAAAATACTGACTTGGTATCTAAATTTATTAAGTTACAGCAAAAACTGTGCCGCAAAAAACTTAAAAGCGCTCTCCTGTAAAGTGGCGATTTCTAATTTCGATAGTCTACGTAGGGACAGTCGACTTATGACACTTACAATAACTGCTTACTAAATCTACTTTTCTTTTTTTCTGTTTTTTAGTCGTTTTTAGTTTATATATTCTAGTTAGTCTACGACAAGAGCGTAGAGCTCTCCTTCGCGGCGTCTTCTCTGATACTGATAATGATATTTTTTTTTTTTTTTTTTTTTTTAATTTATATTTATATTTATTTTATATTTATTATATTGATACTGATACATCAGTATCAGAGAAGACGCCGCGAAGGGGAGTTCTACGCTCTTGTCGCCGCTCGGACCTGAACCACTGAAGATGTCGACTGCAGTGATCGACAAAACGTCTGGAACACAAGTTTCACATAGACCACGGCCAAACAGCCCGGAAGCAATACATACAACATACAACGCCGGCCGTGAAAGCCTTAGAGCTTACATGTCTAAAATATTATGCAAATGTTCTTCATATTTAGGTACTCCAGTCCTTTACTCTGTATTCATAATTAATTGGGTCTGGAAACAAACATGTTCATTTGTTTTTTGTTTGCTGTATTGATTTACTAACTATAATATCGTGTACACTCTAAGAATGTCACGGCCGGCGTTGCGTGTTGTATAATAATATAGGACAACATTCACACAAGGTCTTCAAGTCCCAAACTAGGCAGAGCCTGTACTATGGTAACCTGATGACTGATATATACTTATATATACATATACACGCCCAGACACAGGTCAAACAGACATGTTCATACACACAAATGTTTGACCTGTCCCGGAATCGAACCCGGGACCAGCGGCTCAGAAGGCAGAGTGCTACCAACTGCGCCAACCGGCCAGTTAAGTATACCGAGTATGTATTGCTCGGGCTGTTTGGCCGTGGTCTAAATGAAACTTGTGTTCCAGACGTTTGAGCACTTTATCCCTCTACATTATGAAACATGCCTTCTCATAATTAAATAACAGATGAGGGGATGTATTTCTTAAGCCGGATCTTAGACCATAAATGTATTTTGTTTTTTTCTCAATATATATTTGTTTTATAAATTTCTGTTGTTTTAAGCTTATATGGTTGACCGCTGTAATGTCTAATGCTATAGATGTATAAATGTACCCAATTCGGCTAGTTCAGGCAAGTCCCAGGCAGACGGTCTTCTCGGAGTGAGAGTATCTCCGGGAGCCGACGGGACTCGACCGCGCGGCTCCGAGAGATGGAGGACGCAGATGTGGTCGCAGCACGATATCAACAACGAGCTGCGGTTGAAACGGACGTACTCACTGCGGACAATATCGACTTTCCTATTGTATTCGAGTTATAGTAGATTGTACCCCAAGGGAGGAAAATAATATTTCACGGCGAGGGCGCTGTATATACTTCGCCCGAGGAAAAAATAATTTTGCGGCCGTGTGATAGGTACGCTCTACTTTTCATTCCACTATGAGAAAGACAAAGGTTGACTGGAAGAAATCGCTTTAAGCGATAAGTCCGCCTTTTCTTTCTCCAGAATAGTTTATCCTCTAAAAATTATTAAATAAATAAATTGTGTGCATTAAGTTCCTTTGTAAAACTTGGAAAAACAAATAAAGCGTTTTCTATCTATCTATCTATGAGATAAACAAATTAAGAGACTTTTAAGTAGTGCAACCCATCTTCTTCTTGTCCCCACACTAGGTGGGGTCGGCACAACATGTTTTCCTCTTCCATTCTCTTCTATCATTGGTCGTCTCAGTGCTCACACCTTTCATAAACATATCATTCTTCACACAGTCCATCCATACCTTCTTCGGCCTTCTTCTACCTCTATATTCATCTACATTCATGTTAAGTACTCTTTTTGTTAGAATGTTTTTCATCCCTCCTCATGACATGCCCATACCAAGCCAATCTCTTCGCTTTCAACTTATCCTTCACTGATGCTACTTTCAAGCTTCCTCTGATATACTCATTCCTTATTTTATCCATCCTAGTCACACCGCACATCCATCTCAACATTCGCAAGTAGTGCAACTCATGAATTTAATAAATGAAAAGGTAAATCATCATCATCATTGGCCATCATTGGCCAGCAATGGAATAAAACTCGTCTAATATTAGTGAGAGCGTTGTATGGACGTATTTGAATTTTAGCGTAAATAGATTACGAGCTATTTCAATTTGAAGTATTTTAGTGAATTTTAGCTAGTTCGTGTGATTAACAGAATTATCGTACTACATTGCATTTGACAGGCCATTAAATTTGTAACCGTAAATGTGCTTACTACTGTACGAGACTAGAATATAATAAAGCCTAAATCTTAAGGTGCCGTGGTGGTACCGGCCTAGAATAGTACTCCCCCATCTCTTCCCGTGGGTGCCGTAAGAGTCGGCTAAGGGATCACGTACCAGAAGGTGGGCAGCAGTGCATTTTGAGGATTGGAAATCATACTGCGCTCGCCAACCTGCATACCAAGCGTGGTGAGTATTGGCAAATCCCCCCTACATGGGGGAGGCGTATGTCCAGCAGTGGACGCACATGGCTGAGAGAAGAAGAAATCTTACGGTTGTCGTGGTCCAGGTGTTTTCCAAAGATCAGACTCAGGCTGAAGTATTAACCCTCCGGTGGAAGCTTGAACAACGCTTGAAGGTCGACGAGACCTTACTGGGATGTCAGTTATTTCTTCTTCGAATGGCTTGTAAACTGGACCTGTCAAAGTTTACACTGCGTCTTATTAACAGCGATAGCTTTGGGAGCGTTAGTGTCAGTCAATCTGACGGATACTGGTTCGATTCCCTCCAGCTGCTTTTAGTGTCCATAATCATCCCCGAATCGTGTTTCTCACGTCTCAGGGTCATGCAATCTCCATTTATTATCTTTTCTCATATAAATGTCTCCTGTACATGGATAGTATGAAAGTGTCTAGGCCTAAGCGTCAGTAATATTTTTTGGTTACTAAAATTTACATAAACATAGTAGCGTGCTACGCAGTACCCACGAGGGTTCGAGCATGGATCGTCGCCTCGATAAAATGTGCTTGTTCAGACATGGCGTTCACGCGAATCGTGCTGCACCCTCACGGCTCTATTACTATGGAGATCTTCAAACCGCGCGGATATCGCCATGTCTGAACAAACACTTACTGTTGAATTTTATCGAGTCGACGATCCATGCTTGCAGCCCTGGCCAGCTAAAATTGTCACCAAATACAAAGAGTGCTCAGGCATTTGAAATTCAGTCAACATTCTACCTGTAGTGTTTTTTTCAATATAATCTGGGGTAAACTAGCAGACGGGTCGCCTATAGATATCTATCTGTTACACTAGGGGCTTAACAATACGTTGCCAATCCTTCTTAAGACTGTTAACTCTCTTGTTGAAGAATCCTATATTGGAGCTACTCGGGAATACCGAGGGAGGAAGCTCGTTCCACATTTTACAGTTATAGCCAATATGGCAGAAACGATCGGTAGAACCGTACAGTATGTTTTTCCCATGAGTCAATGTGGGGATGACAGCTCAGCTGCGAGCGTCACCTGTCAAACTGATGGCCGCTGGTTCGATCTCCACCAATGGCTTAAGCTTGCGGTGTAGGTAACACCGTTATCAAATTTCCAGCACGGTGGTAGGGTAACATGCAAAAACAAAGCTTGTGTACATTGTTTTCAAGTTAAAAATTACGCAAATGTACGGTAAAGTCTCAAGTACCTGTTTTACTATAATAGGTACAGCGTTGTAGCTTCGCGGCGTTAATTACGACTTTTATACTAATGAGAAAATGAGACAAAAGATTTACTTCTAATTTTCATCAAGTTTTCACCACACATGAGCCGCCATTTGCAAATGGGCGTCATTTTCATATCAGATGATAATGCTCTATTGTGTCAAAAATTCAAAATTTAATTACACACCTAACTTTTCTTTTCTTTCTTTCTATAGAATCTAAAAGTTATCTACAAATAAGAGATACATATTTCTATCTTACCAGGGTGAATGCAATAAGCACCAAACTCCACTTTCTTCCCAAGGACTCCCAAAAATGGAAACTTAATCTTAATAGTCTGCAGTAAACACTCTTCGTATATATCCCAGACATGGACCGTCTGAAAGCGAACACAATTTTTTTTCTTATTTTGAAGGTAACAAACAAACGACGGTCCCGTGGCGCAGTGGTTTGTGTCATCGACATGACTTCTGTGTCATCGCGACCCTGGGTTCGAATCCCGGCAGGGGCAAACATTTGTGCGATGAGTGTAGATGTTTGTCCCGGGTCTTGGATGTTTGTGTGCTGTGATTGTGTGTGTCCATGCCTCCCGCGATACAGGGAATCCTAGTGCGGGGGTGAGTGTGATTAAAAAAAAAAAACACCGCTTTGAGATTGTAACAATGATTTATTTTATACTAGCTGCGCCCCGCGGTTGTACCCGCCTGGTGATGAAAAACGGTGATGATGGTGATGATGAAAATAAGCCTAATACCCAAATCCAGGGTATAAGACATCTCCATACCAAATTTCATCGAAATCGGTGTAACCATTTGAGCGTGAAGAGGTAACATCATCATCAACCGCGGCACGCAGCTAGTTAATCATAGATAGATAGATATATAGATAGAAAACTATTAATTTGCACACTATTTCAAAACCACACACATAAAAAAACAAGTATAAATACAGTGATACAAAGGGCGGCCTTATCGCTTAAAGCGATTTCTTCCAGGCAACCAAAATCATAATTGGTTCAACGGTTTAGGCGAGATAACGTAACACACAAACAGAGTTACTTTCACATTTATAATATAACTAGCTGTGCCCCGCGGTTTCACCCGCGTGGATTACGGTTTTGCCGCTACCTCAATTATCCCACGGGAACCAAACTTTCTTAGAGGAAATCTCAAAATTCTTTCTTAGGGGGTGCCTCGTCATAGTAGCTTTATGCATGCAAAGTCTCAGCCCGATCGGTTTGAAATTGACAAAGTTTCATACAAACTTTTATCCCCTATTTTATCCCCTTGGGGGTATAATTAATCAAAACCCTTTCTTAGCGGATGCCTACGTCATAACATCTACCTGCATGCCAAATTTCAGCCCGATCTGTCCAGTGGTTTGGGCTGTGCGTTGATAGATCACTATGTCAGTCAGTCAGTCACCAACCTCCAGTCAACACCTTTGAGTTATATATCTAGAGATTACTTAAGTTTTTGTCAGAAGAGCCATGAATTTTCTCAGGGTAAAAAGTGGTCTATATGTTAATTCATGTTATAATGCACTTAGATTCCAAATTTAGATTGAATCTGTTATCTGTTATCGCGTAAAGAGGTAACAAACAGACATACACACATAAACAAAAACTTTAACATTTTTTATTTGATAAAGTGACGGAAAAAAGAAAAGTCCCACAAGCTTTTAAGTGGTAACCTCTGCCTATAGACAGATACAATTCGTAAAGAACTGCACTGCGCCCATTACCCTGAGACATATTGGTAAGTCTCATGTGTCTGTAATTTCACCAGAAGCCCTACCCTTTAAACCGGAACATAGTAATGCGGACGCTACTGCCTGGCGGTACTCAAAAACATTGCTACTTATAATATTTGTGTGATTGTGATTGTAATTAATTGTAATGTAATTGTAAGTAATTGTAATTTTTAGACTTTCGCAATTCGAACAGTGCAGTGCTCAACGATGCAGTGACTACCGCACAATATCCCTTATGAGCCATGTTCTTAAAATATTTCTAAAAATCATACATAGAAGAATATACCGCAAGTGTGAAAACAACATCTCGGACACTCAATTTGGTTTTAGAAGTGGATTAGGAACACGTGATGCACTGTTCGGATACCAAGTTCTGATGCAACGTTGCTGGGATATTAATCAAAATGCGTTTATTTGTTTCATAGACTATGAAAAGGCATTTGACCGAGTGAAACATGTCACACTGATTAATATTTTAATGCGAATAGGACTTGATGCCAAAGACATATCAATTATCAAAAACCTGTACTGGCAGCAAACAGCGAATGTACGTGTTGACAACCAACTCACGGTTGATGTCGAAATAATGCGAGGAGTAAGACAAGGATGTGTGCTGTCACCAATATTATTCAATATTATGCTGAGGAAGTTTTTTCAATAGCTCTTGAAGAGGCAACTGAAGGTATAATAATAAATGGGAGACCCCTCAATAATATAAGGTATGCTGATGATACTTTACTCCTGGCAAGCTCAATAGAAGATCTGCAGAGCTTATTAAATCGTATAGAAGCCAGCAGCTCCTTGTATGGTATTAATATTAACATCAAAAAGACAAAGTATATGGTTGTTAGTCGAACACAAACACCTTATGTTCTCCGTATAAAGGATCAAGTCATTGATAGGGTTAATTCGTTTAAGTACTTGGGCTGCATAGTTAATGAAAAAGAAGACCATAGTACAGAAGTAAAGTGTCGCATAGAACAGGCTCGGCGAGCATTTAGTAAACTTTCTCATCTTCTCTGTAACCGGAATCTCAAACTCCCTACACGGTGCCGGCTAGTACGGTGCTACATATTTTCCATTCTTCTATACGGAGTAGAAGCCTGGACTCTAACCGGGAACATGTGTAAAAGGTTGGAAGCATTTGAAATGTGGATATATAGGAGAATGCTAAAAATATCATGGACGGATAGAGTAAAAAATAGAACGGTTTTAGAAAAAATGAGTAAAGATTTAGAATTATTAAAAACTATAAAAACTAGAAAATTGCAATATCTTGGACACATCATGCGAAACGACAAATACAGCCTCTTGCAACTCATAATCCAAGGAAAAATACAAGGCCATAGACCACCTGGCCGCAGACGCACCTCCTGGCTGAAAAATCTGAGAGACTGGTTTGGGTTGAGTACCAGATCCCTGTTCCGGGCGGCAGTCTCCAAGGTTAAAATTGCCCTAATGATCGCCGACCTCCGTTAGGGGATGGCACAAGAAGAAGAAGAAGAATTCGAACACATTGTTATTAAATCAAACGGGGCTTAATCGCGAGAAAAACATTTATTTTATAATATACAATAAATTAATAATTAAAAAATAATTAATAATAAAAAAACATTTGGTAATTTATTGTATATTATATATATATATATATAATATACAATAAATGTTTTTATTGTACTAAATAAAAAACTAAATGTACTAAATGTTTTTCTCGCGATTAAGCCCCGTTTGATATATCTAACGTTTCGACCAAGTTGCATTGGTCGTGGTCACGAGAAGACTGTCTTCTCGTGACCAAGACCAATGCAACTTGGTCGAAACGTCGAGGTAAATAAATTACTAAATGTTTTTCTCGCGATGAAGCCCCGTTTGATTTAATAACAATTGTGATAAAGTACTTACACAGTTACTACAGAATGCCACAACAACTTCTCTCCCGGGGATTATAGCGACGTCCAATACAGCTGGATTGCTTGGAGCGTTCAGCACAGCGAAGGGAATCGACTGTGATGTCTCCCACAGCCTCACGGCTCCATCAATGCTTCCAGTAGCCAGGAGATGCAGGGGATACACCACGTGGAAACAGGATACACCCTAGAAAGAAAATTATCAAATGTTATGCTTAAAAATAAAATCAGGAGTGAAGCTCAAATATAAGCAGGTTACGCATAGTTTTTATACCAGACAAATTGGTACAGCAATGTCTGAAGAGTAACAGACGGTCTGAAGCGTTTGGTTTTTTTTGGAAAATAAATACAAATTGTTTTTTTTTACGCTTGCGTTTGATCTCCGTCTTGCCTCTGTTTTACTTAGATGACGACATGTTCTAAGATGTCGCATGTAAGCTTCATCATCTCAGCCATAGGATGTCCACACGTGGACATAGGTCTGTCTCCCATTGATTGGCGCTATTATAACGCTATTATAACTTATTTGACAAAGAGCTCAGTTGCTATACGGTTTTCGGTGAATAATCAAACTATCTAAAAATTGAAACATACCCTCTGAACTTTAAAAACATAGTCATCCAGTTTCCCCGGCATATGCCTCGCTCTAACGCTAGCACTAGAGTCGTGCGAGCAGGTCACCAGTATATCACCGCCACGTGCATGAGCGAGACGGCGAATCGCACGAGAGTGCATGCGACGCCATATTGTTATCGTAAGAAGAGAAGAATGAGGAGGTGATGTCAATTCCTGTAATATTATAATAAAACACTAATAACTAATTACAATACTGCAGCTACTACAATAACATTTGAGCAATCCACTAGCTATTGGTAGCCTATAGATAACTCAAATGTTCTAACCCGCTACCGGCCGGCAGCGTGCCCAGAATGCTATCAGTATTGCCACGCTGAATGGCAATGCTGATTCGTTGAGCCAAATACGTGCCAGCATTTTGGTCACGCGTCGCATCGATCAAACGCTCAGATAAATTTTGGAAAATCCGATGAGCTCCAGGTCCCCACGTAATATTATAATAATATGTACATATTAACGATAAATAATAGGACCGTAAATGTATAACTAAAATGAATCCCGCGAGCAGGACACCGCTATATCCACATCCACGTGCATAAGTAAGACGGCGAATCGCACAAGAATGCATGTGACACCATATTGTTATTGTAAGGAGGTGATGTCAAATCCTGTAATATTATATTCATATATCGATAAATAATAACAACGTGAAACGTCAATTAAAATTCCTTAATTAATGAAAAGGATACGTATTACAATTCATTTTAGAAATGATGTTTCATAGTAACATTTACCTACTGTTTATGAGGTACGCGATCGACCACGATAGAAAAAAAAATGTCTTCGACACGACCGGGTTCCAATCCTGAACAGAAATACGAGGTGTTTTTAAATTTATGCAGGCAGTTTTTCTTGTCACTAAAATCGATGGTATGCTTCCTAAAAACAAATCTTTGTATGTCGTGTTATTTCAGATATATGCCAATACTGACCCATCTAAATACCCATACCCAATATAAGTACTAAATTTTTAAAAATTTTGGTGTTGCTTTGCGGAATCCATTTCATAGGACCTATTAAATTGTGTAATACCTACCATTACCTGGTTAATACACAATATTGATAAATTGTTCCAAGGAAGGATACAACGCACCGCACCCTCCCTCTTGCATTAATATTGTAATATAAATTATATAGTTACAGCAAGCCCTGTTAGATAAAAAAAAGGTTTCTACAAATCTAACCACGAATTGCGGAGCCACAATACCTGAAAATACAGTTGAATGAATAACTTATACTTCTTTAAGTATTGTTTTAAACTTTCATGGCTTTTCACAATAAAAGTATTGTTTAACACGGGATACGGTGTCTCTCCGTGATCATGGTGCGTGGAACCGCACCAAAATATCGGGAACTCAATCAAAATCTAAATCATGGTGCGTATCCCGTGTTAAACAATATTTTTATTATACTTCTTTTTTCAACATCGGTTAAAACGGTAGAAACTAAGCAACAACTCACCATCCAAAAGCAATAGTTGATAGAATCAGGCGCTTTAGTGTGGAACAGTTGAATTCTCGGCGAGTGAAACAGAATCCTTAACACTTGACCTCGCTCGGTTCCTATCGCTAACTCTGAGCTGTCGGCCGAATGGAGAGATGGCGAATAAGCAAGGCACTAAAAAAACAAAATAACTCTTAAGACTTCAAAAAATACCAAAAGTATATACAGCACAAAATAATGTTATGTATGTTTTTATTTTAAACGTACAGCTCTTTGCCTATAACGGTATTTAAAGCTTCAAGACGGACTAGTACTGATAAATGTGCCGATGACATTATTACAGAGGCTCGCGGGTGTCTACAGGCAGAGAGGGCGGGAAAAATCCTAATATAAAATATTACAAATATGTACTATACAGATGACCTAAGTGCTCAAAAATTTTTTTTACCAAAAAATGGAACCGACTTCAATACTCAGTGTAAATAACTGGTTGAAGTCGGTACCATGATAGTTCAAAAGCAACTGATATCAAAATATTGTGCTCATGGTACCGACTTCGACAAGTTATTTCACACTTTTGAGTGTTGAAGTCTGTTCTAGTTTTTGGAAAAAAAATTTTTTTTCACTCTCTTTAGTCACCTTTGTTACTCATGGGATCAATTGTCATTGTGGTGTAGACAGGTATGTTCATCCGCTACTATAATATGGTCTAGGTATAAGCACGCATTTTTCAATTTTTGGAGTGTAACTAAAAACTACTTGTCCGATTTTGATGAAATTTAAATGGGACTACACGGTAAGCACCAGCTTTCAAATAAAAGAAGAACGATCGAAATCGGTTCACCCAGTCGGAAGCCATACGGTAACAAACATAAAAAAAAAACATACGGGTCGAATTGAGAATCATGTCCTTTTTTTTGAAGTCGGTTAAAAATCAAATTATATACTGATCACATTTTTAGACTTACAAATATGTTTGTTACTCTTTAACGCCTAAACGGCTGGATGGATTTGACTGAAATTTGGTGTATTACATATTTCAGATCCCGGAATGCCACATGGGCTACTTTTTATCACCATCATCAATCATCAGCATGGGCGTAAAACCGCGGGGCGCAGCTAGTTATCAATATCCTGATAATAATATTAATTATTGTATAAGCGACCATCTCAGTTTAAAATCTTATACAAACCTGTTTTACCTGTAGATTTTTGCTACTTAGGTAGGTACATAGCATACGTCACAATGATCAGTCTAATTTCGAGTAAAAAACAGATTACGCCTATACAATCTATGTACCAGTAAAAACACTCACAGTAGGTATATTTGGCATGCCAGTGATACAATAGAGCGGAGTGTGGGATAAAGTCGTTGCATCGTAAAAAGTCAAGCTTCTGTCTGACGCTGCGTACGTCAGGTATTGAACATCCTAAAACAAATAATCCTCTCAAATAGCCGTAATAAACAAATAATTATAGTAAAAAATATGTGCCAGCAATTTATTCAAGCGCCGCATCGATCAAACGCTCTGGGTGTCAAATATATACAAGTGTGTTGTATATATTTGTCTATGGTAAAACATTTTTTTTAAATGTTATATAAGTGGTGAACTTACACTGAGATAAATAGCGTCTGTAATCCAGCAATTTTTGACGCGTCGACGAAGCCCAGTCCTATGGTAGAACACCTAAAATTAGATTTAATAACGTATAAGGTTTCAAATTGATATCCTAATACATAGAAAATAAGGTATAGTTATCGCTCGAAACGGAGTTTTACCTATGAGATTTTAACTCGGGTGACAGCTAGTAGCATTTTTAACTGGGCGTTTCCATGCTGCGGGGGGCAACTCCAGGCTTCAGTCCTGTTCGTTGTCTTAGGAAAATAGTAATTACGCCACGTCGATAAGAGTCATGGAGTCTGACAGCTCAAACATTAAGCTGGCCACCCTATCTACCAATACATATTGACCAACGTAGTGGATACTATATAATGCCGCTATGACTAAGGCATAAAAAGCAGTAGCACTATTTTGTTATTGAAACTGACGTAGTTTTGACGCATTATGAATGTATAAATCACGGGAATTACTCACGTAATAAGTCAGAGGGTTCCGACTATAGTTTCAACCACATTCGGTGGTCTTTTTCAAGGAGAATACGGGGCGCTCGCGGACGTGGTCGCGGTTCGCCTAGTACTGTAGTAATGTAGTACTAACTATAGTCGGAACCCTTTGACTTATTACGTGAGTAATTCCCGTGGTGTATACATTCATAACAGTAGCACTATATGTGAGAATTCGCCCGAGTGAAGACCACGGACTGGCAAGCGCAGCAAAGACGGTTACCGGCAAAGTGGACAGACGACCTGACTAAGATCCCAGGGAAGAGCTGGGTGGAGCTATTTCAAAAGTAAGGTAACAACAAACCGACGCGGAGAGTGACTTGGATACAAGTATTATATATTGTATTGTTTAAAATCTATGCTGTCATCTATGATTGATGTAAATAAATGAAAGTTTTGAGAGGAATCGCAGAAAAGGGTGGATGCGGGCTGTGTCCAACTGGTCCTTGTGGAGATCAATGGGGGAGGGATAAATGTCCAGCTGTGGACGTCCTAGGAAGAAGGTTTAATATAAGGCATTGAGAATAAATAAAAATGTACCTCATAAGAGTGTAGTAATTTCAAATTGCCACAGTATATTCCAATCCGGCCACCTTTGGAAACAGCGACATAGCAGAAGGAATCATCACGTTCTATGTTCACCAACTTAATTAATGTTTCCCTCTAAAACGATTTTAATTATAATATTAATAAAGAAATTATAAATATGTAACAAAATATTAACGACTGTGTGGTGTATATGGGTAGTATATAAACTAATATTTGTAAATGTGGGTAGTTCAATAAGTTTACTTGCTAAGCGAGTCTAACGATTTGGTTCCTGGCAAATACAGCTGTGCTCTAAGTCTTATAGCACAGCTGTAGGTCTTACAGTCTAAAACAATTCGTGTGTTAGTTATTCATATTCCCTTAGCAGAAACATTCACATAAAGACTGATAAGGGCTTAGCAAGTACCGTTGACATAACAGAGGCTCGCGGGTGTTTACAGGCAGAGAGGGTGGGATAAATCCTGATGCGAATTCATTTAAAAAAAAGTTACCAAAACATGGTACCGACTTCAACACTCAAAAGTGCGAAATGACTTGTTGAAGACGGTATCATGATAGTTCAAAAGTAACTATTATCAAAATATTGTGCTGATGGTACCGACTTCGACAAGTTATTTCACACTTTAGAGTGTTGAAGTTGATTCCATTTTCGGTATTTTTTTTTACCCTTTTCTAGTGACCTTTGCTACTCACGGGATCAATTGTCATTGTGTAAGTTTTTTACCGCCGATTTCTCCACCCGCAACTATAATGTCATCCACGTATACGTAGCACTTTTCAGTTGTTGGAGTGTGAACATATTCGTTAACACCAGAACATTCCTTTTTCACACGATTCTTTAACATTGTTACGGTGTTATATTGTTGTTATTTTATATTTATGTTAGGTTTTTTTTTCTTATTATAAGCTTACGTTTGACTACTGTCTCACCTGATGTTAAGTGACGACGCGGTCTAAGGTGTTGCACGTAAACTTATGTTCTTTATTGCAAGATGATAATAGTAGGCCTATCTAGTTTATGAAACATAATAAGGATTCTTAAAACACGAGTGTAAGTTTTATAGCATTACCGAGTGTTTTAAGACCAAATGATCTGCAGTTTCATACACTACTTTATCTAATCTCATAAAATAGGTAATAAAATTTACGTAAAATCACAGCATATGTTTGCATTTTGTAAACGTTTAGCGCCAAAATCCATTTGCTGGTCGCGCATGCATGTTGCGCCGCGTCCACAGACTATATTATTATGTAGAAAAACTGCAAATGCAACCTCCTTAGTCCAGCTGAAGTTGTATCATAATAGTAAAAAATTAACATTTCGATACAGTTGTCATAGAAGAGCTGTGACATAATGTAACTTTTTACATTTATTTCGATATGATGTATATAAAGACTGTCATTCAAGTTCTGTTTTTGGCTTTTTATTCTTTATATTTCAGTAGATACCTATGAGATTAGATATACATAATCTTACTTGACAATGTTCCATCTTGATGATGTTACCACAAGTGATTCTGTTCCACCGATCCCGTTTGGAGCCAGTTTTTTTGGCACCGACTGCCTCCAGTTTCACGACTAGCTGTCGCCACTTGGCGCGTCCGGCATTATACGGATCTAAAACTCTGAATAGTTTGCGAGCGTGTGTAGAGTATTTGTGATGACCTGAAACAATAAACAATTATTTTTAACCGACTTCAAAAAAGGAGAAAGTTCTCTATTCGACCCGTTTTATGTTTTTTTTTGTTTGTTACCTCATAACTTTCGACTGGGTGAACCGATTTTGGTTGTTCTTTGTTTATTTGAAAGCTGGTGCTTTCCATTTAAATTGCATTAAAATCGATCAAGCTTTTTTTAGTTACACTCCAATAACTGAAAAGTGCTACGCATACGTCGATGACATTATAGTTGCGGGTGGATGAATCGGTGAACATACACAATAACAGTTGATCCCGTGAGTAGCAAAGATCACTGACAAGGGTAGAAATAAAATTTCACCAAAAAATGCAACGGACTTCAACACTCAAAAGTGAGTAATAACTTGTCGAAGTCGGTACCATGCTTATGCACCGATTTCAACAAATTATTTCATACTTTTCAGTTTTGAAGTTAGTTCCTTTTTTTGGTATTTTTTTTTAGTGTCACTATTTAAATTTTACAAAAATTGTCTGTGTTGCACTATAAACCATAATTGATACAAATAACATTATTATTTGTTTTACATTTGAGTAAAATTATTTTTATTATATGGCTTAGTAGCTTTACGCCCCAATTTATTAAAAGGTTATTATGAGACGTGTGACAATTTATTATTAAGTGTCTTATCTTACTTAAAATACATGGCTCACACAAGTTATGCTCTAAGTTAGTAACATACACATGCATCCAATTTAGATATTCAATCTAGCCGAAACAGCTAGTAATTTAAGTCCAAATTACATGCTAAATTTACTGTAGTAAGAATGTGCCTATTAACACTTTTCTTATTGTCTCTATTTAAGGCGCTGTGAGTAGACAAACCGCTATTTTAAAAATGTATTTTAAACCATGTGTAGAAGACAGAGCTTTGGTTTTTTCAGTTTTAGTATCTTTGGTTCAGCATAAAGGAACAGTCAGGATTCAAAATCCGGTTAAGTAAAGTTTTCTCGATAGTTTTAATTTTTGAAAAATATGCTTTTCAAAAATTAAAACATGTATATCTTACAAAATAATAACAACATTCATCGCCGGAAACACTTTGTTCATGTGTTCTCTATTGATGACAGACTTTTGCGCAAATAATAATAATAAAGGTTATTCTTACCAAATATATTATTAATCGCCGTGACAAAGCCATTTTCATCCAAACTCAAAGGGTCATGCGAAACTGCGGTCACCGCAAACTCGATGCCTTCTTCTGCGGCAGCTGATCGCATCACCTCTTCCACTTTGCTGAAGGTATTTGTTTATTTTATGTATTACACTCAAAACCCCGCACTAGGATTCCCTGTGTCGCGGGAGGCACACACACAAACAACCAAGACGCGGGACAAACAACTTCACTCATCGTACAAATGTTAGCCCTTGTCCCGGAGACACAGAAGTCCTGTCACTGACCACTGAGCCACGGCGACCGTCAGC
The DNA here is from genome assembly GCA_934044485.1 of Apeira syringaria. Taxonomy (NCBI): domain Eukaryota; kingdom Metazoa; phylum Arthropoda; class Insecta; order Lepidoptera; family Geometridae; genus Apeira; species Apeira syringaria. The sequence continues at coordinate 9,504,908 of OW203670.1, read as the reverse complement.
AATGGTTGTTGAGATAAAAAGAGAAGGGTATATTCGACTTATTCTCTATACACAAAGATACTTTATAGAAAAGAGTACATTAATCTTCTCCTTTTTCTTATTTGTGCTTGTATTATTTTCAGTACGTCGAATAATTATTTGTAAATATATTCAGATATTCAGATTTCTTTAATGTTAGCTGTGTTATACATTCAGTTCTTAAATATGTTGTATAGGGGTATCAACAGCTATGTCCATTCGAACATACAATATTTATATATTGTATTTATATATTTACAATATTTATACTTCTTGTATTCGAACACGTTTAATTTGTATACAAAAATGTGGAAACTTTTTCCCGTTTAATAATCGCTCTGAAATAAGCCTGTGAAGGAATCCTTGTCACCACGCGCCTTGAAGGTTTTTTTTAATACACTCATACTCCCGCACTAGGATACCGTCTCTGATACCTAGTTCCTGGCTAGTTAGTGCTAGTGTGGTTAAAATGTCGTGTCTCACTCATGGGTAAAGTTTTAACCGTAAAGTGTAGCGATGGTTTCAAAACACGAAACATGAAACGCTATTTCGTGTTTTGAAACCATCGCTACACACAGGGTTTTCTTCTTTTGAATCCTAATCTTAGAACCATTCGCTTGCTCAGGTTTCAATCCAAGCACTCACGCCAAAAACTAACGTTACCCGCTTGTAAAACATATGACAATTGGTACGTCTGTCAGGTACAAGATGGCGCTGCACGACGTTAAAACACGCAAGCGTTTTGTTCCTCCAGGTTCGCTGCAATCTTTTACACAGTATATTCCAAGGACAAACGGAAATCGTTGCGATGCTTATTCATTGATTTTTGAAGAACGCGTGTTATATAACGACATATATATAACACGGTCGTAATTTACGAGCTTGTATCTATGTGTCTATCTGACACTGTGAAGTTTAAGTATTTGCTATTTATATCAAGTTTATGTAAAGGTCCATTCTTTTCTTTAGAGTTTTTCTTATCGTTTATTGCATTAAAAACATGCTAGACGGAACTTACGTTCAAATTGGACAAAGCGACAGGACGGTATTCTGTAGTCGTGGGTTCAAGTCCGCCTGGCAGCCGAATTTTTCCTTCAAATAATTATTATATAATAATCCTTTTTTGATACTGAATAGATCTGGCTTTTGACCACTATCTCACTTGATGGTCAGTGATGATGTGGTGGAAGATGTTATCACGCTAGACCTAGAATGCTCACTGGCTCTCATCACACTATGTGTTTGGTGACAGTTTTTCTAACTTGGTATTCCCTTTACATGAAAAGTCAACTTTACCCAAATGTAAACACCTAAGTATTTATCATAAGAAATCCATACATAATTGTTGGAATGTGTGCAAATCGTAGTCTAAGAGCTGACAGCACAAACAGACACATACTTTTTGACTGGTCGGTTGGCGCAGTTGGTAGCACTCTGCCTTCTGAGCCGCTGGTCCCGGGTTCGATTCCCGGACAGGTCAAAACATTTGTGTGTATGAACATGTCTGTTTGACCTGTGTCTGGGTGTGTATATGTATATAAGTATATATATATATATAAGTATGTATTTAAGTATACATATATATCAGTCATCGGGTTACCATAGTAGGTACAGGTTCTGCCTAGTTTGGGACCTGAAGATCTTGTGTGAATGTTGTCCCATATTATATTATTATTATTACTTTACCTATTAATATCCTGAGTGCCTGTCTTCTCCTTGGGTTTCTTAAAGCAACGCCTGAGTTTGCACAAGAAAGCGGGCGTCATGATGTTCATCAGTTCCTTTGCTAGATTCTCATCTTCATCGCTCCTGTAAATAAATAATTAGGAAGATAAGGAAATGTTTTGTTTTTCAAAAACATTACAATTAGGGTTGCCACCCGTAATGTATAATAAAGTATTGTGAGTACGTTATTTCAGTTAATTGTACTTTATACTTTATGAAAACAATAAAGTACACGAAAATACTTTAATTCGCATGATTTGATTTCTTTGGAATTTTGACAAGTTTAGTCGTAAATATTACAAATAGGTGCATCTAAACAAAAAAACTATTTCCATTAGTGATACAATATTATACGGCCAAAAATGGCATTGAAAACAAATGATTACATTTTTACGAAAATAGTAACGAATCTGGTGATGATATGTATGAGGCAATTCGAAAGTTATTAGAGCAATACAAATTATCTTTTCATTATGTATCTTGGTATATCGTAATAAGTAATAATCAACAATCATTAGTTATTTACAAATATGAAAAAAATGACGTGGTTTTGACACATTCGGTGGACTTTTTCAAGGAGGATACGGGACGGAGCGATTCGCCTAGTACTAGGCGAATCGCGACCGCGTTCGCGAGCGCCCCGTATTCTCCTTGAAAAAGACCGCCGAATGTGCTTGAAGCTATAGTCGGAACCCTCTGACTTATTACGTGAGTAACTCCCGTGTTTTATACATTTATAATATGAAAAAAATATTGCCAGATTTGATTAAAGGCAATTTCTATGCACATATAGGGCATAATTGCGTAAGATATGCCATGTCCATTTTTTTTCTAATACATAGAAAATGTGATTCAAAAATGTAAGCTCATTTTTCACATTCTGCTGTAAGAAGGTGCTGAAAAAAATTGTAGCATCAGCTGAAGGAGACTTTCATGAAATGTGTAATTGTTCTGTAGATACTAATTTGATACAAAATAAATTGTACTTTATTTTGATACTTTTTTTCTTATCTAAAGTAACCAATGTACTTTATTTGCAAAAAAATAAGGTGGCAACACTTGTAATTATACAATACACAAACGACAGATTGGACAAGAGACACAGTTGTTCTGTATAACCTATTTCACCTATTTAATATATGCGTGGCAAACGAATACATATCCTTATTTAAATTAACATAATAGTACTAGAAAGGCAGAGGTACGAGACGATTACTCCTGTGACGATTGCAACCACTCTGACAAGAGTGTAGCGACTAGGTACCGACCGATAAATAAAAATGTCATAAATTTAACATAAGATATTTCCTATGTTAAATTTATGATTTCTTTAGGGAGTATCTAACAGTACAACCTACATGGTATAATGGTACCTAATGGTTTTTTGAAAGTAGGGAATATATGCATGATATTTTTAAACGACTTCAAAAAAGGAGGTTACTCAATTCGACCGTATATATTATGTTGTTTTGTTTTGTGTGTTCGCGGATAACTTCGTCGTTTATGAACCGCTTTTGATGATTCTTTTTTTGTTAGATGGTAGTACCATCTGGTAGGGACCACAACGGAAGTATACTTCCAGTGTGGTCCCATTTAACTTTCATCAAAATCGGACAAGCGGTTTTTGAGTTATACTCCAATAACTGAAAAGTGCTACGCGTATTTTGATGATATTATTGTCGCGGTTGAAGACATCGACATCCCGTGAGTAGCACAGGTCACTGAAAAGGGTGAAAAAAAAATTTTTTAACAAAAAATGCAACCAACTTCAACACTCAAAAGTGTGAAATAACTTGTCGAAGTCGGTACCATGAGCACAATATTGTGATGATAGTTACTTTTGTGTGAACTATCATGGTACCGACTTCAACAAGTTATTTCACACTTTTGAGTGTTGAAGTCGGTTGCATATTTTTTAAAAAATTTTTTTCTTTTTTTTGTACCATAACTTTTAAAACTAGCGTCAATATAATAATAAATAAATAAAGTGGGTTAACATTGTTATAATTATCTAAATTATACCTTAGTTATTTATATATTTTCTGACTAATTACGTTCATTTTTGTAAAGTTGTACGATTTAAAGTAGATTGTGTTGATTTCGTGTGATGCCCTGCCATTCGTTTTCCGACATTTGTCAGAGTAATTTGTATTGTGCCGCTGTAGGCTTTGTTAAGTAAGATTGTACATCTAAACATATATATCTATAGCAATAGCAACTCAAGCAATAAAGCTGATTTTACCAACAACAAATACAACCAGTTTGAACATCCACTTTTAAGATGTCAAAGAAAAACAACGAACTCCGTTCATTGTCGCTAATTAAGTCACATCACTAGCGCAATCCTCAGAGCTGCACTCAGATCGCGCGCGTACTGTAGGTAGGTTACAAAGCGTATAATATAATGATAAGTACATAGTTTTTGAATATAAATGTTCTGTACACTGAGATAACGTAGCTAGTAAGTAAAAGTTAAACATACCCGGACCAACTTTCTTCTGATCCAGTCCTTGTATAACTCCTCTCAAATATTTCCGAACACTCGTCGTTCAAAGATTTTTGTGATTTTAAGGACATTTTTACTAAACGTGAATAGAACGAAACCTCTACGATTTTCCATTAGGTTGAAAACTGTTTTGTCAATATTTTGCTGGCAACAAACAACGAAACAAATACTGTTGATGATGTTTGGTCTACATGCGTGGGAAATAAATGGTTGATGAAAATTACTTCTAGGTTTCTGCTGTTTAGTCAATATTAGGCGGGAACATAATTTATTTTCGTGCCATCTAGTAGCTAACTGTCAAACTACTTATCCTTATGTCTCCGATATAAACTAGAAACCCAAATACTAAGCTCCTTGCATTAAAGTGTCTCTGTCTAAAATATGAAGTTGTGACCTCTAGTGTAAAGTAGCCAAACGTGGTTGTTAGCTGCTGCACTATTTACTTACAAAAGATAAAGGTGGCGCTACTTGGTATTAAATTTTGTTTCATAATAATATTGTAATCCTAATTCCTACTAATACTAAAGCTGGTGTGTATGTTTTTTACTCCTTCACACTTAAACGGTTACACTGATTTCGATAAAATTTGGTATAGATAGGATGAGATAGGTTAGACCCTGGCACAATAACACATAAGTTACTTTTATCCCGGTTTTTCCAAACTTGTAATGAGTTGTTTTTATCTTTTCACATTCCAAATTTCATGCTACAGGTCGTGCGAAAGAAATACATATTTGCAGAACAATAATAATTGCCGACTTTCGCAACACTGAACTTATTACCTATGGTTTTTTGGTTACTGACATGACCGTGGCATACTCGTCATAGATATCGTCCTAGGACATGATTGTTGTCCTGTGACATGGCTTGAGTTTGAATTAGAAATAGGTACAGGAATAGGAACATTTGTTATTCCTGACATAACATCAAAAGCAATTTAAAACAAAAAAGTTTAAGCAGTAAAAATAAACAATTTTTCAAATATAGTTTGACTTGTTCATTGCACTAAGCTAATGTTATTTTTTACGCGTGACAAGTTTTCACGTTAAAGCTACTGTTCACAAAAATTTAAACGTCCGATTATTAATTAACCGTCGGTTAACTGTATGGTAAAAAATATTTGACCAACGGTTAAATTGATAATCGGACGTTTAAATGTTGGTGAACTCTACCAGCAAACTTGTTTCGTGTTTCAGTCCGGTTATTAAATGGACTAAACATAATATAGTTTTTAGACTTTGTGTTTGACTAAGTACTATATCTCTTGACGGGCAGAGTCGATGTAGTTAAAGAAGGAATGAAACTAGACCTGGAATGTTGACTAGTACTCAAGAACACCTGCAACACACCTGTGTGTTTTTGGTGCACAGAGAGCAAGGGCATCTTGTCTTTCATCGGTTCCGGCTTGGTGTCAATTTTTAAATCTTGAGGGTAGATTGCAAGCCAGGCGAGTACTTATCATCATGCTGTTGATTTTATAAATCAACTCTCTCAAATATATCCGAAAATTCGTCATACTTGTAAAGATTTATGTAATTTAATATATTATGTAATTTTTTAATGTGACATGTTTACTAGACGAGAATCAAATGAACCCTCCACGCTTTCCCATTAGGTTGAAAACTGTTTTGTCAATATTTTGCTGGCAACAAACAACGAAACAGCGGTGAAACAGTACTGTTGATGTTGTGTGCTCACATGCGTGGGTAATATGGTTGATTGATAAAATGAAATACATAGATAATTAATGCTGGATTTCCGCTATACAATCATTGTTATGCGGGAAATTAATTGATTTCAGTGCCATCCTACGGCTAACAATCAAACTACTACGTTTTAAATTTTGGTGAACTCCTTTATGTCTCTGGCTAGGCGCTGCATGAATAAGCTTAAATTTAATTATAATATTAATTACTAAGATTCTTAGTATTAGAAACTGGTAAGCGATTAAATATAAAAATATGTTTATGTATTTAAATACTCGATTTTATCGTAGTAAGCTAAAATATATACATTTATGAAACGCTATAATCGTGACCTCTAGTGTCAAGTAGCCAAACTTCGTAGTTAGCCGCACTATTTAGGTACTAAAAATGTAACAAGGTGGCGCTACTTCATACAAAAATGTTGTGTGGTATGTCTTATTATATTGTTATTGTTTTCAACATTTTCCTCGATTTGTAATGAGTTTTATTTATATCACTTCATTTCGTCTAAAAATTCGCATTTCTGAGATCCAAGACACAAGTGTTGTTTAGTTTGGGTCTCAATATATACAAGGCTTAGATACAACTATCTGTAAACATGTGTTTTTACCACATCTGTAAAATTATTTTGGAAATAACCAATTGTATTTTAAATTAAGAGAATTAAAATCCGTGCCAAAGAAATACACATAATTACATATAAGTAATAATAATTGCCGATTTTCGCAACGCCAGATCTATTATGTTTTTTTGGTAACTGATATGACTGCTGTCCTTGTTGTTTCCTAACATGGCTTTAATATTTACTTTACCTGTAAACACTCTCCAACACTTTCTTAACTAGATGTGAGTATAATATGGCGGTTTGTTTTTGAGATGGTTCCATTAAAAATCTAGATGGCGTCTCTGTTGGTCTACAAATGCAGGTTAACAATTTTGTGTGTACTTTTTGTCTTTACCATTCTTATTTACACTTTGATCGACTATCAGCTCGCGATCCGAAGCTGATGGCTGAAGTGATGGATATACATCGCTTTGAACCGCTCGAAGAGAAATGAAATTCTTCAGTTTGAAGATCTCATACATTTCTGATGTTTTCTCAGCGTTAACGCTTGTAGAACGTTACTTTTTCCAGAGCTATAAGTCATCCTAGTGTAGGATTCGGGGATCAACACCAAGCATAACTTTTTTTTCTCAATAATGACGTTGTGTCTTGTATGACTGGTTTATGGAACAACAATATGGGTAATACCATATTGCTGTTCCATTCCTATATTCGTCTATGGTAATACTTACTTATTTATTCCAACCGTCTAGAATGATGAATGTGTCTGTGACGTAGCTCATTACGTCATTCACCTTTGCACACATCAACAGATAAATAAATGTTGCCGCTTACTATTACAACATTGAAGTTTCCTCTCTATCTCTCGTCATGGAGGCATCCTGCCTTATCAGACATTCAGTAATTAGCCATTCGATTGCAAATTCCGCGTGTCTGCGGAAACATCAGCGCATCTCATTGGATCCTAATGACTGTCACGGCGTTACATAGATTGACGAGAATTGGCCTTGGTTACTATAATTTTTTTTCAGAGTAGGCAGGCGTTTAACCTCTACCTTGCGTGATGTTAAGTGATGATCTGGTCTACAATGGATTACGCCTGCCTGGAAAATTCGTTTGACCTCTACCGATCGTAAAACTGACGTGGTTCTGAACCATTATGAATGTATAAAACACGGAAATTACTCACGTAATAAGTCAGAGGGTTCCGACTGTAGTTTCAACCACATTCGGTGGTCTTCAAGGAGAATACGGAGCGCTTGCGGATACGGTTGCGCTTCACCTAGTGCTGGGGCGGCCGCGCGCTGCGCACGGGATGATTTATGTTGTTGCGGGGGGCGGGGTTCTACTGACTGCGTTGGTGCATCCTGGCGTGAATCTTCTTCGCCACTGAAGAACTATACCAGTTCAGTAGTGCCTTGAATACACGTAATTTTATAAAAGCAAAAGTACAGATTTAGGCAATGAATTCGTGTCGTTACCAGTACCCAATATTAATGTAAAAGCAATACTGTTCATGCGATAAGTTAGAACATCTTCCAGGTATGGATGTCACATTGCCGTTTGCGTGGTCATTTTTTTATGATTTTAAACATTGCAATACTTATATGATTAGAGTTGAAAAATCTTCGAAAAATAGGGAGTATAAACTTTTGATTGAAAATATTATAATATATACTATTTATAATATTATACAGTTATACTCATATTTATAATCGAGTGGTCGCTGTGATCTGGCAGCTCAAACTTACTTGATAACAGCCATTAGACAAGCCCGAAACCTAGGTCGAAATATTGTACCATAAACGTGAGTAAAGCTGCGTAATATTGTAAATAAAAAGTCTTCTTGTTTTGAAGTCGAATTGAGACAAGTAAGTCCCAAATTGTAATTACTTTGTGCTCAATTTCAGAATTAGTGAATATAAGTTATCATCGCTTTCAGGTCTCAATGAAATTAAATAAACACACACATATTACATTCTATCAGAGCGGGGCTCAAGTAGAATATTTAGCTCTAAAGGCTAAAGTTTTTTTTAAAATTTTTGTGTATTACCAACGAGCCTACAAGAACGAAATGTCTATATTAGGTTTAAAACTCCGCCACTTATTATCACAATGTGACTTTTACGTGCATGCATTTTGGAAAATTAAAATGTAGCGGTGATCTAAATATGTCTTTGGTAAAATGCGTGCATTGCGTTGGGGCTACAGTAAATAAATCTTAAATAATAACATGCATCAGGTATGTGATTGAAGAGACCAATACTCGCCATCGTTGCTACAATGTTTCCTCCATAGTTGCGCGTTTATCGCTTGATTCCTCTCGGCTGCTAATGCAGAGTAGTGCATTTTTTCTCTGACTAATTCTATTTGCCTGTACCGGCATTTAAGCATTACCGGAGTGGGGGGCGAATATAGAAGGTACTCAGCCCGGTAATGCGGGAGCAGATAGCGGACCTCGGCTTGAGCTGTCGCCAAGACAGGGAGATATTCAATTCAATTCATTTTAAGTACTTGGCATAAGTTGTAAAATTACCAAAGACTCATACTTATAGTCCGCGCGCGAATTCCGAAGAATCAGATCAAAAGGATTGGCAACGTATAGTAACGGCATCAGAGTTACAGATATCCGTAGGCGACAGTGTTCAATCTTACCATTAGGCGGGCCCGTCTACTGGTTTTTCAATAACCATAAAAATATAATAATTATTGGTAATAAGATTCTAACGCAGGAAACATAAATTAATAAAAAATGCTACCTAGAGGCGAGTTGCTGAACTAAACAGACAAGCGTGATATTTCAAAAAAGTCATTAAAAGTTCTGCTATTCATCGATAGATGGCAAAACTAAAAAGTATCACCGCTGTGCCGTCGGAGTGGGGGGTGTTAGGTTATTTTCGTTACGGAATTTCTGGATTCGGTCTCCACGCTAAAGGCCCGCTAGATAGAATAATTATATACGATAGAAGCTATGAAATAGCTTAAAAATTAAATACCATTAGCATAGTTTGTTAAATGTTAGTAATTTTAGATAATGCGTTTGCAGGAAATCTTTTATTAACCGATTTCAAAAAAAGGAGGAGTTTCTAAATTACACGCTTTTTTTATAAAGTTATTTTTGTTACCGCGTAACTTTCGATTGGGTGAACCGATTTTGATCGTTCTTTTTTTATCTGAAAGCTAGCTTCCCGCCTGGTCCCATTTCATCAAAATCAAATAAGCGCTTTTTGAGTTACACTACAATAACTGAAAAGTGAGTGCTTATATCTAGGACCACACGGGAAGCACCAGCTTTCAAATAAAAAAGAACATTCAAAATCGGTTCACCCAGTCGGAAGTTATGCGGTAACAAACATAAAAAAAAACATACGCATCGAATTAAGAACGTCCTTCTTTTTTAAAGTCAGTTAAAAAGTGTGAAATAACTTGACAAAGTCGCTGCCATGACCACAAAATGTATGATAGTAGTTACTTTTGAACTATCATGGTACCGACTTCAACAAGTTATTTCACACTTTTTAGTGTTGAAGTCGGTTACAATGTTTGGTATTTTTTTATTTGCTTAAAGCAAGATTAATTGATCATCCCACGCTTGGTAACAGCGTAAGTTATCATCAACGTTTTATCTGTGTTTTGTAACTACTCTACACATTCTTTCTCATTATTAGCGCAAAGAGTTGTTTTATTCCAGCGACAGCGAGTTAGCTGACAATTTCCCATTTATCTCTTCTCATCATCCATGTCCAAACAAAAATAGACCTTACCAGCCTTATAGAAGTTTCAATTTTCCTTAACAATCAGATATTTTACAACTACATTATATTTTGGCACGAGAATAACTCTTAAGATTTTCCGCAAAGGGTTGACATTTAAAGTTTAATTTTTAAGCACATAAGATGTTTTCACAACCGATTGGCATGAATTAAGGAAATAAGCAGTTTTAATTGGTAGATGATTATTTGAGAACGATTTTCGCTTTCGTTCTGTTTTCGTTTCGCGCTATAATTACCTGCCTGTTCACTGTTCGCCATCTTTTGCTTCATTTTAGCTAATTGGTAATTTTGTAAAGCGCAGATGTTATTAAATCCTTTTAAGCGACTTTAACAAAGGGGAGGTGTTCATTTCAGTTGTTATTATTATTATATTTATTACCAAAACCTGTCCGAAACCAACGAGAATCTATGAAAGTATAAATCCCAAAAAAAAACTTTAACTGTGCTCTGCGGTTTCAGCGGCATTGACTACGCCTTGTCTATCTTTCTTGCTCTATTAATATTATTTTTTCATTAACATAACATAATGCGGGGAGCAGCTAATAATATATGGGAAAAAATAGCTATAGCAAGGTAAAAATACATAAGACAATGACATGCGAAGCCTACAAAAAAAAAAGCTATCTTTATTTTCATGTTGCCATGGTAACTGTTGTTATATTTCATAATTAATATCAGACACAAACATGGCGATGCGACTTCAAGTTTAGTTAAAATTATTGATAAAGATTTTTAATATAAGTATCTTGACATTTCAAACTTCGCAGATACACTTCTATATTGTCAGTTTTTAATAGACATGTTTAAGTATAGTTAATATAAATCTTTTCATCAAATTCTCCTGTACTAAACCTGATAAAAACTCATCCAACACATGTTTGCAAACAACACTTGAAAAGATTTTTGCGAAACACTCGTCAACCAAAAAAAGTTTTGTGTCAATTTTTACACTTTTACATAATAGCATCGCCTAAAACTCGTCTCACTAAAAAATCCTCAAATGTTGAGTTTGCGAAATGCGAATCGCTTTGTCGGTTTTGCACAAAAGAGTATTTTTGCTGATTAGAAACTTGCAAAGTTACATTTTCACTTGTCAATCCACAAAATTTCAAAATAGAGTCCTAATCTGTAGGAATATAGTCGTCAGACTTGGAGCCGCGAACTTTAAGATTTTTTCTCTTAAGTTGGTACCTTTGGGTTGAAGTGTTGCACAACAGTGTTCTAAAGAGGGATCATCATACGTTCTAAGAAGTTTCACGTAATAAGAGATTTTAACGCGGATATATTACAAAGGTTTCTAAATCACAGGAACCGCAAAGATAGGAAAGAGTATAATGCAATATGTCTTTGACGGATTATAAGCTTTTAAGATGTTCAAATAATGATACAAGCTGTTTATTCTTGGCAAAGTTGACAACAAATCTTATGATACTTATGTATCTACTAAATATATGGTATTTTACAATGATATGTTTATATGAGGTAGATGTCGCACAAGCGCGCGGAAACTGAGGCGTCAAAATTAAGTCAATTGTAGTAATTTTCATTATGACGCGTATTTCAAGCGCAATTCTAAACATATAGCCATCCTTTTCTATATTATTTGTACCGTATTATCTGTCGCAGTAAGCATGTTTATGTCGTAAAGGAACAAAATCTGAGCACCGCGCAGTATGAATATACGTCATCTTTAGTAAAACATCATTGGTATTTTACTGTTAAACGAACACTGTTAAGTATTAGTTAATTTCGCTTTCGTATAACTACAAAAATCGGACTATTGGACGGATAGGAGGAATAATTTGACGGTCGCCGTAGCGCAGTGGTTAGTGTCTGCGACGTCTGTAGACGTCTGCGTCACCGAGATCCTGGGTTCAAATCCCAGCAGGTGCAAACATTTGTGCGATGAGTGTAGATGTTTGTCCCGGGTCTTGGGTGTTTGTGTGCTGTGATTGTGTGTCCATGCCTCCCGCGACACAGGGAATCATAGTGCGGGGGTCTGAGTGTGATATATAAATAAATAAAAAATCTGGTATTTAGCGAATGATTGTTCAATTTTTTGTAGAAAATGCCATATTGCATATTTTTTGTTCACCTTAGATTTCTTCGCAAAATTGTATTACGGTTCTATTGACTGTTTCAAACTCTTCTCAAAGTAAAATCAATTTTAATGTTCCAACCATACGATTGTCATTATCGATTCTATGCATTTATACCCGTCATATTCGTGTTAAAATTAACATCCAGGTAAATTAGACAAAAAAGAAATTATAAAATTTTTAATACCAACATAAATTGTCATAAGACTTGTTATAAGGCGTTTTAGCGTGAAGATATAATTTAAATTTATACAATATCTTGACCGTGTCTTCAATCGGACATAAATAACAGCTACTTTTGCTTAATATTATAATTAATATATAATATATTGTTAGCTGCCAACATAACCTAGAAGTAGTGGAGAGGCACAGTCTCTATAAAAGCCAGTGCGGGCCGGACCAGTGACGCATATTTCCTTCGGCCTCGGCTGCGTGCGGAAGCTCTGCTGGTTTGTTGTTCGGTGCGATTAGTGAGTGACATACGTATTTCTAATTGTTTTATATGGTTCATTTGTGTCAGACTCGTTATTTGTTATTTTGTGATCAACTTCATGTGCCTTTCTATTTCAATTGTGATTTAATGGTTAATAAACCAAAGATGTTTTGAGGTTGGGGAGAACGCGTGTTGTATATTTTTTTAAATATTTCCATTTCTGATCCTAACATCAGAAGTGAGATAAAGGACACACATGCCCACATGTTACAAAAATGCTTGTAATCGGTGACTCCGTGTAAACAAGTAGTTTTGGTTATTTATGTCTCTGTTAACCTGTTCTGACCGTTTTGAAGAAAATTAAAACGAAACAAGCGAAAGGCACTAATCAGATAACCTATTCATCTACCCTCAACATACATTTTCTTCGTATGTGTTGTATAGATTTGTGTTATGCCTTTTTACATTGTGCCCGGCGTGTACGAGTTCGTGGGGAAGCTAGCGTCGGTGGTGTACTCCTGCATATGACGTAATCGTTGGTGACGTGCGGGCGCCTCGGGGTCGTTGGGTGGACCGTGCGGAGGAGCCGTTGCATCCACGGCGACGACGCCGGAATGTCTCGTCTACGCGGACTGCTTCGAGCACGGTGACCACTCCAGGTTGCAGCATCCATGTGCTAAACGACTTGCTAACCCGGTGAGACCAACCCAATTTATATCAATCTGACGATAGAACGTGTCCTTGACTGGGTCATAGATATTGTCCCAGTGCAAGAGTTCGCGAACATTTATCAATTACGTAAACTTCGTAGCTTTTTGTGTCTCGACAACGTTGATACTGATTATGTTATTTTTGAAATAATGCGAACTGATGGTACTCATATTATGTACACTTGAAGGTCATTACTTACACACTTATAGTTCAAAGCGACCAAGATGTGTCCCGCGATCGTAATCCACGAGATAACCGATACCTATAAAAGTAGTAAAGAACGAATGTGTCTTAGCGTAGTGAACCTTTGATTCATTCGCATACCTTACCACCGTACATAATTCAAAGTAAGATCATTAGGTAAAAATATATTTGACCCGTATTTGTATCGTGTTCGTACCTTCGTGTACCCTCAGATTAAGATAAACAAAATATACCGCGCACCAACCATGGAATACTGAGATTTGTGTGTAAATGTTATTGTCTGCGCCATAAGTTTATGTTTCATACACCTCGTATCGATATCGCAGTCTAACAGACACGTGCCAGCAATTACCTTTAGAATTGAATCCTAAGCCTACTTGAGAAAATTGCAGGTTATGATCTCTCTAACAAAAAGTAAAAAGGTTGTAGGTACCGGCAGGCGCGTCCATCAACTATACCTACGTACCTACTTGTAGTGAGTAATAAATCTTTGGCGACCGAGCTAATGATAAACTGCTACTACGTCATGTTTAATATCAAATCTACCTTAAGCTGTCAGGCTGTCACTATGTAAGAAGCATACCGCACGGTTATTTATTGATAGCTAGGTAGATATTCCAATGATTTCACCAGATTTGTACAGACCATGACGCCTGATCAATCACTTTTACTATGGCTTTGTGTAAGTAACAGAAACTGGACAAAATTGCGATGCGATATCTGACAAGTGATAATATGTGCTAAAATATGTTTGCAACTTGTTGACGACTACATACCTACCACGAAAGAGGTTCAAACAACGGCTTTTAGTTTTTCTGTTGTTCCAAATGTTTCGTGTTTGAATTTGTGTGAGTTTACTGGCGAACTAGAAGTACAGTTTTATTTCATAAACATAGGAACGTGGAATGTAAAATAGATATGTGAAAACTGTCACCATGTGTTTGTATAAGAGTTGAACTTTAAGTTCAAGAGTTTGTATGAATCCCGAATTCATAAATCAGATACGATCCTACATACGATTAGATAATAAAATGCTGTTGAAGATGGGTCGAGTATTTTGTATTTAGAGCCACCACGTTCACCACACTAAAAATTCTTGTGGCTTCATGCATTGCAAGGCAATGCAAATACGGTGCGTACATTTGAGAGTAGCCTAGCCGTGTCTTACCTTAATACCAGATAAGAACATAATTACTTAGTGGAATTGATTTTTGTTTATTAGAAAACTGATTCTCAAACTACCTGCAGTTTAGCACGTGAATTAAATTTGTTTGGTTCCCGCAATAGTGTGATTGTTGGGTCGCGTTCAAAGTGTTTTCTTTTTGTGTCACAATTTTGAAATAAAAATATTATTGTCACAATGACAAAGAGTTGTGAAGTCGTTCGAAATGTCAAATACTTATTCGGCTCTCAAATGCCTTGAATGAAATAAACATTCTTACACGTGTACACAATACACAAATATGATGTAGTCAGTAAATAAAGCCTGTTTGTATTGTTACAACTGTTGTGTCTTAGGCTGCGTTTCAATTTGGGCTCACAGTGCATACGTTCGTACGTAAGGATTTGGCAGTTCCGAGATGAATTTAGTACTGACAGTGCTGACGCTCGTAAGCAAATCGGAATGGCTTTTTGTGTGTGAATGCGCGCGAATTCTTTAAATGTCAGTTCCCATTAAATTCATATTAAATCATTCTCTTCCGTACTTCATGGGCACTATATGGGTCATTTTTTTTTTCTGATATATAAAATTACATTTTTTATTTTTGTGGACGGACTACCAATTTTTCGACAGATTCTCATAATGAGTCAGATGTTTGACTCTCAGTGCATAGTTATTTATCTATGTGTTTGACAGCGCTCACACTGCTCTACGTCGTACTCGTGAGCGTTCTAAGCACAGGATGATGACGTCATGGATGACGTCATATACATTTTGTGTTCAGCTGTCAGTGCTTTTTGGAATTACTTTAAACACACCCTCATATAGATGTATGGAGGTGTAATGTTTTTTTGTGTTCTTAAATTGAAAACGCACCTGTGCGATAAGGTACGGGCACTTTAACCAAAAAAGGGTGATTTTATTTGGACTTGAAATTTTTACTGTTTCAAATACGATTGAGCGAGGACTCAATTGAGTCGCTTTCACTGTTCTTCATTTGTTACAGAAGTCCATATTCCTAGCCGCCGAGTAGATTATTCGGGAGGCTGACAAGTCGTGGTCAGGTACGGCCGAGTCGGGGAGATGGACGGTTCAGTTAAATGTCTCAGGCATACACTGACGTGAACACCAATCTATTCAAGCGTGACAGTAACCGGCACGTGTGTATACCGCACAGAAATTTTGTGTTTGTTGTTTGCTTAAATCCGCAGAGTTCCGACATGCAAGTTTCTGATAGGCGAGCATCAGCCTGGCGGCCGCGCATGCTGTGTGTGGACTCCGGCCTGGCAGACGCGCTCATACAAAGCTGACTTGAAATGCGTGTCGGATTTGAATACATTTCGGTACATATGAATCAGTCTGAAAGTGTAGAATTAAGCTGCCAGTATGTAACGCAGTAAGTAAAGTTTGTAGTGACGTTTCACTAGCCAAACTTGCGTTGATGACTGTCAAGCCGTTGTCTGTAGCGGTTTAGCTAGCCAGACTTAACGTTGACACTTATCAAGACGCTGTCATCCGTAGTATTTCGCTAGCCGAACAGTAATATTCACCAAGTTGTTACTGCTCGTAGTGATTTTACTAGCCGGACTAATGCTATGCTTAGTTAGAGCGTTGATATTGCTGTCTAGCCGCCTCAACGTTGACGATATTGTTATATCGTCAAGCCGTGGGAGCGTAGACCAATAATCAAGTCGCATACCTTATACCTAATGTGGAAAACAGTTTATGAATGCGCAGCGTTAACATAGTTAAGTCGCTGCATCCTGTAGTGTTCGACTCACTAGCCAGGGTATAGTTATTCTGTAAGCTAATGCTCTACTACACCAGCTAGCTTGGTGTGGAGAATAGGTGTCAAGTGCACGCTCATCATCGGCAGGAGTTGGAGCTTAGGCAGATGCTGCTGCCGCTGTTGATGCTACTGCTGCCACTGCTGCTGCCGCTGCCGCAGGCGCTGCCAAAGGCGTTGCCACAGGCGCTGCCACAGACGCTAACGGAGGCGCTGCTGCAGGCGCTGCCTCTGGCGCTGCCGCTGTTGCTGCTACTGCTACACTGCTAATGCGGTGAATGGATGCCGCAAGCTGCCTGTGCAAAATTCTTCACGGTTGTGAGCCAAACCGCATCAACATCTGCATTACTGACTACTAGTCCAGTGATGAAGTGGCTGAGCCAACACATTTTACGATGATGAGAAAACACTCAGGTCAATCTGAAGCCTTCTTGCAGCAAAGAAGCTCTAAGAACCTGACGAGGACGTCAGAAGGTCAGGAGAGGCCGTGTTAGCTGCCAACATAACCTAGAAGTAGTGGAGAGGCACAGTCTCTATAAAAGCCAGTGCGGGCCGGACCAGTGACGCATATTTCCTTCGGCCTCGGCTGCGTGCGGAAGCTCTGCTGGTTTGTTGTTCGGTGCGATTAGTGAGTGACATACGTATTTCTAATTGTTTTATATGGTTCATTTGTGTCAGACTCGTTATTTGTTATTTTGTGATCAACTTCATGTGCCTTTCTATTTCAATTGTGATTTAATGGTCAATTAATAAACCAAAGATGTTTTGAGGTTGGGGAGAACGCGTGTTGTATATTTTTTTAAATATTTCCATTTCTGATCCTAACAATATAATAATAATTTTGTTTTAGTTTAATTATATTATTCTAGTTTATTTTATATTGTTTATAAATTGTGTTCCTCAATGTACGTAAAATGTCTATAAAATTGTTAATCTATCGATTAAGTTATATGTTAAAAAATAGCACCGACCCTGGAGTCTGTGGAGTGTAATGTATCAAATAATAAAAAAAAAGCATCCATGTCTCAGCTCCATAGATAAGGATAGAAAATCTAGGGTAAGCATTAGTCTTATTTTTGTTTTGAGTGATATCCCTCTGTCTTTCCACGTTCTACGGAGCTAAGACATCGGATTCTTAGCCATCCCAATACGGCATCTTATTTCTGTTTCCAGGGCTGCGTTCAGGAGCTTCGTCGGCCAAATATTGATCGACCAATATTTGATCGATGTCTCACGAACGGCTACTTCATAGCATGTTACAGAAGAAGGAGAAGAAGTCATTTACATTGTTCGTGGATCACATGATAGTTACTACTGCAAATGCCACTTTTGACAGCCGACCAAGATTTGATCGATTCTAGAGGTAGAAAGATTATGGTCTCGTCGAGCATAGTTTGCTCTGACAGGTTGACGTGAACAGTCATAATCAAATATTGGGTGGAGCAAATAATGCTCTAGTTGAGTTCGTGAACGCCGCACATCCGCTGTCAGAGCAAGATATGGCTTGGCCGATGGAGCTGCTGAACGAACGCCAGGAGTCATCGTTGCACATGTGGGATCCCAGGTAGATAGAGTTGACGACAGTCTCTTACACAAGTACGCTAGTAAAGTCCAGGGTATTTGCAGGGTCTATCACCATCATTTTGGATCTTAATTTATTTATGGATAAGTAGATATAAAATGGAAGAACTTGACCATCTTCCATTTTCCTCAAATATGACGACATTTCGGCTTAGTTAGCGGCTATCAAAGTGGTGTCATCGGCAGTTGTTGTTGAGTTGTAGCGAATCTCTACACCGCTGATGCGCACGCCTCTAACCCATTGATCACATGTCTGTCTCATTATGTATTGTCCATAGATGTTGAAGAGAATTGGTGATAGAATACAGCCTTGGCGTACTCTTTTTTGAATTGAAAAGGATTGCCTCATCAACTTTGATGACTCCTTGACTCCCGTGATGTAAGCTTTGGAGCAATGTAATGAGATGTTGGAAACCATTAGCTTAAAAAAGAAAACATACAAGCCCAAAAATACCTCAGAATATTTTTTTTGATACAATTTAGAGAGGGAACAGATGTCTGCCCCGGAACGTAATTTAAAAAAAAACCTATAAATTGTAATGTCACGAGCAACAACTGACTCTATCGGTTGCATTGGGGGTTGGGAGCAACGCTGAGATAGAAATAAATTTGCCAAAAAACTGAATATTTTTTAACGACTTTATTAATGGCAATCACCAGATTTAAAAAAATTAATAACATCAAAATCGGTTCATCCAGTCGAATGTTCTGAGGTAATCAACATAAAAAAGACATACGAGACGAATTGAGAACGTGCTCGTTTTTTGAAGTCGGTTAAAAATAGCAGCTATTTATTTGTAAATATAGTGATTATAGCAGAAATAACAGTTAATTGCGAAGGAACAGCTGAGCGAAGGAAGGCGACGATGGAAATGGAAAATATAACACGATTAACGATACTCATTCATTGTGTTTGGTGTGGTCCAAGTTGTAAGTTATGGCGGGTGGCGGTTTCAATTATTTCGTTTCGAATATTCACCTAGATATTAAATACTGGACACTCAATATTGAAACTTCTTGGATTAACTTTTGCGTTCTAACTATTTATTTATTATTATGATACGCCAACAGTGTACATATTATATACATCAATATATCAATAACTCTAAGATTATGACGGAAGTCATATGTATTCTGATATAGTACACCTATTACAGGCATATACAGCTTACACAAAAACAAGGTAATTTTAGGATTATATTTTTTTTTTTTTTTCTTTTTTACATATTATAAGTTTGCGTTTGACAACTGTCTGACCTGATGTTAAGTGATGACGTTGTCTAGGATTTAGCACGCAAACCTAGAAGGTACATATTCACTCGCGACTTGAAGACTCCAGGATTGTACATATCGGGAAACACAGACTCGGGCAACGAGTTCCATTGTAAGAATAAACTATGTTAAGTGCAGGTGCCTACAAAATATGAGTAGGTATAAAATCATATTCATTAATCAATTCTATTCTTTAGGTTGCCTAATATTTGAATGAATAAAAACATCTACACACAGAACATAAGCTAAATTATGTTGGTGATGACTATTCATGTGTAACTATTTGGTGTTTCCGACAGAAAAGCTTGATCACGAGAGTATCTAAGTTTTTCTGTATGTACCTGGGTACATGCTAAAAAAGGATTTATGGGTCTGGATTATGCTAAAAATGTAACTTATAGATCGCTCAAACTCTTTAACTTACACATCCACCTAAGTAAATAAGTGAGAATGCATTTTCTTTACTATTTCCGTGCGATTGGAACCCTTCCTCTAATATTAAGAAATTTACATACCGTGTGGGTGCATCATACAGTCTTGTGTAGTGTAACTTTGAAATGAAATGTTTATAAAATTTTGGGTCATTAGTTGTGCTAAGATGTTATAGCTTAGTAAATATTGTTGAAATGAATTAATTGCAACACTGAACTGTGTGCGCCATCTATCTCTTCTCTGAGGAACTATGGAGCGATATATTGTCTGTGCTGCCTACTACATTGTCTCTTTTCTGGATTTACCGAATAAAACGATTAATTGCTCAGTTTGCGTATACACATTATTTTTCATAAATATTCTTTCAATTCTATCAGGTTATGGGCTATATATGTCCGAAAGTGTTTAGAAAAGTAATTTGATAAGAAAGTGCTGTGATTCAATTAGATTAAAGAAATAGACAATCTTGCATCCGACCATTACCGGTGTGGTCGTTCTTTTTTCAGCGTGGTTTTTTGTAGAAAAATACATTATAATGGTATCTCAAATAACAATGGGCACGATTGAGAAGCTAATTGGAAGAGAAAATTACCAAAGTTGGAAATTTGCCGTGAAAAACTATCTGGAACATGAAGAATTGTGGCAAGAGATTGAACCTGACGCAGGTTATGTAACCGACAGCAAGAAAAATACGAAAGCAAGATCGAAAATAATACTGTTGGTAGATCCAGTTAATTATGTCCATGTTCAGGAGGCTACAACAGCGAAACAGGTTTGGACAAAACTCGAAAAAGTATTTGATGACTCAGGGCTCAGTAGAAAAGTAGGTTTATTGAGGGACTTGATCAACACCAACTTAGAAAATTGCTCGAATGTCGAGGAGTATGTTAATAAGGTAATTTCAACAGCTCATAAGTTACGGAATATCAATTTTGTGGTAGGAGACGAGTGGCTAGGTACATTGCTGCTCGCTGGCCTCCCTGATTACTACAAACCTATGATAATGGCTTTAGAGAGCTCTGGTGTGAATATTACTGCAGATTATGTCAAGACTAAGTTGTTACAAGAGGTCAAGGCATCAGATTCTGTTGCTTACTATGCCAAGTCACATAAACAAAATAATATGTCAAAATTAACACTGAAAAATCCACATAATCAATCACAAGAAAAAAAGCAACCCAAAGGCCCACGGTGCTTTGTATGTAATAAGTATGGGCACATGAGTAGAGACTGCTATTTTAAAGATAGAAAGAAGGGTTCCTCATACAATAATAATTCTAAAACTAATGGTTATTATGCTGCTTTTCCAGTTGCTGCCGAGTTGGACAGAAACTGCTGGTATGTTGATTCCGGAGCGTCATTGCATATGTGCAATAATATACATTGGATGCATGATGTTTCTCCATCTACAATCAACAACATCAAGGTTGCAGACAATAAAACAGTAGCAGTAAAAGGCAGTGGCAAGGTGGATTTTCAGATAAGAGATTCAGATGGCATATTACAAACAATACAGGTCAGAGATGTTCTATTTGTACCCACATTAACAGTAAATTTACTTTCTGTAAGTCAAATGGTAAATAATGGTTGTGAAGTGAAATTCGAAAGAGATGGTTGTCAGATATATAAAAATAATAAATTAATATTGACAGCTTTGCATCGCAATAACATGTATATATTAAATAATGTTTCTGAAGCACCGGCATTGCTATCAACAATAGATGAGCGAGACATCAATTTATGGCATCAAAGGATGGGCCATCTCAATTTCACAGACTTACAGAAAATAACAGAAAGTGCAGAAGGGGTAAAATTATTAAAAAAGGGTAATCAAGTTTGTACTACTTGCTTAGAAGGCAAGATGAGTAGACAACCATTTAAATATACTGGTACTAGAGCTTCTGAATTGCTCCAATTAATTCACTCTGATTTATGTGGCCCGATGGAGACAAGCTCTATTGGAGGTGCTCGATATTATGTCACCTTCATAGATGATTACAGTAGGAAGGTATCTGTCTATTTCATGAAGAACAAGTCTGAGACTTTAGAAAAGTTTAAAGAATTTAAGAATTTAGTTGAAAATGAAACTAATAAAAAAATAAAGATATTGCGCTCAGATAATGGAAAAGAGTATATAAATAATGAGTTTAAATTGTTCCTGTGTAAATCTGGTATCCAGCATCAAACGAGTAACCCATATACACCTCAACAAAATGGATTGGCAGAGCGTATGAACCGCACATTAGTGGGGAGAGCTAAATGTTTAATTTTGAACTCCAGACTTCAAAAAACTTTTTGGGCTGAAGCGGTTTCAACAGCGGCTTATATTACAAATCGTTCACCAACAAAAGCTTTGGATTATAAGACACCATATGAAATGTGGACAGGTAAAAAACCAAATTTAAATAACATGAAAATTTTTGGTTGTCATGCAATGGTTCATGTGCCAAAGGAAACCAGACTAAAATGGGATTCAAAAGCTATTAAAATGATATTTGTGGGTTATTGTGATTACACTAAAGGCTACAGGTTGTATGATGAGAAAAAAAAACAAATATACAAGAGTAGAGATGTTGTTTTCTTAGAAAACACAGTTAAAAATAATTGTGTTATTATGCCACTTACTAACTTGCAACAACAAGAAACTACAGCTATACGAAAATCTGACACAGATACTCTAGTAAATGAAAGTTCAGAAGAGGAACAATTGTTTGATGCCACCAGTGATCCATCAAATTTAGAACAAGATAATGATCCAGATTACACACCAGAGAGCCTTGAAGAAGAAGATTCTGTGCCATTTAGAAATATAACTCTGAGGCCGAGGAAAACTAAACCTTATACATATTTTTGTCATGAAGAAAAACCAACAGAGTCAGCAGTATTATTAAAGGAACCAGAGACCGTGGATGAAGCTCTCTCAGGCCCAAAAGCAAAAGAGTGGAAAGAGGCCATGGACTGCGAATATGAATCGCTCCTTCAGAATAATACATGGACATTAGTAACTCTACCCGAAGACAAAAGAATAATCCCTTGCAAATGGGTTTATAAAATGAAAATTGATGCAAATGGTCAATTTCTACGATACAAAGCAAGATTAGTCATAAAAGGTTTCATACAAAGAAGAGGAACTGAATATAATGAAGTTTTTGCTCCTGTAGTACGGCATACCTCAATAAGATATTTATTTGCAATGGCTGTAAAAGAAAACTTATATATAGATCAAATGGATGCAGTAACAGCATTTTTGCAGGGAGATATAGATGCTGAAGTATATATGAATCAACCACCCGGCTATGAACATGGACACGAAGTCTGCAGATTAAATAAGTCCATTTATGGTTTGAAACAGGCAAGTCGCCAATGGAATTTAAAACTCACTTCCGTGTTAAAAAAGCTGGGATTAAAAAGTACATCTGGGGATCCATGTGTGTACTACAAAAATGAAAATGGAAGCATTCTCTTTATATTAATATATGTCGATGATTTACTAATTTTTTATAACAATATAGAAAAAGGTGAAGAAATAAAGCAACAACTTAAAAGTAAATTTGTTATGAAAACGCTTGGACCTGTGAATCATTTTATTGGTTGGAGAATAAGTCAAAATGTGGCCAGAGACCAAATCCATATTGATCAGACTTCCTATATAAATAAAATTCTACAAAGGTTCAATATGACAGATTGTAATCCAGTTAATTCACCCTGTGACCTTAGCTCCACACTAATCAGCACAGGAGAGCAAAATAATATTGTTGGCAATGTTCCTTATCAAGAAGCAATTGGGAGTTTACTTTACCTATCACAGGGTACAAGACCAGATATATGTTTCATAGTAAATAAATTGAGTAGCTTCAATAACAAACCAGAAATACAACACTGGCTAGCAGTAAAAAGAGTGCTGCGCTACATAAAGGGAACAAAGGATTGGAAATTAACATTTAGTCAAAACAAAGAAGAAAGAAGAGTGTTTGGCTACTGCGATTCAGATTGGGCATCAGACACTAACAACCGGAGATCATGCTCTGGCTACACTTTTCTGTTTCAGGGTGCTTCAATCTCATGGTGTTCTAAACGTCAGAACACAGTTGCATTATCAACCATGGAGGCAGAATATATGGCACTGGCTACTGCCACACAAGAGGCTATGTGGCTAAGGCAATTAGAGTCAGAACTACATTGGAAGGTTACAGTCGCGCCTACCATAATTTATTGTGATAATCAAAGTGCAATCAAATTTGCAGGTACTGACTCTTACTGTGCTCGCAGCAAACATATTGATATAAGGTATCATTTTCTTCGAGAGAGAGTTGGCGAAAAGGAAATTGAACTCAGCTATGTTGGGACTCAGGACATGGTTGCCGACGTACTTACAAAACCAATTTCTCAAAAGAAGACTGAAGACTGTTCTGTGGCTATGGGTTTGCAATTAAGAAGAGGATGTTGAAATGAATTAATTGCAACACTGAACTGTGTGCGCCATCTATCTCTTCTCTGAGGAACTATGGAGCGATATATTGTCTGTGCTGCCTACTACATTGTCTCTTTTCTGGATTTACCGAATAAAACGATTAATTGCTCAGTTTGCGTATACACATTATTTTTCATAAATATTCTTTCAATTCTATCAAATATCCATCAAAATTCTGCCTTAGCAGGCGTATAAATTCGTTATATAATTAAACATTATTATTTTTTTAAATTACATTTTTCTATAACAATATAACTATTTATATGGCTATGATAATATTATTATGTCTAAGTTCCAGTAGGTTTAGTTACATAAATCAATTTGCTCATCATAATTAATGTCAAGTTAATAATAATATTACAGTAGAATAGAATAGAATAGAATAATCATTTATTCAACACACACACATAACAAGGACAGGGCATGGGTGATGTCACTATTGTGAACAATATATGTAATTATAGAACATGAATTAAAACATTACAAATGACAATGGATCTTAAATTTAGTGAGGTTGAATAGGTCTTGGCTCAGCTTTGTGCCAAATGCAGATACTAGCAATTGGCGCTGGTTTTCAGCCAAGACCCGTAGTTATTAGGAGAAAAAAACTAATAATTGATATCTAACTATTACGAGCAAAATAAATACTAAGGACAATACATAATACATTAAATCAAAGTTTAAACCAAAATGACAAATATGAACAAAAAATGACAACTACTAATATATATATTAGTATATATACAGTATTGAAACTACTTTTCATTAAGGTAATCATTTACAGAATAATAACATTTATCCAAAAGGAAGACAAGTATTTTTATTTTAAATAGATTAAAATGAAACTCTTTAAACCTATCTGGTATTTTGTTATTTATTTATTTATTTATTACATTTTAGGGAATCTTACGGCTAGGTACTTAAGCTAGGGTTATTTGTACAGGTTCTTAAGGCTAATTACAAGATTCCACTGATAAATTTCATAAGAAATAGAAATATATGTTGAAATATATTTATAAGCTATGACTTCCTTAACTTAAGGAATCAAAGTATAAAACCAGTGCATTCCTTAAGTTAAGGAATCAAAGTATGACTTAGTAATTGACCGCTTAAGGTGGTCGACAGGCGTATTAAATATATCAATATCGTGCTGTAAGGATATGTCGTTAAATATGCGGCTGGCCCGTAATAGAAAACTGTTTCCTCTATAGTTAGTTTTAGCATATGGTATGTGAAGACGGCAAGGCCTTCTATATGGGTCGAGTGGGGCTCTTATGCCTATCTTTTCTAGTACTCGGCTATCCGAGTATATATGCTTATTGCCATGCAGTTTGCGTTTTGACTACTAAGTTGAAATCTTTGGTACACTCACAGCCACTTCATTTCTTTGTATATCTATGCTGAAAAATTAGAAACTTTTTATGAAATGTCTTCTAGGCTTTCGTGCTTGTCTTGTTCATATTTATGTGTTAATTAATATCAAATTTCCATGTACAATTTAAAATATATAAAAAAATTAGCGGTGACCCACGGTTTCACCCGCGCCGACTTAATTATCCCACAGGAACTGTATTTTTTCCGGGATAAAAGGCAATCTTTATCGTCGAGGAACGTGAAGCACTTTTCAGTTATTGGAGTGTAACTCAAAAACCACTTGTCCGATTTTCATGAAATTTAAATGGGACTACCAAGGAACTATGTATTTTTTAGAGTATATATATATTATATATATACTCTATATTATAGAGTATATATATATTATATATATACTCTATATTATAGAGTATATATATATTATATATATACTCTATAATATAGAGTATATATATATTATATATATACTCTATAAAAAAAAACATCATCAAATCGGTTCATGAACACCGAAGTTATTCACGAATACACATAAAAAATATATACGGTCAAATTGAGTAACCTCCTTTTTAGAAGCCGGTTAAAAAATTTAAAATGAAGGTCCATCGATATTGTACTTAACGTCGTTGTAATAAAAGTACTTAGATGAACCATCATTTTAACATATTTGATTCCAAATCAACACAATACATTTCACATGATATTTTCCACCACACAACTAATACCCAAATTAGGGACTCGACAAAAAGGTGTTAATGTGTCGTTAATCCCGACATTAGGGCCCCTTCACACCGGGGGGACACCGCGGACGCGCCAATTACACGCTATTGCTATTGTGTCCGCGGCTTATACATCATGCTACAAGATATTCATCTTCGCTTTACATTAGTTGCTCAATCAAAACTAAGAAAAATTATGCTAATAGATATCTCTCTTTTACACAGAGTTCTGTTTATATACAGTTACGATTACGATAAGGTTTAAATTAGGTTGACAGATTTGAATGATTTGATTGATTTTTCAATTAGGTACTTTATTAACCTTAATACATACAATATTTGAACAACTCAGCGTTATAATCTAAGTTACAACAATCATAACATTGTGTTCGTTATACAACCTAAGACTGCCTTTTATAACTTTCAAAAAAAATTGTTGTTTTAGTTTAAATAGTTCTCATTAAATCAACAAGTAGAAGATATTCAGGTGGTTTTGATAACCAATCTCAATAATACTTTTCACAAAACGACTTTAGCGAATAAAACTACCAACAAACGAAATGTTCCTTATTCGTAACACATTTAAGTTTCAATTTCAACGGCGGTCCTGACGATCTGACGATCTTACGATCTGACGTGAGTTTAACATATTTTCCCCATACAACAGTGCACAACGCCGCTAAAGAAGGTTTCACTTCAAAAAGCAACCTTTCAACATCTACCTCATAGAAACTCTATGTGTTAACTACATATTAAGTGTAAATCAATGTGATTGAAGTGTAATAACCTGATGATTACAATATCGGGTCAATTAGAATTGGAACTTCCCGCAGCCATTTCTGTTAATACCATTATACTCCTTCCTTCCATCTATACTAATACTGTAAAGAGGAAAGATTTGATTGTTTGGTTGTTTGTTTGTTTGTTTGTTTGCTTGCTTGCATTGAATACGCTCCAAAATTCTTTCACTGTTGGGAAGCTACACTATCCCCGGGTGACATAGGTGATAATTATATAATATATAATTATGCAGCAGCACCAACTATTTTATTATCACGGCTCGAATAAAAATTATCATCAGATTCAAATACGTATTAATAATCATTCTAAAATGTATACACAACATCCCGTATCTAAAATATTAACACCATATTCTCAAAACGCACAACACCGTTAATAAACGCCCATAATACCATAAGTTCCTCAATAACAGAATAACGTAGCATAAAGCTCACGCTTCGTTATTTGTGTTCAGCGTTATAATATTCATCATAATCCGCTATTGGGTTCATCTCTTTAGTTGAAATTAAATAATGGCAAACAGTAGGAGGTCAAGGATTCATGTTAGAGTTATATGTAATCTGTGTTTAAAATACGTATTAATATTGTGTCGGGAATTCAATAGTTATTGCACACTAAAATCTAACAGATTTAAATAACGATAACAAAAAAACTAGCACCTGAGCACGTGAGCTAGGTATGCAACTTTGCGCTGTTTGATGGTCTGCAGGAGTTTGCGTTTTTGACCTACTAGTAGGACCTCTTCTCCAAGCTCCAGGCCCAAATCTCGAATGCTTGCGAATGATGCAGGGCATACACCAAATGTAGCAATGGAGTAGACATATTCGAAGAGGAAGCTTCAGGCTTGGATTGTAATTCTCGTATATCCCACTAATATTATAAATGTGGAAGTTTGTGTATGTGTGTATGTTTGTTACTTCTTCATCTCAAACGGCTCCACTGATTTCGATGAAATTTGATTTATTTATTTTTATTTTATGATCAACCAACAGTTATAACATTTTACATACAATGTTTACCTTACACTATAATACAATGGCTTAATGCATAACCAACTATCGGCTAACACCTCATGCATTGTAAAACACAATACTGATATGGACATAGCACCCCGCTGCTAATATTATAAAAGCGAAAGTTTGTATGTATCTTTGTTACTTCTTCACGCTCAAACGGCTACACCGATTTCGATGAAATTTGGTATAGAGATAGCTTTTACCCTGGATGAATACATAAACTTATAAATCATCACAATCATCGCCGTTTTTCATCACCACGTAGGTAAAACCGCGGGGCACAGGTAGTTAATTATATTTATTACAATAAAATTGTGTGCGACTAAAAATAATTTAACATTATTTCCTAATGTTTAATACGTAATTTTTAAATGCGTGTCAATTGTGAGTCAATAACAAGTAACTAAAGATTGCCAAAAGACGGAGATGCAAGGATTAATAAGAACTTGATAAAGAATAAATCAAATTTTTGCTTCACAAAATTGGTTTTAATTTTCGACCGAGAAGAACTTCAAATTGGTTCTTGAAAGGTTTTAGCAAAATGTTGTTATTTAAAGTCCTTTAATAATTGTTAGTGTTGTCAGAGTTGATAAGATTAATAAGATTATTGACAAGAAAATTACTTGTTAATCTGAACTTGTGATAATTTTACAAATAATATTAAAAGTATGAGACCATGCTGAGAATTTGATAACGGTGTTACCTTCACCGTATGCTCAAGCCGTTGGTGGGGATCGAACCAGCGTCCGTTAGTTTGACAGCCGACGCTCCCACCGCTGACCTATCTTCGCTTCAAAAATTTGCAGAATTATCCCGCCAAGTAAAGTAGGCAATCTAAGGTGAGGTAATGAAGGAGTGTCATGTTGTTCCACGATCGAGTTGGCGTAATAACGACAGAATCATCTCTCGATACTCCCGCCAGAGAAATACTTAACGTTTAAACATCTAGGGAAGGGAAAAATCAAATAAAGAGACCTTAATTTTTTTAGTTTTTAAGACTTTATTAAAATATATGTTACCAACATAATTTAAAAATAATTTAGAATAGCAATAAAATAATCTAACTTAAAATAAAAACCTTAAACATTTAATAAAAACTAAAATAAATCTAAAACGGGCCCCTGCGGCATTGTACCCAAGATGCTGGCAGCGTTTCCTCTTTGTATTGCTAGGCTAATACGTTGAGCGAGGAAGCTGCCAGCTCTTCGGTCTCCTGAGACGTCAACCATTATTTTTTTAGTATCTTATTTTTGTCATAGGTAATAAAAAATCTATAAGTCAGAAATTTTAGAAATTAATACTATACGCTATATTTTTTGGTGGTTGAAAATTATTTATCAATAATATCAAAAAATGTACATTTAAAACAATATTTTAAAAGTAGTCAAACGATATATAAACATAAAATTATAAATTCTATCAAAGAGGTGCGATGGGCATATAACTTTAAGCAGATAACTAGCTTATTTTTACAGTGCCTTCACCACCGAATATGGACATAATGTAAAATCCTATCCCACTAAATATTGTAAAGGCGAAAGTTTGTGTAATTGTGTGTATGTGCGTATGTTTGTTACTTCTTCACGCTCAAACGGCTAAACTGATTTCGTCGAAATTTGGTATGGAGATAGGCTAGCGCTGCAGCTATGCAGCCGCATTTTTGATATTATGTAGTTTTAATAATACAAAAAAAAATGTGTAAAACATTATTAGGTGTGCACCGGCAAGTGTTAAAAATTTTTTTTGAATATTTCTATTCGCAATTACTGGAAAATAGTAAGAGTTAGAGAAAAAAGTTCAAAAGAAGATTTATAAAGCGTAAAATTGTGCATGAAAAACGTTCTAGAACTTTTTTTCCTCCGGTCAAAGTTAACCGAGTTAGGAAGATTTCTAAGTGTAACAGATAAACGAAAATTTTAAAAAATCGCAGGTAGTAGAAATATGAGCTAATTAGGTTTTTTATTTTAAATTGTGTATGTAACACAGTATCTTTAATTTTAGATATACAAATAATTTCTCTTAATTGAAAAAAAATAACAATTTGAAAATTTCAAATTGATATAACGAAAAAGAAATTATTTGTAACTTTAAAATTAGAGATTTGGTTTTATTTAAGTAATTAACAATTAAAAAACATAATAAGCTTATATTTCTACTATCTGCAATTTTTTAAAGTTTACGTTTATCTCTTAAACTCGGCAACCTTCATAACTCGGTTAACTTTGACTGGAGGAAAAAAGTCATAAAACCTTTTTAATGTAAAATTTTAAGTTCTATAAATCTTCCTCAGAACTCTTTTGTCTAACTTTTACCATTTTTGAGTAATTGCGAAAAGAAATATTCAAAATTTTTTTTTAAACCTTGCCGGTGGTTTAGCGCCCAAAAATCTTTACACGTCTTTTTTCTATGATGTAAACTACATAATATCAAAAATGCAGCCTTTAGACTGATATTTTTAATTAAAAGTTTTTTAGACTGAACTACAATTATGTTATCCAAGTAACATTTTAATGATTCTAGGTTCATAGTTAACACGATAAAAGTCTCGCATCCCTAAATGGGCGGGGGCGAGAACGCGAAATTGGAGGAAAACTTTCGTAAGGGGAAATGAAATGGGATTGATAAAAATTGGAACCAAGCCGCCTGCGCAGGGCTGGAGTGAGGACTGATATCTAAACAATAACATCACTATCAGACGACGGGCTAATAGATTTAGATTTTACTAAAGATTTTTTAAAAATTGTGTTCGATTATTGTACTTCTACAAGATTTCCCACTGCCTCCAATATTTTTATCGTTACAATATATACGTACGTTCGTTGCCATCATTGTTTTTTCACACACTCACACCCCCGCACTGAGATACCCTGTGTCACAGGAAGCATACACAATCACAATACACAAACATCCAAGACCCGAGAACAATAATCTTTGTTCATAACAGAAATGTTTGCCCTGGCCGGGATTCGCACCCGGGGTCACGGTTTCAAAGTCAGTGTCCCTGATCACTGATCAACGACGACCGTCAGGACCGATCATAAATAATCAAATCCCTCAAAGAGACCATGGTTGACTTTGAAACCTCACTCTTAACTCATTACTAAGAAAGAAGAAGATGAAATCATATGTATTTTACACAACAAAACGTACAATTGAAAATATCTACGACGACTACGACAAAACAGATGTTTTTTTTTTTTACAATTTTTTTTTTTTAATTTTTTTTACCTAAGTTTGCGTTTGACAACTGTCTCACATGATGTTAAGTGACGACGTTGTCTAGGATTTAGCACGCAAACCTAGAAGGTACCTATTCACTCGCGACTTGAAGACTCCAGGATTGTACATATCTGGAAACACAGACTCGGGCAACGAGTTCCATTCCTTGGCAGTACGCATTAAGAAAGTGGAAGCAAAACGCTTATGTTATATTAATTATAATATATATATACATATTTTGACACACTGAAGTTCCACTACATCTCTAGGAATGCGCAATCGGTGAAGAGACTTGTGGTACAAGGCTAAGTGGAAGAAAACAGAGTCGCGAGGTCGTTCACCACCACGCTGAACTGATTTGATTACAAAGGTCACACAGTCCACCTTGGTGCAGTGTACCCGCGATACCACTAACTGCCAGAAATGGAAAAATATCGCTAAGTGAACTGCTACCCTGGATAAGGACGTCGGCGAGGATGCTGGTTAGGTCGTATGTCCCTCCATTCGAGAACCTTTCGACCCCAAGGGCCATCAGTTCTACAAGCAATGTGCCCTGCCCACTGCCACTTAAACTTGGTAATCCGCTGGGCTATGTCGGTGAATTTCGTTCTATAATGGATCGTCCTATGTCTGATTCGGTCGCGTGGAGAAACCCCAAGAATAGCTCGTTATGCGAGTTTGAGCTAACAAGGCCCATAGTTAGAGACAATATTAATTGTTTTATATAAATCTTCAATTAACTATCAAAGGGGGAAAACCGGAAAACATAGTACGTGCTAGTTAGAAGCGTGAGGTGCATCTGATAAATAATAAAAAAGACGTGTGGCACTCGGGGACTGCCACGGTAAAGCTATTACATAGCATTTTTTATCAACTTATGCAATTAATATACTAATAACTTATGCAGTAACGCTGATACAACCAATGCCACCTATAGGCGAGTTGCTGACAACAGACAAGCGTGATATTTCATAAAAGTCATTAAAAGTTCTGCTATTCATCGATAGATGGCAAAACTAAAAAGTATTACCGCTGTGCCCGTCGGAGTGGGGGTGTTAGGTTAGTTTCGTTACGGAATTTCTGGATTCGGTCTCCACGCTCAAGGCCCGCGATAGATGCTATGCAATAGCTTAATAAAAACTACTTACGTCATAATATTCCACCCTTTTGAATGCAGCATCCTAAATCCTGTCCTGATTTTTCCGAGGGCACAAAATTCACTTAGCTTCGTTTGTCGAAGCTTTTCGCCTCTTGAAACTTTTCAATAGCTGGAAATCGAATTCAGGCCCCCTCCCCCCATTCACCCACCCTGTTTGAACACCTTTCGTGTGGAGGGCGTGTATGCAGAGTACATTGTGTATTGTGTGGGATAGGTTAGTGGGTCTGTCTGGTGCTGAAGTGGATACAGTAGGACCACGTATTCATGGTTCCACACATGAAAGGTTACCACGTAAGGTTAATACAATTAAAAAAGAATCAACTGTTGTTGGAGTGTAATTATTGTATGTTAATTTTAATTTTTTAATTATTATGTTGTATGTATATTGTTCAGTGTGCAAAATATTTTGAAAATAGTTACTATGAATTATTATGGTACCGACTTCAACAAGTTATTTCACACTTTTGAGTGTTTGAAGTCGGTTCTACTGTTTGGTTTTGTTTTAATTTTGTTAAAAATATATTACAACAAATAAAACTATCGAGAGAACTATTATAATTATTAAAATATTATTAACTATTATAACAGTTGTGAAACGCAAGCTTATATTTATTTATTTTTTAAACTACTCAACCAGATTTTGACTCTTAACAGGCTTAAGCTGGACTCCCTTAGGTGGCTATGTTATACCTTAGTAGATATCTATCAAACTTCTGCCTTAGCAGGCGTATAAATTCTTAATATTATCAAACATTATTATTTTACTTAATTAAATTTTTCTATAACAATATACATATTTATATGGCTATGATAATATTATTATGTCTAAGTTCCAGTAGGTTTAGTTACATAAATCAATTTGCTCATCATAATTAATGTCAAGTTAATAATTATAATACAGTATTGAAACCACTTTTCATTAAGGTAATCATTTACAGAATAATAACATTTATCCAAAAGGAAGACAAATATTCTTATTTTAAATAGATTAAAATGAAACTCTTTAAACCTATCTGGTAATTTGTTATATATTCTTATTGCCATGCAATTTGCGTTTTGACTAGTAAGTTGGAGTGTGGTAACACTCCTTCCAGAATTGAGGGCCTGAGTCCCCAAAATGACCGAGTAGTACATTGATCGGTAAGAATCGCATGGTTATATATTTCTAACGATGTGTGATTTTTCACCAGTTGGGTTTTAAATGAAAAAAAAACAGATTACCTACTGAAAAACCATGCACTAAAAATGATATAACAATAAAATATTCTGATCAGATATTGTATTATGCACAAACTATTATTTACTTACCGTGTATTAAATAAATAAGTTACTTGTAATACATATTTTGGTGTACGAGTCTTATCTCAGCCATGTGCGTCCACTGCTGGACATATGCCTCCCCCATATAGGGGGGATTTGCCAATACTCGCCACGCTTGGCATGCGGGTTGGCGAGCGCAGTATGATTTACAATCCTCAGAAGGCGCTGCTGCCCACCTTCTGGTACGTGATCCCTTAGCCGACTCTTACGGCACCCACGGGAAGAGATGGGGGAGTACTATTCTAGGCCGGTACCACCACGGCAAACGAGGTACGGCGAGGCACGGTGTACGAGTATTTCATATAATTTATAACAAATTGAATTAGTATGTATTTCTTACTTTCTGTAAATACAGCATATCTATGTAAGTATATCTGCACTTGTATCTGAGTAACATAGACTAGTGGCCGCGGTAGTACCGGCCTAGAATAGTACTCCCCCATCTCTTCCCGTGGGTGCCGTAAGAGTCGGCTAAGGGACCACGTACCAGGAGGTGGGCAGCAGCGCCTTCTGAGGATTGGAAATCATACTGCGCTTGCCAACCCGCCTGCCAAGCGTGGCGAGTATTGGCAAATCCCCCCTATATGGGGGAGGCTTCTGTCCAGCAGTGGACGCACATGGCTGAGAGAGAACAAGAACACAGACTAATTTATCTTCTTTATTTTGTTTTTTAGTGTAGAAAAATTGGAGTCCTAACTAAAACTTCAATCATGTAACCGTGCGAAGCCGGGACAGACCGCTAGTAAATAAATTACCACAGAATTTCCAAAGAATATATTTTTCCATAGCCCACAATTCGTATCAAAGCCAACAGAAAAAGAAGAAGACAATGTTTGACTATGTTATCGAAATAAAATTTGACTCTGAGATAGATCGATAGATAATCCTGGAGCCTTCAAGTCGCGAGTGAATAGGTACCTTCTAGGTTTGCGTGCTAAATCCTAGACAACGTCATCACTTAACATCAGGTGAGATAGTTGTCAAACGCAAACTTATAATATGTAAAAAAAAAAGAAAAAATCTTGATATGAATATAGGCTACTTTATATCTTTGAAAATGTAAGGTTCCCATGCGATACCTGAAGTTACAGTACACCTGAGTCCTCGCGAGTGAAACCGCTGGGGCAGCTTAAAACCACGCACAAATTTTAAAACGAGTCTCATACTATACGAAAAGTAAAATGTACTTGAATGTATTTATTACAAAACAACCTTCAATGGCCACAAACTTCATACAAAGCAAACAATGAGATCGTTGAACACCATAATCCTTGTAATGGTCATTTCACGCACGTACATTGTACTAAGGATACTTGAGAATCTTGAAACTGTACACTAAAGCCGAATCTGTCCAATTTCTCGTCTTATTGTCGCACTGTGGTCAGCTCCTCGATAACGCGCGGACAAAAAGTGTTTCTATTCTTTCTTTTGGCTAGAATGACACGATTCGTGTGCATTGAAAAATAAGTATTCTTAGAAATTTTGCGGTCTTATTAGTGGTATTATTTTTTTGCTACATTTATAAAAGGATTTGGAGATTTTGAAGTAGCTTATTCGATGTATAAATTTGCTTGTTTGGAGGCGTTCGCTGTATGATGAGTTTGTTTGTTAGATGTTAACATTTAAAACCAGTTTTATATTTATATTAAATGTTTGGTTCCTATACAACACACAAGTTTCATTTTAACAATAGATTTAATAAATGTTCAGTTATCTATAGGCTACCAATAGCTAGTGAATTGCTCAAATGTTATTGTAGTAGCTGCAGTATTGTAATTAGTTAATAACTAATTACAATACTGCAGCTACTACAATAACTATACTAGGTGTTTTTATGTTAATAAAGACATTTATAAATTATCAATGTATAAAACACGGGAGTTACTCACGTAATAAGTCAGAGGGTTCCGACTATAGTTTAGTTATAGTCGGAACCCTCTGACTTATTACGTGAGTAACTCCCGTGTTTTATACATTGATAATGTCTCAAAACCACGTCAGTTTTAATAACAGAACATTTATAAATGCTGTAATCATTTTATCGTCTATTTGTATTATATTATACATATATGTATGTACGTATTTGCATATTTTACTCGCCAGTGTTTACTTATACAAGTATATACCTGTATAAGTAGACCAGTATTAGCACCTTTCCAGATAATAAAAAACTAGTCCACAAGTGGATTGTTTCGTTTTAATACCTTAACATCCTAGCAATAGCGTTGTAAAACATTTGTAAGATTTTTCAGCTATACTTTTTGGATTCTCACTTCGGCATTGCAATGTCACACGATTGGCGCGCTCACACGTGACTGAGAGCATAACAAGGCATATGCCTTGTTCTGACGGTGCCGTTTTTGAGCGGGCGATCGGGTATCTACCCAATAGGGTAGATACCCGATCGCCCGCTCAAAAAGGACTACTGCCACAACCAGCGATATAAAATATTATATCGCTGGTTGTGGCAGTAGTCCTTCCTCTATTGGCTTCAAAATAATAATAAATACAAGAATAGAATGCTTAAGTTGGTAGGCATAATTTTAATTTTGATTGCTTGACTGCTTATGATTGCTGCACCTGAAGAAGATTGAAACCAGTAAACAAATAAAAACTTAAGGAAACAAAATACTAACTTTAAGTTTGAAAGAATGAATGAATAGAATCAATGGGTGTGTATATGTATATAAGTATATATAAGTATGTATATAAGTATATATCAGTCATCAGGTTACCATAGTACAGGCTCTGCCTAGTTTGGGACCTGAAGACCTTGTGTGAATGTTGTCCCATATTATTAAAAAAAAATAGTTCCCAATTCTTATATTATTAGGGTTATTAGCTCACAAAGAAAACATTCCAGCTATAATGTGGCATGAAGGATTTTATGTGAACCTAATAAATTGATAGAATGAAGACTCATTTTGAATTTGACGTTTTTAAACAACGAAATCTAAAAATATTTATTGCACATTATTTGCAAACTTAAAAATGCAGTGGTTTGGGTAATTACTACTTTTACATCCGTCTATTGTCACAGTAACCTGAAACATCTAAGTATCAATTCCTTGATTCCAAAACAGATTGCATTGCACAAAGATATCCGAAGTTCTTTGTTGCTGATCCAAAGATCTTTGTATATGCCGAAACTGTTTACGATTACAAAGTAATATTATACTTTTGTACTTATTGAAAAAGTAACACAATGTTTTGAATGTAATAAGAGGCAGCACTATATTTTGGTAAAGTAAGAAATTTGAAAGTTGAATTTAGGGGACTAACTGCGCCCCGTGGCTTCATCCACGCGTACGCTTTTCCTGCTTTCTCTGTTTTCCTACGGGAACTATACATTTTTCAGAATAATTAAAAGTAGTCTATGCCCTTCTCCAAGGTATCTATCTATATACCAACATTTTTCAAAATTGGTTCAGCGGTTTAGGCGTGAAAACGTAACAGAAGACAGAGTTCCTTTCACATAGGTTTTTGTAGTATCCCAAAGGAACCATAAATTGTTTTGGATATAAGTAAACTATGTGTTTATCAAGGTAATGTAGCTACCTTCACAATTTTATTCAAATTAATCAAACCAAGTAACAGTTGTTTCCGATTGTTGTGGTCGACGATGTTGGTCTCACAATCATTATATTATTAATTAAGTTTTATTCATATGTAAATATATTGTGAAACTGTTTGTTGATTCTTGAAAATAAACTAAACGGATTGAAGGCGTTACATAATACATTTAAAGAGATAAAAATACACATACAACCTTTCGCATTAAGATATAATATTAAATGTCATTTCATGTCAAAAAGTTTCCGAAGGGCAGTTTTTACTAAAATTTCTTTGCTGATTAATTATTTACTAGTTCAAATTCCAAATCCACAATTTATTTTACACTTTTGAGTGTTGAAGTCGGTTCCATTTTATGGTAAAATATTTTTTTTCACCCTTTTCAGTGACCTTTGCTACTCACGGGATCAATTGTCATTGTGTATGTTCTCCGATGTCTTCAACCTCCACTATAATATCGTCGAGGTATGCGTAGCACTTTTCAGTTATTGTAGTGTAACTCAAAAACCGCTAGTGCGATTTTGATGAAATGGGATCACCACGGCAGTATACTCTATCAAACAAAAAAGAATTATCTAAATCGGTTCATAAACGACGAAGTTATCCGCGAACACACATAAAAAAAATATACGGTCGAATTGAATAACCCCCTTCTGTTTTTGAAGTCCGTTAAAAAAGTTATTTTAAAAATGAATTAGGCGTCTTGAAGTCCTTCTTTTTTGAAGTCGCCAACAAGACTGATAAACCGTCCCTAATTTAATTTATTTATATTATTAAGTTATTATATGATATCTTAGATTCCTCCTAACTGCTTTGGATACCTTGGCTCTCGGTAGTCTATAAAAAAATAATTGATATAAAACTTGTTTACTAAGATTAATAAAACCATCACAGAATAAATGCTTCTCTCAAAATAACAATGTAAAAAAATCTCGTTTAAATATAATTTGTTTTTGTATTGGTCCCCTAGACTACAATTTGTCCCAATTAAAAACAGAAAAATACAATTTCATTCTCCACTACACCATATTGGGTGTACGCCTCAAACAAATGTTACTATACCCTGTTTTGCAAGTTTATCTCCGATCACACTTATTCAAAAACATGCTGTATTACTTCGGAGTACGGTCTGTAGAAACGCATATGTAATGTTCGCAAAATGTCAATGACAATTTTTTACACTTATTTCTGTTTTATTGTGTTACAGCATTTAGTACGCTAACGAGTCTGCGGGGAGCCAGAGGGAGTGAGATATTGAAAGTAGACAGAGATAGAAGGCTGTAATATTATTTGTTTCGTTGCATTGTGGTTTTTAAGTAGGCTTGCCATCCGTCCGTGTTTTCCCGGATTTGTCCTAGTTTACAGGGAGTCAGGGAGCGTCCGCGCGGGGTTTAATTCTTAGTTTTAGTGATCTGGGGGTCATCCACCTTAAAATATTGCGTTGACTATTGCTATAGCTTTCGACTTTTTTTCCTTCTTTTCATTCTAAGCTTCAACAATTCATTATTTATTAATAAACTAATTATAAAATTGAGCTATTAAAAATTAATGAATTGTTGAAGTTTTCTTAGGTTCGAGAAGACGGAAAGAAACTAAAAGCTATAGCAATAGTCAAAGCAATATTTTAAGTAGTATCACCCCCTGGTAGGTAACTTATAAAGACTCTGCTGAAATGTTCGAGTTTTAACTTTTAGCACTTTTCTTGTCCTGGTAGACAGATTTTAGAGATGGCAACCCTATTTTTAGGTGACGGCGATTGCCAAAGTTATGCTCCTACTTTTTGCGTTTGTTTTAGACCGCTTGGCAGCTTGGAGTTTGAAAATTCTCCTAAGTTTCGTCTATCATTATTATTTTAGAACCGGCTAATAATTTTCAAGAAAATATCACGTGAGTGCTACGTGATATTTTCTTGAAAATTATTCAAAAATTGAAAAGCTTTATTTAGATGTTTGAGACATTTTTATAAAGGTACATATTTTATGAACATATAAAAATACTAATAACTTGTCAAAGTCGGTACCATGATAGTTCGGAAGTAACTATGTAAAATATATTCTGCTAAATAAATCGATCGGGGCTTGATCGCGTGGAAAAAAATTTAGTTATTTGTTAAATTTAATATTTTTTAGGCTGCCTACATCCTGGAACCCAGTGATTGGTAAATGTTCGCGTCGCAGCTGTTTATACCATAATACATAAATATACTGTTAATGTTTTGTGTCGTGGCAACCGTGTGCTCTTGCAGGGCTGTGACAGCCCTACTCTTTAACAAGATCGAGAGCGGGTAGTTGGAGAAACTACGTGCCTCCACTGGTATTGTCACCCGCATTCTCCAGTCTTCTCGTGATCTCGACGTGTCGGCAAATTGGGTAGTGGTTTTAGTATAAAAAATATATAAGTATATAAGGTCGAATTGATTAACCTTCTTTTTTTGAAGTCAGTTAATAATTTATAATAAGTGGCCAATGATTTTCTCCAACGAGAATTGTATTGAAATTAGCCACCATTTCAAAGTAGTTTCAGGATTAATTTGGTTGAATTTATTCTGAGGCTTACAATTTTCGGGACAATCTATGCATAGATACCTATAGATACTGTGTCTTGGATGAATGAATCGTCCAAGTTCTGCGCTGTACTGTGTCGCCTTTGTCAACATTGAACTTAGTTATTTCTGGGATTGGATTTTTCTCAGCAATAAATTAAGTTACCTTCGACTATGTATTGATAGATCAGTCAATCACTGTTTCCTTTTTTGAAAAACCTTTGTGAATCTGAGTACAATATTGTACCTACTCAGATTCACAAAGGTTCTTCTCGGAGACACATATACAGTTAATTCTAAATGTTCCAAAGCCTTACTCCACTTTCAATTTTCATCGAATACAGTTTATCACAAAAACCACCCAGCTGCCTCGTAAAGTAACATTACAATGTCTTTTACAAAATAATCGATTATTTCCGAATAATTTCGCGCGAACAATGTGTTTATATCGATTCTGATCGGCTAATCGTTTTGTTGATAACATCTTACCCGGTCCCTTTGTGTAGGTAATGGTTAAATAGACACAGTGTAGACACAGTAGAATCATTTTTCACTATGTCACTGCTCTGCAGCTTATAAAAATTCAAAACATACAAATTGATTTTTACTTTTTGTTTTTAGATATTTCTACTTTTTGTTTTTAAATATATAAGCTCGCGTTTGACCAATATCTCATCTGATGTGATGAGGTTTCGTAAGATGCATGCATGTATGCAGAAACTTAGGAGGTACCTCCCACTCTCTTATAGGCACCTGTATCTACCTATTCACTCGAATCTTGACCCTAAGATCATACCAAATCGCGTAGTCAGGTGACAAAACGCATTGTGCGTGAAGATGATAAATCTACCACATATATTATATGTACTTAGCAGTTTAATTGGGTCTGAGAAGTGTAACTGTGCATGTTAAGTAGATGCTTAATCGAAACGAGAGGATAATTAATCCATGTCTAACCCATCTTCTGCCAAAAAAAAGGCTCCTTACAAAATTAATGATCTAAAATATTTAATCGGCATAGATGATAAGTGTTTTCTCGGTTAATAAATTGAATAAAAAATAAATTTAGACTAAAATAAAGTATTAATTACCATTTACCCATTATTAACCATTTACACACATTCATGATATAATTTGAAATTATTTCCATTACCCAATCTGACCCAATTGGCCTAATCGTCATAGTTTCAGTAGCTTCACCCTCTCGCTGGACAAAACGTACATCGAAAAACCCTTTATGACCGACGTACATCTAACGCGACGTACAGAAATCCAAATAAAACTTTAATGCTTTGAAGGCACTTTACCTACTATAAATGCTTTACTGTGTTAAGTAAATTATATTCTTCACCCCACTTTGTCGCGATTGTTTTAAATTTCAATTTGTGCTACAATTTCGCATCAATAATGTTTAGATGAGTTTTCATAACAATCTTTCGAGTTTGTTGAATAATAAATTGATTAATTTTCGTTGCTACATACAGCTACGGAGAAGAAAGCTAGATTTATAGGTAATATTTGATAGGCAGAGATATCCCTCTTACTGACATAAAAAAAGCGAAAGTTTGTGTGTGTGTTTCTTACTTGTTCACGCTCAAACGGCTACTCCGATATTGATGAAATTTGGTATGGAGATACTTCATATCCCGGAATAACACGTCGGCTACTTTTTATCATCGATCATCACCACTCGGGTGAAACCGCGGAGCGCAGCTAGTTATTAAAAGAGGAAAACTAAAAATTGAACCAGATACAACCAGTTACAGAGAAACGCACACCCAGTTGTTACCTTTACTAGAACAATTTATAGTTGAATAAAACGCCAAAGTGAACGTGAAAGCGGCCACCCATTTTGATTGTTTGTTTGCATTGAATAGGCTCCCAAACTACTGAACCGATTTGAAAAATTATTTTACTGTTGAGGAGCTACACTATCCCCGGGTGATAGGCTAAATTATATATTTTTTTAAATTAGGGATACTTATAATTTTTAATGTTCAAACTTTTTTCGGGGCCGACCGCTTGTAATAAATAAAAGCCTTTTTATTAATACATACATAGTTGAATTAAAACTAATTTTTAAAATATTAATTTATATTTGTCTGTAAGAGCTCCTCCACATAGGTGAAGGCCTCTTTCAAATAAGACCATGTTTCTCTATTTTGGGCTGTTTGCATCCAGTTTTAGACCAGTCGTTCTGTTGATTTCATCTGCCGATCTAGTAAGCAGTCTTCCACTGTAGCATTTCCCACTAGGGCCTTTCCAATACGTCACCTTTACGTCAATCTCTGTTTAGTCCATCGCTTGTCTTTCAGCGCTACATAGAATATATCATATAAGTAGGTAGATTAAAGTAAAGATTCATGCACGTTCAATATACGTGAAGATTTTTCATCAACCATATTACTTGATAAATAAATATAAACCATAGCACCCCGTCTGTTACTCTGTTTGTGCAACGCCTTGGGGTATGTTTCAGTAACATTATTAAATAGTACGCGACTCGAAACCCCGTCGGGTACAAATGTAATAGGATACTGCGTGAGACGTTCGAATATTGCGAGGGTTCCGTATTTATTAAGGCTCCGAAGTTAATTATTACCCGATGATTATCAGGAATTTCAAAAAATAAGCAGAATATAATCAAAATTGTCTATTTAGCAAATCAACACCATCATCTTAAAATCAAATCAAATTAAATAAGTTTATTTGCAAATATAGGTATTAGATATCAGTTGGTAATGTTAGTAACGTTGCTTATGTTCTCTATATTTCACCATTACTGCTATGCAAACTATTAGTCATAAGTGTAGGCATTAATTATATCGATAAATGCCATATAGCGTGTTGTCTAATAAATATTTTTTCATTAAAAATAAAAAAAAATAAAAAATTAGGCATTAATTATATCGATAAATGCCATATAGCGTGTTGTCTAATAAATATTTTTTCATTAAAAAAAAAAAATAAAAAAAAAAATGCAATGTTGGACATAAGCCTCCCCATTGATTTCCACAAGGACCGGATGGAAGCGGCCATATCCAGCTCTTATACCTGCGATCTTAGGTAGATCGACTGTTCACCTGGTCGGTGGCCGTCCTATACTGCGCTTGCCAGTCTGTGGTCTCTATTTGAGGACCATACGACTCAAACGGGCATTAGTTCTTTGAGCTATGTGCACTGCCAACTGCCACTCAACGTATTAGTCCGCTGGGATATTTTAATGACTTTCGTTCGTCTACGCTTCTCCTCATTTCTGATTCGATCGCGTAGAGAAACTCCGAGCATAATCCTTATATGCTCAGAGTTAACCATATATGACGGTCGCCGTGGCGCAGTGGTCAGTGTCAGTGACATGACTTCTGTGTCTCTGGGACCCTGGGTTCGAATCCCGGCAGGGGCAAACATTTGTGCGATGAGTATAGATGTTTGTACCGCGTCTTGGTTGTT
The DNA here is from genome assembly GCA_934044485.1 of Apeira syringaria. NCBI lineage: Eukaryota > Metazoa > Arthropoda > Insecta > Lepidoptera > Geometridae > Apeira > Apeira syringaria. Next base: position 9,461,294 of record OW203670.1, on the reverse strand, counting down.
TGTGTGCTGTAATTGTGTGTGTCCATGCCTCCCGCGACACAGGGAATCCTAGTGCTATGGTCTGAGTGTCATCAAAAAAAAACTCGTTCTATAGCTCGTTGTGCGGTTTTAATCATGTTTACAAGGTTCATAGTACATAAGGGAGTTTAAAATAATAAATGAATCTGGAATCTCCAAACCCACGGAACCCTAACTCCGCCCATAACAGATCGCGAGATTGTCACAGCGGCTCCCCGCAGAGCTAACATCCACGTTGAACCCTAATTACATGTTATACCTACTACAGTGTTCCGCACAATCAACTGAAATGATACACTGTAATTGTATCTTGTGAGGTAACGGTTCTATGGAACTACAAGTCCACAAAAAACTATGGAGAGGGCTACGTTCGCTGATTTAAATTTTTATCGTGTACTAACTCGGCTTACTAACGTCCAAGTTTTTAGAAAACCTCAGTATTCGAATACAGATAACATCGACAACTTAACTACTACTAGCCGAAGCCCAGAAGATTGAAAAAAAATTACCACAATAACTTCAACACTCAGAAGTGTGAAATAACTTGTTGAAGTAGGTATCTTGATAGTTTAAAAGTACTACCTTAAAAATACTACTACTAAAAGTAAGTACTCCTATCCAAAATATTTTTGAGTGTTGACGACGGGTTCATTTGTTGCAAAAAATTTTTTTCGTCCTTCAGTGACTTTTGCTAGTCACGGCATCAATTGACGTTATGTATGTTCACGGATTTTTTCACCCTCAATAAGGATGTCATCCAGATAGACGTAACACTTTTCAGTTATTGGAGTGTAGCCCAAAAACCGCTTAACCGATTTTGATGAAATTTACAAGGGACCACCTCGAAAGTACGTATACTCTATCAAACAAAAAAAGATTCATCATAATCATATATATACATAAGCGACGAAGTTCTCCGCAAACACACATAAAAAAGAATACATTACATATACATATATATGCGATAGAATTGAGTAACTTCCTTCTTTTTTGAAGTCGGTTAAAATGCCATAAGCGGTTTATTATAATAATAATAACATTAGCGTTGTTAGAAACTTGGCTCCAATAAACGTCTCATGTTTCGTTTTTAGAATAATGTATGTTACTACTAGCTGTGCCCCGCAGTTTTGCCCGCGTGGTGATAAAAAGTGTGATGATAGTGATGATGAAAATAATAGGCTTATGTGTTAATAAAGGTCATAAGATATGTCCATACCAAATTTCATCCAAATCGATCCAGCCGCTTAGTCATGAAAGAGTAACAAACATACATCAATACTCACAAACTGTCGCATATAACTATCAGGGTATAATAGCTATCTCCATACCAAATTTCATCCAAATCCACCCAGCCGTTTAGAAAGACTAAGAAACGTACATGCATGCACACACAAACTTTCGCATTTAAAATATTAGTAGGATAGTCGCTTCCGGAAATATAAATAATAAATAAAATATAAATATATCTTTTGGTAAATAAAAATATTTCTATTCTATTTCTATAAAATCATCCCTAAATATTGCCCAGGGCGCGCTAAGTGATGTAAAACGGCAAAAATTGCTCGACAAATCACAAGCGTTTTTTAATAATTGTTTTATGCTCTAACAAATGAGTCTGAAATTGGATCGGGCTCAAAGCGCTTACAAAAATGGATGCTTAACGTGATTAGGGGGAGCGAGACACCGCCATTTGCGAGAAAGGTACGGCGCTATACGTAGTAGAGTTTTTGTTCTCTGATAGAATTTTGCTATTATTTAGTTAGGTGCGTAGTTCTCGTTATTATTATTATTCAATTTGCCGCTCAATTTGATCGTCTCTGTGATGCTCGTTTGTTTATTATGTCTAGACTACACAATCTATTAAATAATTGCTAAAACAAATAAGTGAATGCTGAAAGTTTAATTTTATTCACGAGTATTTTTCTAATCTTAAGTTTGTCATTGGCTCAGAGTCGCACAACGAGCTATGGAGAGGGCTATGCTCGGGGTTTCTCTACGTGATCGAATCAGAAATGAGGAGATCCGTAGAAGAACGAAAGTCACCGACATAGCCCAGCGGATCAGCAAGTTGAAGTGGCAGTGGGCAGGGCATATAGTTCGAAGAACCGATGGCCGTTGGGGCCGAAAGGTTCTCGAATGGAGACCACGGACTGGCAAGCGCAGCATAGGACGGCCACCGACTAGGTGGACAGACGACCTGACTAAGATCGCAGGCAAGGGCTGGATGCGGGCCGCTTCCAACCGGTCCTTGTGGAAATCAATGTCCAGCAGTGGACGTCCTATGGCTGAGATGATGATGATGATGATGATGATGATGATGATGAAGTTTGTCATTGCACAAATAGACATAAATAAATACTTAAGGAGTATATATTGAGATAATGTTTTCATTTTTGTTTGCTCATAACCGTGAATAATATTTCATTTCAATAGGGCTTCCAAACACTAAGAAATACATTCTAACAATTCTAACATAGGATTCAGCTTTATCAAATTGTGGCTAGCTTCATTAAGCCTTTTTCATTTGTTAAAAGAACAATTTTGGTTATTTTTTGCTTATTTGAAGTTTCTACATGTTGGGTGTTTGTGTGCTGTGATTGTGTGCGTCCACGCCTTCCGCGACGCAAGGAATCCTAGTGCGGGGGTAGAAATGTGATTTAAAAAAAAATGTCCATTAAACATGATGATTACTACTTATGAGACCAGTTCACGTTTGTAAATTGTGGTTGAATAAAATTTGAATTCAATTCCAAATTTTATTACTGATTTATATTTATATATAAATAATATTTATATTGATAGATATTTGTGAGAACCATTTTTTCCTTTATCTGTAATTCTCGCGGTATAAACAAATACGCTTGAATTTTCTATTAATCCAGAAGAAAAGAATTTAAAAAGTTTAAAAATGTGATTAGTAGGTAATACATATTGTTGAGCCCGCAAATCATCTGTAAGATTCATTTTGTAATATTTAAAATCAACACGCATCAGCCCTGCCTGTAAACAACCGCGCAAGCCGCACCCGTCAAGGCTCCTAAAGGCTTAAGGGGTAACAAAAAGAGGCCTTATTTTTGGGAGATGTTCAGTTCTCTTTGATCATCATCACGTCAGCCATAGGACATCCACTGCTGGAAATTTTATTTTTATTTTATTTTATTTATTTATTTATTAACATTAACACAAGGTCTTCAGGTCCCAAACTAGGCAGAGCCTGTACTATGGTAACCTGATGACTGATATATATACTTATATACACATACACATCCATACACAGGTCAAACAGACATGTTCATGCACACAAATGTTTGACCTGTCCGGGAATCGAACCCGGGACCAGCGGCTCAGAAGGCAGAGTGCTACCAACTGCGCCAACCAGCCAGTCAAATATGCCTTACCTGTCTATCTTTTCCATTCTCCTTAATATATTTGCAATTGTTTAGATAGTGCGTAATTCTCGTTATAAATATTTGTTATGTTTTATAACCAACGCGCGCAGAAGTAGAAAACTTAACAATAGTCATCTCTAGCGGTTGTTCATTGATCATAAAAACTAAAGTAGGATATTAAATGCAAATAGTATCTCTGACCTCTTTAATTTTCTTGTCAAGTTATGCAACATAATTACATTAATTGAAAAGAAACAAAAAGTTGGTTTGCCCATAAATATATCGGTGGCAATTCTAAAAGCACTCTAAATACCATTCGGGTGCTTTTTTTTATTCGGTATAACCTAAAAATTAGCATCACTAATAAACCCGTATTACGCGTCAGCCAAATTAATAAGACCCCTTTATGAAAAAATGTGTCTGTGCCACAGATATGAAAACGTTTTATTTAAAAATATTTTTTGGTTTTGTCTATGGTATTTGCATGTTCCTTATCCATTTAACAAGATTTTTTTTACATTTAAATAACTTTTGTCTTTCGACTGTGGGATTTGGGTTTAATTTTATAGAGTGCTATAATATAACGATAGTATTAAGTATATATCCGCATGGATTACAGTTTTCTCGCTACCTCAATTAGCCCACGGGAAGTATACTTTTTCCGGGATGAAAGTAAGGGTTTTTACTGTATATCGCATTAACCACATGCTAGGCAGAACCCATGTTCAAATATTTTGAAGGAAAAAGCTATAGCTTAGTTGGACAACGCGACAGGACGGTATTCTGTAGTCGTGGGTGCAAATCCCACTAGCAGCCGAATTTTTTCCTTCAAAATATTTGAACATGAAAGTAAGGGTTTAAAATATCTGCATGCCAAATTTCATAGCAATCGGTGTAGCTGTTTGAGCGTGAAGAAGTAACATACATACACACATACACAAACTTTCGCGTTTATAATATTAGTAGGAAGTAGCATTACTACCTACTTTTTCTGTAATCCATAGACATTAATTAACAACCAATATGACTTCTTCAATCCGATAGGTAGGTACCAGGAAGGTGATATATTGACACGTAAGTACGAAGGATTATCATACATAGATTTATCTTATATCTGTGACCCTGAAAATAAAATGGAATTTACACTCTTTTCATCTATAATTAAATACTCCTTTTGTAATCCCATGAAACTTTTTCCATGTGATTTATAAAATAAGTAAAGACTTAATGCCCGCAACCTTATTAGAACATACAAACAAATATGAGAGGTCTACTCAAACTGGCCAGCAACTTTACATTTCTGCTTTTGAGTGGGCAGGTATTAATTTGAGAGAGTGTTATTATGATCCTAGTGATGGATTGGATGACTCGGCGAATATTTGTTTTGGACATTTTGGATCAAATGTTTGGTCCATTAGAAGAAAGAAGTCCATTATCAGATCCAATCTTCGTAAGTGTTAGATTGGCCGTAATTTGATGACAATTCGTTGGACTTATTAGATTTAATGCCACATTTTTATTTTTTATTTCTTTTTGGCGTCACTGATGTTTTGTTTCTTATTCACTTTGTCTCGAATTAATAATACAAAAAAATAATTGAATACAAGTGCTCTTTAAAAAACTTTTAACAACATCTTAGCCAACATCAAGCGTAAATGAGTGCGTTCTTGTATAATATGTTATAATCCGACTAATATTATAAATGATAAGGTTTGTGTGTAAGTGTGTATGTTTGTTACCTCTTTACGCTCAAACTGCCAAACTGATTACGATGAAATTTGGTATGGAGATAGCTTATACCCTGGATTAACACATAGGCTTATTTTCATCATCACCATCATCACCGTTTTGCATCACCACGCGGGTACAACCGCGGGGTAAGCTGGTGGTAAATAGTCGTAAGTCATGATCGTATCGAATTTCCCTGGATCTGTGACAGTGGTCAAAATTAGGCTTTAGTAACCTTTAAAAAAATCTTAATATCCCTTTTTTTCTCGGCGGTTCTGTAAAAGGCGGCTATAGATCCAAAAGATAGGAAGTAGGACCTTCAGTGTATAACAACCACAAATCAATGTTTGAACCAGACTGTCGATTCTATTCTCTTACATTTAGCTATAAAAATATAATTAATCAATAAAATGCCCACCCGCCAGCCAACCGAGGTGAGTATTGACAAAACTCTCCAATGAAGAAGGTATATGTAAGCAATGGCCATTTTAAGGCTTAGATTATGATTATCAGCGTTCGGTATCCCTGTATTTGTACCAGTGTAAGGAAAATGAAAAGTGTGATCACTTTCAAGCAGTCATTATCCTGACATCATTTTATTCATCATGGTATCATTGGGAGACGCGTATGTGCAGCAGTGGACGTCCTATAATTTTATTATGATAAATCTAAAAGAAAGTATTTAACTACTATATAATAAACATATTTTTACAAATGATTTCATAAATAACCGAGTTATGCCGAACCTAAATAACAGAATTAACCGTAAAATTGATAACCTCTTATTTTTTTGGAAGTTGGTAAAATATTAACTGTTACTTTTATATACATAACTTATTACTTTTTTTTTCAAAACTACATGTTATTCTGTTTAGTAGGTGAAGTTACCTAAAGTTTTTTTTCATACTTATAAAGTTTTAATCATAAATATTTTAATGTTACGAAATCTTCAAAGTAAAAAAAAACATATTAGTGAATTCATACAACGTAGATGTGTATCGAAATCACTATTTGTGTCCCACATTAAGGATACTCAAGTGGTTTAGAAAAAAAGCTAAGAGATGGCACGAGCGGTCGTTTTTGCTGAACATCGTTGAATTTTGTTTAGTCATAGTTTTAGGTGGACTTTTGTAAATTTTAACAGATGAAGTTAACAATTGTAATTTTTTTTTTTTTTTTGTACATATTATAAGTTTGCGTTTGACAACTGTCTCACCTGATTTTAAGTGATGACGTTGTCTAGGATTTAGCACGCAAACCTAGAAGGTACCTATTCACTCGCGACTTGAAGACTCCAGGATTGTACATATCGGGAAACACAGACTCGGGCAACGAGTTCCATTCCTTGGCAGTACGCATTAAGAAAGTGGAGCGAAACGCTTCGTACGTATAGGTGGTATATCTACCATATAGCGATGGCGAGTTGCCGTACGTCGTTAAATGTCATTCAGTCTACGCAATGTTTGTCAAATCGTTTTTGTTGTACCTATTTCAAGCACTGACGAAAAAAAAGTTCTATACGTAGCCGTAGAGGGAATAATAATAATAATAATAATATGTGACAACATTCACACAAGGTCTTCAGGTCCCAAACTAGGCAGAGCCTGTACTATGGTAACCTGATGACTGATATATATACTTAAATACATATACACACCCAGACACAGGTCAAACAGACATGTTCATACACACAAATGTTTGACCTGTCCGGGAATCGAACCCGGGACCAGCGGCTCAGAAGGCAGAGTGCTACCAACTGCGCCAACCGACCAGTCAATAGATTAGTAACTATATATAGTGGGACTAGAAAAGTTTATGGTGCATTAAGTAAGATTTGACGTAACTGTCATTCATCTGGTGTCGTCAGATGAAAGGATGCCACTGTTGCTTTTAGTTAAAATCGTTCAAAACAAAAGGTTAACTGGAAAAATCGCTTTAAGCGATAAGTCCGCCTTTTGTTTCTCTAGAATAGTTTATGCTCTAAACATCATTATGTGTATGATTTACAAAGTTCCTTTGTAAAAATTGGAGAAACAAATAAAGCGTTTTCTATCTATCTATCGACCACAGTTTTTTTAACCGCCAACGCAAAAGGATAGGTGTTAAAGTTTAACGTGTCTGTCTGTTTGTGGCATCGTAAAACATATGGACCAACTATGAAGCGTATTTTTTGTTCAAATGTTTAACCGGTCTGCCAATATTATATCGGCTAGAAAGCTTTCAAAGACAAACAGTTAAAGAAATGCAGGATGGTGATGACATAATGCCAAATAAAAGCGTAATTTAATTATATCTACGTTATATGTCAATGGATTTCAAAATACTTCAAATAAATTTATCAGTCCAAAAACTCACTTAGATGGTAATAGAATTTGTCTGTTAAAAAGCAAACAAAAAATTAATATACATTGCGTATTCGACTATAACATATAAATTAGGTACAGATGTATAGTATACCTATGTATAGGTAGATATATTTTCTAAGCGTCCTACAAGCTCGCCGACAGGTTAACTTTCAAAGAGGTGCCTCTGCATCTACACATTGCATCTGATATATCAAATAAGTCCAAGCAACACGTGCGGTTTTGAACTTCAAATTTCCCTACACGGGCGCGAGGATACTGAATTTATTGACAAGGTGATGAACCAATTTGAACAGCAACGTAGGCACCTTCAGTTTTTAAGCAAACAGTAAGCTTTTTATGCAAGCTAAATCTCTAGACATCTTCAAAAACATGCTCTATCATCATTATCTGTCTCTATCATAACTTTGTATTATAGTTTTTTTAATTATTGTTATTAATTATTTTCATTTTTTTTTAAATATTTATTTTGTTTATTAATATGTATTAGTAAATACTTATTGGTTCTTTATGTATTAGAATTTATATCAAGATATTAAAATTTTATCCCATTACGTTGCACCACCGATTACTTCTATTCTTTAAAATACTGTCCATCCAAAGGTTGTCTGGAAGAAATAGCTTTAAGCGATAAGACCGCCCATTGTACTACCTAGATTAAGAGTAATTTTTAATAGCTTATATGTACATTCATGGTTAAGTGCAATAAAGAATAATTGTATTGTATTGTAAGTTAATTTATTTATTTATTTATTTTTACATGGAAGACCAACGGCCTTCTATACAGTATAACGACTTAATATTTAACAAAAGATAAAATAAATATAATTTCTACGTATTTTCTTTCCTGACAGTAGGGTGCAAGTGCATCCCCTTGCGCCCTGTTACCGGCGCCCATGAGTTCTAGATTCATGTTATAACGCATCTGAAACATCGTTAGTCCAACTTTGCGTTTGTATTGAAGCGGTCAGTTAGTTACTAGTTCACGTCTTGTCATTACCTGGAGGACTGTAGAGAGTAGGGAAAAATACAGAGAATAAAATTATATTTAAAGGTAATGTCAAATACAAAACATTTAGTAAAATTAGGTGTATATGTTTACAATCATGAACAAAGTTTCATTTACTTTACAACTATTGGATATCAGTATAAGAGTTGCCGGTTAGAAATTAGATTACATAATACACGCTTCAATGGATTTAAAGTGGATTTTTCATTTAAGATTAGAATGATAAACAGTTTTTCTATTTTATGTGTACTTTGATAAAACGTTTTATGAATTAAGAGGAGTCTTAACTTATTCCGCAAGATTCAGTTATTTTTTATTCTTACTATGTAGTAACTAAAGTAGTAGTAGAGTCCAGATTAAAATATGCAAATACATACATAAAACGGGTCTCTAAAAAATCACAGTTAAAGGAGAAAAAAACTTCAATGTAATGTTTTGGCATAATAAGTGTATAACAGCCAATTCCACGTATTCAGATACGCCTCTTTTATGTAAAGGTAGGCAGAGGCCAAATCTTTCAATATCCTATAATCTTGACAAATCTCTTTAGCTGCATTTCATACAAGAGCGTCGTGTTTCCCTGGTCATTTTTAAAGAACAGCCTCAGTTTGATTTCGCACTTCTAATTAATATAATTGGCAATATATCCATAAATAAGAAAAAAAAAATTACTTACCCTTTACACTTGTTTCATATCAGTAACACAATAAGTGAATATGTGTAGATGTGACAGGATGTATGTAGTAGTGTGTAGGTGTATAGAAGTGCGTCTCTATTTTTCGCGTACTCTGTACACTGACCAAGAGAGTGAATTGCGCGGTGACCAGCGCATAACTCGATTCCGTAGCGAGATAGCACACTGATTGGGCGTTTGTGCTGCTCCTATAACGTTTATGCTGTTCATACAACAGAGTAAATGTTATAAAGATGTTCAATTCGGCTCTGAAACGGTTTGGATCGGAGTATTCTAATGCTTTTAGCTTTCACACGCGCTCACCTAAACAAGAATAAACCAAACCATGCCCACGACGTCATTAGTTACGGTGCACACTGATGGCCTGGAATGAGTAAACTCGCGGAATTAACACTAAATATTGTGTATTGAAGATTGTTATGACATGATTTTTATACTTAGATCCAAAAATATGGAAAATCGGCATTTACCTGGGATGCAGTAATTTAGTAATCCTAATAGAGATTACTAAATTACTGCATCTGCAATTACTGCAGTATTAGATTTTTATTAGAAACACTTATTGTAAATCAATGAAAATGGATTCGAACCCGCGACCTTATAGTAGGTATATATTGTATGTATCATAAGCATTATTATTTAAATAATAATGCTTATGAATAATATTCAAAGATATATTAGAAACACTGTAAATCAATATTGTAGGTATCATGAGCATTGAATCAAAGGTATAAGTAGATAAGTACTTATTTCCTTATTTGAAAAATATTACAACAAATTTCTTATATGAGCTTTATTAAAACATGACAAAGCTCCAACTCAGAAATTAATTACCCTTAAAACCCATTACCGCCGTTTGATCGCTAAACAGGTAATCAGGGATCGTTGATTAATCAGTAACAGTAGGTTAAGCAGTAAGGCTACTGTTCACCAAAATTTGAAGGTTAGATTATCAATTAACCGTCGGTTAACCGTATGGTAAAAACTGTTTGACCGACGGTTCAATTGTTGATAGGACGTTTTAAATGTCGGTGAATAAGTAGCCTTATAGTCAGTTCGATTTTAAACTGTTTTAGGCTACCTTATGCTGTATCCTTAGCGACAATTATTTGACGAGCGTCTACGAGATGTCGCTAGAGAGCAATATTAAACCGACTTCATAAAAAGAGGAAGTTTCGTAGAAGGAGAAATCGATTGTATTTTTTTGTATATTGTGTGTAATCTCGGTTTTTTTTTTTTGATGATCCAATTTGGTTTTATTTTTATTTGAAATCTTGATATCTGTAAATCAAATTGTATCAAGTTCTGACTAGTGCTTCCGAGTTATCATTAATAATGATTATTTGCTTCGACTACATTAATAATATAATATTTTCAAGAAAGAAGAAAAAAACCTTGAAAATTAAATAAAAATATTAGAATTGAAGGTAACACCGTTACCAAATTACCAGCATGGTGGTAGGGTATTTTCGAGTACGTATTCGCCTGGCTAGCTACTACCCTCGAGAATGAAAACTGTCACCAAATACATTGTGTGTTCAGGCAACAGTTTTTGACAGCCAGTACGCAATTTAGGTCTAGCGAGATAACATCTTCGACCACGTCGTCACTGACAATCAAGTGAGGTATAGATCAAATGCTAGATCTAATCAGTATAAAAATAAGAAAATAAAATGTTCCATAGATGTTTAGTGGAAGTCAGATTGTATCCTTTTATTAACTACCTACGTAGTTATTTGAGAAATATATATAAATATATAGCTGAAAAACTGCAAAAACCTCTTTCCAAGGCTTGCTGTGAATTCTCAACACATATTTGAAATTAAAGGAAATTACTGAACCGATTAAGATATTGTTCTATGGTACCAATCAGAAAGAATTTTATTCTAATGAGAAAAAAATCAAGTCTGCAATTTTTTTTATATATTACCGGATTTATCAACTTCCATTTTTATCGAAAGTCAATTTACAGGCAGACTCACATTGATAAGACTTATCTTGAGGTAATGATGTATTCTGGTCCTTACTGTATGTATACTATATTAAAAGTAACAATCACGTCTAACCGGCGGTTAATAAAACAGGGTTGTATAACGGATAGATAAAGGATAATTCTCGGATCAAAGCCTGACAACTACAGGTGGAGTAGGATCCCCATGTTACGTAATAATAGAGGACAACAATCACGACAAACAAATTGTATATTTATATCTGTTGATATATATGTATATGTGTATCTGTTTGATACACAGAATAGCAACCTCGTAATCTTAATAATTTTGGAAAATTCGAGAGAAACCACTTCCTTATAAAAAGTATATTTAAAACTGCTGCAAAAATATGGCTATTTCAAATTAAAGGTTTTATGTAGCCTTCTTAAAAGATATGTCAATAATCTTATTTTTTATTGTTTGTTTTTTGTTTGTGCATTGTCACTTTCCCAAACTAAGTAAAATACTAATATTACAATAACAGCTAAACAAACTTTTGTTATTTGCCAACATGCCACTATTGTTGGTACTGTTGGTAGGGATGTAGCCCAAAAATTAAAATTAAAAACAAAAGCGATACACTACGAACTGAAACACCAATAATATTATAACTACGCGTCAATACGTATAATTATCACCATGATCACAATGCTTAGTCAGCATTTGATGTTATTTCTTCAAAAATTTCAACGTGAGTTCCGACCAGCATGACAAAATCAAAAGCATGCTGAATTTTAATAAATTTAAAATGTATTCAAAGATGTGGTGGTAAATACATGAAACAACCGACAAATTTAGACCCAAGATTGCCTTTTTGTTTACAATAAACTAGCTGACCTGGCAAATTTCGTTCTGGCACATAAGTTTTAAATATGTGTAGTGTGTGTGTTTGTATGTGTAATTTGGTGTCAAAGTGACACCACGCTTCATTTAAATGACGTCACGTCAATTGACGAAGGAAAAATTTTTGGATAATTGTTCATAAAAAAATACTAAAACACGCGATAAAAAAATTTAATCGAAATGAAATATACAAGGCAAATATTATAAGTTGGACAAAGTTACATATCTGTGCGAAGTTTAATTATGATCAATACGGTTGATCGAGACAAGATCGGTCCGGAAATTAGCCCGGACAAACATCGCGACACGAGATTTTTATATATGTAGATTTTTTTAAATCCGTTTCTTTTAAAAGTTGTAAAGCACTGAGGTGCCACAGAGTTAGAAAATACAATAATTATATATCTATAAGTTTGTATACATGTAGGTATACACTTATGAGCGTTTTGTACACCTGTGTGTACAGTAGTGTACAGTAGTGTCTGTCCTATATAAATAGAAATAAAGGTTACCTTACTCCCTCCTGCTGTGTCCGACCTAATGGATCGCCAAGCTCTATCAATTAACGAAAGGGTACGTCTCCCCAACTCCCCACTTTATTTGTGGTCATCTGTGTACCTACGTATAGGGAAATTGAACGGTAATTATCAGAGATAAGCCTAGCTGAAGTTGTATTGTTATTTGCAGCTTTTATTTATGTTGAACACTATTTAGAGATCTTGGTATCAGATGATACGAAATAATTTATATTATAACGTTTTTACTAATATTATGCGAAAGATTGTGTGTATATTTATTGCTTCTTCACGCTGAAAAGGCTTTACTGCTACCGCTGTAAAGCGCTACTGCTGCTTACCGGTTTCGGTGAAATTTGGAATGTAGATACTTGACGTCCCGAAATAACACATAGGCTACTTTTTATCATCATCATCATCATCAATCACCACCACGCGGGTAAAACCGCGGAGCGCACCTAGTAAGATATATGTATAGATTCGTGACTTGAATACATCCAGATGTATCTATGGCAAGACACGGACACCAAGCAATCATCATCATCATCATCATCTCAGCCATAGGACGTCCACAGCTGGACATAGGCCTCCCCCATTGATTTCCACAAGGACCGGTTGGAAGCGGCCCGCATCCAGCCCTTGCCTGCGATAAATAATAATTTATTACATTTTATTTATTTTATTTTTTTGTTTATTTTTTTTTATTTATTTAATAATTTATTACACCAAGCATTAAATTCAACTTATTAGCAGTTTATACAAAGTTTTAAATTAGAGATCACAAAGTTACCGCTTAAAGATATCTATAGGTACAATATGTTTGCTAAAGCTATACGTTGGCCCTTTATCGAAGGACCTAAGTTGATAAAGGGGTGAGAGAGAGGGTAAAGGGGTGGGTAGTTCAAAACCAATCAATGTCGGTTAATTGGCGCTTTAATGCTGCCTCATTCAACAATTACGAAGGCCGCTGTCAACCAGGTGGGTAGAAGTGAAATTTATCGATAACATTATACTTCATTTCATGTCAATAGACTGGGACACCTACCTTAAAGACGGCGCTTAAGAGAAATAGCGCGTACTGTATGGGACCAAGAATATATAGTCAAAGTCAAAGTCAAAGTCAAAATTATTTATTTGCTTGAACATGGGTGTGATAAGTTTTTATATATTAAACATTCATAGAGCTCCACATTCCGCCAAACTGGCATGCAAATTTAATTAAAATTATGAATATATTAAAAAATGTAGGACTACTTCACTAACTCATGCAAATTTAAAATTATATATATACCATACATTTTGAATATTAATTATATATATATGACATATACTGTATATATGTTTACTGGGTCGTTGTTTTTGAATCGATAGATGTAAATGTCTATATGCAAGTTCAGCTTAGTTGCTAGATGCTCCCAGCTCGGTGTCATACATTGACTTACGACGGGTCAAACAGTCTATTCTCCAAGTAAATCAAATTCGTGTTGTAATCAAATACACCACCGTGTAAGTCAACCGGAACATAGAAGCCAGGATTTGTATCTTTAACTATATTTCTAAATCAGTGGTTCCCAACCAGTGGTCCGCGGATAACTAGGGGTCCACAAACGTCAAAATATGGTCCGCGAATGCAAACAATTTCGGTGATGTGCCTCACACAAACGTTCGGGTGGCCAATCTAGGACTTACTCATTGAATTTCAAAATATTAGAAACTGTAACGAAGCATTTCAATCTAATTTAATTTTATTCACCCTTTTGTGTGACCTTTGCTACTCATGGGATCAATTTTCATTGTGTATGTTCTCCGATGTCTTCATTCGCAACTATAATATCGTCGACGTATGAGTAGCACTTTTCAGTTAAAGGAGTGTAACTCAGTAACCGCTTGTTCGATATTGATGAAATTTAAATAAGGGCCACTATAGAAGTATCTATCAAAAAAACAAAAAATCATCAAAATCGGTTCACGACGAAGCTATCCGCGAACACACATAAATATATATATATCCTCCTTTTTTTGAATACGCTTAAAAATAACGAACATTAGATATTCTATATACTTACTGTTACAATGCATTTCAAAAGTGTATGTAATGTTTCATTGACGGCCCTAGACTGGGTATCAATTCTATTATTACATTGCCCATAGATTGTTGATGAAATGTCGTTTTTGCTAGTTTCGCTATACTACTTGGACCATAAATTAGAATGGCTACACAGATATTATTCCTTTTTTTTTTTTTTTTTTTTCTCGGCCATGTGCGTCCACTGCTGAACGTATGCCTCCCCCATATAGGGGGATTTTATTTTATTTGATTTTATTCCTACCGCAATACAATTACCTACAATGCAATCGAGATGCAATTGTTATTTTAACGGAATACCAAGCTTTAATACGATAACATTTGAATCGCTATTGCATTGTTTATGGATAAGCAATCCATAAACAATCTTCTTAATTGGGAATTGGCACCTTGGATGCCGAGGTATAAATCTTCCGGACCTCCTCTAGTGGTATTTACGGTGACAGCTTTTCAAAAATGAGCCATAGGGAACTTGAAAGTAGGTAACCTATTACCAAGCTGTAGTTGGATAACGATGCTACCTTCGCCAAGAGCTCAAGCAGTTGGCGGGGATCGTCAACCTGTCAAGTTGACAGTCGCTACCACCATCGTTAGGTTAACATCGCATCGCATCGCAGCGCTTCATACAATAAGGCTATAAATAATAAAACACTCAGCTTCCTATCGATATCGAGATGCATCTCTATCAGCAAATTGTTATATGGCCGCTGGATTAGCGCCCCCTGTCCCTCCCTCCCCCCACTTATCCCAATCAATCCCTAACGCAAACTCGGTTAATTCACCATCGATTTGTGATTAAACATTCATTATTATATTCAAACTCGTTATAGCTCTCGTTATAACTCATCAGCGTTTGCCGGTTTGGTTAGTTTTGAATTTCGAACGATAATCAATAAGCCACTCTTTAGTGAGTGTTCGAAATTCAAAACATGGATTTTGGTTATTGTGCTCTGATATGTACTTACTAAAAAAGTAGGATAAGATAGAGGACGCTCTAAGATAACCTATACCTAAACACTGGATTGTTTTTATAGGTAGCGATCTAACGTTAGACCGCACTTTATGGTCAGTGACGACGTGGTCGAAGATGTTGTCACGCTAGACCTAGAACTCTTACTGGCTATCAAGGACTGCTGTCTGAACGCACTATGAGTTTGGTTAGACAGTTTTTCAAATTTAAAGGTGGTAGCTAGCCAGCGGGTAGTACCTACTAAACAGTACCCTACCACCATGCTGGGAATTTGATAACGGTGTTACTTTCACCAGAAGCTCAAGCCGTTAGTGGAGATCAAACCAGTATCCGACAGTTTGACGATCATATATTCACATTCCTTTGGATGTGCATTACAGTTACCAAGTTGTAGTATAGTTATATGCATAGATATATCCCAGTCTAACGGAATGGCCGCATTCCATTCGCAATAATTTCAATAATTTGGCACATTTTCCGTACCCGTTTCATTTGTATTAATTTCGTTAATTTGGCACACATAAATTCCGTGTCTGTTTTAACTACCTGGGGCCTAAGTCTACTATTCGATATGGCAATATGATTGGCTCACCATTGGAGAATTTGACAGCTTTGGTAGTCCGCTATTTTTAATTCATCCATATTGAATCAATCTTGATTCAATTCTAGATTCAATGAGACAGCGCGTTATTTCCGTAGTCTGTTAGTACATTAAATGTCAAATGCCCTACTAAATCGACACAGGCCGAGCATAGATTCAACATAGACTCAGGCTGCTATGAACTTAGCAGACTACGGATTTTTGACGTTGTCTTATTGGCATCGGCTCGGCCTCACAGCAGACTGAGTATGAACTTTGAATTAGTAGACTTGACACCCTGGTCCTGGACGGAATTCTATGTGTACCGACAAATATTTTAAACATTATTGCGAATGGAATGCACCCTACTATTAGTAATATATACTCTATATTGTAATCTCATTTGTTTTTACAGCTAAAATACATCCATGCTAATAAATAAAAATACCTCTATAAAGCTAAAAAAAGTGCAATACAAATGTATTGAATTGGCGCAATAGCGTGCATCCAATCAAGTGAAGAGTTAATGTAATATTTTTGTTGCCATATAAAAAAAGCAAATTGTAGTAATTGCCATTGAAAATCTTATCGGCTAAAAGACAAGCAACACCCAATTTTTTGGCATTTCCAATGACAAATTATACTATTTAAGTTTTCATTTACAACTAGAAGATAAGATTTTTTTTTCTTTTTTTTATACAGTATTTGAATAAATGTTTAATTTAGGTTCCATAACATCCAATAACCAATTCATCTTGCGTGAGCTGAGCAATAAAAATAGGTTATCAAGCACCAGTCGCCGAAAGGTGTTGGAATACTTTGGCCACATGGCAAGGAAAAGCAGCGACAACCTGGAACGACTGATAGTTACTGGGAAGGTCGAGGGGAAGCGGCCTAGAGACCGTAGCCCAAATCGATGATTAGACCAAATCCGCTCTACTCTGGGCAGCACTACACGCTGCTACCGCCAGAAACCGATGGCGTCATATCGTGAAAGACTGTGTCTTGTAGTGAGGATCACGACCTTCAGTAATGAAGATAAACGACGCAAGGAGGAGGAACATGATTGTATTGATTTATTAAATTAACACCCACTTTTTTTTTCTACCGGACTAATGCTGTTTGCCTCTACCGGCATTTACAGCTTCACCGGAGGGATCTAACACCCACTTAGCTCATGACAAGTTTTTAACGCTATGTTCGATTTGAACGATTCAAAAAGTTATCTTCATGTTGCCTGAAGAACTAATATTGAAACTTAGTTTGTGCTATCATTTTATTATACTTACCTATTGTAAATAGTTATCGCAGTGTACGCGATTGAAGTTTACAACGGACCCTAAATTGTTTGTTTTAACAATTAGAGATCCGAGTGTCCTAAAATTGCGTAAAAAGCTAGACGTTTTCAGAGAATATATTTTTGCTGCTAAGCCTGTTATAGGTTACACTTTCAGAAAACTTTCAATAGTCATGTGGACTTAACTATTTGTTACCTTAAAATAAAAGGTAAATTACTATCCAATAGCTGGCAACACAATTAATAAATAATTGCCGCTAACATGAAATATTCAGCGGAGTTCGCTGCAATCACTCAACCATATTACAAACTGCGCGGGTTTCAAACTTATCTAAAATCTAAACAGCAGTGGCTTTAGTAATTTAAAGTGATTTGCTAATGAAAAGGGCGTAAAATTGAAAAATATATTAATGTAACAATGGAATGGAATGCAGGCTAAGTTTTTTTTATGACGATGTGGTCGAAGATGTTATCACACTAGATCTAGAATGCTCACTGGCTCTCAAGGACTGCAGCTTGAACACACTATGTGTTAGGTGAGGGTGGTAGTTAGCCAGGCGGGTATTCGAAAGTACCCTACAACCATGCAATATGTTTAATTTAATTATTATTACACAAGGATTGTATGTTTATGAAAAGTGTGTCCACTGAGATAACTAGTGATAGAACGGATTAAGTGAGAGGAAAATCTTTTTCTTTTTCCTTTCACACTGAATGTCACAACCCCGCACTTATAGGACTCACCCTGTTGTAGTAGGCATGGAAACGCACATTAACATCACAACAAACATCCAAAACCCGAGAAGATTACATTAAATGTTTGGCCCTGCCGGGATTTGAACTCCGGGGACCAGAACTCATGCCACTGATATCTGAGCCATACGGCTACCGATCTCATGACCTGTTCTACCTTGTCCACCTAGGACATTGGAAAAGGGCATGTCCCTTTTTTGTCCTGGAATAAGTAGCTATGGTTCCGTGGGATAACTAAGTAGCGAGAAACCCGTACTTAACGCAGGTGAAACCACGGGGCGCAGCTAGTAACAAGAACATTATAAATATAAATATTTTTTCCTAGGTAGTTACGTAGGTACTACTAATATAATTATATTAAATTACATAAATATCAGGTAACTGTCTTGACTGGAAATTGACTTGTAATAAATATTATCAATAAAGTTAGGTATGTCTATGTCTAGTATAATACAATTTTTGTACACTAAGTTTTGTTCCATAGCGTTCTGCGTTAGTCTCCTGCTAGCTCTTAGACGGCAACACACACAGAAAACTCGATGAAGAAACGTATAGATAGGTAAATATGCTTCCGTGCTACAACTTAAGCCACACCATCACTTAACATCAGGTGAGACCGTGGTCAAACGCAAACTTACTTTAAAAGAGATAAAATCATTGCAGCAGGAATTTTTAGATTGATTGTTTGATCAACAGTAGACTGGCGGTATTGAGTTTCTAAAATGCTGAATATGTAGGTAACTGTATGTAAAGAAAATGCGTAACTTGTACATAATTCAACATTTTTTTTATTATTCTAATGAACTTCTATTTTGAAAAGAGATACCTATACCTACCTACTTCAAGAATTTATTGAATAACAATTAAAACGTATAAGTAGGTATGTACCTACCAAATCAAAATCGAAATTAACACTAATATTGAACACTAGTATTGAATTAGTAATATGATTAAAATAACATGAATGCTTATAAAACTTGTGTTTAGTTAATATTAACTGTTTATATAATAATAATATAAAGTAGCAGTCTATCAAGTTTCAAATCTTTCAAAGTTCACAAATAAAATCTATTCTAACTAAAAGTTTCATCATAATCCATTTATCCACTAAAAGTAAAGTAGCTTGTTATCTTGAAGTTAACCCCCTAACAGCCGTGTGCAAACAGCAAATGACCGGACAAAAGAAACGCATCGACAATAGAAGACGCGGGAAGAAAAAAAAACAAATTCTGCACGGCGATTGGTCGTTCGACATGTGACGTCACTTGTCGACGCCCCCTAGCAACCGTCGCTACACCTGAGATGAGAGAGAGCGAGATATTTGCGAGTGTGAAAAAGATAGAATCACACTGACGTCTTCCACACGCGTTCTAATACGCCTTAAGTATCACAAACTTCATAGCCGATTTGAAGTTTTGATGCTCTTATAAATGGGTTGACTTTGGATTGAACAAGGTTAATTTTACGACTGATAATGTGTGTAGTTGGTCAGTTGGATAAGCTGTTATTGTTTGGCTACAGGTTAACCGATTTGGTTAAATTTGTGTTAACAGGCAGATGTCCTGTTCTCTCTCCATCTTGCGAGTAGAGACGGATAACGTCTGATTGGTCATATTGATTGGCGTGATTAATTACATCGTTCATTAGCTGGTAGATAATTGATAGTCGCTGGCACCTTTTGTATAATAATTGTAGTTGTAACCACGTAACAGTTTCTGAGATTACTTTGGGTATAATTATACAATGAAGTAACGCCATTTTGTACTATTGTTTAATATATAATAAAACAAGGTAATGATGTAATTATAAGTTGTTATTGCATACGATTATATTATTTGGTATATAATACCTTTAAAGATCTCACAAGTCTGGATATTTTTTCAAAAATATTCATAACAGTAGGCAATCTGAAAATAAATTAAGCATATTCAAAGATAAGGTTATAAAGCTTAACGAATAATAACCTCTACGAACCGTTGACACCACAAACTTTTAACACCTTAACAAAACATGCAAAGAAGTAGAAAATCCCCGAGAACCCTCAAAGAAATCGCTAACAAACTCCGCACTAACACCTCGCACAATCGACCCAATCAAACAGAAAGAAAACTATTCAGCCGTCTCACAAAGGAACTCCAGGGGGAAAATGCTAATACGCCGCTTCTTGCTTCTTACCAAACAAAATCACTTCGCGACCCTAAATTTCGCACTTTCAATGGGCAATTTCGCTCGCCCCCTCCCCCCTTTATAAGCTCCGCCTCTTTCTTCCCCTACACGCGTCTGCTAGCGTCGCCCGTCAGTTACGTACGGGTTAGCCTCCAATATGGACGCGTCAGAGGACCGGTTCTTCGGCAACTCTACGCCGGATCGTTCCGATACAAACAGCCCGCGATCTCACATGAGCAGTCCGAATTCCACGTCATCGATAAACGTGACAGACCAGTCCATAACTTTATCACAGCATCAGCAGAATTTAGAAACATTAAACAGAATGGGGATGTTTTTTCACGCGCAGCAGATGCACTTAACTCAAAGTTTTGACGCTGTGAAGTCGCGGTTAGGTTTGACCCAAGTGCCTGGTGGTGTGAGTCAGGGTCCTAGACACACAATAGACGCTATCCTAGGGTTAAACGGACAAAGACAAGTTAGTAGAGTGAGTGAGTTTGAGCAGAGGAGAGATGATAGAGAATGTGAGACTGTGCCAGTGTCGCCCGGAGCTGTTGAAAGTGCCGGTGAGTTTATTTATTAAGCTGTTTTGATGATTTCCGTAAAATCTATAAATGATATAAGAATATTAAAATTAGTTATAGTTATACTCCATGTTAAACGCTTGTTAAATTCAATGTAGTGTGGATAAAACTACCCATATATTTCTTTCCGCGACACATCATTGCGCTCAAGTTTAAATATATTGTATTTGTTGTAAATCGATAGATATTCTTGCAATAGACAACTGAAGAGTTAATTTTACAATAATAGGAATAATTCCGTTGAATTTATCGTTTGTACATTCTGTTGCTTATTCTTTTTATGTAACAATTATAAGTTATATTCTTAGCTAGGGAATCAAGGTATTTTTAGTGTAGCAAAATAGGTTTTGCAAAAAAAATATGTTCATTACAATTTATGAATGTATAAAACACGGGAGTTACTCTCGTAATAAGTCAAAGGGTTCCGACTATAGTTTCAACCACATTCGGTGGTCTTTTTCAAGGAGAATACGGGGCGCTCGCGGACGCGGTCGCGGTTCGCCTTGTACGAGTTCATTACAATTTTTACCGTAGAAACACAAGTTGTCCTAAACCGACATTGAATAACTGATCTAAAGACTGAAGTCAATTTAAATAAAAATAAATCGTTATAAGTTAATCCCCTTTTGAGTGCATAATAGGCGTTGCAATTATCCCGCCCGCCTACAACTTCAAACGCCGACGCCGCGGCGCGCCGCCCGCCCGCCTAGCCGTCGCGTATGGATAATGCCGCCGCTTCCGCTTCTGAGCTGCCACCAACCGACGGATGTGCATTTAGCTCATTGAATTCAATTCTTAAAAGATTGCAAACGTATTTTTACTAGAATAGTTCAATTAGTACTCAAGATGGAAGATATATATTAATTGATCTAGGCTATAGTTTTGTATGTGAAATAGATACTATGAATTGTTACCTTACCTGTAATATGTGGATTACGTTGTGGGTATTACAATTACCAATATCTTACTAATTGCAGATTTGATCATTTGGTCAGCACATTTGATCACGCGCTCCCGTACACAATATACAATAACATAACATGTAGGTAAAAGAAAATTTACCAAAAAATGGAACCGACTTCAACGAAGTGTGATCATCAGAAGTGTGAAATAACTTTTTAAATTCGGTACCATGATGGTTCACAAATCTCAAATCAATGATCATCACAATATTGTGCTCATGGTACCGACTTTTACAAAATATTTCACACTTTTGAGTGTTGAAGTCGGTTCCGTTTTTTGGTAAAATTGTTATTTTCACCCTTTTCAGTGACCTTTGCTACTCACGGGATCAATTGTCATTGTTTATATTCTCCCATGTCTCTATAAGTCCGATGCTGTAAATACTCAAAACTGTCTATTTAGGAAATGATGAGAGCCAGCGTCCGTGGGTCAGCTAGTACATGATGAATATCGCGATAATAATGTTAATGCTCACAAAAAACAGTTTCAATTTTCATTTCTTAGAACACATTAAGCTGATATTGAACCGTGAACAGATTAGATCTCTTTAATTTTACATTTAATAATCACAAAGATATTAATCAACTTTTTTTTGTTCTTTTTTCAAATCACGACTTTGCCCACTATTAAAACGCTTGATTGAGATGATTAACTATTAATTCAACATATTGTGCTAATTGATAGTGAAACTGGTGTGTACAGTAAAAGCGATCTTAAGCTCTTTAATAGTAACTATCATATGAATATTATAAATGTTAAAGTTTGTGCGTGTGTGTAGGTATGTCAGATCTTAATATTGAAATAAAATTCGAAATGTATTAATTAAATGGAAGTACCAATAACAGTATAACCATTGCAGCCAATTCAGCAAATCATGTTCGGGGGGGGGGGGAGGGTGGCCAGAATGCATTTCTCCATTCTCGCCACCCTCAAGTTCATCTTAGGTCATCAGATAACTTACTGCTTAACACACCGGAACACAACACTGTGTTTTACGACACATCTTTTTCAGTGCAGGCGGTCCGTCTCTGAAATGCACTACCCGTCACAATTAGGCAAGCACAATCACTCAATATTTTTAAAAATCAAGTCACAAACTTTTATCTTTCCTCTATTAGCTAAAATATCTTTATCGTACTGAATTCCATGTTGTTTGTGTACAATATTTATCTAATTTATTTGTCTGAATATGTATGTATATAAATTTATATGTATTTAATATTTTATATATATATTAGGTATATATTAACATTATTATTATTATTTGTTAAATTCTATTTAATATTTTATATGACACACCACCCTCCGAGATTATCTATTATCAATTATTCTCCATCCAAAGGTTGTCTGGAAGAGATCGCTCTTAGCGATAAGACCGCCTATTGAACATTTCTCATTGTAAATATTCTTTTTTTAATTTCTGTAATTTTGTGTCAATAAAGTGTATTTGTATTGTATTGTATAACAAACTTCCTGCCTCGGTGTTCCCAAGTAGGAAGAATTACAATTATTAATTAGACAGTTGTCAAACGCAAACTTATAATAGTAAAAAAAAAAAAAAAAAAAAAGATAATTATATTAGAATTATTAATTACAAGTTACAACACGGGATTCTTCAAAAGGAGAGATAACAGTTTTAATAAGGATTGGCAATGTATTGTAACATCCCCGTATTTCAAATATGCATAGGCGGACGGCGATAACTTACCATCAGGGGCCCGTCTGCTTGTTTGCCACCTATTACATAAAATGAAATATATTGTTAGTTTTTATATTACTAATAAGGAGTCTAACTAGGCGAGAGACCCGTGTCTTGAGCTTCTTAGTGCGATTACGCAAATAAAGCTTGGCAGGTTGTTTTGGATGATGTAGTTTTATTAAAGACTTGTCAAATTAGAGAAAAGAAAAAAAAAAACATTTTCATTTTTACACTCAAACCCCCGGACTAGGATTTCGTGTGTCGCGGGAGGCACGGACACATAATCGCAGCACACAAACACCCAAAACACGGGACAAACATCTACACTCATCGCACAAAATGTTTGCCCCTGCCGGGATTCGAACCCAGGGCCCCGGAGTCTCAGAAGTCATGTCACGGCGACCATCGAAAAATGAAGAAACGAATGAACTAGAAATCCACAGTCATGAAATAGTGCAAGTTGAATAACATTTGTAGTTAGTATAAAGAGTAAGTCCTCGCAGTCTTCTACGGTGGTCGGATCAGATCCGCACCACTCTCAATACTAATATGCACGAAGCTATGCACACTGCCGAAGACAGGTCAAGATGGCGTATTATCGTCCGCCGAAAAGTGATTCATGGAGGGGGTCACGACCCTCAGCACTGAGGAAAACGACGCGAGGAGGAGGAAAGAGTAAGTGCCCGGCAGGGTCTCTAACGAACTGTATTTTATTGTAATACCACGACACTTGTACTATTAGAAATTGCAATAAAGTTTTGAATTTGAATATGAAGAGTAAGTTCTCAGGTAACAAACATTATACGCAGGAAGACGAGTATATCGGATGATATGGAAAATGTCATCCTTTTTTAAAGTTGGTTAAAGATATGGTATCTCTTTAGTAAAAACAAAAAACCGCGTATACGAAACTCTACCGTGAGATTGCGCCTATAAATTTCTCAACCGGATACACGAATTGAATGATTTATCTATCGATTTATCGATCGATTATTCTTTAAAGTGGAGCTAATGCGTTGATTGCTATTAGTTTGTAAAACATTACATTACACAATGATTTTATTAGGCTACTGTTGAAGTGCCACATCCGCTCTTTTATAAGTGCACGTTTGGCCAATTTTTCGAGTCCAAGATCAATAAAGATAGATACGGTACTGTAATGAAATACAATTAAAATTACAATCGGTATTTTCTTCAATAATTAGGGCGATTACTTATCTATACATAATGCGAAACTCTACAAAGATTCTCTAGAAAGAAGAATCTATAGTGATGGTGTTGATAGCCGTAGTGGTACCGAAAATAATTTCTATAATAATATCCTAGAATAGTACTCTCCCATCTCTTCCCGCGGGTACCGTAAAATTCGGCTAAGAGATCACGTACCAGAAGGTGGGTAGCAGCCCTTTCTGAGGATCGGAAATCATACTGTGCCCGCCAACCCGCCTGCCAAGCATGGCGAGTATTGGCAAATCCCCCCTATATGGGGAGGCATATGTCCAGCAGTGGACGTTAAATGGCTAAGATGACTTTTTTATTTTTTTCCTTGATAGCCCTCTACTTTATCTCCCTTCTTTTACCACAAACTACCGCCAAAATACATATATATACCGAGCGTGCAAAACTTTTAACGACTACAACAAGCAGAGCAACTTAGATATCGATATTTTCACATCCAGTCTTTCATCGATCAAGGCCAAACTTAGCCAAACCTTCGTTGGTTCAACGCAGGTGAAAATGGGAAATGATTAAAATAAAAATGTGTTAAAAATGTTGTTGTGTGCAAAAAATATTTTTTTCTAAGTTTGTGTTTTCTAAGTGTACATTTTGGATTGAGAATGTTAAAATATTGTGTGTGTTTTTTGTTGTTTTCTATCTGTGGAGACTTATTAATGACTATTTTCATATTCAATACTGTATACCTAAGTTAAGCTATGTGTCGATAGTCTTCTTAATAATAAATAAATGATGATGATGATGATAGTGATGGTGGCGGTAAGTGTTTGCGTGTAAGAGTAATAAGCATCCAACCATCCATCAATCGAAACTTTCACAGTTATAATATAACAGCGTGATACACTTTACCAATAACAGAGATCGAAGAATCGCTTAGGCGCGGTCAGCCCTCATCCATAATCAAATATTCGCAGTAATAGTGCGAATCGATTGTAAGCCGCAATCGAGTTGCGAAATCGAGTTGTGATTGGTTGATTACGTCATCAATTGCGATGTTGTTATTGGTTGTTCAGTATTGTTCATCATCATCATCTCAGCCATAGGACGTCCACAGCTGGACATAAGCCTCCCTCATTGATTGTTACTATCCGACTAATATTATAAATGCGAAAGTTTGTGTGTATGTTTGTTGCTTCTTCACGAAACGGCTACACTAATTTCGATGAAATTTGATATGGAGATAGCTTATACCCTGGATTAACACATAGACTCATTTTAATCATCACCATCATCACCATTTTCATCACCACTCGGGTAAAACCACGGGGCGCAGCTAGTTTATCATATAAACATAAAACTGTACAACTAATTTTATTTTAATCAAGAATGACCCACACTGTGGCCATCTGATCAAGGCGTCTGGCACGGTGGGTAAGATGGTGACTCTTCTGTTCCCTACGAAGGATTATTTTTCCCTCCTCAATTAAGTTTGATTATTAAAACAATTTCCAGCACGAAAATAATCTGAAAAGCTACGTCAATTAACTAGCTATACGTATTAAATAAATTTTCATTAGTAAAAATCCCGACATTTTACCCCATACACGCTACCACGGAATGTCGATCTTAACTTGATAAGAAACTAACTCGATTAGCTAATTATGAATTTCACACAAATTATAACGACCTCCAAACTCTATTTGACCTCGTTTGTTAGCTTCAAAATGAACATTATGACCTCTAGCGATCTGAAGAATTTTAATGGTAAGATTCCTGTGTTACAATTTCTTCAAATGAATGCTTACGTGATAAATTTTCATAAAATTATTTAATCATTTAACCTAAAAAAACAATAATATAACGATTCCTTTCAAATTTATATCGACATAAATACGAAACGTCGCGAAATAAATTCTTATATTGCCAAAGAAAATGTCATGGGCTTGCTTAATAACGACATACTTTTTTATTAACCGACTTCAAAAAAGGAGGAGATTATATGTTCGACTGTAGGTTTTTTATGTTCACCGATTTCTTCCCCATTTTTGGACAAATTTTGAATTCTCAATTTTTTTTTTGTTTGATAGGGTGTACCTACTACCGCCATTTAAATTTCAAAAAATCGGACAAGCGGTTTTTAAGTTACCAATAACTGAAAAGTGTTCTACGTGGACGATTTTCTATTTATAATTGTGGATGAAGAGTGTTTCATACACTACTTTATCAAACCTCATAAAATAGGTAATGAAATTTAGGTAAAATTACAGCATAATATGTTTGCATTTATTCGTAAATATTTGGCGCCATAATCCATACTTTGCTGATCGCGCATGCGTGTTGCGCCGCGTCCACAGAATATGTAGAAAAACTGCATTGCAACCTCCTTGGTCTAGCTAAAGTTGTATATTAATGGTAAAAAAGTTACATTATGATACAGTCGTCCATAGAAGGGCTGAATCATAATGGATATTTTTTTAACTTTATTTCAAAATATTATAGTCTATAAAGACTGTCATTCAAGTTCTTGATTTTTTAATCTTTATATATCAAGTATGTGATTAGATAAAAGTAATTTTATTCACATGTGTACCCGGCTCTACGCTGACAGCCTCTTAGCGCAATGATTAACCTGCCACAATTTTTGCCTCCATTAAAATGCAAAGCTAATGAATCAATCAATTAATATCAGACTTTAAAATTATAATCAACATGCACAAGTTATTAACCTGTCAATGTACAGTACGTAATTATAACTGCGTAGTGTAAATACTAAACAAAATACATCTCTATAACTTATGGCCGGTTATTCATATTACGAAGTTATCGAGTTTTGCGCTAGCAACAGTTTTGCGTTAACTAGCTGAGCCCCGCGGTTTCACCTGCGTGGATTACGGTTTTGCCGCTACCTCAATTATCCCACGGGAACCAAACTTTCTTAGGGGAAATCTCAAAATCCTTTCTTAGGGGATGCCTACGTCATAGTAGCTTTATGCATGCAAAGTCTCAGCCCGATCGGTTTAAAATGGATAAAGTTTCATACAAACTTTCATCGCCTATTTTATCCTCTTGGGGGCAGAATTAATTTAAAATTCTACGGATGCGGATGCCTACGTCATAACATCTACCTACATGCCAAATTTCAGCCCGATCCGTCCAGTGGTTTGGGCTGTGCGTTGATAGACCACTATGTCATTCAGTCAGCCGCCTTTAAGTTATATATATTTAGATGTACATACTAAGTAAAATCGTTTATTTACCGTGCTAATATCCATTAAAATAAAATAATGAAAATATAATAAAATGGTTTTAAAAAAATATAAGTACCTACTAAATCATGTTTTTTTAATGTTACCTCAAAAAACAAATAATTATTAAGATATTTGAAAATGACGAAAATTACCAAAATGACGTTGAATGAAATTGGAACTGATTCGGATTACAATTGGATTGAGATTTATACTGAGTTCAAGAGTAAGCCAGCAGCCCATGGTTCGCCCGAATAAATCTTACACCTTAGATCCTTGGCCTACCGTATGTCAGATATTTCATTGAAATTATGTAGGTATCTAAGTGATTTATTGGACATAGCGGCGGCGATTAGTTACTGAGACCATCTACAAGCGAAGAGTGTTTATAACTGATCACGCAAAATTGATTAACCAGTGGGTACATCTCATTATACTAACGGACAATCAGATAATTAATCAAACTATTAGAACGGATCCCTAAAAGCATAAATAATTCGATAAAGGTACCATTTTGTAACCTCGTTAAATCCGAAAAGCTTTAACACTGTAAATCTGACACATGATTAGGGTTGCTACATCTAAAAAACAACGAGACAATCCATTATTGAGCGAGTGTTACCAGATTATCGATAATAATTATTACAAAAAAAGGAATACGTCGATCCGTATCGTGATAAGTGTAAAACGTCTTAATGCGTTCCCCATAATGTTTTTATTTGTTTTGTATGTCCGCTAGTAATCTCTTTCAATCTTAATGCGACATCGATGTCTTTTTCTATTGACGGCTGAGCTGATAGGAGTGAAAGAGATGGACTGTTAGTAGTTAGTCTGTTTTGACTTCTGATCGTTCAATCTTTTCTGTCAATGTTGTACAATATATTTTGTCAGTTTGTCTATAACGTTTGATGTCTTAATCGTTGATTAAAATGACAGGTGAAGTTTGATTCTCTAGTGTATAAGATCAATATGCAACTTGAAAGGATTTAAATTAGATGCATAGATATGAGTTAATTTGGTTGGATACTTTTTAATTAAGTTATGCTAGTTGAGAAAATGGACTGCATAGTTCTCTGGTTATTGAAGAAGAAGAAAAGAAGAATGATCATTTAAACATTAACATAACAGCAAACAAATACAAAATAATTGAAATAGTACAAAATTCATCCTAATTGGATGACAAAACACAGATAAGTCAAAACAATAACAGAAACAGAGAACGCTGTCATGAGCAGTTATGCTTAAAACTGTCCGTGCTCAGCATATTGCTGTAGCTACTACTGTACCTACAGCAATATGCTGAGCTGAATTTCAGCTCGGCTGAATTTCAGCCCGAATCTTGGTGACGCACAAACGTGGTTAATAAAGAAATATATTTTTTGATATAATTAACAATTAGGTAGCTATTTAGTAGCTATTTTATATATTAAAATAAAAGAAATTAAAGAATGGATTTATGTTAAAAACTAAAGAGAGACAGAACAAATACTTATTGTAATAATATAATAAAACTTGAAATTAGCAGCACCAAAACTAGCATATGAACACTAAACACTCAAACACCATAACACACAAAGATATATATTTGAAGTAGTCTAAATTTGTGTATTATTAAATTATAATTAATGTAATATCGTACGCACCTACTATTAAGCCATTGAACCTTGTTATTGTCAAAAAATGGAAGAGAGATAGTCAACCCGAGCCAGGGTATCCGAGTGGGTTGGCTATGGCACATTGATCATATCAATATTTCATATTTTTTTATTGGGCAAATGCCTTTACTAAAATAAAATACTAATAACCAATTAAAATACTGCAACTTGACCAAACTTGCAACGCGTGACCAAAATGCTGGCACATATTTGGCTCAACGAATCAGCATTGCAATTCAACGTGGCAATGCTGCTAGCATTCTGGGCACGCTGCCGGCTGGTAGCGGGTTAGAGCATTTGGGTTATCTATAGGCTACCAATAGCTAGAGGATTGCTCAAATGTTATTGAGTGGTTGCAGTATTGTTATTAAAACTGACGTGGTTTTGACACATTATGAATGTATAAAACACGGGAGTTACTCACGTAATAAGTCAGAGGGTTCCGACTATAGTTTCTACCACATTCGGTGGTCTTTTTCAAGGAGAATATGGGGCGAATCGTGACCGCGTCCGCGAGCGCCCCGTATTCTCCTTGAAAAAGACCACCGAATGTGGTTGAAACTATGTGTGTAGTTTGATGATTGATAATGATAATGACTAAGACTTAAGACTTATTTACTTGCCTTTCTGCTACCGCAGTTAATGGTTTTTTTGAAAGCATAATTTTTTTGCATGCATACTAGGTATTTGTGTTGAATTTCTATTAAACCTGATGTATAATTACTTAAATATTCATCAAAATGGAAATATATTTTTTTTACAAGTTAAATCTTTATGGTTCAACAAAAGTAAGTTGGTGGTGTTGAAATTAATGGCTACGGAACCAAGTCCCGGGTATGGTTCACCGATGGACGTGATAATGCTATGATGAATGATACAAATTACGCGATATTTATTGTCCAATACAGAACACGTTCTGACCACTGTGCGGCCGTATCATGAAATCAATGTAGGTAAGTTATGTTTGTTTAAATAATGTGAAAGGAAAATTGTAGGGCTTTTCGCGGTTTTGTGAGTACATTTATTTAGCAGCTTTTTTTAATAATCCTTTTTTAACCGACTTCAAAAAAGGAGGAGGTTATATGTTTGATTGTATGCTTTTTTTAGGTATATTCACCGACTTCTTCCCCATTTATGGACCGATTCTCAAAATTCTTTTTTGTTAGATAGAGTGAACTTACTTTCGAAGTGGTCCCATTTAAATTTCATCAAAATCGGACAAGCAGTTTTTGAGTTACCTGCACTCTTCTTCTTCTTCTTATCAGCAATTAGACATCCACTACTGGACATACGCCTCCTCCATATAGGGGGGATTTGCCAATTCTTCCACGCTTGGCAGGCGGGTTGGCTAGCGAAGTATGATTACCGATCTTCAGAAGGCGCTGCTGCCCACCTTCTGGTACATGATCCCCTAGCCGACTCTTACGGCACACACGGGAAGTGATGGGGGAGTACTATTCTAAGCCGGTACCACCACGGCCGGTACCACCACGGCAAAGCCGGTACCACCACGGCACCTGCACTCTAATAACTGAAAAGTGTTGCGTCTACTTGGACCATCGATCAAGAATACTACAATTGGACGATTTCCTAATTGCTAGTGAAGAAATCGGTGAACATAGGTAGGTACACAATGACAGTTGACCCCGTGAGTAGGAAAGGTCACTAAAAAAGTGCCAAGAAACACTAAAGCGTGACACTAGTGCGATATAACAGAGCCAATGTTATAGGTTATGCTTACTGTTATGTCACTTGCCTAATTCTTCCTCATATTATACTTGGTGTATTACATGCTTCATTTGTACTCGCTGTATCTCCTCATAATGTACTTACAACATACTTATTTCTTGTTAATTACATTACTGCTACATATCTGACCGACATTCCCATATTCATATCTTTTTTTTTTTTTTTTTTTTTAAAGATTATAAGCTTGCATCTTTTTTTGTGCTGATGCAAGTATTATTTGGATATATCATTTATTATTATGTAATTACAGTCATCATAAAAATTTCATTAGTTTAAAATATACTGTTGTCAATTATTCTTCCGTGACGTCACGAACCGGTCCCAGCGGAAGACCAGCGCTGGTTTTAGCCAGCATTGATGAGTTGGGTCCGTTTTGTAACATTTAACATTGTATTTTATATTGTATTGTATGCCTTAAATGTAATTGTTACAAATAAAGTTTATCTTTCTTTTTTCTTTCTTTCTTTCTAAAAATGCTGAAAAAAACATCGGTTCCATTTTTTGGTAAGTTTTTTTACCACTACATAGGACCGGAGTTTATTTCTGTTATATATATACCTTTCAATGTAGAGTTTGACCACTTGTTTGAGCGTTGACTGATATCCTGACGACGGTTAGATCCTAACTCTCTGGCTTGAACTTCCGGTGCAGGTTTTCAAATTTACAATTGATGGTAGCGTACCTTCTACTACCTGTCTGGCTAGCTACCACCCTTAAGTTTAAGTCGTTAAAAAGCTGTCACCAAACACAGTGAATTCAGGTATATATAGCTGTCTATGAGAGTGCCTTAGTCAATATTTTAGATCGAACGTTCGTTTTTGACCACATCGTCACTGATCATCAAGTGAGATATCGGTCAAAACCTAGATCTATATAATATAAATAAGAGAACAAAAATCTATCTATTATTGATTACGTCTTTATTAACTTACATGTACCCTTTCACCGTAATAAAATTCCCGTCAGAAAAATATCTCAATATGCTAATCGATATGTATGTAACTAGCCAAAAAAGATCACAAAACAAAGTACAAAATATTTATTTATTTTATTTGCACAAAAGAGTTACAAATACATTATACATTACTAGAATACATGGATAAAGATAGATAAATACATATGTATGTGAATACAATATAAAAGGCCTTTAGCAGCCGTGGTAGGGTCACCTGTGTTACGGCTGCTAAGCTACTTCCTATTATCAAAGCAATACATAATAATATGCAACGATCATCCTGAAATGACATAACTTAATAAATATATTATTAAACAACATGGTTAGAAGAAACAGAATAAAAATCCTAGATAAGTTAGACAACTAAAACTTAAATAACCTAATATGTTGGTATAAGGAAATTAGGGACTAAGTATTACATTTTTAATTTAATATCAGTTAATAATCAAACCTATTTAAAAAAATATAACACTGTCCATTACGCACCACTGTGTAAACCAACAAAATTTGAATATAATTGCATTACTCGCGTTGCATACAACGCTTCATTTGCATAGACAAACAGACTAACTGCTTTGATTTATTACCTACCAAGCGTGTCTCTGTAATTATAGCGTTTCTGTTAGATTACGTGAGGATACGGGGTATAATGTAGTTCAGCTTGTATTTCTTGAAAGGTTGAAACTAAAATATTGAAAAATTGGTTGACGCCCTGCTGTATGGAATACAGACGCCTGCAGCAGAATAAGAAAGGTAATATGAAAGTTTGGAGATTGGGTTTCATCTTTTTACCCGACTGCGAAAGAAGGAGGGTTATGTTTTCTTATTTACTACAATTTAGATTTTTTTAATGAGTGAGTTAACAGAGCCTTGCCAAAAAGTATTGGTAACGTATCATAATGACTTCAATGTTACTGTTCGGACTGTCGGTGATAGCTTACCATCAGGAGGTCCGTATGCTTGTTTTCCAGCTATAACATTAAAAAATGATTTGTGAACAATTGTAGTAATACGTTCAAATTATTTGAAGGACTAATGGTGGGCCTTAAACCCACGACTACAGAATACCGTCCTGTCGCTGTGTCTATCTAAGCTACAGTAGCACCCACTATCTGACCGAGTTTATTCCTTCCTTTAACATCTGAGGGGATGTCGTTCTTAGCGCCATCTACCTTTAATTGTATGAACTATTAATAGGACTGATAGACCAACATTACAGTTGATATCGTATCAAACGACTCTTAGAATTGTAATTGAAAATCTATTCGAATTGCAGTAGTGATCACACTCTTGTTTACTTTGATTTTATCCTTGGTTATTATAACTCCTTATTTTGAACTAACTGTGTGATGGTCTTCGTCGAAAGTCAAGCTTTTATAAGAAGAGATGAGCTCTTGATGAAAGATAAGATGAGAGATGAGAAACACAAATGACCTGAGAGCCTATAGTTTCACGTCAAACAGACGTGAACATAGGTTTGAGTATGTATGTTATTATATAATGGAAGTATTTTTTTTATATTTCAGGTGAGGGGTCGTGTAATAGCAACGACGGGTACAGCCAACGAACACCCCCCGACGACAAATCACCACCCGGCAGTGACGACGACACGGCGAGGCCGGGGTCTGCAGCAGATAATAAAAAGAAGCACAGGTAAAGTTTACAACAAAAAGTATCCAGATTATGATGATGAAAAGAAGCTTATGTGTTATTCTGAGGACCTGAAGTATCTGCATACCAAATTTAAACCACACCCATCGAGCTGTTTAAGTGTGAATGGGTAACAAATATACATTCATACTCAAAAACTTTCTCATCCCACTAATATTATAAATGTGAAAGTTTGGATAGATGGATGGATGGATGTATGTTATTCAATCACGCCAGAACGGCTGAACGGATTTGGATGAAATTTAGTTTGTAGATACTTGAGATCCCGGAATAACACATAAGCTACTTTTCATCATCATCATCATCATCAATCATCACCACGCCGGTAAAACCGCGGAGTGCTGCTAGTTTATAATATTAGTAGGATTTCTATCTCTCATCATACTTTTGCAGGCGGAATCGCACCACATTCACCACATACCAGCTCCACGAGCTGGAGAGAGCCTTCGAGAAGAGCCACTATCCTGACGTATACTCCAGGGAAGAACTGGCGATGAAGGTCAATTTACCTGAAGTCAGAGTGCAGGTCAGTGCCATTGTTTCTTCAAATGTTCCAGTTAATTAATAGAATAATATTGAAACTTTACATGATCCATTTGTCAGAGCATTTTGAAATGGATATTATAGGTACATGAAAATGTATTTCAGACGTGTAGAAATACATTTCAGACTCAAAGAAGATTTTCTATGCGTGGTGACCAATTTATTATATGTGTACTGAGTTTCGAGGACTATTCAAACTATTTGTTTACATATAAAAACCTATATGACTTCAACAACAGAAATCGTTTTCATTTGCATGATCATTTCATTTATAAGATTAAGTAGGTACCTACTTATAAGAATATGTACTTCATCTTATAAAGCGTTATCTTTTGCTGAATCGAAAGTCTTAAACCTTTTGACCTTACTTTATTGAAAAAGTCCCACATGTCTGATAAACAAAACAAAATTTACAAACAGTCCATAAATTTAAAACTTCTGATTGAACATTCATTTCGTAACTTATAAGTGAAAAAATATTTACGGAAAAATTCTTGCGGTTACGACAAATGCGATTGAACTGTTTTACACCGGAAGAATGGAAATAAAAAATGAGTGAATAGGCATCTTCTAGGCAGGTGTGCTCCAGCGTAGACCGCATCATCACTTAACATCAGGTGAGATAGTGGTCAAACGTCTGCCTATTCCATAAAAATGGTATAAAAAATTTTAAAATGTGATTAGAAAAAACAAACGATCTATACAGTATAAAAAAGTATTTTTTATATGTTATTTATTTTTATTGAAATGAAATTTTTTTTTTCTAGAAACATGGTAAGCAAAGTACAACGTCGATCATAAAATAAACAAGCAATACCAATAAACAATTTAGCGTGTTTCACCGATTTAAACGAGTCATAATTAGTTTCATATACAAACACACACTATTTGAGTCCCACAAAGCCATATTGTTATTCAATTTCATAGTTTCTAAATCCAATATTGACTTTCCCTAATCTCTACTAAATTGCAAACAGTCAGTCAATATCAAAGTTCACTAAAACTAAACTTCGTTCAATATTAAGTGAATCGGGAACACTCGGCAAACATCGGCTGAAGGGCCCTTCGGGAAAAGGGTAAAGGCCCAATAATGAACCCAAGGGCTTATGCCACTCAATCCCCTTTAGCTTTGCTATTCGAACATATGTCAGCCTTATTCTTCCCTTACCATTTCGAAAAAACCCTAACAACCCTCTGATGCTAACCATTTTTCATTAAACTTAAACGATTTGAGAGATCTTTGTAATCTGGTCTTCTCTTAATTGCCCTGTGTAAACGATTCGTTTACAGAAATATAGTTTTTATCTCTATAGACATAAGGACATCTGCGATCGAATTATAAATGTAGTTTGGGTATTTGTGCCTCAGAAGTAAACGGTTGTCGGCTAATCTGACACATGAGGTCTCAGTAAAAGATTATAATTGAAGACAGCAATTGAATCAAGTGAAATTCAATCTTAGGCGTAGTTGTATTATAGAACTGTTTGAAATATTTTTCCATGGCCGAATTAGTAAAATATACAAGTAAACAACAATTGGGTATCAGTGGGATTTGAAACCACGACTACAGAATGCCGTCCTAGCGCTTTGCCATGTAAGCTATAATAAAGCTAAAGCACTGCACTAGCCATCCAAATTTTAAAATTCCTTCAATTGCTTTACACTCTTTCTACGGATATAACGTGGTACTTACGCGTAGTCGATATCACGATCGGCAATTGTTTATGCGAGACGGGACGTTGCGACGAACGCACCGCACTCAAGATCCTGATGAAGGCTTCCGGAAGAAGCCGAAACAATTGTCGATCGTGATATCGACTACGCGTAGGTTCCACGTTATACCCGTAGCAACAGTATAGACAGTATAGAGTAATGTGAGTTCCTTCAATTGATTGTAAGTTATTGCTAGCATGATGGTAGGTACTGCAGTGAACCATAAAATACTGTATTTAGTTCCTATTTCATATTTTTTATGTTTTAGTTTCACAGTAATAAGTTAATTGTTGTTATTTTCTCGACTAGGCGGATAATAGAAATAGACTTAATACTTTTATTCAAAGCTTATTAGGATATAATCTAACACTATAGTAAGAATGAGATTGCAAGAAAAATTTGGTATTAGATAGTTTAGGTCCCGGAATAACACATAGGCTACGATTCACCATCATCATCATCAATCATCACCACGCGGGTAAAACCACGGGGCGCAGCTAGTAGTTTATGGTGCAACTGTGCCATTGTGTGACCATGACTCCCCCATTGATATCCGCTAGGACCAGTAAAAAGGTAATAAATAATCTTGTATATGAAACTTTATACCTGAAAAATAGATCAAAGGTACCGTAGTAAAGGTACCTGTCCGGGTTCGATTCCCGGACAGGTCAAACATTTGTGTGCATGAACATATTTGTTTGACCTGTGTCTGGGTGTGTATATGTATATAAGTATATATATCAGTCATTAGGTTACCATAGCACAGGCTCTGCCTAGTTTGGGACCTGAAGACCGTGTGTGAATGTTAATAAATAAAAAATAAAAAAAAAATATATTATGATTTATATATATTTCAGCCAAATAGAATCGAACAATACAAGTTGGATTCATGAGACGTATAAACAACAACAACAACTTTTAGACAACGTTTGTCTAAAAGTACAGATTTTTTTCTCATTGAGCATTCTACCGTTGTATCTATCTTAAGGCGAGGCTTTCCTGGTAGTTTAGTTTAGAAAAACATCGCTCAAACACATCTGTATAAAATAATACCAAAAATGGAACTGACTTCGGAAGTCGGTACCATGAGCACAATATTTTCATAATGGTTACTTTTGCTCTATCATGGTACCGATTTTAACAAGTTATTTCACACTTTTGAGTGTTGAAGTCGGTTCCATTTTTTGGTAAAATTTGTTTTTACTTTTCAAGAGTCATTCGCATGCCAGAGCATGACTAGGGAAGCATAGAACTGTGCCGTTTCAACGTCTGATAAAAAGATGCATCTCTACCGGAATTACCTCGAATTTACAGCGCTGTACCGGTGCTAGTTTTAACTTAATTACCGGGTGTCGGCACAGACGTCCGCTCTAACGCTTCGTGTCTGTACACGGTATATCGAGAGGTTCATTCGATTAAAACGTAAATCGATTAGAATGTATTAGGTAGTAGTTACACTGAGAAAACATCGAATCTGTTAAAGCGATTGAACGAGTGAACTTTTCAAATTAAACGTTAGGACATTTAATTTGAAAAGTTCATTCGTGGGATCTAATTTTTAAAGTGTATGTATATTATACAGGATGGTTTTTTGAGAAGGGCGGTGATGGCCATGTCCGAAAACACGATAGTTTGGGAAAATTCATGAAAGGAGTCATGCCCTCGATTAATAGAAAACAATATCTGCATATATTTTTTTTCTAAAATCTTTCACTTTTTACAGAAAAGGACCCGAATGGTTAAAAAAAAAATACACCAGTATTATTGAACCAATGGATTCTGTTGCTGTTAAGAATCAATATTTGCAAATAAATTACTAAAATTAATGGAAGTAGCAAATTTTCACTATTTTATTCAAACTTTTTGGTTATGTGTGAAACGCATTTGTCTTATTAGCGGGATACTATGGTGATATTAAAAAATAAATTAAAAAATCCATTCATCTTTTTTCGAATAATAATATGTTTTTTCCGAATAGAGTTGTTTGGGTTTTGTGATTTGGGTGATTTTTATGTTGGTTTATTACAATAAAAAGATCTTTCTAAGGATGGATAATATGGAAATAGTGAACGATTTGATTTGTTTTTTAAATAGTGGAAGCATAGTTCGCGCACTGAGCTGGTATCAAAACAAATATCCACAGCGCTCTTTACCCTCGGAAAAAGTGCTAAGGGGGCGTCCATAAATTACGTGAGGTACTTTTAGTGATTTTTCGACCCCCCTCTCCCCTTGGTGAGATGTCGTGAGATTTTGCTGGACCCCCTCTCCCCATAATCTCACGTGAGACTTTTGAAAATACATATTTTTATTGTAAATAAGTGAATATATGCTTGATTTTGTTGGATTTAATCAGGATTTGTCATTTGAGATTATTAATATCGTGGTATAGAACCACACAAAAAATATTTTTACCTAAGTTATCCCAGTTTTCTCGCTACATTACAATGTTCGTTGCGGAAAAAAAATTACGTGAGTATTTGTCGAACCCACCCCCTCCCCCATGTGAGTTTGGGTGAGATTCGGCTTGACCCCTTCCCCCCCGTAAACACCTCACGTAATTAATGTACGCCCCCTTAGAACTATGGCAAGTAACTTAAAAGCGACTCGAGGTTGCAAAAAACTTTCTTATGTTACTCGCTATAGTTCTAAGCATTTTTTCCAAGGGTAAAGAGTGTTGTGGGTATTTGTTTTGATACCAGCTAAGTGCGCACCGGACTAAATCTGAACATGAAGTTAGTTTTAGAACTTACTGCACACCCTGGTCATTAAAAACTTAAAAACGTAATATTTAGTCACTTATTGTTTCATAATATATGTCACCATTGACAGCCGATATAGATTTGAGCGAATCAAATGGTGGAAATATATATTATGCTGATAAATGGACCTGTTTGGTGCTTTGAGTATACAGCCTATTTATCTGAGGTTTGGTGTAATCATAATATGATATGTATACTAGGAGCATTATACTACATATATTTTATTTATTATAAAATAAAAATATGTATCTAGTATTATACTAAAAAAAAAGCAGCTGCTTATAAAATAAGTAGGTACCTACTTACCTCTTCCAAACTCTTTATTCAAGTAAGTATAAGTATATAGATAACATCTTTAACTTTAAAACTACCCTCATACTCTCTACGCATCGCTAAATCCATTAACAGCAACAAAAGCTTATCATTCAACATCTCAACCTACAACAAAACGGTACAAATTGCATCTTTATAAAGTCAGTCACACATAAACACTTACATTGTCGAATGATTACCTGTATAAAACGAACTCTTGAACAAAACAATCAGTTCGCTATAAGAGTTCTTAACATTTTTGCTTGTTGGAAATGTTTTAGATGAACCAAATAAATGGGAACTATCATTTGGTAGGAATAATGAACGGATGTAGCTCAATGTAATTTGGATACTATGTTCGATGACCAGATTGCCAGAGCTGTGTAGTGGTTACATTATTGGAGTGTAGGGGGTCTGTTTAGTTTGGAGACTGAATGCGTTTAGGGAGCATTAGCGACAAATAGACAATGAGAGAGCGATGGTAATCGAATTCGCTGCGCTGCGCGTTAGGCGGTATATTAAGGTTACGGTGACCATGATAAAAATATGCTTTATGTGGGATATTTTTGTCACAGATATAACATGACCCACAATAATACTTGTAGTACTTAGGTATAATACTTAAAGCTGAACTGAGCACTCATTGAAAATTAAAATTAAAATAGGCAAGAGTTTGAAGTAAAAAAATAGATCATATTTTGTAGACCGGGGTCATGTGATAACTCGTAATTAATATATACAAAAGAAGATACCTGATCAATCAAGTATGGAAAATATTATATACCGAACATTTTTTTTCAAAGCGGCATCTGTACTTATATTAGGTATATTGTAGGTAATATTAAACGGCATGCCTGCAAAATCTAACCTTCAGTTTGACGATATCATTCAACACACCTCTTAACACTTAGCAGACCAATGGTTTCCAAGAAGCTGAAGGATACATGTAAATAGTTATTTTTCCATTTATAACTTCTCATCATTTCAATGCTTACAGTTATTTTATTACTCAATCGTAGCAAAAATATTCTTCCAAAACAGATCAAGGTAATTACTTTTTTTAATTTCCTGAAGTCTCTAAAAATACAGAAATTGTACTCACCTCAACGATCTCAATAGGTTGTCACTTATCACCAACACGCTCGACTTCAGCCAAAATGTGCTAATAAACCTTTTTATACTCCATTTGTGGCACCCCTAAATACACACACGATACATAGCAACTTGCACCTTGCCGCTTGAACTTAAAAGTTGTTTTACTATGAAACTATGTTTTGAATTGAAAGGGTGCTTGCAAATGTGTTTTAGTGTTTGTTTAGAGGCACGATATTGTTTTGTTACTGTTGAAAAAGTGCTATTATATGGGATTCGCATTATCAATGGATATTGTTCAATTCTCTACAAAAGATATTTGAAAAGTGTGCGATGAAATTCATTTATTCAGCTATCGTTGTTGTAAAAAATACGCGAATTATACGCGCGTGATCACTTGGATAAATCATTTCCAGAAACTTGCATTTCGTTTTTTGATTACTAAACATCAAGTGAGATTGTGGCCGATTAAACTAGACATTAGATATGTCCCAAAAAAATATCTTAAGTAATAAGAAACAAAAACAAATAATTTATTGCGGCAGAAAATTCCGATAGGTATAAAAGATTTTTTTTTATTTTGTTGTAACTGTCTTAGTATTTATTTCATTATATGATTCAACCATTAGAACAGAAATCAAGTGACTAAAAGCGCAAAAAATCACTTTTTTGTTTCTCCGTAAACGTTACTCTCAAAATAATACAATACAGCATTGCAATATTATTTGGATGTGAATATTTATTTTGATGACATTTTGAATGAAAAGTTCAGTTACTTCACTGAATCAAAACGGAAGGTGGGACTTTCTGAACTAAGCTTGAACTGAACTTAGCTTAGAGAAGCTGTAGAGTTGCATAAAGGGAAGCATAGATGGCTATGAAATAACATCAGATATTCGAACATCCAAAGTGTCACTGTCAGTATTTCATTCTGCCTAGCAGTTTTATTCATTGCACGTTAATATCAAACGTTAAGCCTATTAGTATTTACTATTACGCATATAACAAAATCTTAAGCTGCTTATAAAAGTCCTAATACGTAAAAAGAAATTTTGAAAATAGTGTCCTAAACATATGACTGAGGAATGGGTTAGCCCATTCCTCCCCACTGTCATATTCTTAGGACACTATTTTCAATAACCCATTCCTCCCCACTGTCATATTTTTAGGACACTATTTTCAATAACCCATTCCTCCCCACTGTCATATTTTTAGGACACTATTTTCAATAACCCATTCCTCCCCACTGTCATATTTTTAGGACACTATTTTCAAAATTTCTTTTTACGTATTAGTTAAATCTAAAAATATGACAGTGGGGAGGAATGGGTTAAAAGCTGTTACCGCCGCTTTGGTAATGGAGCCTGTAATTTTCTTAGCAATAATTACTACATTTGCAATAAGAAAGGGTTGAACGGAACCGCTATTAGGTGCGAGTAGACGTTTTTGTTCCGTCATTCGACTCGTTAGCTTAATGGAGGATAGTAATGAAGTGTTAGATTGGGTATAATTAAACACCTAGTAGTTAAGAAGATATAGGTAATGAATACGAGTAGTCGCGATCTCGATTCGCAAGTTATTTTTAAAATATCAGGACCAAGCTTTAGTAACCAACCTTAAGTATTTTTAGCCGACTTCAAAAAACGGAGGAAGTTTCTCAATTCGACATATTTTTTTAACGTGTGGTTTCGGATAACTTCGTCGATTATGAACCGATTTTAATGAAAATGAAAAAAAAGTTCTATCATAAATAGTAAACTTTAAAATAACTTTTCAGCTATTATGGTACCAACTTCAACAAGGTATTTCACACTTTTGAGTATTGAAGTCGGTTCCATTTAAAAAAAAAATGTTGTTACCTGGAATGCCTATTTATTTCACTCCCGACAGAGCTATTTCCATATCATTCTTTAGCAGGGTTTAATGTACCTGTGATCTTTGTGTAAGGCTGTATTGGACACTATGTTTTATCATAATACGGAACGTAGGTATATGGCAACCTTCATAATATTCTATATGTTTATTGTACATTTTGTAGCATGAAAATATACAGTAAAAGTTACAAAAATAACCAGAATTGCTTATTTGACAGCATTGAATCTACACAATAATGTAAGAAGTACTTAATGACAAGCATTTGTTCTCAGCACATTCCGTCTTATTAGTACACAAACAATGAACATCTTCTTCTATATTTTTTTAATAAGGTAAATGTCGTTTTATTTACTTTATCATAAGGTGGGTTACAGTGGTTCAGGTCCGAGCGGCGACAAGAGCGTAGAACTCTCCTTCGCGGCTCAATGCAAGCAAAGTTTTAGAAATATACACAATTATTTTTTATGTTGTATGTATTGCTTTCGGGCTGTTTGGCCGTGGTCTATGTGAAACTTGTGTTCTATCTGAAGTATCCGGAATACTAAGTATCAGAGAAGACGCCGCGAAGGAGAGTTCTACGCTCTTGTCGCCGCTCGGACCTGAACCACTGAAGATGTCGACCGCAGTGATCGACGAAACGTCTGGAACACAAGTTTCACATAGACCACGGCCAAACAGCCCGGAAGCAATACATACAACATGCAACGCCGGCCGTGAAAGCCTTAGAGTTTACAATTATTTTTTTACTAATTTTAAATAAATAATATCTGATTATCCATGTTTTGTGTTACGGAAAAAGTAGTTATTAACACATAACTACTAACACTTCATCTCGACACATAGGTACAAACAAATGAACCCATAATTCATGTAACATTCGCGATCATGAAGCGTGCAATCGCCTATTTATTATGATAATGATAATCCGTGACGAAGCCTGGTAATGTTCCGCATTCGAGAGGATTATGGTCACCCTAGTTCGCGCGTGTACGCATATGCAGCTGTGACATAATATCACTACATAGTATAAAACAAAGTCGCTTTCTCTGTCCCTATATCCCTATGTATGCTTAAATCTTTAAAACTACGCAACGGATTTAGATGCGGTTTTTTTTAATAGGTACAGTGATTGAAGAGGAACGTTTATATT
Source organism: Apeira syringaria (assembly GCA_934044485.1). NCBI lineage: Eukaryota > Metazoa > Arthropoda > Insecta > Lepidoptera > Geometridae > Apeira > Apeira syringaria. Next base: position 9,417,751 of record OW203670.1, on the reverse strand, counting down.
ATGTATAATGCGTGCGAAGCCAGAGCGGGCCGCTAGTTATGTATAAATGTTTAATGCAACGACACGCCTCTAATGGTAGACATCTTCACTGATTTCTCGTCTCCTGACCTTACATGAACCTCTTAATGCACTTGTTTATTTCAAATTCACCTCCACTTTTGACGTGTAAATCTGGGTTTTGAAGTAAAAAAAATAAGCCTAAAAAGTTGTGGAATATTAAAGTACTTTTATACAAATGTAGAACGCATTTTCATTTTTGAATAGCCTACCTGCTACTGGTTGGCAGCGCGATGAAAATGGTAGTAGCATTGCCCCGTTGAATTGCAATAGCTACTGATTCGTTGAGTCAAATAAATGTGCCCAATATATAAGAGAATTGGCACCCTGCGTTTCATCAATGCGACGCATGACCATGACATATCACTTGCATCGCTTTATCAAATTTCTTTTTTTATATTTATTAATTTATTACCTATATAAGTTTATTTGTACAGACATGTTCATACACACAAATGTTTGACCTGTCCGGGAATCGAACTCGGGACCAGCGGCTCAGAAGGCAGAGTGCTACCAACGGCGCCAACCTGCCAGTCAAATTGTATATAAGTTATCAGTCAAAGTTATAAGTACCTTTCTTGGGATCTGTATTTACTAATTTTTTTTCAATTTGTATATGCTTACAATTGCGAAGTCAGGATCGTAGCATTTGAAAGGCTGTCGTTTCTGCCTAACCCTACAGGAGGGAGGCATGAGTATATGTATGTACGTACGCTTACATATAATGGAAAACTTAATCCTATGTTTGAGTTTGTGTTTAGTCTGAAAATACTGTATTTAAAACTATATTATTATGTAAACTACAATACCAAGCCAGCGCCGCTTCGGTCGTACATTCGATTAGTTGCGCGACGATGGTGTTAGCGCGCAATTATTAACTATAATAACTTAATCCGACCCTGGACTAGTTCAGAGATATAGGGAAACTAGAAGAGCCACTAAGTGTTATTGTTAGGTATGAGGAATATTTTGTCAAGAACTTTTCTGCGATATGGCATTTGGGTGTGTCCAAGAGTAGGAACAACAAAAGTAGAGACTCAATCTTGGCATGGACTAGTGACAGCTGTATTTACTATATAAAAAAACAAATAAGAAATTAAATCTTTTCCCTGAAGCTTTTGAATTATTAGTGATCCTTGAAGAACCCATGGAAGATTTATAGAAGTGTATCAAGATAATTAAGTTAAAAGCTAAATGGAAAGCTGATCCACTATTTTAATTATAATATATATACATAAAATCTTAATCTAGATGCAATACATGGGTACATTAGGTAACTAAATAATAATTTAAGTTGAAAATTGTGAAAGAAATTGTGTATAAAATCAAATTGTATAAAAAAAGAAGCCAATAGATTAAGTTATTTAAATACAGACTGGATAGTTTACTTATTATTATGTTGACATTCATTTAATGTAATATTATTTATTTTTTATGTTTATTTGCCATCTCTCGATATTTTGTATGACACCATATCATAGGCAAAACACGACTAAATATTGTTATTATGAACATAAATATATGTAGGTATACTTAGCGCGTGTATAACATTCAAGTCTTATGCAAATAATGCATTTATTGTATCATTATATGATTAAACATAATCTATTATGTAAAATAAATAATTATAGAATGTTAGTCTGTAATAAGTAGTCTACATTACAGATTAAAATTCTAGGATTTATGGGACGCGACAACATTTCTGTGTTATTTACTTGTTAATTGTTCATGGTCGGTGAAATAAAAATTATTCACAATAATATACTTATACATAAGATTAATGTTATAAAGAGAAAAGATTTGTATTTTTGTAACTTTGTGACGAATAAACTCAAAAATAACTAGACCGATTTAAAATATTATTTCACTATTAGAACGCCTAATTATCCTAAAGTAATAAAACTTATGGCTGTGCTGTTGTGGGAAGTTTAGTAAAGAATCGCTAAGAACCAGTTAAAATTAGGTAGACGAGCTATCTTAACAGCCTCTCGCACTTTTAGTAGAACTAAGAATTTCTGTTCTGAGCTAAGAACTGCCCTGAACTAAGAACTGTTCTAAACTAAGAACTTTCCAGAACTAAGAACTTTCCTGAAGTAAGAACTGTTCTGAACTAAGAACTGTTCTGAACTAAGAACTGTTCTGAACTAAGAACTGTTCTGAACTAAGAACTGTTCTGAACTAAGAACTGTTCTGAACTAAGAACTGTTCTGAACTAAGAACTGTTCTGAACTAAGAACTGTTCTGAACTAAGAACTGTTCTGAACTAAGAACTGTTCTGAACTAAGAACTGTTCTGAACTAAGAACTGTTCTGAACTAAGAACTCCTGAACTAAGAACTGTTCTGAACTAAGAACTGTTCTGAACTAAGAACTGTTCTGAACTAAGAACTTCGCCAGAGCAGAAATCTTATCAAAACGTACGTAATGGTTGACCTCTTGCGCGTCTTTCGTTTATAGATCTAGCGTTACCTTATAGACCACTTGTGGCAATTATTTCACTTGGTGGTCAACGACGATGTGGTCGGAAAGGTAATTTTTTTTATACTTACTGTATACATCTAACGTTTGACCATTATCTCACTTGATAGTCAGTGACGATGTGGACGCAGATGTTATCACGCTAGACCTAGAATGCTTATTGGCTTCTATCTTATGCTAGATGTGCCTAGATGTTTTATAATGGATGCCACATCCAGGCTGCTGACGTCAATGTGACGTATAAGCTCTTGTATAATAAAATTACGTCCTCGACTAACATGGTGTTAAACTTGTGCCCGCTAGACTTTACACTATAGATAAACATAAATATAGGTACATAATATGTACCTACCTTACTTCGTGATAATTATGATGACGTAGATACCTAGTTAAAAACTATAAAAACTGAAATTAATATTATTATCGGGATATTTACCATGTATTTTATTTGCTTGATATTTCGGCACATTTTCATGAGTCACGAGTAAAGTAAAGTTTCTGCGGGTAGGTGTTCTTTAAGAGCAGACAAATCTGTCTACCCTCTTTCTTTCCCGTACGTTTAATGGTGTTACCACTGTCACTATCACAAAAGTCACTCAAAACTCGATATCGATTTAGACACACAAAACTCACCGTATCCGCACGCGTATTTTTTTTACTATTTTGTAGTAAGTACTGTACTGTACTTGTAGGTAAGGACATGATCCCATTTCTATAGACATTTTGGGACTTCTGATCAAAATACCGTGACAAGTGGTTTTGGCAAAGCAGGTGAAAATCTAAAGATGCAAGGTCAGGACTATACTGCGGATGCATTAACACCTCCCAGCCAAACTCTCCTAATTTTTGCAGAAAGGCTGTGAAATATGTGTGAGGTCTAGCGTTATCATGATGAAAAACCACACCCCTTCTGTTGCTTAATTCCGGCCTCTTTCTCTCAACTTTTTGCTTTAATCTCATCAGTTGTTCGCAGTGGAGTTTTTCGCAGTTTTCTAAGTTTAGTGTAAATTTTGGATTGAGGATTATTTTATATTGTGCAATTATTTTATATATATGGGGCAACATTCACACAAAGTCTTCAGGTCCCAAACTAGGCAGAGCCTGTAGGTACTAGTAGGATGTTAAAATACTTTGTGTGATTTTTGTTAAACAGATAATCTCTATCTGTGGAGACTTATTAATGACTTTTCATATTCAATACTGTATACCTAAGTTAAGCTATGTGTCGATAGTCTTCTTAATAATAAATAAATAAAAATAAATAAATAGAGTTCAGAATCGATAGTCCTGCCTGGTGGTAACAGTTCATAATGAATAATGCCTTTCCGCCACACACACCGTCACCTTGTTGCGAGTTTCGCCGGGTTTCGCCACAGTCTGTGAAGCCTGAGCTCGATAACACTGGGAGATTAGAGTAATATCGACCGGAAACGCGTCCCCCTTCCCCTCAGAGAAAGAGAGACGAAATAAACGAGTGCAAATGATGTGATCCCAATAAACACAATTTCCCTGTCTCGTGGCGAATTGGCGACACGCCGCAGTTCCCACGGGTCTTGGGGTAACTTGAGATGTATCGTACGTTTTATTATTTCCTCAAATGATACCTACATATACTTACCGTATAAAATGTTCAAGCGTGCTATATAACTAATATTACTGACCGAGGGGCAACCTTCAACCTACATAAAAGTATACCTAATTTTTATTTTGTTATGAAATAGGTGGCAAACAAGCAAACGGGCCTCCTGATGGTAAGCGATCACCGTCGCCTATGGATATCTGTAACACTGAGGACATTATGATGCGTTGCCAATCCTTTTAACACTCTGTTAACTCTCCTTTTCGAGAATCCCATATTGTAGCTACGCGGGAACACCGAGGGAGGAAGATCGTTCCACATTTTGCAGGTGTGTGCCAGAAGCGATCTATGTAATCACACATTATGGGACCTAATTCTGCGGTTTTCAAATTAACCATAATAACATTCGTTATTTTCGGTAAGTCATTAGATGTTTATAATTACTTATTACATTGATTAATTAATAATATATATTTTAAAGACTGGTCCATATGAAAGTTTTGACTGGTCGGTTGGCGCAGTTGGTAGCACTCTGCCTTCTGAGCCGCTGGTCCCGGGTTCGATTCCCGGACAGGTCAAACATTTGTGTGTATGAACATGTCTGTTTGACCTGTGTCTGGGTGTGTATATGTATTTAAGTATATATATCAGTCATCAGGTTACCATAGTACAGGCTCTGCCTAGTTTGGGACCTGAAGACCTTGTGTGAATGTTGTCCCATATTATTAAAAAAAAAAAAAAAAAAGAAAGAAAAAAAGTGGGAAAAGACTTTACTGAAAGCTTCGTATCCATGAACTTATCTAATTTATAGAATGCATTACTAGTCGAGAAACATTTGATTTTACGTTTGAACTTAAATTAATTACTAATTTCTCAAAAGATATAGATACTTAATAAAAACAAATTATTTTTATTAACACTTTAGAGACATGATACCAAGACGTTCCCTACACTTTTAAGGTTATTCTTCACCTATCGGAATTTTTACTGTTTCGTTGATCTATTTATTATGAGTGTTTTTTGTATGGAAAACGAATAACACTGGCTAACAATTTTTTTTTTAACGCAACTGCTCTTACCTTTGTAAGAAGCTGTTATTATTTAATTAATTAACTATAGAAACAGCTCTGTTTCTATCTCTAACACTAGATTAGTTTTATTCGATTGCGCGTAGTTTTGTTGGCACCAAATACCGCAACGTGACGCATTTTAATAAAATGATATAATTTTAGCATTATCATTCATACTTTATGTATATTATGTCGTACTAGTTTGAACGTTATGATAACCGTATAAAACCTATCTTAAATTACACCATTTTAGTTAAGTAATTGATCTAGAGAATAACAACCATTATTAGTTACTTACAACAAATTTTGACACAAAAGAACCGTACTCTATTTTTTAAAACAGAACCTATTATCAAACTAAATCTACTTATTATTTGGATCAATGGAGATTTCAATACAAAACTTAATCATAACCTACTTTTGTCAAAAAATAATTTGATTAAAATTTGACAGCTCTGTCCTGTTTAAAAAAATAATGAAAAAAGCCGGAAACAACTAAGCATAAGGGTAATTCAATTATTGGCCATAATACACCCTCAGCATTATATAGACCTCTCATGAGTGGAAAATTTAAAAGGATTGTTCAAAAATGGAGGGTCAAGAATAGCTGGTTGCTCCACAAAAGAATATGGAATAAAGAGTGAGTTAATTGTGGGTTCCTTACATATCATGTCGGTGTGGATTACGTGAGTCGCCGGCGGAACTCTAAATTTGATATTTCCGTTTTATTCCTGACCCGATATAAACCTGTGCAGTTATTGGATAAATATTAAGTAAGATTCTAACCGTCGACTTAATTCGATGATTATAACAATCACGCTTAAGTAATTAATCAAATATATTAATAAAAAGGATTTGCTGAAACGATGATTGTGGTCATATTTATTTATACTTATAAAAGCTTGTTTTAAAATTGCATTTTTAAATAAAAACTTTTATAAAAATTAAATAACTGAAATGACCAATGGGATTGTCTCAAATATAACTATTTGGCATATAAAATGGTCTAGGTGGTAAATGGTCAAAATTATTCATGAGTACCTATCAATGCAAAAGGCGGCTTCACACTCCTTCATCTGTTGAAAGCAAACAACCTCCGGACAAATCTTTCAAATTAGCCATCATAATCCCTTTTCAATGAACCAAGGGTCCGAGAATTTGATACTCGAAGACTTTTGTAAAGAAATCCCCATTCTCAATGTCAGGTTCAAGTATCAAAAACAAGCTGATTAACAGTTTTACGCAATCTTATTTCGTAGCCAACAAAGTTTATTTTTGATTAATTTTATGGTGTAATAGTATTTGTAGTAGGCTTTTATTTAAGGCCGATAGTCGCAACCGAATTCTATAGGTTTTGAATTTGTATTGAACAATGTGAAATTGAACGGCTAATCTGCCTTTGCGTAGGCCGCCATCCTAATTGTTGCATAACAAAATGGCGGCTCAATTTGGCGCGAAAATGAGACACTTTCATTGTTAATCTCAAATGGTGATGTTTGGTTATTGTTAAATGTAATCCAGTATTCAGTTAACAAAAGTTGTACAAATTGATATAAGTACGATGTTGTGGATCTACCTAGGTATACGGGGCTTAAAGTACGTGTTTTTTAGTATGTTTTTTCATGGGCATTTCCCTTTTTAAAACAAATTACCAGTAACAAGATACGATATTATATTTAAAAATACAAGTTCTAAACTTGTTTAGTATTCAAAACACGACAAGGCATAATTGTCACGATTTTTTTTACTTTTTAACAAACATGCAGCGAAAAGAAATATCTCCCAAAATAATAAGAATACTCATACAAAATTTAGATTGATAGTTAGGTAATGGCTTAGAAACGTTTAGGATTTTTATTGCTTTATTGGCATGAATATATTTTGATTATAAACGAATTTATTTAGTTCAATTCCTAGGGTCGCGCAGCATCACGTGACCTCAGCTGGCTAGTCCGCGCCGCTATCCACCCGCTCATTCTGACCGTGACCACTGTCAACGTCGGGCCTGTGCTTAATCGCATCTGCTCTCTCCCATACATTCCTAGCTTATTTTAAACATATAAGTCCGTGCGCGAGGTTTTCCTGACATTTGAGATAAATATTTATCTCAACTGTCAGGAAAACCTCGCCTTATAGGCTTTATTACAAATTGTCAGTTATTTGATCAAGATGATCAAACACCGCCTCCACCAACACCATCATGATTCGTTGTAAATGTTTAAATTAAAGCCACAAGTACATTTCAATTGGATTTTCTTTTTCTTGTTATTATTAGATCACAAATTGAAAATAAATAGTGATAGCAAAACATAGGTAAATATGACATTATACAATAGCCTAAAAATCACAAGATTCTTTTTAAAACTGGATCTAGCTTATATAGAATAATACCTACAGCAAAGCGCCCCTGGTCATCTACGTGAAATAAGATGATGAAAAAGATAAGAAACCTACCCTAGTACCTGTAACACCCGCTCGTCGTACCTAGCGCTAAGAAGTTTTCGATTCCATCAAATTCCCAGCATGGTGGTAGGGTACTCTCAAATTCCCGCCTGGCTAGCTACCACCATCAAGTTTGAAAAACTGTCACCAAACAAATAGTGTGTTCAGGCAGCAGTCCTTGAGAGCCAGTGAGCATTCTATATCTATCGTGATAACATCTTCGACCACTTTGTCACTGACCATCAAGTAAGATAGTGGTTTAAAAAAAATGTGTAATAAAAAAAAAAAAACTTATCTGTTTATTTCTTTACAATACTCTCTACTGCTTACAATTATTATCTTCCAAGATCATCTTAGATTTTGGTAAGGGGGCGTCCATAAATTACGTGAGGTACTTTTAGTGATTTTTCGACCCCCCCCCATTCCCATTGGTGAGATGTCGTGAGATTTTGCTAGACCCCCTCCCCCCACCCATAATCTCACGTTTGAAAATACATATTTTAATGTAAATAAATGAATATGTCCTTGTTTTTCTGGATTTAATCAGGATTTGTTATTTGAGATTATTAATATCGTGGTATAGAACCTCACAAAAAATATTTTTACCAAATTTATCCCAGTTTTCTCGGTACGTCACAATGTTCCTTGCGGAAAAAAAATTACGCGAGTATTTGTCGAACCCACCCTCTCCCCCATGTGAGTTTGGGTGAGATTCGGCTTGACCCCCTCCCCCCGTAAACACCTCACGTAATTAATGGACGCCCCCTAATAGGTACGCGCGAGTTCAATAATTTCTTTAAAGCTTTTTCCAGTATGGCAGCAACACTGTTGTGCAGATGTAATTTATAATGAAAAAAATTATCAAGGTAAAAAAACGATGTATCTAAGTATGTATCTATATAAAGATCATTCTGTTTTTACATTATGAAATTGTAACAGCCTCTACAATACCAAATTAACGCAAAATCCTTCCTTAATTACATAATTACTTCAATTAAGGCAAAGCTCGAGAATTAATTAACAATTCGCCGCCTTCAAAGACTCTTAATGGGGACTAATAAATAAGGCGACGAAAGATTCTGCATACTTTATATACTTTTCAGACTTTCATCTTCACTTTGTAATTCCAACCTTAGCATTTCAAGTTTAAGTATGCAGTTTCTTTGAAAAGTTGAAAGGAGTTACGACGTTTTAATTGGGATTGCTAAAAGCTGACAAATACTAAATTAACCTTTTAGCCAAGCAAGTATGGCGGGTGAGTTGGTGTTAGTGCGAAATTTAATTAGGGAATTCAGTTTGCATAGCTAAGTTTGTGTGGAGACGGCTTCTAATTAATTTTGATCTAGTATGTACCTGAATTTTTCACACAAAGTACTAAATTAAACTAGTACACTAATTTAAACTAGATATATGTTATCGGTAGTTTTTTAACAAGCTTTAAGAACTTTCTGAACCTCAGTTTGTTCTTTCGTTCTTTGCCTGCGCATGTATTTTAACTATCTCACCAGTAACATCGCACTAAAACGATTTTTATAAATCCGTACTTGCTACCTGAAGAGTTTAATGAAATATAAGTGTGAATTATTTATTACCTTGTAATAATCAATTGGAAAACCACCAGCTTATATACCTACATGGAATTATACCGTAAAAATAATTATAGCAGCAAATTACAGGGTTTTTGTGAATAAATGCAAGGAGGATGATAACACATGTGAACACAATAAACAGCACAACAGTAATGTTCGTGAGCTTTTCCTGTATTTGTTGACAATGTACCTACCTACTATCTACTGCTAACTGTCTACTACGAAAAATTCACTGCTCAGCCGTCACCTTGCCGTGGATGTGTTGATACAATAGTGGTTAAAATCTTTTCGCTTGGTTGTCACGTTGAAGATGTTGCTTAAATTAACCTGAACCATTTAATGAAATCTATTAACCGGTAGTGGGGAATAAACACCGCCTGAAATTTTGTTGTTTGTTGCATTAGTGCAATGTGGTTGAAACTATTGTCGGAACCCTCTGACTTATTACGTGAGTAATTCCCGTGTTTTATAAATTCATAAACCACCTGAAATATTCAGAAGGAATACGAGATCTGCGATTTCACATCGACCTAAGAGGGATTAAATTAAATTTCCTGCGAATTACCAAATAGAAGGTCTAGGAGTAAAAAGAAATAATAAATACCTCGGTATCAATTTCAATCAAGTCACCTTAGTGTTAATATAATAATAAAGCCATCTCCACAGTCACGAACTCACCGCGCCATCACAATAAATTAATTAGCGCGTCGGAGCTCGATTCGCTAGTGTACCCGAGCCTTATATAAACCCGGTTGTTTAACGCTTCGTACATTTTATGTACAACTTTACCAAGTCTACCTGCCTTGTTAACGGTGTTTTTGCAATTATGGACGTTAGAATTCAAGAGACAGAAGTGTTTTGATATGTATGTAAAATTACATAAGATATTTTGTTTGGTGATATGGCAATTTGCTGAAATAATATAAACTTATATACATTAACTCTAATAATTACCACACTACACTGTTCCACTTTTTATTCGTACCACATTTGAAACCCCACTCTGTTGTCCCACAAAATTATACAAGATCTCATTCAAATGTGGCAGCTTGGCCGACATTTTTGTACACTCTTTGTCGATTTTGCAAAAAAAAACTTTGGAATATTTAAAAAAAAACGTAAATAGTTATTTGTTTTACATGTGGGTAAAGTTGATTGAACTTTACCCATGAGTAAAACACAAATTTCACCACACTAGCGCTAACGAGGAACTTGCAAGGCGTTTACAGCGCTCTCTGGACGCCTTGCGTATCCAAATTAATATCTAATGTGTTCAGAGTGATATTTAAGTATCTAATCATAACAAATAAAAATATTTTATTCAAATCAGTTCATAAGTTACGCAGTTTTGAAGTAGCAAACATAACTAAAAAATAATCTTAATAGCTCCCCCTTTTTCTGAACTCGGTTAACTTAAAGCATTATTAAGATCCACCCTCACAAATCGCACTGGTAGTATAGTAAGTATGTAATTTGATACTGTACAAACAGCGTTGCGTCAAATTGGCCGGTTTGTGTGTGACGTAGGGTAACCGGCCCACTAGTGCACTGTAATTAGTTACCGGCCACGCGACCGGCTCGTGTCACCCGCCGCACTAATGTGGGAGTGATACCATACTAAAGAATAGTATGCTGATAATGTCACCAGAACCAGATTCTTTGAGTTCTACACTTCCGTTTTAATCGTCTTTTAAAACTTTGAAGAAGTTTTCAAACTATTGGATTTCAACAACAACTGGAGGTTTAAAAAAATACCTTAGAAATCTGATTTGAAAAATAATTTGTTTTTCAATATATAATTAATTTGAAAGGATACACATTATTTCAGATTGAGTAGATATTACTTAGAGTTTCAATCGTTTTCTTAAATAAATACATACCTTAATATTCAAGAATGCCTTTAAAATATTCCACGCCTTTGTAGTAAAATTCGTTTACATAAAAAATACAAAAACGAACGTATTCACACATACACGCTCGCACTAAAATACCCTGTGTCGCTAGAGGCATGGACACACACAGTCACAATACACAAACTTCCTAGACCCGATAACAAACTTCTATGTTCATTACAGAAATGCTTGCGCCAGCCGGTATTCGAACCCGGCGAAGTGATTTTAACGTGTCAACGTGGTTTTTAAACTTCTCAATAATTTAATATCTAAGTCGTTATCTTGATTAATGAGGATAGTCGTTATTACGCCCAAAACATAGTCACAATTCTTCGATTCTCGATGTATCACAAAAGCTCATTTTTACAGCAATAAAACTTGAACTGAGTTGTCAGGGTTCCCAGATTAAACACCAAATTTTTATCTTTCCCATAAATAACGAGCTATAATTTAAATGCATATTTATAATAGCCATCAACAGTAAACATATTTTTTAAATACTTTTTGTAAATTAAATTAAAATATTTATTCATATTATCTTTACATCTTCGACCATATAAAGTTTGAATACTCTATTCAAATGTTAAATATTTAAAGTATAATAAAATACCGTTTATTTGTACGTTGTTGTGCTTACACTATTTTAGTAAATGGAGGACTTAACATTAAGTAGCAATTTCCACCAGTCATCCACAAGGTGAAAGTAAAGCAGTATCGGTGCAACAGTAACTAAACAACGATAAAACTTTACATAATGTTTTATATACAATAAATAAAGTGTATTCCTGTGTACTCATTTTCAGCATTGACTTTACTTCGCCGAATAATTAAACGGTAAATTTAGAACAAACAACGAATTACATTTTTCACTCTCTTTAAAAAGTACAATATAATTGTTTATTATGACTAATTAAGTTTTATGACTCAATTAACTTTCATTTACGTACGGCTAGCACGCTTATCTTTAAAAAATCATAAAAATAAATTGGTAAATAAGCGTTATTGATCTTTACACTGTTTTTTACGGGTATAACGTGGTACTTACGCGTAGTCGATATCACGATCGACAATTGTTTCGGCTTCTGTTCCGACTACGCGTAATTACCACGTTATACCCGTAAAAAACAGTGGAAAGTAATTATGAACGTGAGTTTTAATATTGTTTTTGATCTTTTCATATCGTATTTTTAGGCTGACATATTAGTATTTATTTTAAAGATTGTAAGCACACGCAAAACACGCAATGCTAGCTTCACATTTATTCATACTATTTGCTTATATTTTTCCATGCAGTATGGATACATCTTTTTCCACTATCCTATCGTAGTAATATTATAATTAAAGCTTTAAAGTGTTAATGTTTAGACGTTTATAGATGTTTATAGATGTTTATTGCCCCAATCTCACGACCACCGCTCAAAGAATCTGGAATAAAGTTGGATACACAGAGTGATATATTATCTGGAAATTCCAGAATATTAAACCTGGAATAGCATATAGTTTAGTTTATACCCTGACAAATGATAATATTTTTGTGGGTGATATAACGGGAAATCCGTAGTCCACGCGCTGAAATCGTGGGTCGCCACGAAGTATGGAACAAGTTCAGATTCAGTTTTTAAGTTTTTTTTGTAATACCTACATTTTTATTTCGATATATTTTTTATCTTTATTTACCTATATTCATTTGCAATTTAAAATACATCCTACTTATATTATTAAGCCTATGTACAGCACTGGACGCCCTATGGCTGAGATAATGATGATGATGATGATGATGATGATGATGATGATGATGAATATTATAAATGTGAAAGTTTGTGTGTATGTTTGTTACTTTTTCATCCTCAAACGGCTAGGTACACCGATTTCGATGAAATTTGGTATGGCTTATGGTATACAGCTTATACCATAGATTAATATATATTTAGGCTTATTTTAATGATCACTATCATCAACCCGCGTGGCGCAGCTAGTTTTAATATAACATCATGATGTTATATTAAAACTAGTTATACTACTATTATTCGTCATGCGAATGCCGATATTGTGCCCAACGTAGCGTCGATAGTGATATCGGCTACGCGTAAGTACCACGTTATACCCGTAGAAACATTGTAAAGTATTTATGCGCTGCCAATCCATAGTCTCTATTTGAGAACCCTTCGACCCCAACGGCGATCAGTTCTACGAACTTGTGCCCTGCCCATCATCTTGTTAATCTGCTGGGCTATGTCGTTGACATTTGTTTTTCTACGGATCTCCTCATTTCTGATTCGATCGCGTAGAAAAAAAGCCCCGAGCAAAGCCCTCTTCGTAGTTCGCTGTGCGACTTGGAGTCTGATCACAAGGCTTTTAGTCAAAGACCACGTTTGTGTTCCGTAAGTCATCGCTGGTAGCACACACTAATCGAAGACCTTAGTTTTCAGACATTGCGGTAGTTTGGACGAGAAGTAGTCGCGGAGTTTACGAGCGATGTCCAGCCGAGTTGCATTCGAGGTTATTATTGTGATGTGGATTATTTTAATATTTAAAACCAATACAGAATCAATACGAATGAAATGGTATCAACTCAATTAAATTAAATTGAGTAATCGGAAATGACTCGCTAAACTTTCACTTATACGCCAAACTTGCTTAGCATCAAAACCACAACAATGCGGTGTGTTTCAATAAAGAACTCAATCGAAAACAAATTACTTACGGTACCGTATAAAATTGAATCGTTAGTAACATTGTTGGTCATAAAAAATAAACGAGTTCCAGCAATCGAATCAACTTTGTAGAGGGAAATTAATTACTTTGCGGACGTCGATGTGCAGTTTATTTGCGCGGGAAACGGGGTTTTTATGCGGAGTTTTTAATGAAACTGAATTTGTTTGAGATTTTTATTGAAGCTGCGGTGTTTACTCTCGCTATGGTTTTATAAGTCACTCTAACGCTTGCATTTTAAGTACGTACATAATATATAACAAACACATAATGTTAACGCCTGCGTTTAATATAATCGCAAAGATATACTCGCGCGCATCGATATCGCCTTTACTTCAGTTGTTTTTTGTTTGTCACTCACTTCGTTTAATAACCTCCACGCAAGAACATCCGCTACAATTCATTGTAAAACTTTTATTAAATATACACCGCTAAAGTTATTCTGAAGTTTTCTTCAAGGCCATTGGGGCCTAAACACATAATATAAAGTGACGCCTCTTTCCGTGAGATCGGATAGACGAATAATAATAATAATAATAAGTACCTTGACTTAGCTCACGAGGTAACCGCCATGTGGGATGTTGACTCGACGATCATTGTCCCGATAGTCGTTTCGACGAACGGCTTAATAGCGAAGAGCCTCGATCTAGTCGGTTGGATCAAGGGTCAGATGCAGAAGGCGGTACTCCTTGAAACGGTGCGTATTGTCCGGAGGTTCCTCACTCTGCGGCGTTTAGGTTTTTTATAATATCTTTATTAATTTTTGTTTTTGATATTTATACTGTAAAAAAACTAAACCTAAGAAAAAAAGAAAATAAAGAGGTAATAATAAGTTCTTTATTATCTAATGGATATTATGATTATGAATGAATGGATCAAGTTACTTACTAAATATCTACATAGCACACATTTATTGCTATGAAACTAAATGAGGAGATCCGTAGAAGAACGAAAACCACTGACATAGCCCATTAGCAAGTTGAAGTGGCAATGAGCAGGGCACATAGCTCGAAGAACAGATAGCCGTTGCGGTCAAAGATATTCAAATGAAAACCATACGGACTGTAATAGGACGGCCACCGACAAGGTGAACAGACGACCTGACAAAGATCGCAGGCAAGGGCTGGATGAAGACCTCTTCAAACTGGGCCTAAGCCTAAGCCTAAGCGCCCCGCCAGACTTAATCGCATACAACGTTAATTTATGTTTAGTAATGATATATAGTATACTTATGTATAATTCACGCTAGCTACCAAGTATGCAGTATATGAAGCGTCTTGAAGCGATGATAACTCAGCGGGAGGAGCGTCGCCTGTCAAACTGACGGACACTGGTTCGATCCCCAACAAGAGCTTGAGCTTCCGGTGAAGGTAACACCGTTATGAAATTCCCAGCATGGTGGTAGGGTACTTTCGAATACCCGCTTGGCTACTACCCTCAAGTATGAAAAACTGTCACCAAACACATAGTGTGTTCACGCAGCAGTCCTTGAGTGAGCATTCTATATCTAGCGTGATAGCATCTTCGACTACATCGTCACCGACCATCAAGTGAGATAGTAGTCAAACGCTAGATCTAAACAGTATAAAAAAAAATGACCATGCTATGCGTAAAATCAAAAGCGGAATATATGGATACGATGTAAGTTTTCGATATTTCGGTACTGTTGCACGATTACGCTCCGATCATCCATGGTCATCATAGCATTTGTAATAGTTAAGTACATAAATATATACTAAGAATCATTCTGTTAATTTAAGCAATAAGTATAGTACTAGTGACCATGCATGGTCACTACTGTCACTAGCAGTGCTATGGGTGTAAGCTCTATTACTGCTTTTGTTCCGTATGACAACCCAAAATCTATTAGGAACTATTAGGAATCCTTCAATCAGTCGTTCACTCATACCTTTATATAATATAATTAAAATAGGATATTAGATTCTCAAGCATGGAAAGTATAAATTAGGTGTATGCACTTAATTTGCTTTACTCCTGATTTATCTTGTCCTCGTTCCGATTTCTTCCTGACCAAGGGAGGACTCGACGACGATGGTGTGAGCCAAGACTCATAGTGGTACTTTGAGCTAGTTGCCTACTCACTTTCTTGCTGCGAACGCCTTTTGAACTTACTTTAAGCGGTGTGCTTTTTGCGTACCTTCAGTAGGTACTCACCCTGCCCGGTGAAGCTGGAAGTGTCGGTAGAGGCAGACAGCTTTAGTCCGTTTTAGAAAAAAAAGGGTTAGTCTAATTAGTAATATTTTCATTGGCAAAGTGTCTTTCTGCCTCCCCGAAACCCCGATTACGATAAGTGTGTCAAACGACACCAATATAAAAACAATATAAAGTAAGGATTAAATCCGTTTAGTGTCTTTTAAGTATTATATAAGTTACATTTTAAGTAATTCATTTCAATCACGACATTTTACAACATAGTACGTAGTAAACTTTTTTTTCATTACTCATAAATAATCTATTAAGCCTAAATATCAACGGAACATAATTAAAATGTAATACTAATCGAAAAGCATGACAATAACATGAGTCTATTCGGCTAATGCTTGCCCCATTGTACTAATGTTCTCACCACATACAAAACATTCACAACTGACGATTAGGCAAACGTCCCATCGCATCGGTATGAAAAAATACAATAGCAGAATGAAGCGGGTAGGGTTGCAATTATTTGTCCGAGTTGGCTCGTTTCACCCTTCAAGTTGAGTTGTTGCGGTGTTAATAGCTTTTTGAGATTAATTACCTTTATAAGTACGAATTTATTGAGTTTTTTTATTTCTACCAGATGTGATATGCGCAATACTCGTAATCAAAATGGTGGTAAAAATATATTTGTCTCAAAGAGTCAGGCGTCGCAATCCAACGAAAATGCTTCTACTCTGGATTGAAAGTTGGCAAAAAAATTTGCTTATTTATTTGTAAACACATTGCCTTTTTTAAACACGTTGACTGGTCGATTGGCGCAGTTGGTAGCACTCTGCCTTCTGAGCCGCTGGTCCCGGGTTCGATTCCCGGACAGGACAAACATTTGTGTGTATGAACATGTCTGTTTGACCTGTGTCTGGGTGTGTATCATATAAGTAGGTATATATATCATTCATCAGGTTACCATAGTACAGGCTCTGCCTAGTTTGGGACCTGAAGACCTTGTGTGAATGTTGTCCCATTTTACTATCAAACATCAATTTACACGTCAAAGTTCTGCTATCAATAACGAAAAAATTAACATGTCAACATATACAAATACGAAATGTCATGTAAATAATAATAAGTAGTAATTATATAAGAATATACAAAAATACACTGTCTATTTCAAATATGTTGTAACACAACTGCAACTATATTTATGTCAAATTTTATAAAATCTTTAAAAGTTAAATTCGTAAAAAATGCCACCTGGTATGGAGTCGGAACATGTTACGTGTGTATAGACAGGTAACAGCTAGTAAGCCGTTTAAATGTGAGTAAATTATAATTTGCTTAGTAGATATTTCAATTAGTTTGTGGCAGTTTAATAAAGCCCAAAGCGAAAAAAATCCTTCGTCTCTGACTATCAGGTAAAGCAGTGATACTCAAAACCTAGACCCTTAGTAAGGTGAAAAAAAAGTCTGTGGAATAAGATAATTTATCCGCAGATTCCTACGTACCTACATCTATGCGAAAATAAAAAATCTAGAGGAGGCAGGTTCTAATTTGAAGCTGATTATATTTTATTTAAAAAAAAGTATATATAATAATAATGTTTCATAACCATTTCATGTTAAACGAACAACATAGGTATGAACAAATTCAATAAAGCGCTGTGCACACAAACCAAAAGTTATTATATCACGCACTAAGCGTAGGGTAAGCTAACCAGTTGTGGGCCGCGCGCAACTGTTAGTCACAAATAGGGTGACACAAAATCTACCAATATCAAAATATACCTACCATTTTTTTAACAATTCAAGTACGTGGTGAGGTTATTTTTTTTATACTGTACCTATAGATCTAGCGTTTGACCACTATCTCACTTGATGGTCAGTGACGTGGCCGAAGATGTTATCACGCTAGACCTAGAATGATCACTGGCTCTCAAGGACTGCTGCCTGAACACACTATTTGTTTTTGTGACAGTTTTTCAAACTTGAGGGTGGTAGCTAGCCAGGCGGGTATTCGAAAGTATATACTACCACCATGCTGGGAATTTGATAACGGTGTTATCTTCACCGGAGGCTTTAGCTGTTGTTGGGGATCGAACCAGTGTCCATCAGTTTGACAGGCGACGCTCCCCCCGCTGAGCTATCATTGCTTCATAGAGATTCGAGATTTCAAGAATTGGGTATCACAACTTATTTGTTATTTCTAAAACTATTGGCTCCCCCGCAAATGGACTTTAAAAAAATCGGTATGTCAATTTCCATTCTGCGAATCGTCAAATGGATATTTATCAATATTTAATAGGTACCCTTAAGTTTCCGTAAATATGAGCGAAAATATGAAAAGTGTAACAAAATAATAGACAGTTGCGTCTTGTTTTACCAAAATGGAAAACTTTTGCTCCTATTTGTTTAGAATAAGTGTCTCGATAAATTTCATTTTATTTTTTATTTTTATTTAATCACACTTAACCCCCCGCACTAGGATTCCCTGTATCGCGGGAGGCTTGGACACACACATTCACAGCACACAAACATCCAAGACCCGGGACAAACACCTACACTCATCGCACAAATGTTTGCCCCTGCCGGGATTCGAACCCAGGGTCCCGGAGACACAATAGTCATGTCACTGACACTAACCACTGTGCCACGCGACCATTGAAGGTTACCTAAAGGTAACCTTCAATGGTCGCGTGGCACAGTGGTTAGTGTCAGTGACACTGTGTGAGTATAGATAGAGAAAATAGGAAGGGAATAAATTCCCTTCCTATTTTCTCTATCTATACTAGTTAAGCTTTAGGACTAGGTATGCCTAGGTATATATATATATATATTGTAAATACACGTTTAGTGCATGGACAAAATATAAAAATGAAAAATAAAACTCCAATTCTAAAAAGTTTCAATGTCATGGTTGCTCTAGTTTTGAGGGTGGCGCCCTCTATTTATAGAGCGAGTACTTAATAACGACTTATTTATTTGCACAAAGGCTCGGGCCAGTAATTGCGAGCGGATAATATGAGAACTATTAACTTGTGTGAGATGTTTGCTCTTGGGGGAGACCGGGGAGAATCGTAACGTCTTCAGAAATATTTTAAAATTTTAATTAGATAATATATTAACGCGGACGCTACTAATAGTTCTGGATTTAATCTTTTAATATTGATTTTAAACAATAAATAACAGTTATAAAATTTAGAAAATTATAACAATATACACTTAGGATGAAAATGATGATGTATATCTACATATAGGACGGAGTTCTGAGGAAGCAAATATAATAAAAACCTACAAGGTTAGTGAATTGTTCTTGAAACAGGTTAAAAAACGAGCGAATGAGTTGAATGGACTAATTATTAAAAAATTGTAAGTTGCAAAGAATGCTTTTAGACGTGTTTAGCACGTGAGTCCTAGTCGGTTTCTTACATTACAACATGATAAGATGTATGTTTTTACCCTTCGGAAGATGATCGTTGTAATTTCAGTCGTAGGACGCCCACTTATGACATAAAATTCCCCATACGAATTCCCTATCGATATAAATGTATAAAATACCTACCTACTTAAATTTCTTAGTTACAGAACACACTGGTTTTTTTATGTTTTACGATTTTGTGGTAAAATAAAGACGGTCCTTCGTCTTAATCATTTACAGCGTAATTTCAACATTTGCCTACAAATAATAATAATAACACAATATAGCGGCTTAGATTAAAGTAAAACGTAAAAAGTCAAGGAGTCAGTTTCTTATTTATTTCTATATTTACACTTCTAATATGCATTGAGAGCTACGGAACCGTTTAAATAAACACGGCACCACGCTCTTGGCAAGTCAATTTTATTTACACTTTATATTATTACTCATTAGATTATGGATCTCTTCCGTTTCAATTCACAAAGGTCACATTGATTTATCTTTAAATATATGTGTTAAGTCCTTTCACTTGTTTATCTGTTTATCGACTATCTAGTTCTATTTAAATCATAAAACTAACAATCTCTACACGAAAATAATATTGTTAGTATTTAAAAACATTATTATGGTTATTATTAAAGAAATGCTAGCTTTTATCTTTATTTTTTCTTTTATCTTTATTTTATCTTTTATCTTATTTAATAAGTATAATTTAACACAATTTTTAAAAAATGTTGTAAAAGTAATAATTCAGTAACACTCATGTGCAGCAAAAATAAAAACAAATGAAAAACTCCCATCTCTATCTCATAGCAAAACAACCGTGAAAAGACCGTAGTGTCGAGCTAAATGATATCAAGGATTGGAACTCAACCTCCCCCAAACAATTTTCATTCTTAACAGTATCTGTTCATAGCTTAAATTTCCTTCACTTATAATCAACACAAACCGTTTATACAAAATTCGGCTTTGAACCAATTGGGTAGAGTCGTTAATACGATGTTAACTTATTATTTAAGGGGAAGTTGTTTGTCGTCAGTTAATTTAGTTGTGGATTAACTCAGTTTGAGTGATTGATGTTTGGGCACAGAATACGTAATAGTACAAGCGATTTGGAGATGATTTGGATGCGTTTCACAGTGAGTAGATACATTTTGTTACCTACAAGTAATAATTGTGGGGTCGCAGAATCATTTTCCTGGATTATACCTAGTCTAGTGCGGCCGCTAAAAGTAAAAGTATGACTGTTCTATCTATATTTTACTCAGTTCAAAGTAACTTCATTCTTATTGCCCACGTTTTATTGTGTCAGTGCTTAGATGTCTAGGCTGGCTTTAGGGTTAGGGTTGCTATTTGGACCTCCTTGTGGGAATTAGAATTTTTAGTATTTTCTATCGTTAGCCAGACCTAATTATTACTAGGAATCAGCCAATATTTCAGTGTAAATGGGTCTTGTTGCGAACATGAATCAGGTCAATATGTATTAATGATCTGGAGCTAACGCTATCAATTCAATATGATTTTAGGGTTACATTAGTAACCACCATGGCTACTCTCAATTTTGGAATAGAAAACAATCACGATGCACAGTGTATTAAAGCAGCTGTTATTGAGAGCTACTTGACATCTTCTTGGGATTACATCACAGTCATAAGATAGTGGGCAAACGTTGAACCAGTTATGATACAAAAGTATCAATTATTCTTCTGGGCACAAGTTATTACTGTACAAAATTAACATTAAAATTACAGGCTATTTTTCATTATGTTTAAGCGATGATAGTTCAGCGGTGGGAGCGTCGGCTGTCAAACTGATAGACGCTAGTTAAATCCCCACCAAAGCGATGACGGCTTGAGTTTCCAGTGAAGGTAACACTGTTATCAAAATTGCACAATATGGTAATAGGTAGGTACTTATAGGGTACTTTCGAGTTCCCGCCTGGCTATCTTGGTAGATAGCCGAGAGGATGGTCCCTCAAGTGTGAAAAACTGTCACCAAGCACATAGTGTGTTCAGGCAGCCGTCCTTGAGAGCCAGTAAGCATTCTAGATCTAGCGTGATAACATCTTCGACCACATCGTCACTGACCTTCAAGTGAGATAGTGGTCAAATGCTAGATCTATAGAGCATAAAAAACATCACCTATGATCAGGTGACGTAATTGTCAAACACTTGCCTATTCTCAATAAAGTAAAACCGAAATCTTTTAAGATTTCATTCATATACATTAGTAAATGCTAGGTACATATTTAAAACTAGTTTGTAATTGTAACTTTCATGAACCCCAAAATTTGACACAAACAATAATAGACCTCATTATTAAAGGCCACTTCAAAACCAGACCTCCGTTCCAATGCTTCCATCACAAACAGTGTATCATTACTCAGTTCACGTCGTCCCTCCCCTTAAGTGTCCCTAAACGTTATTATTAATTTCACCTCAACCACTTACGAGCGAAAATCGACGTAACTCAATAAAGGATAAAGCACAAATTGGTGCGCCAATACTCTTTCCTCACAAGTCCTTTCGAAGTTACTTATTGGCTAACTTCTGGTCCATGGGCTGCATCTAAGATGGCGTTTGATTCCATCTCTTTCCTCCATGCAAGGTAGATTATCTTCCATCTTCGTTGTTTTCTTGTGTAATAGAAAGAAGGCGAAATACTTTTTGCTCTTGTTTGTATAGGGGATCCGAGTGAGAGAGTGAATTAAAGTCAATTGCGTTTGTTGTGCAAATAGGTAGGGCGATCGATGAAAGTGCTTTAAATTGAATTTTTTCACCCTTGATCTTTTATTTTGTTTTCTTTTCGCGTCGTTATTAGAATTGTTGAACGTATAACAAGAAGTTTCTTAAAAGGGACACTCACGTCTATAAGCTGGTAATTTTAAACCAGAAATGGTAGTATTTTTAAACAGCTCAGATCTAACGCGTTCGTGCCCGCAAACGCAATAAACAAATTAATAGAAAAAAATTACCTACATTTTGGTACTTACAATAATACGTATGCGCGTAGGAGCTCTTATACTGGAGGTACTGGCTTAAAGTTACAAAAAATCGGTCAAAAACGATCTAGAATTTGATAGCTGATGACTAGGTACCTAGTGACATTTTTAACTGAGAAATTCCGTATCTAACTAGATAATAAGGTAGGTACTTGATAGAACATCTAAGGAAAACAGTCTTTAAGGCACTTCAGAGTACCCTATAATAATAATAATAATAATAATAATAAAGCCCTTTATTCAGACCAACTTAGTATCTATTTAAATGTATTAGGAACTAAAAACTATAGGTATATATGTTCATTTTTTGTAGGTCTGTTTGCCAATCGGCAAAGGCCTCCTCCAACTTTTTCCATTCCTGTCTATCTTGGGCCACTCTATTCCACGTTACTCCTGCTACTTGCCTAATGTCGTCATCCCCCCTTTTCTGTGGTCTGCCCCTTTTCTTTTTCCCTTCTCTAGGGTCAGAGTACCCTACTTGTGCGGAAAATAAAGTGCAAATTTCCCATGTTTTCCATACAGTGCAAAGTTTTCTTTTGTTTTATCGAACCGCCTATCTATTGTTTTTTGATGTCCTAGCTACAACTCTTTTTTTGGAATGTCAAGTGGTTATTGGATTTGAAAGGTTGTCTGATGAAAACACTGACGTCTGTCTCCGTCGCGTAGAGGTTGCGATGAGACGATTCGATGGCAACTTGGTTGACAAATTGTCGTGTCGTGAGGCTAACCTTATTGCTGGTGCGATCAAGAGTTTCGTGAAATCCTTTATCTTAAGCGTACTTCTTCCTCATGGCTACGCTTTGAGTTCTCCAAAGATTAAAAATTCTTTATGAAACTGGAAGCTTTTATTAAATAAATTTCACGATGCGTGTGTCAATTAACACACTAAGATATTATTTTATTTGGATTTGTAAAGGTATAAATATTAATTATGTCATAGATTAAGGGTGGAGTTCACCAAAATTTAAAACGTCTGATTATCAATTTAACTGTTGGTTGAACAATTTTTAAAACACAGTTTAACATACAGTTTAAAAACCGCTCTGCTCTCTCCCATACATTCCTAGCTGATTTTAAACACATAAGCTCGCGCGCTCATTGCCTAAGCTCTCTGGAAAAGTATTTCTAACTATTCTCTAAATATTCTAACATTGTGACACATATACCTAAGCTTCTTGTCTACACATCGACGATTGTCTGACGTGACTGATCAATTCTCAATTGAACTCTACGGTAATTCAGCGGATGCAACGAAACCAATTCGTGATTTCCATGTTCGATTTCCTGATCTGATAAACTCGAGCAGCGTTGGTTCGGATACAAGAAATGTGAGACAAATATAGGGCGATTATGGCGGGAATTTAATTCATTAAGATACACATTTTGCTTATGTTGCAATATGTAGGTGTAAATCTTGGAAATGTCATCAAAAGTATCCAATACAAAGATACCTGACACTTTATTACATAATATAAAAATGATACTTACAGACTTCCACTAGTTAAGGGCCTAACAGGTGCCAACGTCATTACAGAGATTCGCGGGGGTTTACAGGCAGACGGGGACGGGATAAAATCTCATGCGTGTTGATTGAAATTGATGCTAAAAATAATTTCTAATTACATTTTTTGACTGTTTGGTTTCCTTTCTTCTGGTTTTACATATATTTTTTTATATATCGTTATATATATAAGACATAGTACAAGCGCATCTGTCGATATCGCGAGAATGTTTTATACTGGAAAAATAATTTCATTGTTCTAATACATTTTTTCACTTATAAATTAACAAATGAAACCAAATTTTGTTTGATCAGAATTCATCATTATCATCTCAGCCAAAGGACGTCTAGAGCTGGACATTTGTCCAGCATTATGCCTCCCCCATTGATTTCCACAAGGGCCAGTTGGAAGCGGCCCGCATCCAGCCCTTACCCACAATGTTAAGTTGTATGTCCACGTTAACCAGAAATAAACTACATGAAATGTTCTCATAAGACGGTATTTTGTAAAGTTTATTGGTCATGTAGGATTTTCAATTAAATAATCTGAAAAAACTCGGAATTGTCTCAGAAATGTCAGCAAATGGTAGCCTTAAGTTTGAGTTCTTACAGTAGTTTTCAACCATAACTGCTTCAACTACTTTTAGGTATTTAATCTCAGAACATTTAGTATTTTTTTAAATTAATGATTAATACCAATTTTGATGAAATTTGTATCAAAACAATTCAAAAGTAGATCACATCCTCTTAATTAAAAACAAATTTAATCGGTTTACAAATGACCGAGTTACGTCCTACTTATAAAAAATGTAAACATCCGAATTGATAATATCCTCCTTTTGTGGATGTCGGTTATAAATACTTGACACTGACTAGGTACTCATGCATTGCATTAACAATATAAAATGGTGAAAATATGTAATAAGTATAACAATTGAGACGGCAATTTTATGTGATCTAATTCCCATACTCATTATTATGAGCACCTTTACAACCCTTGCCTTGATAACTCAGCGTGTAGTAGGTATCTATGATACATTTAATGTAAAGGGTTTCCACGAAAACAATTACTTCGCTAGTCAAGCGGCTTAACAAAAATATATCTAGGTAATCCGGGCTCAGTACTTTTGGCACAAAGAATCCACAGTAAAGCCACATACAGTATACCCACAACGGTTCACCCGCACACACCACAGTGCAAACACTCAAGCATACTATTTCATTTCTGTGTGATCCAACCCGCTCTCAAATATAATTTCGGTGACGTATCAGTTCAACAATGCGAGTGACACGCGCCTTAAATAGTAAAACCTTTTTGAAATATTAGTATAGAGCTGTGTGCACCAATTCTGTTAATTAAATTTGTTAATTCATAGTTTGTATACCAAATTAACGAATGGCAGACTCAGTGACTGATCTCTCAGCACAAAAGCTACAAACACTGATCAAATTGGGGTGAAATCTGGAAAGCAGGTAACAATTAAGAAACAATTCAAATTAATTTAAAATATGTTTTACCGAAATGTAGGTATTTATAATAACCTGTTAAAGTTAATATACTACAATGAACACTAAAATTCCTCAAAATGAAATAACTCGTATTGTATTAACGCTAAAATTCTAATTCGTATATTTTTGTACTACGCTATCTCTAATATTAGACGAGTTTTATTCAATTGCTGGCCAATTGCGGGTAGTTTTAGTCGACACCAAATAATTGGTACTAATTGGTTACTTGGGCAGGTATCAGCTAGTAATTGAGTAAAGGTGTATAAAATAGTACTTACTTAAAATTCGTTAAAGTATAAGGCTTAATTTTTTTTATACTTTATTCGGCCTTCTACCTCAATATCCAATCACTGTGCTCAGTATTGCTTTATAGACTCCAATTTTAACCGACTTCAAAAAAGAAGAAGTTTCTTAATTCGACCCGCATGTTATTTTTTAAATGTTTGTTACCGCCGAACTTTAGACTGGGTGAACCGAATTTAACTGTTCTTTTGTTATTTGAAAGCTGGTGCTACCCGTGTGGTCCCATATAAATTTAATTAAAATCGGCCAATAACTGAAAAGTGCTACGCATACGTCGATGATATTATAGTTGCGGGTGGAGAAATCGGTGACAATTGATCCCGTGAGTAGCAAAGGTCATTGAAAAAGGTGGATTTAAAAAAAAAAAACACTCAATGTATCAAATGACTTGTCGAAGTCGGTACCGTGCTCACAATATTTTGATATTAGTTACTTTTGAACTATCATGTTACCGACTTCATGCTCCAAGTATATATCATGTTACAAGTTATTTCATATTTTTCAGTGTTGAAGTCACTTCCATTTTTTGTTATTTTTTATTTTAATTTATCAAAGTCGTTTTAACAACTCTCTATAATCCTACCTGCAGTCCCAAGCGACGCGTGCCTCTTGGGACCAATTAACCAACAGTTCTGGACACGAAATGTGAACTACCTTTAATTTCACCCCAATAATGCGTTAATTTCCCCCCCTTCGTCCCTACCACTCACCCCTGAAATGGGCGATAAGAAAATCGTAGGAAAAATTTAATTTGTTCAACTGTTAAGTATAATTGCATGATAAGTTAGAAGCTTGTTAACCTGATCATAATATAAACAAAATTTACATATTTAATGTGTAAACAAGTTATTTAGCATACAGAATTAAAACTTACGTTCTATTTAAGAAGGTTGCTTCCTCGGTTGCTATCGCCCTGCTGCTTTACCGACTAAGCTATAATAGTACAAGATTACTTAGTAAGACTTAGTAAGAGACCATCCAATGCAAGTTTACTGATGTCAGAATTGAGGATATGAAAATATGATGAATCAAAAAATTTTATAGCGAAATTGGAACCGACTTCAACACTCAAAAGTGTGAAATAACTTCTTGAAGGCCATATTATGATAGTTCAAAAGTGACTATAATAAAAATATTGTGCGCATGGTACCTACCGATTTCGACAAGTTATTTCACACTATTGAGTGTTGAAGTGGGTTCCATTTTTTGGTAAAAAAAATTTTTCCATCCTTTGCTACTCACAGGATCAATTGTCATTATGTATGTTCACGATCGATTTCTACAACCTCAATAAGTAAGTCATCCTGGTAGCAAAACACTTTTCAGTTATTGGAGTGTAACTCAAACACCTTCCGACCAATTTTGATGAAATTTAAGGGACCACTTCAGAAGTATACTTACTCTATCAAACAAAAAAAAATCAAAATCGGTTCATAAGCGACGAAGATATTCGCGAACACACAAAAAAATATATAAGATTGAATTCCGTAACTTCCTCCTTTTTTTGAAGTCGGTTAAAACAGGGAAAACATTTTTTTTTTTTTTTTTTCTCAGTTCTGTGCGTCCACTGTTGGACGTATGCCTCCCCCATATAGGGGGGATTTGCCAATACTCGCCACGCTTGGCAGGCGGGTTGGCGAGCGCAGTATGATTTCCGATCCTCAGAAGGCGCTGCTGCCCACCTCCTGGTACTTTATCCCTTAAACATACTGTTTACATATATATTATTACAGCAGAATGAAGAATGATAGAATGCTTTTTGTCTTGAAAGATATATTATTAAATATACTTAAACTAAAAACAGTTGCTTGGTATAATCCTATTTAGCTTTAGACCAACATACAGACTAAATAAATTGTAAGTTAGGTAAAACCGTGTAAAAAAATAATATAAATAATCATGATCAAATTTATCATAATAATTCAATTAGGAAACAAAATGAAACGCAATCGCAATTGAAGACAAAACACACATGTCACAGCAAGTCAATTTGCCACTCCATTAAGCAAAAAGACCTCATAGAAGCGCAAAATAATTAAATTACATACAATCCAATGTAACAAACAGCGGGACGATCCAATCAAATTTAAAAACAACCAATCACGACGAGCCGATCGAATTTGGAACGAGCAAATCTGACAGATGTCATATTTGGGCGCTATTGTTAGTGTTTTGACGTTCGCTTTTTGAAACGTGGCAGTTGGTGCGGGCGGGTCGTGTTTTGTTTCTTTTTATTCAATCTTCGGTGAAAACTTGACGCTTATTGGAGAAAATGTTTTCTGTTTTTATCTAAACTGCTTTATATGTTGTGTTTTTTTTTATTGAGAAAACTACACGCTACAGACACAACGGTCTGTACCTTTTTTAAATTATATATTTGATTTTTTACTATTATGCGCAACAGGTGTGAAATTAATCTAGATGAACTAAATAACAGCTAAGTGAAGTTACAAACTAAGTGAGTTTACACTATATGATATCATAACAATATTTTCATTTGTAATTGATGGTTTTTTGACGGTCGCCGTGGCGCAGTGGTCAGTGTCAGTGACTTGACTTCTGTTCAAGGGACCCCTTGAACAGAACCGGGACCCTGGGTTCGAATCCCGGCAGGGGCGAACATTTGTGCGATGAGTATAGGTGTTTTTCCCGGGTCTTGGTTGTTTGTGTGTTGTGATTGTGTGTGTCCATGCCTCCCGCGACGCAGGGAATCCTAGTGCGGGGTCTGAATGTGATGAAAAAAAATAATTCTACCTACACTATTACATTGTGTTGTGACTATATTATATTTACTTATTATACCTAATACTACGTTAGGTACTACTTGACACATTTAGATATTATTATATAATTGTTAGCGTATGTCTAAACTTAATTATGATTACATCTTGACATTATATTCCCATATTTGTTTCCCAGTTTATATGTTGTGTTCATCTTGTTACGGTTTAAATATTAATAAGTCATGTTCACACAATTGTTTGGAACACAATTGCTAACATTTGGCATTTCAAGAAATTCTTCTCAATCACTCGTTTGTAGCGGACTTTTTTTATTTTATTTCATTTATTATCAATATAAAAAATTACAATAGTGATATAATGTTATAAATGTCTAAAAACCTAAATTAGGTTTGCCCAGACACTAAGTTCTCGACGCGTATCTAAAGTAAACAATTTAAATTATAAATAGGTATGTGTGTATTTAGTAAAAACAGGTAACAAGCAATACAACGATATGCAAGTATAAATAAATGTGACAGTTGCGCTTTGTTTCACCCAACACCGCTTCCACGTACACGCACACAACGATACTCAGGCCTTCGTGCAGGCACAGGGCTTATAAAGGATGCTCCAATTTTATTTTGATAAGTAGTGTCTTTTCAAGACTGTTTTTAATATTATTTAAGTTTAATTTCTCTTTAATGTCAATATCTTCTGATGGAAAAGAACGTAATTTGGAATACTTTTACTTAAATGTGCCTGTCTTAGAATAATGTAATAATTCACGTGTCCGTGCCCTTGGTATACAATAATGTAGTAGTACTGGGAATACACTTCTTAAAGTCACCACAGTAACAATTGACAATATTCTCAACTAATGATTGTCTTGATGCAATCCATCTAATCCTACTAATATTATAAATGCGAAAGTGTGTGTATGTGTGTATGTTTGTTACTTCCTCACACTCATCGATCAAACGGATACACCGATGTCGATGAAATTTGGTATGGACATAGTTTAAGCCCTCGATTAACACATAGGCTATTTTTATCCCGGTAAAAGTATAGTTCCCGTGGGATAATTGAGGTAACGGGAAAACCATGATCCACGCGGGTGACACCGCGGGGTGCTACTAGTATCTACCATAACCTACCATATTTCATCCAAATCTGTCCAGCTATTTGAGCATGGTTGAGTAAGGAACATCCATACACACTTTCGGGTTTAAAATATTAGTGAGGTAACCTCTTTTTATGGATGTCGGTTTAAAAGTACATTTTATTTTCTTATAAACAAACCTTGATTCAATTTGACACAGTTTTGACGAAAGTGTAAGGTATCGTGGAACAAACAATTTGAGTTGGTAAAGGGGCGGCTGACGCGATCGTTTATATAATTTTTATTGCTCGTTGGGCGAACCCAAGCGTAGTGATGTAGTCACTAGAAATGAGAAAACAATTATTTCGATACTAAACGAATTAATTTTAGGATAACTTATTATTAATTATTGGCTCTATTCAACTTTATCACGATAGCAAAAAAAGGTTTGAAAATCTAATTATTAAATGTATCGATTAAATCCTGGCTGAGACCGGCAACCGGTAACTTATGCGAAGCTCTAAGTTAAACTGCTAAGATTTGTTTAGTCTCCGGGCTACCACACATAAAATTAATATTAGAAAACTATTATATGAAAGTGTTTTCTCACTCTCTTCGGCGCTTCTACACGAGTGCACAACGCAGAATTCATCCAGTAAATCCTTATCGTCTCCATTATAGGCAACAAACTTTTTCTGTGCACGTATATTTTTATATTTATAGCGATTTAGTTATTGTATTTTGGACGACAGTGAATGAGTAGTGGCTTATAACATTTCCTTGAAATCTTTAATCCTAAAACTGGGTACTATGACGAGTATAAAAAAGCGCAAGAATTAAGTCATTTGCTGCAATGACTTTAATTACATCATATTGTTATAATAATCGTCAATTTGCAATTAATATATCGACGTACCTACACGTTAACGTGATGCAAATGTTTTCTTTCATTGTGGTATAAAAAGTTTAATAGCATTTAAAAGATAATTTATAGATTCACCTCGTGGAAATCCATATTAAAATTATATTAATCATAGAATATCTGGTGTTAATTACCCGTGAGACCGTGATATATTTTCTGGATAGGTACATTTTAATACGCAATATCAACATGAAATATCTGAAAATTTTTGTGTATATAAACATGTGTACATAAATACCATTTTATATTTGTAAAGATTTGTCGATAACACGTACCCGATGTATGCCCATCCCTACGCGTTCAAAGTAAAGTTAGTTCGCGTGCATAGGAAACACTTATTAATGATCGTGAATTAGTCATTTTATGCGTTCAACTAAAAGTTCTCGTTTCAACTAATTAGTGTAACAATGCCTTTACTAGTTTTATTGCCCTGTGGGCTTTATACAATTGGGTAGTTTACAAGTTTAAGTTATAACTGTTGCAAAAACTATTTATATTTAATTATGTGACTAAAAGACGTGAGGTTCTAGTTTCGGCGTTTAAAAATGGAATCATATCCTGGGATCATAATGGGATAAATCGAGCAATTTGGTTAAGGAACATAGTATTCTATCATACATTAGAGAGCTCTAGTTACAGTGGCATTTTCAACATACAAATCCGAGCTTCGGACTATATTCCAGACATCTGACTGAGGACTAGAATACAGCTCTTGTGTATCTCATAGCAATCAGCCATCAGGATCGAAAGGTTCTCTAGTGGAGACAACCGATAGGCAATCGCAATATAAGAAGTCTACCAACATGGTGAATAGACCTGCTGGCTTACTCTTGAACTCAGTTTCAATGTCAATCCAATTCTAATCGCAATCTCATTCAACGACAACGGCAACGAACGTTCAAGAGGATCAATCTGCGTGGAGTCGATCGAAATTACAATTTAAGATCGGAATTGAGTGTCGAGACTAAGCTCACTGACCATGATTACTGGAACAAACTGCTTTCAACCGGTCTTTGTATACATGAATAGAGGAGGCACATGTCCAGCAGTAATGACGATGACAACGATATGTCTTGTAATGCTTTGCATTACTTTTAATTCATGGATTTTTTTTCTTTATACTGGTTGCCACCAAATCTCTAAAGAAACAAAATACTACGACGAATATAATATTGTCTAAAGCAAGAGTCGAGACTATATATTCGTCTGCCATCATTTTTTTCTGGTATATTATTTACAATATTCTGACAGTGTTCGTTATCGGTATGGGTTATGGAGTCCCACGATACATTCGTTAAAGTAAACGTGTCGTGTGGCGCACGTCGGTGGCACCGCCCGACACCATACTTCATACATATAGTAGCTAGGGTTGTCACTTACTCGCTCTGTATCAAAACAAATACACATTGACAAGCGTCTATCATAATTATTATCATGTTTTCACGTTTGTCAAAAACTACTCATGATTTCCCTCATTCTTACATACTCATTTCCCATGGATTTATATACTTCTATAGGTTTTTTACATTTGTCAAAAGAAACGTGAAAAAAGCACAAACCTATATAAGTATATAAATCAACGGGAAAAGTAAATTAAAATATTTATTTGACACTAACACACATAAAAAAACCTATAGTAGGTATTGCAGATGCACAGTAAATGAGAATTAGAGTTAGACAATATTGTATAAAAATATTCTGAATACAGAATATTATATCAATAAATATATTTACCTTTTCTTCTTAAACAAATTGATATACAGATAAACAAAATAACAATAGGGAGAGTCGATCAAGCCGCTTACATAGTGGACAAAGCTCCCAAAGCTATGGGAGTGTTGCTACGTTAAAATCAATGTTTAATTATTCAGCAAGGTAAATCTATTATTAAATTAGTTTTCTTTAATTAGTCGCCTATCTCGTTTATTATATATATATATACTTACTCGTTTCCCCATACCCTATATGTACGCACGACGCACGGTTGCCGAGGCTCATTCTTCAGTCACATGACTATTGGTCCCCGTGGCCCTGGGTTCAAATCCCGGCAGGGGCGAACATTTATGTAATGAGCATAAATGTTTCCACGGGTCTTCGATGTTTGTTGTAATGCCATTAAGTATGTCCATGCCTCCCGATACACAGGGAAGCCTAGTGCGGGGGTATGAGTGTGATAAATATATATTATAATATTCATCAATATTAAAAAACCTTGTTTATCAGATAATTTTGTAAGTGGATAAGCTTAGATTAAAAGGAAAAAATGCTTAGTTATTGAGATGAGATTTGAGGCTTTGTCAGGATCAGATGGATGGAAGAAATAGTTGGGTACTCACAGTCTATCACCAGGAATCACCACACACCACACATTTCACTTTGTCCTTGTTTTTGAGTTTATATAATTATTTTATTCCGTAATAACTGCCCGCGGGACTGATACGTTTTGTTGAAGGTGACGGACACAGTTCACGATTCGACAGCTAGATGCGCACTGACTGTTCTTTTGTGGGTTGGTAGGGGTAGTGGCGCGAAGATTTGAATTAGGAAATGACGTTGGAAATGGGAAGGAGAAGGAAGAATTAAAGGCTGTTCAGTAAGATTGTTATATATTTTGAAAGCACCTCTTGATTTAACGTTTAAATTGTTCATTCTGTTAGTAACTTCAAATCGGTATGGTACAATTTTATCGCCATCTTACAACAACTTTTATGACAGATAGCATGATGAGCTTGTGATGCGCATATCATATGTTTTAAATTATAATGTGAAGAAAATATGATGGCTAAGTGAAGTTGACAACCCTATTTTTTAAGTTAAGCAGTAAACTACCATCACAGTCAATGTCTGTACTACTATTGCCACAGTAGTGCCACAGTTGAGAAACTTTTCGTGTTTACTGTTAATCGTTTTATTGGATTGTCTTTGATTCGAGTTAGTGACGTGTTAAACGGATTTGAGTATCTCTTTGTTTGAAATAGTTTAATATTGAGAAAGGACTATGTAACAGATAAATTAAAAATATGGGACCTATCACCTTAAAATTTTGAACTGGTATTTTATTTTATTATTTGACTGGCCGGTTGGCGCAGTTGGTAGTACTCTGCCTTCTGAGCCGCTGTTCCCGGGTTCGATTCCCGGACAAGTCAAACATTTGTGTGCATGAACATGTCTGTTTGACCTGTGTCTGGGTGTAAATAGCTATAATTCACTAAAATTCTTCAAATTGAAGTAGCTCGTATTCTATTTACGCTAAAATTAAAATTCGCATAACTCCATACAGCGCTCTCACTAATATTAGACGAATTTTATTCCATTGCTGGCCAATTGCGGGTAGTTTTAGTAGGCAAGGCAAATTTAATAAATACTTTTAATTTTAGTGTTGTTATTGATAAGTCTCATACTAATTTAGACTTTATCGTAACCTTTTAAGAACTGGATTAGCTTTAAAACATTTTAGTTTAGTTCAGTTGAATAAGCGAATCACTACCTTAGTCTCCTTTTCACGTCGGTTTTAGTTCGCGGCAACCTAAGCCCAATGTCTTGTCTGAAACCGAAGACGTCACGCAAACGCCACGAATTTCTGTCTTTCCCCTCTGATATCATTTCACACTACAATTCGACACCACATATCATTTCAAATCATGGAAAGTAAACTCTATTCATAAAATAATACATGTTATTTTCTATTACAACTATTGGCAAAGTTTTTGATTGAGTTCGTGTTTCATCGTGAATATTTCAAAGTTATGTTTGGCCTTCGCGAACGTTTAGCGAGAGATTTATTGGGTTAGCTCAGGCTTTCTGTGAGTTTTGTTATTGTGATTTAGTAAAGTTTGATACAATAATAGGTGCCTCATTAGTTAACCTTCAGACCTACGCTTCTGATAAATGATAATTCATTATTGTTTGTATTTGTATTTGTATTTGTATTGTCATGAATGATAAGAAAAAGGCCATGTCATGGGTTGAGCTAATAGGAAAAAGGCTATAAAAAGGCTCATGAAAGTAACAGGAGTGTTCCTAATTGAAGGTGTAGTTTACATCTATTCCATAGAAAAGTCGGTCAAGTTAGAGTTGGGCTCGCGCACCAAGGGTCCCGTACCCATACGAGTAGGTATGTATCATAGTGTAAGCAGTTACATTAAATAACGCTATTTTCGACGAAATAATTAGTGTTCCCGATGGAAGCATGTCGCAAGCATGACGCTACCCATTCAGAGTGGTAATACTGCCAGTTTCTTGAGTACCTTTGCACCAGTGTTCCTGTGTGACAGAAAGGCAGACGGACAACGAAATTATCTTAAGAGTTTCGTTTTTTTCCTTTTGTAGATACAGATCTGTAAGCAAAAATAATGAACTCGCTTTTTAAAACATTGAGAATCACGCTATGGTCCTTACACTTGACTGGCCGGTTGGCGCAGTTGGTAGCACTCTGCCTTCTGAGCCGCTGGTCCCGGGTTCGATTCCCGGACAGGACAAACATTTGTGTGTATGAACATGTCTGTTTGACCTGTGTCTGGGTGTGTATCATATAAGTATATATATCATTCATCAGGTTACCATAGCACAGGCTCTGCCTAGTTTGGGACCTGAAGACCTTGTGTGAATGTTGTCCCATATTATTACTTATTTTGTCTACATTTATAAAACTTAAATATACCACTTATTAGAACAGGTAATGAATGTGGATTCTGATTGAACAAAATTTGATTTCATTTGCTCATCTATCATACCTAGTGAAAAAATATTTGCAAGGGCCATATTTTCTTTTATTAAAAATTCTCGCGGTAATAATAAATGCGCTTCAACTGTGTCTTACAACAGAAGAAAGGAAATCAAAAAGTCTTAATATGTGATTAGCAATTTTTATTTGAGGACATAGTCAGCTATGAAGTACATTTTTGTAATATTTGGAATCGTCACGCATCAGGATTTGTCTCTCCCCTTCTCCCTGTAAACACCCGCGAGCCTCTGTTATCGCATCGGCCCGTCACAACCCCTCAACAGTATCAAAAGATAAAACAGTTATATCTCTTCTATTCCAGGTATGGTTCCAGAACCGCAGAGCAAAGTGGCGTCGTCAGGAGAAGATGGAGGCAGCTCGACTTGGTCTGTCGGAGTACGGGTGCGGGGGAGGAGGGATTCCACGGCTCAGCGGGCTAGGTCTGCCTGTGGACCCTTGGTTAGCACCACCGCTGTTGACAGCTCTGCCTGGTAAGCAGTACTACACCTTAGTAAAGTTTCTCACATGTCATTTTAAATTATAAATATGTACCTTTACAGTACAATACAACACGTGATTACAAAAATAAATAATTATAATTATTTAAAAAAAATATTGCACAAAATTAAAACATTTTGATAATCTACATCTACCCTTATATGCTACTAATATTATAAAGGCGAAAGTTTGTGTGTATGTGTGTATGTTTGTTACTTCTTCACGTTCAGATGGCTAAACGGATTTGGATGAAATTTAGATATTTAATAGGCAAGAATATGGTTTAATTTATTAGAATAATGCTGCGTCCAACCAGTACTTTAGAAATTAATGGGGAAGGCCTATGTCCAGCAGTGGGCGTCCTATGGCTGAGAAGATGATGACGATGATATAATAATGGTGGTGGTGGAAAGACGACCTGACTAAGATCGTAGCGTAGGTAAGGGCTGAATGCGGGTTGCTTCCATCCGGTCCTTGTGGAAATCAATGAGGGAGGCTATGTCCAGCTGTGGACTTGCTATTGATGAGATGATGATGATAATGTATGGTATGGTGGTATATTAATCTATGGTTATAATTTTTTATTCAGAAAAGATGCAAACTTTCATACCATACTTTTATTTATACATCTTTGTATCATTTTCAATAAATAATAAATTAGATGCAATTATAACACTTTTTTTCTTCTACAGGATTCCTCAGCCATCCTCCATCAGGATATCCGTCATATCTAACACCCCCCGCGCCCGCACCACCAGCCCCTACGCCTCCGGACCCTCGATCTACCTCCATCGCAGCGCTGAGAATGAAGGCGAAGGAACACGTCGAAAGCCTCAGTAAGGGCCTGCAGATGGTGTGAAAGAGTTAGCTAATATATATGAAGGCTTAAAAGTCTACCTCTGGTAGATTTATAACCAGAAGTACCTACAAAAAGTTTTGTGTTTTATCTTTTGTATACTTCAGAAGGATAAAAAATAACAAATACTCACTGCCTTGTCAATAAATTAAAAACACTAAATTGCACACCACAAAATTATAAAATAAAAAATATTAAAATGCTGGTTGAACAATTGGCCGCCTTATCGCTTAAAGTATTTTTTTATTTTTTAGCAGCTTTACAGTAATTAGTAAAAAAGTAAAGAACTAAATTTATAATTGTAATCCTTCAATTGTTATTTCGAAATCCATTTTGGGTCATACAACACTCAAAAATAAAAAATAGAACAGCAGAATTGAAAAAAATAGAATAGAAAATTAAAAAAAATAACTGTTATTTTTAAATATTTTTCAATAGCACTGAATATTCCCTGAAGATATATTCTTGTTCTACTACAGTTACAATATGTTATCATTAAATAAGTACCCAATTTTATTATTAATTAAAGTTTTTTATCCTTCCTCAAAATAAGTCAGAATAAATTAAGTAGATATAAATTATGTAACATCAATTGTATACGTAGTTAATACATAATACGACAATGGCCTAGAGCCATGAAATGTGTAAATTAAGAAAAAAAAGTCTTAATAACTAAGCATAAAGTATTTATTCAAGTCGAGATGTACTTAAAATAGTGTATCAAAGCAATAAGCAACTGTAAATAATATGTACGTATTAGATTTTACAATAATGCGATTTAGGCGACAATTTTGGAAGATTTCCATTTAGCATTTGTTTTGATTTTCAACTGTTTTTAACCGACTTTTAAAAAAGGAGGTTTCTTAGTTCGACCGTACATATATATCTTGTGTGTTCGCGGATAAATTCTTCGTTCATGAACCGATTTTGATGATTCTTTTTTTGTTTAATGGAGTACACTTCCGAGGAAGGAACCGATTTTGATGAAATGTAAATGGGACCACCATTTAAATTTCTTCAAAATCGGTCAAGCGCTTTTTGAGTTGCACTCCAATAACTGAAAAGTGCTACGCATACGTCGATGATATTATAGTTGCGGGTGGAGAAATCTGTGAACATACACAATGACAATTGTCACTGAAAGGGTGAAAAAAATTATCAAAAATTGAACCAACTTCAACAGTGAAAAGTGTGAAATAACTTGTCGATGTCGGTACCATGAGCTTGTGCTCATATATCCTAACCAGTTTCGTGAATTTCTTGAGTCACTTTATCATAGGTTTTAAAATATATCAGTTCTCACTTATTAATTTATTTGAATTACGTTTTAACTTACGTATATAAGCCGAAAACGTATATCCCAACCACTTTCGTAAATTTCTTGAGTCACTTTATCATAGGTTTTAAAATATATCAGTTCTCACTTAATAATTTATTTGAATTACGTTTTAACTTACGTATATAAGCCGAAAACGTATATCCCAACCACTTTCGTAAATTTCTTGAGTCACTTTATCATAGGTTTTAAAATATATCAGTTTTCACTTACTAATTTATTTGAATTACGTTTTAACTTACGTATATAAGCCGAAAACGTATATCCCAACCACTTTCGTAAATTTCTTAAGTCACTTTATCATACGTTTTAAAATATATCAGTTTTCACTCACTAATTTATTTGAATTACGTTTTAACTTACGTATATAAGCCGAAAACGTATATCCCAACCACTTTCGTAAATGTCTTGATTCACTTTATCATAGGTTTTAAAATATATCAGTTTTCACTCACTAATTTATTTGAATTACGTTTTAACTTACGTATATAAGCCGAAAACGTATATCCCAACCACTTTCGTAAATGTCTTGATTCACTTTATCATAGGTTTTAAAATATATCAGTTTTCACTCACTAATTTATTTGAATTACGTTTTAACTTACGTATATAAGC
This sequence comes from Apeira syringaria, assembly GCA_934044485.1. NCBI lineage: Eukaryota > Metazoa > Arthropoda > Insecta > Lepidoptera > Geometridae > Apeira > Apeira syringaria. Next base: position 9,379,276 of record OW203670.1, on the reverse strand, counting down.
CGAAAACGTATATCCCAACCACTTTCGTAAATGTCTTGATTCACTTTATCATAGGTTTTAAAATATATCAGTTCTCACTTAATAATTTATTTTAATTATGTTTTAACCTATGTATATACACTTTTAATATAGCTTTTGATTGGCGTTGATATCTCTGTAAACAGGTGTGTACTTAGTTAAAATCAATGACAGGAAAAAAGGTATATTTTGTTAATTAGTAGTTAATAGTTAAATGGTAGGTACTTCTCGATAAGGAGGCTACTGCGGAATTTTCTTGTTCGATTTCGTACAACTTTTGGATAAAGTCTGTTTCTAAAGATAGCTTACGTTAAAAATAATATAAGATTTCTTTTTAATTTTATGTATTGCAGCATTTTGATTCTGTTTTGCTTTTGACGCTAGTGTTCTGTGATGTAAATATATATAATATTATTTATAAAATTGTAAATATTGTGTGTTGTAGACATGATGTGTAGAGTTTAGGTAAGAGATATATAAAGTATACTAACTACATAATGAGAGATAAATAAATGTGTTCTTTCCTAAACGCTATGTTTTATTTAAAAGTGTATTCTATTACTGTACGTTTAAAAATTAACAAACCTAGTACTAGTGTTGGGCAGATATTAAAGTGAGTTGGTACTTACCGACTCACTATATATATATTATTATTATATTATTTATTATTATATATATTACCGTAGTAGTCGGTAATAAAAACTTATTTGCTTCCAAAATATTGGAGATATTTGTGAATAAATCAATCGGGGCTTGATCGCGAGAATAACATTTAGATTTATTTATCTCGACGTTTCGACCAAGTTGCATTGGTCGTGGTCACGAGAGGAGTGGAGCCTTGTATCCAACCTTTGATCCATGTAGCGTGAGGCTCTTCTGGTATTAGTCGATGCTTTTCACTATTATGCCATTTGCCTAACGACTACAGGTTTCGAATCAACATCATCATACATCGAGGTAAACTTGTTTACTTTTGTGGCGCTGGGCTTGACTGAATATCACGAAATCAGGTTTACTGGCCACTATTGGTGAAAAAAGATCTTTGTTTTGAAAGATTTGTGAAGAAGGTTTATATCTATCTATCTCATAGTACGGTAGGTACCTTCTTCGGGTTTATCAAGACAATATTGAAGGGCTAGATTCCTGATATGATACTGGCTACTTGATTACGTTCTATGTTAGTACTCTCCGTCCGAATTATTTTGAACATCAAACTTAAAGACAAACACAAGAATACTACCATACGCAGTAAGACAAAAATTATAGATGCACTAAAACATGCACAAATGTTAAAATGGAAATGGGCTGGTCTTGTAGCGAGATCCCCCGCAGAAAAATGGACCAAACAAATAGCTCAGTGGTCCGGCCCTAAAGGAAATAGAAAAGCAGGTCGTCCTCTTGAAACGTGGGCAAATGAAATAAAAAAGACAGCGGGTGATAAGTGGCTCACAGTGGCTCAAACGCGAAAAATGGAGGAGGCCTTTACCCGCAGAGGGGTCCATAGTTGATTAAGCTAATGATATATCTTAGCTTTATTGTACATATTGTAACAATTATGGAATTAAAAGGCTATTTTATTTATTTATTATATTACTCTCCGTCAGCAAGAGCGTTGTTGGGAACAACCTGAAACATTATGCCTGGGTGACTCTCCACAACGGCAGTATGCTCGACAAATGTAACCGGACCATTCTTCAGAATATGTTACCGATAGTTATTCTAGCACAGATGCAATGACCGTCGAATCAGCATTAGTATGATTATTTTACTTCTCCGCATGAAAATAAAAGTTATTAATGCAAAGTAGGTATACCACGGGCTCGAGGTCCACTCGAAAAGTTCTCGAATGGAGACCACGGACTGGCAGCGCAGCATAGGACGGCCACCGACCAGGTGGACAGACGACCTGACTAAGATCGCAGGCAAGGGCTGGATGCGGGCCGCTTCCAACAGGTCCTTGTGGAAATCAATGGGGGAGGCCTATGTCCAGCAGTGGACGTCCTATGGCTGAGATGATGATGATGATACCACGGGCAATATAGCAAGTTGCCAAATAAAATAAAGACATACCCAAATATATCCTGTTTTTCTAACCTAATTTGGATTTTGAGATATTGCACTATGATTAATTTATTATGTTGCTAACAAATAAATTAAACTAACAACATAATATTGGCACGCCTAGGAAAAAGCTTGACATTACTTTATAACTTAAAGACTTTAAGTATTATAACACCGCCGTCAAGTAAGGTTGTCTGGAAGAGATTGCTTCCTTGCGATAAGACCACCCATTGTACATAATTGTTTTAGTTTTTAAAATATTATTGTTAATTGTATGTTGTGTTAGAGTATATTTATTATGTACAATAAAGGCTTATCTATCTATAACTTCTATTCTAAAATAAATAAATAAATAATAATATGGGACAACAGTCACACAAGGTCTTCAGGTCCCAAACTAGGCAGAGCCTGTACTATGGTAACCTGATGACTGATATATATATACTTATATGCATATACACACCCAGACACAGGTCAAACAGACATGTTCATACACACAAATGTTGGACCTGTCCGGGAATCGAACCCGGGACCAGCGCCTCAGGAGGCAGAGTGCTACCAACTGCGCCAACCGGCCAGTCAAAAATATATTATTGTTCGCTTTGTTTTCTCATAAAGTTTATATGTTGCTCGTTAACCCCTTTTCAATATTACCTATCTGGCAGTGTGAGTCTTGTCGACAGACAGACAGCTTGACCAAACAGACAGGCAGATTAACAACTTCAAAACTGTGGTTTGCTTTTTTTTTGTTTGATTTGATATGATAATTGTGTGTGATTTTTTTCTTTTTTAGGACTTAATATAAAACAGGCAGTAATTTAATGGATTTGACAAATAAACTACATCCCTACATCATGGAAGCTAACCTCTAACCGCCCGTTAACCATTAATGTCCTTGTTTAATAACCGCGTAGGCAACGCGGCGCTAATGCGCGCCTCTCGTGTCCTAACCAATGTTTACGTCTGGTTAGCGCTAATCTACTGTTTGATCCGTCTTTTTAGTATGGGAGACACGTCAACAAAATATTACGAGTGAACACCTTGGTTTGCGTGCTAAATCTTAGACAACGTTGTCACTTAACATCAGGTGAGACAGTTGTCACACGCAAACTTATATTAAGTTAAAAAAGAAAAAAAAAGCTTTGATGTTACTTACCCGTATTTGAAATGTATCATCTTTTTAACAAATTTATAAATCTTTTTAATAGATCTGATAGTACGAATATGCCAAATATTTTAGAAAGGCATGGTTGTATATTTACCTTTAACGTTTAGGGTGATATAAAGAAAAACTAATTTAAAAAAATTAGCATGCTTGTCGATTGGCACCTTACATGCGAATCATCGCAAAATTAAGTTAGTAAGCTACCATAGCTTAGTTGGCAAAACGAAAGGGATGGTGTTCCGTCGTCATGGGTTCAAGTCCCTCTTGTGACTCGATGTCGATTTTTTTCTTGAACAAAAAAAACATATATTTTAACCTAACCACTCTGTTTATCACTATCCGGTTAGATGCTTCAATGCTATGGTTGTTAGTCATTTAAGTATCAAATTAACTCGACCAATAGTGGATGTAGGTATGTTTTTCTTTATGCCGTATAGGTATAGCGTTTAACCACTATCTCACTTAATGGTCAGTGATGATGTGGTCGAAGATGTTATCACGCTAGACCTAGAAGGCTTACTGGCTCTCAAGGAGTGCTGCCTGAACACGCTATGTGTTTGGTGACAGTTTTTCAAACTTGAGGGTAGTAGCTAGCCAGGCGGGTACTCGAAAGTACCCCACCACCGTGATGGGAATTTAATTGATCCGGTGTTACCTTCACCGGAAGCTCAAGCCGTTGTTGGGGATCGAACCAGTGTCCGTCAGTTGACGCTCCTCTCGCTGAGCTATCATGGCTTCAAATGTGAGCTATCATTGCAAAAAATGTGTCTAGTTCAAAGTTTTCACAAAATATTCTACTCACGACATCGGAGGGGTTGGGCCTCTCCTTGACCCTTTTTGAGATTTAAGGAGAGATTACCCCCTTTTTAGAAGTACAGCATTGCTATTTAATACTCGTATCGACTCGTAATCAAAACGTCCATAGGGCTCCTTGCCTGAATTATAATTGTGTCCATTAAGGCACGCACTAATTAATAGTGATTCGTTTAAACTAAGCGTCACAGTATGCAAATGAAAGGAGGCGTATGGTAATAATATGTAACCATTTTAGATTTATGTACACCAGTTTTGTTTGTTTTGCTTGCTGCTCTTGGTGTTTTGTGCTCCCTGGCTGGACAAAATATGTGCGGCCGTCAAAATTGCGTTTGATTTTTTTCATTCATTCATCACGGCAATAGAACGTCCACTGCTGGACATATGCCTCCCCATATAGGGGGGATTTGCCAATATCCGCCACGCTTGGCAGACGGATTGGCGAACGCAGTATGAATTCCGATCCTCAGAAGGCGCTGCTGCCCACCTTCTGGTACATGATCTCTTTGATTACATGCGTTTGAATACTCATGTTTTTATTATCGTTCTGGTCTTGTGGAGTTAAATATACAATAGATGATATCTTTATAAAGACCTGCAGTAGTTTATATGCATTTTGTAATGTTTAATATAAGTTTTATACGGGTTCTGACTTATATGTAGCTATACCACAGAACAATGAAAAAGGTAGAGTGGTCACGATCGAATAATATTTCGGCTTTTTGTGGAAGCCTTATGTGTGGCAGGCTAACGTTAAACCCGTTTTTTAATATTATTAAGTTATAATGTACCTTTTGTTATTATCATCATCCACTCAGCCATAGGATCTCCACTGCTGGACATATGCGTCCCCAATTGACCTCCAAAAGGATCGGTTGGAAGCGATCAGCATTCATCGTTAACATTAAACCATTAACTCGTTATTTTATTAAAATTAATTAATTGTTTAAGGTTCATTAGCACTACCGGGAGCTGCGGAATAAATATCAACAAAAATTAATAATCAATTCAAGGTAAAAACTTCCAAATCCCGCAAATGGATTTTGTTACCATTAAATCCCCGAGCGCCCCGTATTCTCCTTGAAAAAGACCACCGAATGTGGTTGAAACTATAGTCGGAACCCTCTGACTTATTACGGGAGTAACTCCCGTGTTTTATACATTCATAATCCCGCAAAAGGATCTCTGAATTATTTTAATTTAATAAAATTGAAACTCCACAACGAAACTCTATTATCTGTACAAACTCATGGGACTAAAGTTAATGTATTGCATTTAATCACGTTTGGTTTAAATTTGTTTTAAACAGAAGAACAAATCAAATGAGCTTAATTGTTACGGAATTAATTTATTATACTTGCCTGCGATTGCATGATTTAATGTTTTTTTATGCAAGTGTCAAACAAGCAGGTACAGGCCGCCTGATGGTATGCAATCATACATATCAGCTGTGTATGGATATATTTTTTTTACTTATTATAAGCTTGCGTTCGCTCGCGCAGAGTCGCGCTGAGTCGCAAGTAAATAGGTTTGCGTGCTCCACCTTAGACCGCGTCGACACTTAACATCATGTGAGACAGCGGTCAAACGTACCTAAGCTTATAACCTTAAAAAAAACAATGTCGGTGAGATATTTAAATGGGTCAGAATGGGCTGTGGTATGGGCAAGTCTGAAACAATAAGACATTCAAAGATATATAGCTGTTCTTAGGAAGCATCTCATTCATTTTACTGACAATAAAAACTGTATATAATAATCTTATTTATAAATAAATCGACTGAGGGTGGAGTTCACCTAAATTTAAAACGTCCGATTTAACCGTCGGTCAAACAGTATTTACCACGGTTTTAATTTTTAGTGAACACCCTTAATGTAGGATTCGAACTTCGAATCCTACATTGAGTAGAAGGTTTTTGGGATTTTCGAACCCTGAAAATAATATTTTCTATATCGATGTCGATCGTGTAGCAGTAAATGTCACTATGAAAAATAACATCGAAAATGAATAAAATGCTTTGACACTTATCTCATATAGATCTTCATTTATATGTTTACATAGATCACTTATCTTTGAAATAATTATGGCCTTGTGGTGGAAGCCTTAGCTGTCAACCTGATGGACGCCAGTTCAATTCCCACCAACGCCTTGAGCATCCGACAAACGGAACATCGTTATCAAATTCACAGTATCGTGATACACTTTCCAGTACCTGAGAGGCAGTAAGCCAGATAATCTCTTCTGTAAACGTAACGTTCCCTGAGCTCATAGTTTCAGCTGCGAAAATGTTTGCTAGCGACATCTGTGAACGAGTAGCATGACTAAATTAGCAAGATATTTATGTTTTATTAAGCCTGTAAACTAAAAAATTTGTAGTTTAATGTATTTTAACCAAAACTAGCTGTACCCAACGGTTTCACCCGGATAAGCTATAATTTTCTCGCCACAGTAAACATTCATTTCTGACCGTGAACATATTATATAATAACCTATATAATTAATCAAAATTAAGAACTTTCAACAAAACTTTTACTACCTATTTTTAACCCTTTATTTTTACTCTACTCATTCCGAAAACTTCCTATCATCGCTTTTAACTCACTCATTTGTTAATTATTTTCAGGTTTTTTGTTTCACCGTCCAGTGACCACATCGTCACTTGATTGTAAACATACATAATTAGTATATAATAATATAATCATACTGTGTTTTAAGAAATTTTGCTAGTACACTCAGACCACTTCGTACAGGTTAATAAGTCGACAGGATAATGCCTATGACACGTTATAGACCATGGACTCCCATGAAATGTAATGTTCACAACAATAGAAAGATTAATGTAAATTTACTAAATAAATAGAATATTTACCTCTGGGCTTCAAGAAAGTTAATTTATCAACTAAATGCAACGAGTACTTGCATCCTACCAAGCCTTAATAAGGTGGTTACATAAAATTCTCTTTATAGAGTCCAATAAAGCAATCCAATAAAGGTTTGGGGCGGTGCGAAGAGGTGAAGGGGTGGTCGGGAGGGGGTGAAGGGGTAAAAGAGAGGGGGTGAACTCAATAAACCCTCATATCTCGTGCAATTACGGAGAAACAAATGAGCGCTAACGAAATTCACCTCTAGAGATAACGGGCTGGAACAGAAGTTGCGTAGAGTAGCTTCGAGAGAAAAGAAATATTTACAAATACTTTTATTATATGTATATATATGAGTCATGACTCATAACAAAACAACTCAAGCGGTTTTAATCATCGCTAAATGCATTTAGAGTACGCTTTGGAGGTATATACGGATAATTCATATTTGACAAAAAATGGGGTCACCCAACTTCAATGGCCTTAATTCGTTTACTTAGACGGCATGTTTTCCAGTTATTTTCATCAAAAATCAAATCACTTGACCGCTTTCAATAAAACTTATATGGAACCAACTGGAAGGCAGGACTACCAACAAAAAAAATCTAAGTTGACCGAGTAATCGGTGAACATACATAAAATATATATTTCGCCAAGTTCGTTTTTTGTTGGAGTCGTTTAAAAAAATATTTCGTAGCTACAAAGGCCTTATTCTCCAAGGAGTTCCATCCAATTTATGGCATGGATAAGTTAACTACAATAAGTTGGTGTTTATAAATTGTATAACACTCTAAGGATCACAATAAGCAAGAGTACAATAATTGGAAAGCCGTGGAATTTAAATAAAAATATTTTATTTTAAGTCAGCTCTTCCCTATCCTCTGTTCCATCGATTGCCAAAGGGCTGTGTGTCGGGTGTTTTAGGTTTTTTCAGCGGCTTTGAATTGCAAATTCTGACAGTCGCGTCGGCACGCCTGCGGCGCTAACTAGAGGTAATTAAAAATCAGACCACGATCGCGGCGCTTCAAACGCCAGTGTTGAGTGGCAGAACTAAGCTAGTGCTGTCAATTCGTTGTGATTACACTTGGCTCTGTTTAATAAACGACATGCATGGAAGTAAGCTATTGCCCATTCTGGTGTGTTTTATTAAGCATCCAGTATGCGATTTATTTATATTATATATATATTACTCTTTATACTACGGTAATATTCATGTTAACGTAAATTAACATAAGTATATTCAGATTTCAGTACATATGTAATCAGCTGTAAGCTCAGAAATGTAATTCAGATGTCTAGTGCCATCTTATTATATTTATATATACTTTTATCTACAGTAATTTATCCAGAGCTTTCTGAAACAGTCGAAAATAAAAAAGGTCACGGACTCTATTACAGACACTTGACTATTTTTTTAAAATATACCTTTATATTGTTTAATAACACGGGGTCCGCAACATGATTTTCATTTATATTGGGTTCCCGATATTTCGGCCCAATTGCACGCACCATGATCACGGAGAGGGAACTCAATAAAAAAAACCGGTTGCAGCACTCCGGCAGTGCCGGCAGAAGTGAAAACTTGAACAGGATTGATGATGATGATGAAAAGTAGCCTATACGTGTTATTCGGGGACTTGAAGTAGGTCATCAACATACCAAATCTACATCACTGACCATCAAGTGAGATAGTGGTCAAACGCTAGATCCATACATAATAAAAAAATCATTCAAATCCATTCAGCCGTTCTGGCGTGATTGAATAACAAACATCCATCTCAACTTTCAGATTTATAATATTAGTGCGACACATACAATTATTTAACATGATGATCTTTTTGGGAAATAAACAAAAAATAAAAAAATGTATTAAAATAGAAACTACCAACAAACAAAAATGTTCCTTCAGAATACAGAATACAGAATATGTTTATTGCATATAACTGTGTACATAAGATGGTCAAGGTTACAATGTAAGTTTCAACAGTTTGCCCATTTCGGACGTACAATTTTTATAGTTTACTTTTCACATACATAATATACATTTCGCATACATAATAATGGATGTTTACATATATTTCTACTAACAACTTAAAGGCAACTGACAACTAACTTCTTCGTAACACATCCAAGTTTAAATTTCAACGGTGGTCTACTCACCCTCAGTCTAACGAATTCAATGACGCGATGACGTCACGATCTGACTCGAGTTTAATATTTTCTCCCTATACAAAACTGCACAAAAACGGCTAAAGAAGTTTTCACTTCAAAAATTACCGAAAAATTGAACCAACTTCTACACTCGAAAGTGTAAAATAACTTGTTGAAGTCGAAAGGCACGCTTGGCTTTCATGCCACGGGGTAACCTAGTATGAAGGTTAGTTCACATTTAATTTAATCTGACTTCAAAAAAGAAAAAGGTTCTCAATTCGACCCGTATGTTTTTTTTGTGTCTCATTTAGATAATAATTAGTATGTGCTTTAGATTATATCGTAGTACCTTTAAATTAATTATATCTAAATTTTTAAATATCTGAGAATCGTACATTATTATCATACATTTTACGAAATATGAGATTAGATAATTACAAAAAAAAATAATGATAAGTCACATCGTTTTAAATTTTTTTAAAGAAGGACAACCTATGATTTGTCACAGTGTCATCTAACACATAAGAAAGGAAACATGATAGCTACATGGTCTATGAGCGCCACCTAGTGTTGAGTAGATCAAATAATTGCTTAATCAGATCCTTTATAGGTGGCAGAAGCTACGCTAAAAATTAAATGAATCATTTATTTATGCAAAACTAAAAAGTGTTTTACGTTTCTTTAGTCTTTAATTAGCATTCTGTTTTGTTACTTAGAAATGTTGGTACTAGTAGTTAATTATTAATTAAATAGCCAATGACGAGATATGACGAGCAATTCGTTTCTCAATAATCGTCGTAAACATATAATACCTCTGACAGTTGCGTTGCAGTCAGATCTTGAATGGTCAAACAAATGAAGAAGAATTAAAACAATAGACGCAAGTGGCTCTAGTACGAGTTGCCAAATCAAGACTTGTATTGTTCAGTTTTTTACTTATCCTTCTAGATTTCTAGATGATCATTCATAAGCCATAATAATTGATATACTCAGTATAGCTCTACTTCCTATAGTGCCCTTCCAAATTTAGTATGGGTTGCTTCCATAGTACTAATTGCAATAAAAAGAACAAGATATTGAGATATTGCTCATTGCTAATGCTGGTAATTTCTTTCACAGGAGATGAATATAGTCATCATCAAAACAAGCTTATAAAAAAAGCTGTGAATTACTTTTACTCGATTTACGCTAGATGGCGCTATGCACATTGTCTGTTTACAAGGACTGTGAAACCTGGGTATTTATGATCTTTGCCTGGTTAAGTAATCTGCCCATATTATTAAGAATAAATTCAGATGTAGTAATAAGTAATCAATATAAAAATGTCAGCCTTTAAATAGCGTTTCCAAATATGAATGTATCCTCGGCCTATAAAGGCTTATTGAATTAAAATTACTTAAAAATAAATTAAATAATTAAAAATACGATATGTTTATACGATACTACAGAAAATAAGCCAGTTGGTCAATTTTTGAAATATCTATTCATTTTTTTAAATTAAAAAAATAACTTCATAATTTGTTAATAAATGACGGATTTATAGTTTTGAGGTAATTAACCAACTTACGTGGAAAATGAACATTGGTTGTGATAGATATTGATGATCTGTGATCAAACTAACTAAAATTGTGTGATATGTTTTATATAGTTACGATACAGTCCAAACTCGAGTGATACCTACTTCCTTCCTTAAGAATAACAGCTCTAAAAAATATTAATAAAATATCTAAAATCGATACATATTATATATAATGAGGTATAATTTATAGTGGTGCACCGCGACAGAAATGAATCCCTATTCAGCATTAAGCGGGAGTTTGAAAAACCTTCACTCTAATTCGGGAACTCATTCACGAACGCACAAGTGATTTAATAATTTTATAAAAGGAATAAACTGAGGCAAAGTATCAGCTGTGCTAGATTTTTTATTATATATACTACTAATACTGGGAGTGTAAAAGTAGTACTCATAATAAACTTAAGCTTATAAGTTACTAGTAGCCCCCCGCGGGGGGCTACTGGTTCACTTAGTTCACTATTCACGCGCGTAGATTACGGTTTTATCGCTACCTCAATTATCCCACGGGAACTGCACTTTTTCCGGGATAAAAGTAGCCCATGTGTTAATCCAGGGCTTAAACTCTCTCCATACCAAATTTTTACGAAATCAGTATAGCCGTTTGAGCGTGAAGAAGTAACAAACATACACACATACACACCACACAAACTTTCGCATTTATAATAATAATAGAATAATTATAACCTTAAAAAACACAGCTTATCAGTAATCATATATTCCCAGAAACACAATTTATACAAATAACATAAACATATTCTATAAAATTAAAGTAACCTATCAAAATTTAATTATTATGCAACGGGCCCCAAACTAGGCATTGCCCGTATCTTGGGCGCCCAAACCTACAGCTTCACTTATAATTTGTTGCGTGACATATCACTAATCACGAGTCCAAATCGATACAATAACATTTCATCTACAGACATCACATATCACATGTGGTGTCGCATAAACGTAAGGGTCACGGAAAAAAAAAAAAATTTCATAGATTCAGGCGTTATTCTGTCCAAATCCATATCAAAAGATAAGTGCAAACAAAAAAAGGCATTCACACTAAAACCGAATATTTAGTGTTTAAACACACTAAAACCGAATATTTAGTGTTTAAACACACTATAACCACAATATTGAGTAATAATTTCACGACTTCAAATTATTCCAGTCTTTTATTCCGACGGTCAACGAGTCAACAGTTTCTAAGGATGCCTCGTGTAGAGGCGAGACATGTGTCGAAGAGGCTTCGATTATGTAAGATTGCATGTGTATAATTGTATACTTCCTGCATGCAATTTATGCGGGAGGAGGGGGGCGGTGCACACTGTATGATAGCCAGGATTAATTTAAACTCGCGGAAGTAACAGTGGCATGGCGGTAGGGTACTCGAGAGTGCCCGCCTGGCTAGCTAACTACCTACTAACTTTTTTATTTTATTTATAAACATTCACACAAGGTCTTCAGGTCCCAAACTAGGCAGAGCCTGTGCTATGGTAACCTGATGACTGATATATATACTTATATACATACACACACCCAGGCACAGGTCAAACAGACATGTTTATATACACAAATGTTTGACCTGTCCGGGAATCGAACCTGGGACCAGCGGCTTAGAAGGCAGAGTGTTACCAACTGCGCCAATCGACCAGTCGAACTACCACCCTTAAGTTTGAAAAACTGTCACCAAACACATAGTGTGTTCAGGCAGTAGTCCTTGAGAGCCAGTACGCATTCTAGATTTTTTTTTTTTTTTTTTTTTTTTTTTATTGGGAATAGGCAAGCGTTTGACCACTATCTCACCTGATGTTAAGTGATGATGCGGTCTACGGTGGAGCACGCCTGCCTAGAAGATACCTATTCACTCGTGACTTGAAGATACCCAGGTTGTATGTTTGCGGAAACACAGATTTAGGCAATAAATTCCATTCGTTAGCTGTACGCACTAGGAATGTGGTAGCAAAACGCTTCGTGCGACAAGTTGGAACTTCCACCATGTATGGATGTCGCATTGCCGTCCGTCTGGTCGTCCTAAGATGGAATGGGGATGGTGGAATCAAATTATGCAACTCCAGAGCACACTCCCCGAAATGTATCCGATAAAAGACCGATAGACTAGCGACTTTACGTCGGTGCTGCAGGCCTTGGAGTCTCCTCTCGACCAGAGAGTCATTGTTGATGAGCCTTTTAGCTCGTCTCTCTATCGACTCAAGAGCCTCGAGTTGGTACTTGGCCGAGCCGTCCCACAAATGAGAGCAGTACTCCATACACGATCGAACCTGTGCTTGATACAAGTTGAGCAGTTGTTCCGGTGTAAAGTACTGTCTTACCTTTGCTAGGACGCCCAGTTTTTTGGCTGCCAACTGAGCTTTGGAATCTATGTATGATCCAAAATTGAGTGTCGAGTCCAAGGAGACACCAAGAATGTCTAGATGGTCAGTTACCGGCACGGACACATCACGGAAAGTAGGGGCCACATTAAATTGACTCTTTTTTGCGGAAAATAGACACGCCTGCGTTTTATTAGAATTAAACCCGACCAGGTTGGCATCACCCCAGTCGGAGACTGCCTTTAGGGCCAGGTTCAACCGTTCGACCATTTCCTCTCTTAGTACCTGTGTTTGGGCACCACTGCAGCGTGAACTGGATATGTAGCTCTCCACTACTGTACTGTCATCTGCATACCCAAAGGTACCGGGCTTGAGCAGGTCATTAATGTGCAGTAGAAACAGTGTTGCAGAGAGCACTGACCCCTGAGGAACACCGGCATTGATATCCAATTGATCTGACGAGCAGCCATCAAGGACCACTCGTAATGATCTGTCCCTCAGAAAGTCTGATATCCAATTACATAGTGCGGTGGGCAGACCGTATGAAGGAAGCTTGCTTGTGAGGCTGTCGTGCCAGACCCTGTCAAAGGCCTTTGAGATGTCAAGAGAAACGGCCAGCGCTTCTCCGTATTTCTCAATGGCCTCACTCCAGATGTACGTGGCATACGCTAGGAGATCTCCCGTGGACCGGTTTCGGCGGAAGCCATATTGCCGGTCACTTAGAAGGTCATTAGTCTCCAGGTATGCCAGGAGCTTCGTGTTAAGGACACGCTCCATACTCTTACAGAGAACGGACGTGACCGATATGGGCCTGTAGTTGGCGGGGTCGGATCGACTACCTTTTTTGGGTACGGGCTGTACGTTAGCGAGCTTCCAGGCTTTAGGCACTACACCAGTACTAAGCGAGAGTCGAAACAGGCGTGTCAAAACAGAAGTGAGTTCAGGTGCACAGGTTTTCAGAACTATGGCTGGAATTCCGTCTGGGCCACTGGCTTTATTAATGTCGAGATTACGTAGCGTTTTGCGTACCTCGGTTTGGTGAATACGAATATCTGACATAAACGTCTCGCATTCACCAATTGGAGTGAGAGGTGTTGCAGCGCTAGAATCTATCCGCGAAGCTTCTGCAAAAAGAGTAGCAAACAAGTTTGCTTTATCTTCAGCGGTATGAGCCAGGGATCCATCCGGTCTCAGCAGTGGCGGTAGCGAGGGGCGACAGAAATTCGATTCAACCGACTTAGCCAGGGACCAAAAAGCCTTACTACCCGCAGGGTACGAGGCTAGTTTGTTCCCTATTCGGCTGATGTGGTTAAATCGAGCTTTCTTCAGAGCCTTTTTGCATGACTTGGCCGCCTTGTTATAGGCTCTCTTCTTCACGTGCACGTCCTTCGCTTTACGTTTTCGAGCATCTGCCCAGGCCAGGTATGCTTTGTGTTTCAGCGCTTCAGCACCTATACACTCAGCCCCGATCTTGCGTGATAACATATGACCATATATGACCACATCGTCACTGACCATCAAGTGAGAGGTCAAACACTAGATCTATACAGTATAAAAGAGTAACACTCAATATCGTGTATTTAATACCTTTTTAAATATTTTTATTTTATTAATTAACAAAATCCTCAGCCCTTAAAAAACAAACTAAATAATCTTTAAGAGTCCACTTCACTGAAATCTTTCTGTAGGAGTGGAGGAAGGGGGTCCTCTTATGTACCCCATTCCTTTTCGGGGGTTGGCTTCAGTTAATCCGACCTCAGTCGACAATTTAATAAAGATAGCTGCACCCGCAGTAATAACGTTTGTAAAAATATTCGCAGACACACTGTTAAGGGGGTGAGGTCACAAAATTAAACTCACTTCATCTAGAATAGTTTGATTCAATTTGTATAATTTTACTTTGAAGCGATGATAACCTGGCAAAAGAAGCGTTGACTGTCAAACTGACGGACGCTGGTTCGATACCCACCAACGGCTTGGGCTTTTCTTAATGCTTAACCTACGCTATCAAATTCCCAGTATAGTATAGGTACTTTCGTGTAGGTACTTGCCTAGCTTAAGTTTGAAAAGTGACACCAAACACATAGTGTGTAGACAGCACCTCTTGAGCCAGCAGCTGAATTACACCTTCGTCCACATCGTCACTGATCACCAATTGGGGAAAAAAGCTAGATCTTTATAAATACAATTATGGATCCCTATGGAAACTTGAATGATGTCAAAATAGCTGTAAAAAATTTCCCGAAAATTAGAAAGACGGTAAATTATGGTTGTGCCTCCAGACTATCTAGCATGACAGAATAGTAAAAGTCAATGTTATTAATTCAGTAAAGTGTGTTTTCGTTTCAAAAATGTCTAAATTGTAGTCAAGTAAATATATAATAATAATAATAAAGCCATTTGTTCCATATTTCTACTGTACATTTCAAATGTTGTTAGTAGTTTGTTAGTCATTTTGCTTAAATTATGTTAGTAGTATTAGTATCTGTGATTGAAATATGGACCCCTGTAAAGGCCTCCTCCATCAACTTCCATAGCTCTCTGTCTTTACCAAGATTTATCCTGTCGTTTCCTACTACTTGAATAAAATCATCAGCCCACCGTCTCATTGGTCTTCCAACATTTCTTTTCCCTGATGGGCCTCTCCATCGTGTGGTTTCAATGGTCCATCTCTGGTCTGTATATCGTGAGATGTGTCCGGCCCACTTCCATTTAAGTGTGAGTGCATGGATAAGAGCGTCTGTAACATTAGTTTTTTGTCTGATGGTCACATTCTTCACTTTTTGAATTTTCCTAATCTTCAACATACTTCTTTCCATTGCTGTTTGAGTGCATTTAATTTGCTGTCTTACTTTGTTTTTTTTTTTTGATATTTGTCTCTTACCTTGCTTACTATACGGTTGCCAAACCTGGATATACAAGTGAATATATATCATCGTTTTTTTTTCATTAATGGGCCGATGCCTTTATTAAAATAAAATACTAATAACTAATTACAATACTACAGCTATTACAAACACATTTGAGCAATCCACTAGCTATTGTTAGCCTATAGATAACTGAAACGCTCTCACCGCTACCAGTTGGCAGCGTACCCAGAATGCTAGCAGCATTGCCATGTTGAATTGCAATGCTGATCCGTTGAGCCAAATATATGCCAGCATTTTGGTCACGCGTTTTTTTTTCATTGTTTGTAAAAAGCAAAAATCTGTTGCGACGGTTACATCTCAGGATGCATCCCCTTAACACATCGGGGGTGCGGTTTCATAGAGTTTTATTTGCGCGTCGCCTTAACCCGCGCTCTGGCTATATTAAATTCTGAACGCCTCCCCCTTTTCCTTCGCGCTGTACCTCCCTCAGCCCCGTGTTCGAATTACATTATATGTTTGAACAACTTAGTCTGGCATTCATACAAAGTTAATATTTTCGCGCTTAGCGGCCGACGAGGATAGGATTCTTGTTTGCAAGTTACGTTTCTTCTTCGTCTTTCAGACATGTGCGTCCACTGCTGGACAGAAGCCTCCCTCGTATAGGGGGGATTTGACAATACTCGCCACGCTTGGCAGGCGGGTTGGCGAGCGCGGTATGATTTTCAATTCTCAGAAGGCACTGCTGCCCACCTTCTGGTACGTGGTCCCTTAGCCGACTCTTACGGCACCCGCGGGAAGAGATGGGGGAGTACTATTCTAGGCCGTTACCACCACGGTAAGATACGTTTACCATTTGGTAAGACAATTTTCATCGCAAGTCATGATGATGCTGTGTGTGTAGAAATATGGAAGATTAATTACATTATAACCATTGAAGATGATGGAATAAAAAAACAATATCAAAAATGGAACCGACTTCAACACTCAAAAGTGTGAAATAACTTGTCGATGACACTTTTGAGTGTTGAAGTCGGTTCTATTTTTTTCACCCTTCTCAGTGACCTTTGCTACTCACGGGATCAATTTTCATTGTGTATGTTCACAGATGTCTTCACCCGCAACTATAATGTCGTCGAGGTAGGAGTCGCACTTTTTAGTTATTGGAGTTTCTCAAAAACCGGGTCTAATTGAGAACCTTTTCCTTTTATAAAAGTCGGTTAAAAAAAAGCAAGATTTGAATCTGCGCTGTAAAAAAATGCAGTTGCTGCTTGGAAGACATTCTGTTCTGTCAATTCATAACAAACTATTCTCATAGTATGGACCTACGGCATTCAGTCTTCTCGTGACCACGGCCAATGCAACTTGGTCGAAACGTCGAGGTAAATAAATTACTAAATGTTTTTCTCGCGATTAAGCCCCGTTTGATTTAATAACAATGTCTACGGCATTCAGTTGTGGAGATGCACAATGATTCCAGAATAAAGTAGATAATAAGGCGAAAATAGTAAATGAATTTCGGTACGTAAGGTACAACGGTCTCCACCAGGACCTTGAAATAGAGTTCGTTGACAAAGCGATAAAAAAAACTATGCAGAAGCTTACCAACAAAGACTTCATCATCACGTTAATGTTGAGGCAGTTATGCTCCTTGACCAGACCGATCTAGTGAGAAGACTCAAGAGAACAAAACCGTTCGAATTAGTGTAGTGTTCAATGACAGTGTGCTAGTGTAATGTGGTTAAAATACTGCTCATAGAGAACACATTAACAAAGTGTCCCCCCCTTAAATAGAGACAATAAGAAAATTGTTATTGGACACATTCTTAGTGCAGTTTTAGCAAGTTACACTTAGATTACTTCTTAGCTTCCTTAGACCTTATCCTTATTCATCCTACTAATATAATAAATGCGAAAGTTTGTGTTATGTGTGTATGTTTGTTACCTCTTCACGCTCAAACGGTACTTGCATTGATTGCGATGAAATTTGGTATGAAGATTACACCCTGGATTAACACATAGGCTGGAAAAAGTATATGTTCCGGTGGGATAGTTGAGGTAGCGAGAAAACCATAATCCACGCGGGTGAAACCGCGGGTTGCTACTAGTATCTATATACAGGGTGCATTTAGGTATATGTATGTAAGGTATGGCACAAAAAATTTAAAAAAACACGAGAGATTATTTAAAATTACCGTCATTATTTGTTCTATTTTTCACGATCGTAATGAAAGATCTTCACTCAAGATAATGTATGTCAAGCTTCGTAGTTACTGAGCTAAATTAACTTTGGCTGGCGTTCAAAAACGTAAGCTTCGGGAAGGAAACGTGAAAAATTCACAATTTGGTTTTCATAAACTGTTGATTTCTACAGTTTCATTAAACCAGGTATGTTTGTGTAGGTACGCTATGTGAATAAATCGCAGTTTTGTGTGTTGCCTGCATAGTGATTTCTAGCGATCAAACGGTAGTCAGATATTATAGGTTCCATCATATCAGATCACCTTATATTAAACAAGCTAGATATTATCCCCTTTCTACCATCGGTCGACTCGACGTACGGCAATTCGCCATCGCTACATGGTAGATATACCACCTATACGCACGGAGCATTTTGCTTCCACTTTCTTAATGCGTACTGCCAAGGAATGGAACTCGTTGCCCGAGTCTGTGTTTCCCGATATGTACAATCTGGAGTCTTCAAGTCGCGAGTGAATAGGTACCTTCTAGGTTTGCGTGCTAAATCCTAGACAACGTCATCACTTAACATCAGGTGAGACAGTTGTCAGTTGTTGTGAGATAAACGTAAACTTATAATAATATATATTAAAAAAGAGCTATTTTTTGTACACATATATACATATTGGGTTCAAGTATCACTTGTTTCAATTGGTTTTGGGAAAACTTTATAATTGGGGCGCAGCATTTACGGGGATGGGGGAGGGGAGGGTTTAAGGGGTTATTCATTGGTACTACTGACCCCCGCGGAGACCCTTAGTTTCTGAGATATTAATTATTTTTAAATTGAGGTTGTTTTGTAAATTTACAATTGAGGCGCAGCAATTAACGGGGAGAGGAGGGGGTAGGAAGGAAGGGGATTATCCCTTGGTACCACTCCCCCGCGCATCCCTTAGTTTTACGATTTAGCGATCAATCCGACTGCCATTGCATTAAATCCCACTTTTTCCCTGAGTTTTCAATGTAGATAATATAGGCCAAAACATAACATAAAAAGAAGAGTACAGTAGAAGAATACCCGTCTGGTAAGCCACCACCCTTAACATAGAATAATTAATAAATTAATAAACTATAAGTTGAAATACGTTCGACATATACTCGTATAACTAAATGTAAAAAACAGGGCATATAACTCAAATTATTTAATTAAATTATTTAATTAGAGCTTTGGGTACAATGATTTACATCTTTATGTGGTACAATCGTATGATCTAAAATATATGATCACTAAGAGTTATATCATAGTGTGAGCTCCTGTTCCCGTACTAGTCGAGACTGTGTTACAGGATACAGGACCTTCCCTACACTAAGTGATTAACATTTTTATTAATTTATTACTGTACCTAATGTTATTAATAATACTGTTAATACTGCTCACCATTCAAAAAATTTGAATGGGTAGGCAAATTATAATTGTGTGTGTGTGTGTGTGTGTGTGTGTGTGTGTGTGTGTGTGTGTGTGTGTGTGTGTGTGTGTGTGTGTGTGTGTGTGTGTGTGTGTAAGGTGTGTGTATGTGTGTAGTATAACTATGTAGGTACTATGTAGATAAAATACATATTTGGAAACCAACGTAACTGATCTCCTCCTTTTTTGAAATCAGTGAATAAAGGATCTGATTTATTGGTTTTATGAATTTGATTATTCAAATATAAAATAAACTATAACTTAAAAAAAATATTAGCTTACCTTTTTTCTTATCTAATCTTTTATCTTATTTTGTACAAGGTGCAGAACCGTCGTCGAGACTTTAAAACTGCGACCCGCAGCATAGAGTATTTGTTTTTTTTTTATACTGTATAGATCTAGCGTTTGACCACTATCTCACTTGATGGTCAGTGACGATGTAGTCGAAGATGTTATCACGCTAGACCTAGAATGCTCACTGGCTCTCAAGGACTGCCGCCTGAACACACTATGTGTTTGGTGACAGTTTTTCAAACTTGAGGGTGGTAGCTAGCCAGGCGGGTATTCGAAAGTACCCTACCACCATGCTGGGAATTTGATAACGGTGTTACCTTCACCGGAAGCTCAAGCTGTTGTTGGAGATCGAACCAGTGTCCGTCAGTTTGACAGGCGACGCTCCCCCCGTGATTATGTGTGCAAACCTCCCGCGATACAGGGTATCATAGTGCGGGTGTGAGAGTGCATACGTTTATTTATTAATAACATGGAACATATTTGCAATACTAGTTATCACATACTTAAATATTAATTTTTCACCGTGTGATCACCATTCGGTACAATGACTAGACACATTCAATAGGTATGACAAAGTATAAGAATTATTTAGAACACCGTTTGAGCTCTGAATCTATTCTGTATATCACAATAACGCTTCATTCAATCGAATCTGTTAGTTATAAGGCTTACTGTTCATGGGGGAGCAATGTTAGTGAACGCGCGAGCTTTAAGCGTACCTAAGCAGAAAGAAAGCGTCGGCGTTGTTTTAATATAATTATTATTTACTTATTTACTTTAATTAAAACATCAGTATCAGAGAAGACGCCGCGAAGGAGAGTTCTACGCTCTTGTCGCTGCTCGGACCTGAACCACTGAAGATGTCGACCGCAGTGATCGACGAAAAAACTGGAACACAAGTTTCACTTAGACCACGGCCAAACAGCCCGAAAGCAATACATACAACATGCAACGCCGGCCGTGAAATCCTTAGAGTTTACATTTAATTAAAACGGTGACACACAAATTTCAAAGATCAAATAGAATTCATAAATAATAAAATAAAAATTAATCATGAAGTTACGTATTTAACATTATGTTTAGGAAAAACTAGGAAACTAAGAATTATATTGTAAACTGAAATGTAATGAAAAAAAAAGCAAAATCAATTTATAATCTGATAAAAATCTCCTTTAATTATTGTGCTTATAAGTTTTAAACTGACAATAGCATAACGGTAGCGAGTTTTGGGTGTCCGTCATTCGGTACAATGTATAACAGAAGGGAAAGTAAATACTTTGTAAATCACTTTGTATATTTTTAATTAAACAGCCACGCAGAGTTTCAGCTTAACTTGTAGTACAGACGAGAATGAGTCAACAAATAAGCTCCCCAGCTATTTAAGCTTTCCTCCCCACCCAGTCTCGGAGCGGGCAGATGTTCATCGCGTGATGTCAGGCGATGGTGACGTCACGGCCATTCAGCAGGAACTCCTCTGTTATTAGTCCAGAGCGTGGTGGCGCCAACTTTTGAATGTGCTGGGTCGCTGGGTAGCAGACTTAGCGTGGTTGGCATGGCGGGCAAGGCTGGCAAGGCTGGCAAGGCTGGCAAGGCTAGCAAGGCTGGCACGGCTGGCATAGCAAGGCTTGGCATGGCTAGATGGCAGTCAGGTTGTTACAATCGGCCATCCTGCAACAATTGCTCCCGCAATGGGAACGTTCAACAACAAATATTAGCTTGCAAATAGAACAATTAGTTTTGCAATCTCCGCAATCATTAGAGCTACTAGCACTATCAGAGACGGGAGCTAGACTTCTATAAGGTTATAAAGAATTGGCAGACACTAAGACCATAAAGCTTTGCCATTGGCCATTGGGCATTTGCCCGTGGGCACGCAATCACATTCAGGGTACCTACATTAGCTAGTTACCAGTACAAAATCTTTTAAATATGCCTACCTGACTCAAGATGCTTCTGAAGATTATTTTTAGAAATCAGACCGTTTCTACCCTATCACAGTTAGACTTGGCACCAGAATTATAAATTTCTAAAACGCCTCGGAGTTCATCGTCATAGCCTACCTATACGAATGCTTTTTTTTATGATCGCCCTTTTCCTGTACTCCATATAAACACGCAGTTACATACTTTTTTTTATAATATATACCTCGTCATATTAGAAAACTAAATGTGGTTTTTATTAGGTCTAAATTATTATATGACTATGAATATCATCCTTCCGTGTAGGTGTTATTGTTCGAGATATTGAGATCCGCTGCAACGCACTTTTTAGCTGATCAATTATGTATACTGTGTTCTCTTGATTCTTCACAATTTACTCAGAACCAATCAGTAATCTTAAGGCGATTAAAAACTAACCGAATCGATTAGGTTCTTAGTTACGAGTAGAAGATCGACGTGTCTCATATGCTCGTCAGGGCTACACTCAACACTTGAAGTGAGAGCCACCATCTTGCAATAATCTTGGGATAGATAGATAGATAGAAAACTCTTTATTTGCACACTATTTCAAAATCACACACATAAAGAAAACAAACAAACAAATATAAATACAGTGATACAAAGGACGGCCTTATCGCTTAAAGCGATTTCTTCCAAGCAACCAAAATTTGGGATCATTACGTTCAATGAGTAGCGCGGTCGGCTGTACAGTCCGTAAGGACTTTTACACGTTTACCTGAGACATATATTTTAAAGATTATACTTATAGGTACTAATGTTACAAGTTCATTGCTTTATATTATATTCGAGATATGTCGTAAAGTTCCGCCAATCCGCCTTTGTAATAAACCCGTTAAGGCGTGCTTTTACCAAATGTTTAGGTATTTTACGCGCGTTAGAGCAGGACAGTAGCGGAAGCGGCGCACCGAAGCGCCCCGGGCCGCCGGCCCCGCGCCGTACGCACGCACGGCTCCAAGAGAGAGTAATATTTAACGCCTGGTAAGAAGCTGTTGTCAAAATATAGCTCCACATATATTGGTAGGCGCTAATGAACATCTGAGTGGCTTTAAACATAGTCTGTTTAGACTAGCTGATCCCCTCGTGGCTTCTTGTATGGCCTAATATGTATCCCGATTTTACTTCTTCATAAGGACCATTTGACTGTAACTAAGTTAATGTCTAAACGGAACATTATCGAAGAAAGAAAGAACACTAGTACTTTGTATTACTCTAATTTAAAATACATACTAGTACTGTACATGTGTTGCGTAAGTAAGGTTTATCGAACCAAAATATACCTAAATAAGTTCACAATGTACACAATAAAATCATATCTTCTATACGATAAAATATTGTTTTTCATAAGTCTTTCTAAATTTCAACGTAATATTCTACTATAGGTTGAGGAGAAGACGTCACAGACTAGACTAGCAGTTCCGTGGTTCAAATCCCATGGTGGTATATAGATCTAGCGTTTAAACACTATCTCGTTTTATGTCATTATCATCATAATTATTTTTTCTTCTAATCATACTCAAATCCCCGCACTAGAATTTCCTGTGTCGCGGGAGGCATAGACACACAAACATTCAAGACCCGAAACAAACACGTACACTCATCACACAAATGTTTGCCCCTGCCAGGATTCGAACCCAGGTTCCCGAAAGCACAGAAGTCATATCACTGACCACTGAGCCACGGTAACCGTCAATCAGCCATAATAGATAATATACGTAAATATATAATAGATCGCCACAGGGACAGGTGGAAAGCGGCATGCATCCAGAGCCCTTTCTGCGATCTTGGTCATGTCGCCTGTCCACCTTGTGGTGGATATCCAATGCTGCACTTGCCTATTCGTGGTCTCCACTCGAGAACCTTTCGACCCCAGCGGCCATCGGTTATTAGAGATATTTGCCTGCCCACTGCCACTTCAACTTGCTGATCCACTGGGCTATGTCGGTGACTTCAGTTCTTCTAGGGATCTCCTCATTTATGATTTGGTCTCGTAAATAAGCCCCGAGAATAAAAATACAAAATATTTTTATTGACATATATATTACATTCAGTTTCTTGAGTCCATAGAATAGCCCTCTATAGCCGATGAGCCATAAATACTTACAAAATTTCACCCAAATCCGTTTTACCCGCCTGGTGATAACAACGGTGATGATGGTGATGATAAAAATAAGCCTATGTGTTAATCCAGGGTAAAGGCTATTTGCGTTTCAAATTTCATACAAATCCGTCGTGGCGATGAATGATAACGATGATGATGATGAAAGTAGCATATGTGTCACACCCGGACCTGAAGTATCTACTTACACAATTTCACCCAAATCCCTTTTTTTGGTCCGGTGATGAAAGACTATGATGATGATGATGATGATGATGATGATAAAAAGAATTGGTTGTCTGTAAAGTCGGTTTACGGTTACGATTTACGTGATAACGTCATAATCATTTATGACTTTGACTTTGACTTTGCCTGACTTTGACTTTGACTTTGACTTTGACCTTGACTTTGACTTTGACTTTGACTTTGATTATTTTATGTAATACAAAACTCAGGTGGAACGTTACGCGGAACGTTACTATTTTTCATGAGTGTTGCTGGTATAATTCATCAATTTATAAAACGTTATCACGTCAATAAACTTTTTTGTGAATCCAGGGTATAAACTATCTATGTTCCAAAGTTCATCAAAATCCGTTCAGTAGTCTTTGCGTGAAAGAGGAACAAACATCCATTCATCCATACATTCATACTCACAAACTTTCGCATTTATATTAGTAGGATTTATTTACGTATATTATATATTTATTAACATACATATTCAACATATATAATATATAACTACTTTTTGCTATATATATATATATATATAGCAAAAAGTAATAATTGTTCAAAATAACTGCTTGAGTCCGCAAAGTAGGTAACAACTTTCGATATCTAGAAAATCGTTACATTCATCATCATGTGCATAATCTATGCGTTCATTGATAAAAACGAAACTGCAACAAACAGTTGCAGTGCTACACGCCGATAAGAAGGTATATTTAGTATTGGTACCTACGGAAGTGGGTACGGGATTGGAAGGAAACAACACTTGCAACGAAAGTGACGATTTATTCACTCGACTTACCACGTACCTACAGAGTTCGAGAGAGTTCCGTGGATCGAGGATCTCTCTTATCTAGAATTTGCTATACTCTTCCATTCGCGAATAATGTTCTTTCTGTATTCAGAACCTTCCACCGAACCCCAAAACGCTTAAAAAGTGATTCGGCGATATTGGGGATTGAACTCGTGGCCGGCAGAATTGCAGTCCGAGCTCTCCGCGATACGCCACCGAGCTTATAACCGAGCCGTCGAATTTTTGCCCCCGTAGACAAAGTAACATTCTACAAGCGTTAAAATAGGGTGAGGAAACGAGATAGAGCGATATAAAATTACGCATACCAGAACAGGATGGGGCGAAAGACATCGTAGCGCAGCGTTCTCGATTTGCACGACACGTTTTCGCAAGGTGTACCGTTAGCCAACAGGTTTCATAGTCATTGGATTTAATCATATGAACAACGAGAACGAAATTTCATCGGCTCGAGAAAGAGCTATGTAGCAATGCGTTTGGCCCTCTGTTAAAAATTCGTAGCTCTAGTTAGACTCGCAATGGGCTGATTTTTAACCAACTTCAAAAAACGGAGGAGGTTCGCAATTCGACCCGTATGTTTTTTTATTTTTTTTTATTTGTGTTTGTTACCGCATAACTTCCGACTGGGTGAACCGATTTTTAACCGACTTCAAAAAAAGGAGGTTCTCAAAACGACCCGTATGTTTTTTATTTTTTTTTATTTGTGTTTGTTACCGCATAACTTCCGACTGGATGAACAGATTTTTAACCGACTTCAAAAAAAGGAGCAGGTTCTCAATTCGACCCGTATTTTTTTTTTTATTTGTGTTTGTTACCGCATAACTTCCGACTGGGTGAACCGATTTTTAACCGACTTCAAAAAAAGGAGCAGGTTCTCAATTCAACCCGTATGTTTTTTTTTTTGTTTTTTATTTGTGTTTGTTACCGCATAACTTCCGACTGGGTGAACCGATTTTTAACCGACTTCAAAAAAGGAGGTTCTCAAAACGACCCGTATGTTTTTTATTTTTTTTTATTTGTGTTTGTTACCGCATAACTTCCGACTGGATGAACAGATTTTTAACCGACTTCAAAAAAAGGAGCAGGTTCTCAATTCGACCCGTATTTTTTTTTTTATTTGTGTTTGTTACCGCATAACTTCCGACTGGGTGAACCGATTTTTAACCGACTTCAAAAAAAGGAGCAGGTTCTCAATTCAACCCGTATGTTTTTTTTTTTGTTTTTTATTTGTGTTTGTTACCGCATAACTTCCGACTGGGTGAACCGATTTTTAACCGACTTCAAAAAAAGGAGCAGGTTCTCAATTCGACCCGTATGTTTTTTTTTTTTATTTGTGTTTGTTACCGCATATCTTCCGACAGGGTGAACCGATTTTTAACCGACTTCAAAAAAAAGAGGTTCTCAAAACGACCCGTATGTTTTTTATTTTATTTATTTGTGTTTGTTACCGCATAACTTCCGACTGGGTGAACCGATTTTTAACCGACTTCAAAAAAAGGAGCAGGTTCTCAATTCGACCCCAATGTTTTTTTTTTTAAATTTTTTTTGTGTTTGTTACCGCATAACTTCCGACAGAGTGAACCGATTTAGATCGTTTTTTTTTTATTTGAAATCTCATGCTTTCCGGTCTCATTTAAATTTCCTCAAAATCGGGTGAGTACTTTTTGAGTTACAAGTCAAAACTGAAAAATGCGAGCTTATACCTACACGATATTATAGTAGCAGGTGAAGACATTGGTGAACATACCTACAAAACTATGACAATATTGATCCCATGAAAAAATTTTTTTACTAAATAATGGAACCGACTTCAACACTCAAAAGTATGAAATAATGGATATATAAATATGGACTTATTTACTGAATCTTTTGGCAAATTTAAATTAGCGATCCAACAATCCTGATTTTTTTTGTACCTTTAACTACTGCTTTTCAAATATTGTAATAATATAAATTTTATTCTTTTTGTATTGTAAATTGATGGCCATCCTTTTAAATGTTACTCCACATTGTGGCAGTGGCCATCAATAGCAGGCTAGATACTGCTCGCTCACTTTTCTACGCAAGCTGTCTTCCCCTACAATTATAGTGACACTTAGCATTTGTTTTACTATAGCATTATTTTAGTTTCTTGTATCAGTGTACATTATGTTGGGGTTCAAATAAATAAATAAATAAATAACTTGTCGAAGTCGGTACCATGAGCACAATATTTTGATATCAGTTACTTTTGAACTATCATGGTACCGACTTCAACAAGTTATATCATACTTTTGAGTGTTGAAGTCGGTTCCATTTTTTGGTAAAAAAAATTTTATGGTTTTTTTTATTTGAAAGCTGGTGCTTCCCGTGTGGTCCCATTTAAATTTCATCAAAATCGGACAAGCACTCTTTGAGTTAGGTACACTCCAAAAACTGAAAAATGCGTGCTTATACCTAGACGATATTATAGTAGTGTGTGAAAACATCGGTGACCATACCTACACCACAATAACAATTGATCCCATGAGTAACAAAGGTCAAGAAAAAGAGTGAAAAAAATGTTTGTACCAAATAATGGAACCGACTTCAACACTCAAAAGTATGAAATAACTTGTCGAAGTCGGTACCATGAGCACAATATTTTGATATCAGTTACTTTTGAACTATCATATCGGTTCCATTTTTCGGTCTATTTTAATTATTATTTGTTCGTTTACTATTAGAAAGAAAGAAAAATACGTTTATTTATGACATGACACATTCGTATGCATGTGTATGGTATTGTTACGGAAGTGGGTACGGGATTCCACCGAACCCCAAAACGTTCAAAAATTACTTCGGAGGTATTGGGGATAGAACTCGGGGCCAGCGGTATTACAAGCAGAGCTCTGCCCGCTACGCCACGAACCTATTAGCCGAACCTTCGAATTTCTTAATTCGTTGCTTCGGACTGACTGATTATTTGACGTGACGTTTATTTGTTTTCTATGACGATGATATGGCCGTCACAATATTGAAAAGTGGGCTCTAATGACGATTACTTACGTTTTAGTTACGTATGCAGATTTATGGCTATAAACGCAGTCGGATAAAAAAACAATAAATACCTACTGTGTTTTCAATTTATTCATCGAATCAAAAATGACCAAGTGACAGAGATTTTATTTCACCAAATAAGCAGCAGTGGACGTTTATGGCTGAGATGATGATGATGATGATGAAATGAGTGAAATATTTATGTGGCCGAAAACTCAAAAGTTGCGATATTGCCGGTACGCATGGCCCCAATGATGTTTTACTATACCTCATATAAACATATAATATCATTGCATGGCCCTCATCAACTAAACGCGACTCTGCCGTTTTTACCTACGAGTTTTACATCATAGTCATAATGTCATTAATCAGGGTTACAGGTTTATTTATTATTTGTCAACGTAAGAGTCAAACAAAGTTATCGTATAAGCAACTACAAAAGTGACTGTTTGGGTGTGCGGTTGGCTGTAGTTGTATCTAGTCCAGTTGTTCGTTACGTAAGCCTAATACTATCATAATAAAATATAATTAAAGCAATACTATTTTTAATTAGCGTTCACATGTAGGTATTCAAACTCAAAAAGAGCGGTGTTTCCATGTGACAGAAAGAGGTATTTATAGGTTTCGAAATAAGCTTTGCGAATAACAATAAATTTGCTCAAAGCGGTAAGGACACCAATTCTTCCACCAGTGTTTTTATATTTACGATTTCATTTTGTTTTCTTTTTTTGTGTTCAATAAAGTGTTTTTGATTGATTAATAAATTGCATTGACGCTCGATAGCTTATAGATGCGCTTGACAACTATGTTATCTGACCCGATGGTCAGTGACGATGTGGTCTTTAGTGTAATCAAACTAGACCTAGATGCTCAATGGATATCAAGGAATGCGACCTGCACACGCTGTGTCTTTGGCGACAAGACCCGGGACAAACATCAATGCTCATCACATATAACAAACAAAAAAAAAGGAAAAGATACAGCTGAATTGAGAACTACCAGTCCCTTTTTTTAAATATTTAGAGAGAAAGTGAAAAAGAATGACGAGTAACGAGTGGGGACTAGAGAATACATGTTACTACACACTGCAGTACTAATACATTCAAATTTAAAATATCTACCACCCTCGA
Organism: Apeira syringaria; assembly: GCA_934044485.1. NCBI lineage: Eukaryota > Metazoa > Arthropoda > Insecta > Lepidoptera > Geometridae > Apeira > Apeira syringaria. The sequence continues at coordinate 9,350,258 of OW203670.1, read as the reverse complement.
TTATATCAACTTCAGTTGTTATTTTGTCGCAAGTTTGTGATTTATCCACGTATTTCACGCGGGTTGTCACAAAAGTTTTTAACCTTTTGATTATTCAAATGACTACTTTTCAGTACGCCAACTAAATGACAAGCCTAGCCGGTGGGAGCATCGGCTGTCAAACTGACGGACGCTGGTTTTTTTTTTATCACATTCAGACCCCCGCACTAGGATTCCCTGTATCGCGGGAGGCATGGCCACACATAATCACAGCACACAAACATCCAAGACCCGAAACAAACATCTACACTCATCGCACAAATGTTTGCCCCTGCCGGGATTCGAACCCAGAGTCCCGGAGACACAGAAGTCATGTCAAGACACTAACTACTGTGCCACGGCGACCGTCTACCTCTACGTTGAACCTCAAAAACGCGAATGGCTTTTGTGAAGGCAACACCGACATCAAATTTCCAGGATGGTGGTAGGGTACTTTCAAGTGCCTGTCTGGCTCGCTTTCACCCACAAGTTCGAAGAACTCTCAACAAACGCACAGTGTGTTCATGCAGCAGGCCTTGAGGGTCAGTAAACATTTTTGGTCTAACGTGATTATACATTCGATCACATCGTCACTGTCCAAGTGAGATAACTTTGTCAAACGCTAGATTATAAAGTATAAAAATATGGTCACCGATGAGCACTATTCACAACAGGCTAATCAATATAATAAAAAGTTGTATCATACACCTTCGTACAAAACGTAGGTAAATATTCATATATTAATTATTGTATCTATTTTATAAATGTATCATATTGTTGCTCACACAAGCAATCAGGCGCTACTCGGCTAACGATTGCTCGATTGTGTGTTCTATCAGGCGTAAGCAAGGTACATAGTAAATGTTCTCTCTATAGGGATACAACAGGAGCTATCTATACTACATGAGCGCTCTTTCTTTGGACAGATATGTTAGAGCCCCTTGTATTCAGATGTTAAAATAATAATATTAGGAGGCAGAGCGATGCAAGCACAGGTCCGACGTTGACAGTGGTCACGGGAGGAATGCGCGGGTGGAGAGCAGCGCGGATAAGCCAGCTGAGATCACGTGATCCCGCGCGGCACTAAGAATTTAACGAAATAAATTCATATAAAATCAACAGAAATGAATATTGAAAAAATAATCTTGATTGTTCCTAGATAATGCCATTATCTATCAAACAAAGTAAGCTTCATATGAATGTTGATATTATTTTGTAAGATATACGTGTTTTAATTTTTGAAAAGCATATTTTTCAAAAATTAAAACTATCGAGAAAATTTTAGTTAACCGGATTTTGAATCCTGACTGTTCCTTTATGTTGAACCAAAGATACTAAAACTGAAAAAACCAAAGCTCTGTCTTCTATACATGGCTTAAAATACATTTTTAAAAATAGCGGTTTGTCTACTCACAGCGCCTTAATGGCCCCCGGCTTGAGTGTATTACGATTTGCGACTTCAGATATTTTAATGCTATTACTACTATACAATTATACATATATATGTCTATTATACTAATTTTAATGCAATAAAACTTGCCTCTCACTGAGTAAATCATACTATCTTTAAAAAAATAAAATGTAAGTTTCATTAATGAAATTTTCGCAACAGTATTTACCATTATTTTTCTTAGTGTCCATCTTAGGGTCGCAAGTTAGTGTGGGCTACTCGCCCACGTGAACACGAGTTCAAATAACTTGTAAATTTCGTAATTTGCCAGATTAACCGCAGTTACACTCAGAGTAATAGGTTTTCTTAAAACGTTTTCTTGACAGTTGCAGAAAGGCTAATTATTTTGGCCTCCGCGATTAGAAATTATTTACCAGCAATTTTAGCGAATGGAACTAGTGCTTGTAGTTAGCTTGATATAAAAGAATTCCATTGGAAAGGTATCAATGTCAGTTTTACACTTCTCAGTAGGTATATACTTGGATAGAGTTTTTAAGTTTATCTATCAAACGCATAAAAACAATCTGACTAAACAATATATTTTGGCTAACCCAAATTGAACGCGAATATACTCAAACTTGCCTCATTGACAAACAACAGTTTCATGGCTGTCTTCAGGAGAACAATGATTGTTGGTACCTACTTTTATGCCATATTCAGACGTAGACGATAGTTTTTGCTTGTTGAATTATGAAAGGCGATGATACCTTATACATTTAGTGCATTATGTGCAAGAATCAGAATAAGAAACGTTTATTGACCTTAGTTAACAATGTACGTTATACATGGCAAGTCATCTAGCACGCATTTATTAATCAAATCATAGAAAATAATCTATGCATAATCTACTGTGTCTGTTTTTTTTTTGTGTAAGTACAAAATTACTGGTGAAGTATAGCTAGACTCGAATTATTAAATGAGATGTAGGTACCTAACATCTAATTATTTAGCGACCTTAGACTTAAGCAATTTTTTTGTCAGATTTAACAAATCTACACTCGTAGTCACAAAATGTATATAGTTTACGAAATAGCTGATCCGTGGCAAATTTACTTTGCATTTAAATTAATTGTATCTATAACCGAAATCTGTGCATCTTTTAAAAAAAGTATCTATATTACATCAATGAATATGTTAAATCGCTTGTCTCGTTTTTCCTCAAACTGTCTACCTTGAAGCCGCCTAGGGGAACACTACCTCCTATGCGTGGGCTAGGTAGCTATATGACTAAAGGCTAGTCTGAATGTAGAAAAATAACAACTCAGAATGAGGCCTGATAACATAATATGTAAGAAAATCTCATAACTCAAGAGCTTGGAAATGGATCTAATAGTGGGTTGGCTTGGCAACTGACCTGGCTCGTCTACTTGACTCCTCATAACTCTCGGCTCGTACTAGGACCGGCACTGTGGTCCACACGACGCCCTTGACCCCAGAGCTGTCGCTGCGTAGCAACATGACTGGCCAGGAGAAAACTTCTTGACTCCGAGCGCGCGAGACGGTGCAGGCATTGTTGTTCTCGTTGTGACCCAGGACGTTGACCTTGAGATGCGCTCGTTTTGCTGGTGCTACCCTCGATAGTCATCGATAATAGATACAAAGGAAAGCTTCATCAAGTTCATCAGTTCGCTCGCATTAGTAAGCACGCTCATAAGGTTGTAGTAAAACTGGTCCCTGATGATACAAAGAATAATGACGCTATCCGTTTCTTTACAGCGGAACCACAGGGATAGGTAGCATAACCTGGTAGTGTTTTGTAATCTTTTCATTTGGAACCATAGGTACTTCTTGGCATCTTTTCTTCCCACAATGCGAATGACGGCGATTAGTGCGAGTGACGATAACCACGGTGTTGTGAGAAAGTCTGTGATAGCATTTGCTTCCATTTACCACATGAATTATTGTAGATATAATATATAAGGTCTGTTATGCGGGCTAGGCCGCGTAGTTTAATATCTTGTGAATATAAAGAACTAATTTTGTCGCCCCAGTCACGTTGGTATGTCGCCTAGCTGGTCAATTTTCTTCAACCACGCCGTCACTGTGCAATCTTCTCTATCTGGATCAAATTAGGAATAAGGGATGCGGCACGATGATTTTTAACACTGTATTACGTTGTGTCCCCGTCGAGATGGCATATCACTTTCGACTTCGTTTTCCGGTAACTTCTTTTACCGTTTTCTGGCTGGAGGTAACTGGCTCCATATTTTCGTACTGTCCTTTTGTTCTTTGAATTTGATCGATGATGAATCGTGATTTGAAGCACTCCATCTGGGTGGCCGAACTACATAACTGGTATAATTACGTTCGTGTCCCACTTCTGAATATAACAGAAGGGAAAGTAAATACTTTGTAAATCACTTTGTATATTTTTAATTAAATAGCCACGCAGAGTTTCAGCTTAACTTCTAGTACAGACGAGAATGAGTCAACAAATAAGCTCCCCAGCTATTTAAGCTTTCCTCCCCACCCAGTCTCGGAGCGGGCAGATGTTCATCGCGTGATGTCAGGCGATGGTGACGTCACGGCCAATCAGCAGGAACTCCTCTGTTATTAGTCCAGAGCGTGGTGGCGCCAACTTTTGAATGTGCTGGGTCGCTGGGTAGCAGACTTAGCGTGGTTGGCATGGCGGGCAAGGCTGGCAAGGCTGGCAAGGCTGGCAAGGCTAGCAAGGCTGGCACGGCTGGCATAGCAAGGCTTGGCATGGCTAGATGGCAGTCAGGTTGTTACAAATGACATGTATGGTTGGTTGAATAAATTTAAGGTTTTCTAAAGACATCAACAGAGCCCGACTCCACCAGGCGTACCCTCCGAAGCATGCTTCACAATCTGATCTGAAACAATAAGGTCTGTCTTAAATCGTTATCCATGAACTTTTTGACATCGATAGTAATTTAGTGCCAATAAAGCTACTAAACCACATCAACAGAATTAGCAAATATGTTTTTAATATTATTCCGGGAAATCTTTAGATTAAATAATGCTACCTACTTAGACGAAACTGCGAAAATGTATAACTTTAGTAAAATTCATTATTAAGTTACTAAAATAGTACTATATAATATATTTTTTTGGCGCTTATGATGATTTCCATGTACATGACATTTATGAAAGACAAGCCTAAAATAAGATCTTTTTATTAAAATAGGTAAAATATGTCGTCGCTTTATTTATAACTGACCGCAAAAAGTTTAACCAAGTTAGCTTATTTAGCTTAAGATACTCTAATTTGATTAGACTTTTGCGGGTAGTTTTAGACGGTACCAAAGAACGCGACGACTTATTTTACCTAAAACTACCCTCAATGTAGTTTGCGAGATTGAGAGAATTGGGGTCTATTTATGATAAACTGTAAAATTGAATTGTTTCTGAAATCTAAACTCGCCATAATTGCTCGCACACGAATACTCATCCAATTTCACGAAATTAATAAAAACCGGTCGGCTCTGGTTCACTGGCTTCGAAAGAGCAACCAACGCGAGATATTAGCCTTTATTGACAATTAAATTCTATGACGAATGCCAGCAGATTCACACAATACACCCCCTAATAATAACCACCTAGGTTAAGAGCTGCTGATTTGAATAGTTACATATACAGAAACAGTTTCATTAACATTCATGACAACATCGCTTATAAGGCGCTTACAAATCGAAACTTTCTGTCGAGAAAACTATAATAATAAATAAAATAAAAAATAAAATAGCCTTTATTTGATCCTGCTACATCTCATCTTAATTTAGGTACTATCTATAACACTTAGTGACATTTATTAGCAAGGTCCCCAGGTTGGGTAAAGGCCTCCTCCAACGACGTCCATTTCTCTCTATCCTGAGCTGTTTGCCACCACATTGGACCAGCGACTTTTTTTATTTCATCCTCCCAGCGTGATGAGGGCCGTCCTCTCTTTCTTTTTCCTTGGGGTCCTCTCCATATATGGTGGTTTTATAAGTCCATCTTTTGTCTCTAAGCCTCGCTACGTGGCCGGCCCATTTCCACTTTAACTTTTGTGCGTAGCTTAGGGCATTAGCAGCTTTCGTTATTTCTCTTATTTTTACATGTCTAATCTTATCTAGTTTTTTTATTTTTAACATGCTTCTTTCAATTCCGCGCTGACAGGATGTTATTTTTTGCTTAGCCTTTGATGAAAATTTCCATGTTTGACATCCATATGTTAAGCATGGTAAGAGGTTACAGTTCCATGTCTTAGTTTTTAGTTTTATCGGCATGTTGCTTTTGAAAATTCCTTTCAGGCTCCAGAATTTACTCCAAGTTCGCTGTACTCTTCTTTCGATCTCTAGTTCGTTGTTTTCTTTTTCAAAGCTGATTGTTTTTCCTTGGTAAGTATATTTGTCTGTATACTCTAGTGGATATTCATTAATTTTTATTTGTTTTTTGAGGCTATTAGTCATTATCATGGTCTTAGAGAGATTAATTTCAAGTCCTACATCTGTGCTAGCTGATTGTAAATCATTGATCATGAGATGTAGTTCTGAGAAGGTCTCGGATAATATTACTATATCATCGGCGAAACGCAAGTGACTCAGAAAGCTTCTTTGTATGTAAATTCCTCGTTTGCTCCAGTTCAGTTGGTTAATTATGCTTTCGAGTATGGCTATAAATATTTTTGGCGACAAGGGGTCGCCCTGCCTTACACCTCTCTTTATTTCAAACCACGGGCCCATTATGTCTAGCTTAATTCTGCCTATGTTGTTATTATATATATTCTGGATCACTTTTATATACCCTTCATTTACTTCCTGTTCTTTCAAGCATTTCCAAACGCTGTTGTGAGCAACCGTGTCAAAGGCCTTTTGGTAGTCAATAAATCCGAGATAGAGTGGTCTCTGTTGTTCCCGATACTTCTCAATAATTATCTCTAGGGTGTGTATGTGATCTATCGTAGAGAAACCTTTTCGGAAACCGGCCTGCTCTACAGGCTGTCTTGCTTCGATTACGGGGCTGATTCTCGAGTTTATAATCGCCGAGAAAAGCTTGTACAGAGTTGGTAGCAGGCTTATCGGTCTATAGTTGCCTATATCTTTTGGGTCTCCCTTCTTATATATTAAAACAATGTTGGATTCAGACCATTGTGAAGGCGTTTCATAGCTTTGTAATATCAGGCTGAATAGTTCAGCGAGCGGTGTTGCCAGTAAGTGATAAGCTGTTTTCAAAGCCTCGTTTGTTATGTTGTCTGATCCAGGTGATTTTTCCAGTTTGAGCCTTTTTATTGCATCTATGATTTCAATTTCGTTAATTGCTTTTATGTTATCTTCGTTAACTTGTCCAGTGTGGTTTTCCTTCATGTTTATAGTTTTTCTATTGTTTTTATTTTTTAATGTAGTTAGTTGATTATTATTGCTATATAGGTTTCTGTAAAAATTAGTTGCTGTGTTAATAACGTCTTTTCGATTGTTTAAGTCTTTGCCAAACTCTTTTAGACCTTCTATCCAGGTTTTGCTTGTCCTGAGTTCTTTGTAGGCCTTTTTTGTGCTGCCTGTGAGGTTTAGATGTCTTTCTAATGTATTTTGTCTATATGCTGAATAGTCCTTTCTTATATATTTATTTACTAGCTTGTAGAGTGCGGAGAGTTCATTTTTCATAGATCTCGATTTGTTTTTAGTTTTTTGAAGTTCTTTCCTTCTCTGTAAAAGAGATGAAGTGCGTTCCGATAGTATCTGGTGTCGTCTGTGTTCCTTTCTCATTGCTTGGGATGATTTTAAACTCGTGGTGATTGCATTTATGATGTTATCGTAATGGGTTTGTACTGAGGTGTTTCCGTGGTCATCACATTTCCTGGATACCATTCCTGATAAGGCTTCCCTGTAATTAGCGATTTCCGCATCAGATTTCAGATGGTTTGTATGTCTAATACTGTAACTAACTCTACTTTTTTTTAGTTTAGTTAGTTTTACTTTTGATCTGATTAGCCTGTGGTCTGAGGGGTAGTTTAAGTTCATAGTACCCAAATCTTGGAACAATCTCGGTTCGTTTGATAATATGTAATCTATTTCATTTTTAGTTTTTCCATCCGGAGATCGCCATGTCCATCTTCTGCTCAATCTCTTTTTAAAACATGTGTTTATTATAGTTAGTTTATGCTCCAATGCGAAATCCACTAGCCTCTGTCCTCTTTCGTTTCTCGTCCCACTCCCGAAATGCTTTGTTACTATATGTTCGAGAAAACTATATCTTTATTAAAAAAAAAAATACACTACCACCCTCTTAATTACCACAACGGCTATAGATATTAACATGTAGCACTAGAGGCTTTGGTCAAAAAATAATGTAAAGGAATACCAGGCAAAGCAGAGGGAGCGCAATAAAAGTTCGTGCACTGAAAATACGAATACTTACATCTGTATGATTTATTAAGTCGATACGTTGGATGACCAATTTAAACCCACAGCATAGCTCATAGCGCAATGTATACACGAGAACCTATTTCTATTCTCGACGATGTTATATGCAATAAAATTAAATATATTCTGTATGTATTTAAAAAGATAGAATCATTCATAGTAGGTACTTAATATATAACCTGGCATTATCATGGCCTTCTGGCTTTTGAAAGTTACTGGCGTTTGAAAGAGAACTCTGGTCACTATACGTAAAGTTGGCTTCTGCGTGACGAAGGCATGGTCCTAGTCTGCAGAATGCGCCCAGCATACCAGAAGTGAGCAGCTACTGTATTGTAGCGAAATAGCAATGACGCGTTTCTTACCCCGATTACAATCGCGCTCCCAGTCCAAAAGATACGCAAGCTTTCCCAATCCTGAAACACAAAGCATCTATGTAGTTCTCTAGGTAATTCGGGAATAACGTAACAGTCACTTCTGATAGCATACTAGAGCTACATGACATAATTATATTCTATCCATTAGTAATTAAAATCTCCACTGCCTCCCAAACACGACCCCCTATACTTGCCACCCTGTCTCACCCCCGGACGCAATGCTTAATAATAATTTATTAATATAGTTTAGCAGTCGTAATAGAACGACCGCGACAACTTATCTAATATCGGAGTGTGCAAATAGTCGTGGTTGGTTATGGAATAAGAGCCAGAATCAAAGTAATGTATGCCAAAATAGATTGTATCCTAAACACTTCGATAAAAGTTTTTCTGAAGAATGTTAACTTGGAAGTTTGCATACGGTTGCACGACATTATAAAATATAGTTGAAAATCGTTTTTGGCCGGTGGTAACAAAGTTAACAAAATTCAAGTTTAACTTAATTTTGTATCAGATTTATAAGTAGTTTTGTATCAGTTACACCGCTGTAAATATAAGTGCTAAAAAGAACAAGTAATATTACCATGTGATTATTGGTTGCTCATCCAAGTGGTGATACAAATGCCAATAACTCATTAGGTTCATTAAATTTAACGTAGCTAAGCTGGACTTATTGTTTGGGTTGTATTGGCTCCGTTCGGGTCATCTCAGCTAGAAACGGGCTCAGTAAGCTTATTTTGACTATGGTCAACTTGATTCTACAACCTTTCATGTACCCTATTCAACCAGACGTAGATATTCGGATGGATAAAATGGCCGATGCTGCTGCAGCGTTTGCACACGAACTGCATACAAAAGATGGGTTAGTTTCAAGGCGCTTCAAGTTTACAGCAGTGTTGTATAATTAATATCCGTGCCGTCATGTGGTGAAAGAAATAGTACACATAAATAAATAGTATACATTCCTTTTAAATATTATGGAACAATATAATAACCCGTGGCGTGCCGTGGTGGTACCGGCCTAGAATAGTACTCCCCCATCTCTTCCCGCGGGTGCCGTAAGAGTCGGCTAAGGGACCACGTACCAGAAGGGGGGCAGCAGCGCCTTCTGAGGATTGGAAATCATCCTGCGCTCGCCAACCCGCCTGCCAAGCGTGGCGAGTATTGGCAAATCCCGCCTATATGGGGGAGGCATATGTCCAGCAGTGGACGCACATGGCTGAGAGAGAATATAATAACTGAAAATATTTTACATGACGCTAGCTCTTGTCCTTAATTTGTGTAGCGTTGTCTCTTGCTGTCGATATTAAACGTCTTTTAGTACTATTTCAGTTACAGCTATCTTCAGTTCTAATTGAATTCGTAGTATAAAGAAAAAGTATCCATTCTTTTTTTTATTGATTGATTGATTATGGCTAAGAAAAAAACAGGAATGCATGGTGGTAGGGTACTTTCGAATACCCGCTTAGCCAGCTACCACCCTCAAGTTTGAAAAACTGTCACCAAAACACATAGTGTGTTCAGGCAGCAGTCCTTGAGAGCCAGTGAGCATTCTAGGTCTAGCGTCATAACATCTTCGACCACACCGTCACTGATCATCAAGTGAGATAGTGGTCAAAGGCTAGATCTAGGTATAAAAAAAATCAATTCAAGTAAATATTTATTTATTTATTCCAAGAAACCCAACAGCTCAATTAACAAGGATTACATTTTGTTTAAGTATATAACAAGTCTTAGATTAATGGTACATAATATGGTCTTCACGCATATAAAATAATTTCATAATATTATTTAAAAAAACCAACGGTTCGAATTGAGAACCTCCTCCTTTTTGGAGTTGGTTTAAAAGAGAGAAAGTGAATCATTTATCTATTTAATCCATATATAGAATAATAACCAAGTTGTGAATGGCACGAAAAAATATTCAAAATCAAATCAAATTTATTAAGATAATTAATTTATTTGTTTGAATATAGGTAAATAGAACTAAATTTAATCAATCGTCAACATTGAGAAAATCAAATATCGCATGTGTTTTGACTATATTTGAATCATGTGTAAGTACGTTGTGCGTCAAGCAATTTTAATAAAATAAATATATAATAAAAAATGGGCCGTGGTGGTACCGGCCTAGAATAGTACTCCCCCGTCTCTGCCCTGTCGGCTAAGGGATCACATACCAGAAGATGGGCAGCAGCGCCTTCTGAGGATAGGAAATGATACTGCCCTCGCCAACCAGCCTGCCAAGCGTGGCGAGTATTGGCAAACCCCCTATATGGGGGAGGCATATGTCCAGCAGTGGATGACCAATTGCTGAGAAGAAAAAATGATCAAAAGAATGTGTAGGTAAGTAATAGAAAAAATGCTACTAATATTATACATATATGCGAAAGTTTGTGAGCATGGATGTCTGTATGCAAGTATCTACTATCATATTGTATATACACTATCATATCTGCGATTGTCAGTATTGGAACTCCATCTAACAGTACCTGGTTCCTGTTCCTATTTCAATTTTGACAGTTGGTTACACTATTACAAAACTTGAAGAATGGGTGGTAGGGTACTTTTTATTGCCCACCTGGCTAGCTCAAGTATGACAAGCTTTCACCACCCATTTAGTATGCTCTGTATGTATTTATAAGCATTTGTCCTTGAGAGCCAGTGAACATGCTAGGTCCAGCATGACACCATCCACCATTAGTAACATCGTAACTGACTGTCAAGTGAGATAAGGGTCCAACGGACCTATAAACTGATAATAAAACTTAAATATATATTACCTACTAGTAGCACCCCGCGGTTTCACCCGCGTGGGTACGGTTTTCTCGCTACCTCAATTATTCCACAGGAACTATACTTTTTCCGGGATAAAAGAAACCTATGTGTTAATCCAGGGTTTGAACTCCATACCAAATTTCACCGAAATCGGTATAGCCGTTTGAACGTGAAGAGGTAACAAACATACACACAACCATTGTTATTAAATTTTAAATTGTCTACATCTTGGAACCCAGTGATTTATAGATGTTCGCGTCGCGGCGGTTTTCACCCTGAAAAAACTAAAGATACTGTCAGTGTTGTGTGCCGTGACAACCCTGTGCTTTTGCAGGGCTGTGACAGCCCTACAGTTTAATAATATCAAAAGTGGGTAGTTGGCGAAACTACGCGCTCTCGCCGATATTGCCACCCGCATTTCTCCAGTCTTCTCGTGATCACGACTAATGCAACTTGGTCGAAACGTCGAGGTAAATAAATTACTAAATGTTTTTCGCGCGATTAAGCCCCGTTTGATTTAATAACAATGTGTTCGAATCGCGAAAGTCTAAAAATTACAAAAATTACAATACACACAACCTTTCGCAAATGCAATCCTACCAATATTATAAATATAATTAAATCGGAATGTAAATAAAATGTTCTAATTACCATTGAAAATATAAGATTCGTGATCAACGAGAACAAATATTCATCGTTGGCGGTTAGAGAAAGAGAAGCGATGCATCTTGTCTGGGCCCGTTGGCGAGAAACCCACGAATGATTCACAAAACGTAGATGCACCAGATTACAACGCAGTTCCAATGTTTAGCTGAAGCGCGTACCTGTTATTTTCGGCGCGTACTTTTATAGTATTGTTGTAATTTGCCAAATGATGTCATAGCACTCTGATAACAGCTTGAGTCATACATTTATTCGCGGGATGAAGTTTGCATACCAGACCAAATATAGATGCATCAGCATTACGTTTTCAGCTGTAAAATTTCGACTTATGGGCTGGTGGATGGTACTTCAGTTTATGGGCCCCCTTGATTGCTGATGATTATATAGTCTGTTTGCTTATACATTTTTTTTTAATTTTTTTTTTTTACTTTTAGTTTCGCAAACTGAGCGAAACAGCATTTACAAATCAAAATTTAGACACAGTGAGAACATGGATTACTGAACGCCCTACTCTGTGCGAACACAGCATGCACAATGATAGTTGTTTCTAAAACTAAAGAATAATAATTTAAACAAAAGAAAATCAATTTAAACAAAAGAAGAAAAGAAGAAAATCAACTTATCAAAACTTGAAATGAATTACTTTTAATGTTTTTGACCGATGCACTGAAAATATCTAATTCACAACAAATATCGTTATAAGAAGAGCACAAACGATTCAGTGATGAGTTCTGACCATAGTTTGATCGGCGTGGAGGATGGTTAAATGTTTTACGATTTATTAGACGGCTACCAGCTCGAGGGATAGTAAAAGGCATTTTTTCTAGTAACTCTGGGCAATCTATTTCACCTGTAACAATTTCTTGTCTGAGTCTTGAGTTATACGATTCAAGGCTACCACAGAGATTACTAGCATAAGTAAGGTTATACAAATACTTTTCTTGAAGCTTTTCGATTCTATTTATGTGAATGGCATAAAACGGGCTCCAAACTGGACTGCAATATTCGAGTAAGCTACGTATGTAGCCGTTAAAAAGTAAAATTGGAATTTCTGGTTCTTTGAAGGTTTTAGTTTGCCTTAAGACAAAACCGGCCATTTTGGCTCCTTTCTTGGTTATATGATCTATATGCTCTCTGAAATCTAACTTTTGATCTACTACAATGCCCAAGTCACGTATGCTGGAGACTTCTGCAACCGGATAGGTATGTGATATATGACTTAATTAAAGAAAAAAAACAACAAATTATAATGTACAAGTGTTAATTATATAACCTTACTTTCGTTTCACTTCATGGGCCACCAAAATAAAATAAATTGAAAAAAAAATTCACCAGATTTGTCAAAGCCGAAAGCTTTCATCAGGATCTTGCGGGACCTTGCGACGAACTCACCGCGCTCAAGATCCTGATGAAAGCTTCCGGAAGAAGCCGAAACGATTGTCGATCGTGATATCGACTACGCGTAAGTGCCACGTTACACCCGTAGGAACAGTGTAAAGTACTTATAAGCCTGAGTTTTAATAATATTATGAGGCAGAACCCTTTCCATTCCTGCTTCAGAGACCACGTTTTAGTTTTATAAGTCTTCGCTGGTAACAAACACACCCAAGACCTTTGTCCAAGACATTAAGGTATTTTGGAGAAAAATGCGTCACAAATTTTAAATAGCCTGATGAGATTCGCTATTTCTCCGAAGTTTAACCTACTCAATACTCATAGTTGAATTGTTACCCTTAGTAGACCTACAAACTAAAAAAAAAAAAAAAAAACTATTTGGGCAACATCTTGAATACATTGCTTAATTTTGCGCTATTTATAACAAACAGAGATATGACTTCAGTCATACGGGTCGAATTGTGAACATTCTCATTTTTTTAAGTCGGATAATACGATAAAATAGGATGAAACCTCGGAAGTAATTTATATATTGAAAACATTTAGGACGTATCACTGTGTTCACAATTAGAAATGACCGGAGACGCAATTCGAACAAACATTAAAAAAAAAAATTGAAATGTTAAACAAAACTTCGCATCTTTCAGGAAATGAAGCCTCTTAGGCAGGTTGAGCTTATTTTTCTCTTTATATATTTTAATGTCTTAAAAGCTCAAAATAAAATAAAATTTGTAATTCAAATCTTCTGCTACCGACTATTTTTATATCAACCATAATAAAAATATTTCATTTTGTTTAGTGCAACTAGCCTAATAATTTTAAAATAATACAGGCAACGGTACAAAGGATGCACAGCCAATATTAAAAACGATTATCTAAAATTTTCATAACGTACCGTAGAATAGCTCAGCTGATTACCTAGACGACGCAATTTCACCAACGCCGTGGCCTACAAAAACATAAATATAGATGCGAGAAAACGACGCTGTTTACTTCGGAAATAAATATATCACGTTACTAAAGACGATCAAACTCTAGCAATGAACACGAGACTTAAGGTTAGACACATCATCACAATTCAACATACTAACAAAACTAATCGATCGTTTGAGTTACATACGGATTTGAAATTTAGAATGTCTGATTCAAATTTCGAACTCATGAGACCGCGTGACTTCTCATGTAACCAAACATCAATATTAATTTAGACAACGGTGAGTTACAAACGGATTTGAAATTAAGAATGTCTGATTCAAATTTCGAAGTCATGAAACCACGCGACTTCTCAAATATCCAAAACATTAATATTACGGAGGTGCAACAGTTCATTCAAGATTCTGAACAGACCGCGTTACTTCGATCACTGAACCACGAAAGCACGTTGCCTCTTCGGTTCTCAGATTTCTGATTCGAACGTACTAAAATTAAACTAGTAAACACGAACATCGTCACATCCATAGCAAGCATAGACATGTGGACAAGAAAACGAGAACACGCGATCCGGGAGACTGGAATATTAATAGCTAAGTCCGATGGCAGCACGTATTTACGGATATTTTAGGAAACGCCACGATGTACATTAACTTATTATCGGTTTGCTGAGTCCAGGCGCCTTCGGCTATAATTAGAAGTCGGTTTTGGCGGCGGGATGCTAGCTTTACTATTTATGGTAGTGAACGCTGGGGCTAACGCGTGGGGTATTATGGAATTCTAATTTTGGAACTGCTTGCGTTCCATGGAAGCCCGCGCGTGCCACTGTGCGTGTCTTGAACAGTTTTATGTTGGAATGTTTCATGCGATTGTGTGACCTAGTTTTACAGGTGTAAGTGTAACTTTGCTTTTCTAATATTTGTGTCGTTTATGTAATACTCACTAAAGTAAGAGGTAAGTATTGAGGTAGGAGTTAAGGTGTCAGGAAACTAAAATCAAATAACCAAAGTCAACGAATGTATAAAAAGAAATAATGTAATTAAAATAAATAAATTAACCGTTTATTTATTAATTACACATGGCTTGAGATCCATAACGATCCCATTGTATAATAATAAAAATAAAAAAGAAAATTTTAAAATTATATAAATTTATACAATAAATTACAATAAAGTAGATGGCGTTATATTAGATGTTCAGTTCTGTCAGGTATCACTACGTACAACGTACAAATGCTTGCGTTCCGACTCGGACAATAGAACCACAACACACAGCACTAGCATCATGCAGCAGCAGCAGCGCACGCGAACCACTGCGCAACTATTAACGACACGCTTAGAAGCACTTGCGGTGGACGATGCCGGGGCCGGACTCGTCGTATTCCTCCTTGGAGATCCACATCTGCTGGAAGGTGGAGAGGGAAGCCAGGATGGATCCACCGATCCATACGGAGTACTTCCTTTCGGGGGGAGCGATGATCTTGATCTTGATGGTGGAGGGAGCGAGGGCGGTGATTTCCTTCTGCATCCTGTCGGCGATACCGGGGTACATGGTGGTACCACCGGACATGACAGTGTTGGCGTACAGGTCCTTACGGATGTCGACGTCGCACTTCATGATGGAGTTGTACACGGTCTCGTGGATGCCGCACGATTCCATACCCAGGAAGGAAGGCTGGAACAGGGCTTCGGGGCAACGGAACCTTTCGTTTCCGATGGTGATGACCTGACCGTCGGGAAGCTCATACGACTTCTCGAGGGAGGTGGAGGCGGCAGCGGTGGCCATTTCCTGCTCGAAGTCCAGAGCGACATAGCACAGCTTCTCCTTGATGTCACGCACGATTTCCCTCTCAGCGGTGGTGGTGAAAGAGTAACCCCTCTCGGTGAGGATCTTCATGAGGTAGTCGGTAAGATCGCGACCAGCCAAGTCCAGACGGAGGATGGCGTGGGGCAGAGCATAACCTTCGTAGATGGGGACAGTGTGGGAGACACCATCACCGGAGTCCAAGACGATACCGGTGGTACGACCGGAGGCGTACAGGGAGAGCACAGCCTGGATGGCGACGTACATGGCGGGCGAGTTGAAGGTCTCAAACATGATCTGGGTCATCTTTTCCCTGTTGGCTTTAGGGTTCAGAGGGGCCTCAGTCAGGAGGACGGGGTGCTCCTCGGGGGCGACGCGCAGCTCGTTGTAGAAGGTGTGGTGCCAGATCTTCTCCATATCATCCCAGTTGGTGATGATACCGTGCTCGATGGGGTACTTCAGGGTGAGGATACCTCTCTTGCTCTGGGCTTCATCTCCTACGTAGGAGTCTTTCTGGCCCATACCGACCATCACACCCTGGTGGCGCGGGCGACCGACGATGGACGGGAAGACGGCGCGGGGTGCGTCGTCTCCGGCGAAACCGGCCTTGCACATGCCGGAGCCATTGTCTACTACGAGCGCAGCAACATCGTCGTCGCACATTTTGGCGGTTGTGTATGGATCGGGACGCGGTGGATGTTGACTCTAAGGCAGCGAGACTGCGAGTGCTGCTGACAGCGGCGCGGGAATCTTATATAGGAGACGTGCGGGCGAGGCGCGCGCGCCTTACATGGCGAGCGCGTCGGCCCCCGCGCACGCATTCTCCCCCGATTTAACCGCCATTCCATCACTTTACACACTTACCTAATAATCTTATTTTATTAGACAACCCTTAAGTACTTCAACTTAGGGCTATTGCAGCCTCCAGCTATATATTCTATCGCCCCCGCGCGTGGCCGTAATCGGCGCGCGGTATACGCCGCCCGCCTTGCACCATTTCAGGAATTGGGCGGACGCAGTTTAATCCTAACGTTATGGTTTATATTTATGGTTAAGTAATTAAGACGCTTATTTAGATTCAGTGTTGCCTTTTGTATATATTATTCTTATCTTTTTTTGACCTGGTCCCAATCAATTTAGAGTCGACGATGTACGTGTTTTTGAATTCAGTTTTGACCATCAGGTCATTCAATACCATCAATCATTTGATCACGCCATCGTTAATACAATCCATTTATTTTCTTATAATCAAATTTCATGGAAACTAATTAAGTATTAAAAATAATATCTACATTACGTGAAACTTTTACCTTTATCTTTGAAATTTTGTCAACGTTAAAATCGTTCATTCTTTTTCATACTACGTATAAAAATGATCAATTATTGCTATGAGTATTTGTATAATCACAATTATTAGTAAAGAGCTAGCTGAGTTATTCCGGGACCCGAAGTACCAGACATACATACCAAATTTCATCCAAATCCGTTTTAATCGCGTCGTGATGAAAAAGGGTGATTATAGTGATGATGAAAATAAGTCTATGTGTTAATCCTGTCGTTTCAGCGTAAAAGAATAACAAACATACATCCATACTCACAAAGTTGTATTTATAATATAGGTAGGATATGGTATTATTCAAAAACTCTTTGGTCAGTGCCATACTCTCGTTCGCCAATTTCGTAAACAATTCTACTCTCTACTCATAGGTAGGTATGTAGACATACGTACCTATGAGTTTGACGACCCAGCTTGCAGAACTAGGTCAGTAGTCTTAAATGAGTATATTATGTAAGTCAGGATCATGATAGTATGTATGTTTAAAGTACAGAGAGTTAACAGAGTTTTAAAAGGACTGGCAACGTATAACGTATCCATAAGCAACGGTGATCACTACCCATCAGGCGGCCCGTTTGCTTGTTTGCCACCTATTTCATAAAAAAGCAAAAAAGAAGATATACTTACAAGAAAAATTATAGCGTAGATAAGAAGATAAAAAAAGAAATAAAAATAGAAAGAAAAAAAAAATAAGGTAGAAAAAGAAGATATACTTACAAGGAAAAGAAGATATACTTTTTTATTGGTTTGTAGGTGTTTGTTTGTAGATTTGTTGGTGGTAGGCAGGCGTTTGACCACTATCTCACCTGATGTTAAGTGATGATGCGGTCTACGATGGAGCACCCGCGTGAATTACGGTTTTCCCGTTACCTCAATTATAACCTCAATTATCCCACGGGAACTATACTTTTTCCGGGATAAAAGTAGCCCATGTGTTAATCCAGGGCTAAAACTGTCTCGATACCAAATTTCATCGAAATCGGTGCAGCCGTTTAAGCGTGAAGAAGTAACAAACCTACACACAAACTTTTGCATTTATAATATTAGTAGAATAGGATATAAATGTTGACTAAGGACGGGTGACTATTTCGCCTCTGACTATTCATCAGTGACAACTTCTGGTCCGCGGGTTCGAATCCCAGCAGGGGTAAACATTTATGTCGTGAGTATGGATGTGTCCCGGGTCTTGGATATTTGCTGTGATGCCATAGTGTGTCCTAGTGTAGTGTGATTAGATAAGAAAATGGTAATAGAAATGGGATAAGAATCTTAGTTTACTTAATTTTAGTTAGTTTGAACAACATAATTAGTAGCTACCAATACAATGCTAGAATAAAACTAATAATAGCTGATTTGTGTACAAATACTAGCCTTGTACTACATTGCAGAGTCTATTTAATGATGACAACAAAACAAACGGATATATATAGTCCTATCACCATTCATTGATTTGGCTCAATTAAATACCAATACTTTCACTGTGTCACTTGAAGATATTACATCTGTGAGGTTACTTGTTCATGTACATCATACATTGCGTTTTCTATATTGTGGTTGAAAGTAGCTATATGTCCCTTCTCAGCTTTAAAACGCATGTGAATATTCCACTCTAAGTGTATTATAGTTGAGAGTAATATGTATTCATATATGGTATTATATTCTGGGCTGTTGTGAAATGTTCATTTATTTTATTACATCAAAATAAAATAAATAAATAAAGTAATAAAATAAATAAATACATATTAAAATAAATCCCACTCGTATGCTACTTGCGTAGATATATTAGTACCGTCTAACATTTCAGTAAGCACAATGAAAATCGGCGCTGTGACAGCCGAAAAAGCCGTAAATAGGCATAAATATGTAAACCTGGACCGGGCTTACATGTTTATTCCTTTTGGACTTTGGGTCTGTGGGGGCCAACCGCTGCTCTCACTATATACAGGGGCTTGGGCCAAGCGTTTTGTGGTATCGTCTGGTATCCAGAGTGCTGGCATTTATTTTGCACAAAAGTTCAGTCTAACTATATAACGTGGCAATGCCGCCAGCATTGTAGAGACTTTTCCTTCTACGATTGGTCTTTTAGATTAGGTTATAATATTAATTATTTTTACGTCTTAGTTTGAATATTTATTTAAGATTTTGCTCTAGTTTTTACAATGTGTTTTAAGTTACATTTAATAATATATATGTATAATAGTTTTAAATTAGATGGTTTAGAAGTCATACTGTGGCCAGAAAGTGAGTTCCACTACACCATGAGTTAGCGAGTGTCTGCAAAATAAATTGAATAATGCATAAGTCGTTTCTGAATTATGATTTTACGTTCGTTACATTTTAATTTTTTTTTTTTTTTTTTTTTTAACATTCACACTAAGTCTTCAGATCCCAAACTAGGCAGAGCCTGTACTACGGTAACCCGATGACTGATATATATACTTATATACATACACACCCAGACACAAGTCAAACAGATATGTTCATACGCACAAATGTTTGACCTGTCCGGGAATCGAACCCGGGACCAGCGGCTCAGAAGGCAGAGTGCTACCAACTGCGCCAACCTGCCAGTCAATCATCTAAGAAACTTGTTATTTGCGGCAGGGATGGAGTTGCTATAATTAAATATATAAATACATACTTAAAGGTATCAACGGCGGAAGCAAACTGAGAATGCAAAACGAGACGTGATCTTTGGAACATTGCCACATATTTTTTAAGACGATTAGTCTTTTTTATGAATATCAGTATGTTTTTTATAGCGATTCATCAAACTGTTTCAACAGCTTTTGTGTTTGCTGTAGCGTTGTAATAAGCTTTTTTTATACTGTGTAGAACCTAGCTTTGACCACTATCTTACTTGATGGTCAGTGACGATGTGGTCGTAGATGTTAACACGGTAGACCTAAGATGCTTACTGGCTCTCAAAGACCGCTGCCTGAACTCACTATGTGATTGGTGACAGTTTTCAGACCTGAGTGTGTTGGCTAGCTAACACCCTCAAGTTTGAAACAATGTTTTTTTCACCAAGCTGGGAATTTGATAACGGTGTAACCTTCACCGGAAGCTCACGCCTTTGGTGATGGGATCGAATCAGCGTCCGTTACTTTGACAGCGGACGCTTTCACCGCTGAGCTATCTATGCTTCAAAAAATATATTATTTTTTGAATTTATTTAAGTTTTTAAATCGCTTAATAAACGACGCAGATCTGAGTTTGAGATAAACATACGAGACTTCTTTTTATGAAATAAAGTCGCATAAATGTGGCTACTTGCAATAAATTGTGCACTTTCTTTTGTTTAAATTATTATTTTTTAGTTTTAGTAAGAACTATTATTGTGCATGCTGTGTTCGCACAGAGTAGAGCGTTCAGTAATCCATGTTCTCGCTGTGTCTAAATATTGAAACGTTGTAAATGCTGTTTCGCTCAGTTTGCAAATCTAAAATTTTAAAAAAAAATTAAAAAAATTACCCAGTTTTGTCGTACCTATCCAGAAATGTACATCACTAATTCGATACTCCCAGCTATTATCAACATGGTGCAGGGCTAACGCAAGTGCGCATGAGTGCATTGCCCGTCTATTCCTGGAGACAGGTGTTCCTGCGCTGGTGGGGGGATAGTTTCAGGAACGGTGCGCTTTTATGGTCTCGTAATGTGTGTTTATTTTAAGTTCTTCGGAAGATGTTTGTATCATTTTCTAATATTTACGCCAAATGAATAGAATTTTGTGAAATAGCATAATTCTTAGTGTGTTTTGTGCAAAAATTGTTATTGGTATGCCATTTTTTTAAATGAACTTAATTATCTATAATTTTTATATCTACTTTAAAACGGTAGGTTTTTAATTCAGATATTTATATTTTTCCTTTTATAATATGCTGTTCGCATTACTGTGTTCCAGTTTGAAGAGTATGGTTTCCGGTAAAATTACAGGCACATGTAACTTACCAACTTTACGACTCATAGAAGGGGTAATGGGCAAACGAATTGTACCTATGTATATAGGCAGAGTTTGCCACTTAACATCCCGTGGACCTTGTGCTTATTCCATCACTATATCACATATAAAAAAAATATACATGTATATAGCGGATAATGGTTTTTTAGTGGTGACATGACTTCTGGTCCCCGGGACCCGGGTTCGAATTCCGGCAGGGTCAACATTTATGTGAAGAATGTGTATGTCCATACCCGACTCAGTGAACCTAGAGTGTAAGTGTGAAAAATGCCTACTATGGCACACTGTTAGTTTTTGTACAGTCCTGCCTGCGTGTAGGCACGCTAGAGTAAGCCTAGACCGGAGAAAGAAAGCAGAAAAGCAATCTACCTACCAATTTCTTTAATGAGTTTCACAAGATTAAAATTAATAATAATAATATGATAGTATGGGACAACATTCACACAAGGTCTTCAGGTCCCAAACTAGGCAGAGCCTGTACTATGGTAACCTGATGACTGATATATACTTATATGCATACTTATATACATATACACACCCAGACAAAGGTCAAATACATATATACTTCACTAGCGGTCCTCCCCGGCTTCGCATAGGTTAAACATTTTAAAATAAAAATTATAAGAATCCCTAATCATTTTGAAAATATAATATAGCATATTTCAGCCAGGGATAGTGTAGCTTCCTAACAGTGAAATAAATTTACAAATCGGTTCAGTAGTTTCGAAGCCTACTCAATGCAAAAAAACAATCAAATCTTACCTCTTTACAATCTTCTTCTTCTTCTTTTTCTTATCCCACACTAGATGGGGTCGACACTACATAGTTTCCTCTTCCATTATTCTATCATTAGTCGTCTCAGTGCCTCTTTCCTCTTTATAATATTACTAGTTATATTTTTTTTTGGGTTCTAAAGATTGTCTCAATTTCATTTAATGTGTATTCTGCAAATGGATGAAATCATAGCAACAGATGTAGTCTTTATCATATGTCATCTTTAGTGGTAAAACATCTGGCAAAGTATTGTCGGGCATATTACTTCAACGAGTAAAATCTTACTAATATATAAATGCAAAAGTTTGTGAGCATGAATGTATAGATGTTTGTTACTCTTTGACGCCTAAACGGCTTTATGGATTTGGATGAATTTGGTATGAATATAGCATATGCTATATAAATATGGGCCGCTTCCAACAGGTCCTTGTGGAAATCAATGGGGGAGGCCTATGACAAGCAGTGGACGTCCTATGGCTGAGATGATGATGATGATGATAGCATATGCCCTGGACTAACACGCATATATATATATATAGGTTTATTATCGTCATCACCGTTTTTCATCACCACGCAGGGAAAATGGATTTGGATGCAATTTGGTATGTAGATACTTCAAGTCCTGGAAAAATACATAGACTACTTTTAATCATCATCATTATCATCAATCATCACCACGCGGGTAAAACCGCGGGGCGCAGCTAATACAAATACAATTAAATTGATTACTTAAAAGGTGCACATTTCACATGCTTAGATTAAAATAACCTTACGTATTATATTAGGTAAATGAAAATAACTACACATGCCATAAACAGGATAGTTTTCTGTGAGCATGTATTAAGGGTGGACTATCAGCTGACTTACTCTTGACCTAAGTTTTAATCTCATCCAATTCTATTCCGAATCAGTTTCAATCTCATTCAACGTCATTATGGTATTATTGAACATCTAGTAAAAATAACACACTCAATACAAAGTATGTAATTGGTGATGTTATTGAAACGAACCACCATTTGTGTAACCATCATATTGCAAGCCAAGCTTATTTTAGCTCAAGTGCGATTCGACCTTCGACGATCTTTAAAAGAAAGAAAGAAACAAAGACTGGACTTAACTTCAAAAACATTTATGATACAAAAGTTTCAAATATGCCAGAAGCTACTACACACCCATTTTGTACCTTCCCACCATAAAACCATAAAAATATTAAACAAATCAAAGAGACTATAAAAACTTTTATCCTCCCTAATTGCCGTACAAATTGATATGCAAAAAGTTTAATCTGTCGTATTACGACCAGTTATATTTGATCTGCCGTATGGAGTGGTCACGTTTACCCCTATCTGTCGATCTTTTTGTTGCCACCCTATGAAACGCAGCCCTTATGAATCAAAATCGATCAAATCTGGCAAATTAATATTACAGGCGAACAACGGCGTGTACCATGTAGCATTGTTTTTTTTTAAATTCAGCTTTACTTTCCTCAGTAAGTGATTTTGAATAAATGATTGATTTTGAATAAATTATTGATTTTGAATAAATGATTGATATTGAATAAATGATTGATAATGAATAAATAATTGATTTTACTAAATGATTGATTTTGAATAAATGATTGATTTTGAATAAATTATTGATTTTTAATAAATTATTGGTTTTGAATCTACTTATACTTGGGGTGACAGTGACAGACTTTTGGTGAACAGCAGCGTAAGGACAGTTTTTACCTAACGTAAAACTGTTTAACCGACGGTTAAATTGATAATCGGACGTTTTAAATTTTGGTGAACTGATGTCTAAATCGTGATGCGTGTTAATTTCAAATGTTACAAATATGTACTTTACAGACGACCTACGGACTCTAAATAGTAGTTTATGAAACTGTATCATAATAAGGGTTCTTAAAACACGAGTAAAAGTTAACAGATTACAAGTAGAAAAACTGAATTGCAACCTCCTTGGTCCAGCTGAAGTTGTATCTTATTGGTAAAAAAGTTACATTATGATTCAGTTGTCCATAGAAGACCTGTATCATGTAACTTTTTAAATTTATTTCTATTTATTGTCTATAAAGACTGTCATTTAAATTCTGGTTTTGATTTTTTAATCTTTGTATTTTAGTATGCGATTAGCTAAAAAAATATAACTTTTTGAATTTTTTTATTTCCTTTCATCATAGACATAGTTCAAGCGCATTTGTCGCTACCGCGATAATTTATGATGAAGAAAAAATATAGTCGCTTGTAAATATTTTTTCACTAATAAATTAGCAAATAAAATCAAATTTTGTTTAATCAGAATTCTTCATCATCATCATCATCATCAGCAACTCAGCCATAGGATGTCCACTGCTGGACATAGGCCTCCCCCATTGATTTCCACAAGGACCTGTTGGGAGCGGCCCGCAACCAGCACTTTTCTGTGATCTTAGTCAGGTCGTCTCTCCACCTGACTTATGTGTGCGGAAATATAATTAAGCAATTCTATCTAATATTATAATACTTTATTACTTATTGATTTGTAAACCTAATTAGTGTCATTGCTGTGGGCATTGTACGGTTAAACAAATATGCAATGATGGCAAATTAAATCACAAATCTCACGCTCCTGCACATTGGGCAAAGAACAATAAAATGATAATACAGATTGTAAAGCCTTTGAATTATTGAATAATATAATTTATTCATCAAACATTATTTATTTTTTTCAATAAATGGAATATAGATAAGTATTTACCAACTGTATGTGCCGTGGTAGTACCGGCCTAGAATAGTACTCCCCCATATCTTCCCGTGGGTGCCGTAAGAGTCGGCTAAGGGATCACGTACCAGGAGATGGGCAGCTGCGCCTTCTGAGGATAGGAAACCATACTGCGCTCGCCAACTTGCCTTCCAAGCGTGGCGAGTATTGGTAAATCCCCCCTATATGGGGAGGCATATGTCCAGCAGTGGACATCCTATGGCTTACATACAGGAATGCTCTGTTGTCTATTATGGTGTTTTTGTGGTGTTATTATGGTAATTTTTTTAGGTAGTTTTCTTTTATTATTTGCTAGGAATATAAAAAATACAGACTAGTTAATAATTAAAAATAAATAATGAATACAGATTTTATATAAGTTCGTTAAAAGTGGATATTCGAATATTGCCTGTCCGGCTACAGTATTTGAACTATGTAAAGTATTAACTGGCACTGTCGCAAATCGAAGAATCAATAATAGTTTCGAAAAGAAAAAGGTTTTTCCTATTCTTCCACTTATCTACACCCACTCCCATTTGACATCCTATGGCTTAGACGACGTGTTTTATAACAACTGTTACAATTTCGTCAAGTCGCATGGGCAACTTTCTACAGATTGTTATGTCCGAGTCGCTTCTGTATCCATTATTGTTTGCCGCCAGCGTACTAAAGGGGCGAACACATGGGGTGAAGTGCACATCGCGGCATGCCGCCAGTCGCGTGTCGTACGCTTGCAATCATGTTGCTAATTGACGATTTGATGTCCACTGTACAGTGCACGACAAAATAATGTAGTCATTGTTTTAACTTCTCCCCTGCGGTAAAAAAGATATCGTGAAAATCTTTTATCTAAATTGTATTATTCCAAGTTGCCGAATTCATTAAGTAAATTTTACTTTTTTCCTTTTTAATTTTGCACCCAATTCCAAACGCTAGGTAAAGTCGGTACACGTGATTTTCTGTCCTACTTTTATCACAAGTCTCAGTGCTCACACATTTCATAAATATATAATTTTTATTTCATTTACGCACTATAGTGCGTGTTATACTAATATTATAAAGAGGAAAGATTTGATTGTTTATTTGTTTGTTTGCAATGAATAGGCTCTGTAACTAGTGAACTGATTTGTAAAGTTCTTTACCGGTACCACTATCACCGGGTGACATAGGCCATATTATATCTTAAAAAAAGTTGGGGATCCTTACAATTTTCAATTTTGATATTTTTTACCCACGCGAAGCTTGGATGGACCGGTAGTAATATAAACGTATGAAATGATAATTTGCTCCTTTTCTAGAAGTCGACCAAGAAGACATAAATTTAATAAATAATTATTAAGCAATAAAATGTCATTGTTTAAGAATTAATTATTAAATTTGTTCCAGTACGCTCAAAGTTTTGTCTCTGACTGTACACCAGTTCACAATGTTAATCCTGAGGGATGATCAGCATCCGGAGCGAGGGCGAATACTTAATTTGTCCTTCATTGTTGCTGCTTTGGGGCCTCTAAACGTGCTAGTGATATAATAGTGCCATTTCGCACTAGTGCTATAAGTGCTAAGTATTTTAACCGTCTTCAAAAAAAAAGACGTGTGGCACTCAGGGACTGCCGCGGTAAAGCTATTGCATAGCATTTTTTATCAACTTATGCAATTAATATATTAATAACTTATGCAGTAACGCCGATACAACCAATGCCACCTAGAGGCGAGTTGCTAAACTAAATAGACAAGCGTGATATTTCAAGAAAATCATTAAAAGTTCTGCTATTCATCGATAGATGGCAAAACTAAAAAGTATCACCGCTGTGCCGGTTGGACTGGGGAGTGTTACGTTATTTTCGTTACGGAATTTCTGGATTCGGTCTCCACGCTCAAGGCCCGCGATAGAAGCTATGCAATAGCTTAAAAAGGACGAGGTTCTCAATTCGTATGTCAAAGTCAAAATTATTTATTTGCTTGAACATGGGTGTGATAAGTTTTTATATATTAAACATTTATAGAGCTCCACATTCCACCAAACTGGCATGCAAATTTAATTAACATTATGAATTTTTAAACAAATGTAAAACTACTTCACTAACTCATGCAAATTTAAAATTATGTATTGTAAATTTTGCATCGCATCATATTATTTAAACAACTGAAACAAATTTATCAATTAAATATTATTTGATGCTATAATAGCATTTGGTTACTCAAATATTATACAGTTTTCGTTTTTAAACGGAACGGAATTAAAGGTAACGACGCAGCCTGATTCCGGTATCACTTTTGGTAGGTGATTGTATAACCTGGGGGCCATACCTAACACACTGTTCTTATTAAAAGTAGTGGTGTGCTATGTTATTTTTTTACGTTTGCCACCCCAGAACTTTCGACTCGAAAAGAATGTTCCACATTCTTTTTACATTTGAAAGACGGTGCTTCCCGTGTCCCATTTAAATTTCATCAAAATCAGTCAAGCGTTTTAAGAGTTAGACTCCAATAACTGAAAAGTGTTACGTCTACTTGGAAGATTTCCTAATTGAGGGTGAAGAAATTGGAGAACTTACACAATGACAATTGATCCCCTGCTTAAAAATATTGGGTGAAATTAAAAAAATATCAAAAAATGGAACCTGGTCGGTACCACGATAGTTCAAAAGTAACTATTATCACAATATTGTGCGCATGGTACTTCAACAAGTTATTTCACACTTTTGAGTGTTAAAGTCGGTTCAATTTATTGGTATTTTTTTTAGTTTTTTAATTGTACTTGAATTTGTATTTCGTAGGTACGTAAGCTTTAACGTTAACTATACTAATAGAGCTTTGCACCGATTCATTAGTAAGGTTTTATTTATTATTATTTTCGAGAAACTTACAGCCTTAATTAACAAAGTAAAGATTATTAAATTAAGATTACATGCAAGCTAATTACAAGTTTCTAGTGATAGTAATAATATATTACATTTTGACGCTATGTAAGATGCGTAAATTTCTAGAAGAAGTTTAATACAGTAATAACAAAACAATTGAAAAAAAAAATACCCTGCACTCGCTAAGAATGTATTTACCTAAATAGTCATTTTACAAATAATTTAAGTGACTGTGGAAAAAATTATGAAACAGCAATTAATGATCATAATATTAGTACAGACAAAGACTATAAATGTGTTGGGAGTGTTTAATCCAGTTTTTTTGATGTTGCAAGTCAGAACATAACTTGGTGATATTACGACCAGCTTAAAAATACACCCTTCTAAAAACCGCTTTATTATAAGTTTATAATAAAGCGGTTTTTAGAAGGGTGTATTTTTAAGCTCCATTTTTAAGCATCACCACGCAGGTACAACCACGGGGCACAGCTAGTTAGCTGTGCCCCGTGGTTGTACCTGCGTGGTGGTGAAATCGGTGATGTGTTAATCCAGGGTTTTAGCTATCTCCATACTAATTTTAATCGAAATCGGTGTAGCCGTTTGAGCGTAAAGAGATAACAAACATACACACTTACACATACACACAAACTATAATATTACTTTATATTAATAATAGTAGTAGGATTAATATACCAATGAAAAAATACTTTTAGCTTTCTCTCACCAAATATGACACCACCACCGACGACAAATATGTACCAGTGTGAAAGACCCTCGCCAATGACAGAACAAGTTTTTCGCGTCCCGTTTACTCAATTAATTGGGCATTCCCTGAGGGATGGCAATAATATAGATCTTACTGAGGTTGATGGGTTTATTAGGGGCGGCAATTGGTAGATATTGCTTCGTGTTATTAAAATTGGTTTATTGTAAGACCAGTTAGTCAACACGCTACCATATTGATTGGAAATCGATGTAAGATTTACTTCATCAATAAGTTTCTATGAAAATGTATAGTGGAGTTGAACTAGCGGATGGATCTTAACCAAAAAACTTCCCATCACATTATCCACAATTAAAAAATTAATAAATTAATAAATAAATTAATATAGGTCACCTTAATCTAGATAAGATTAAAAAAACTGGTCTTAAATTAATTTATAAAGTTATATAGTAGGAAAGCTCTTTTAGTTCCACTACATTAGGTACACTTATTAATGGCAGCACTAAAATTAGATCCTTTTATTAAAATTGTGGAGTTTAAAATTTTAGGTGTCGACTAAAATTATCCGCAATTGGCCAGCAATTGATTAAAACTCATCTAATATTAGAGATAGCGTGTATGGAGTCATACAAATTTAAATTTTAGCGTAAATAGAATACAAGCTATTTCATTTTGACGAACTTTAGTGAATTCGAGTTCGAGTGCTGGTTCGAGTGATTAACAGAGCAACTAAAAGAGGAAAACATAATATAGTTTACATAATGTACAGTAAATTAAGTTTACGATGATGTTGTAGTTTAAATAATTGCCGAGAAAAAAAGAAAAACTTATTTTAAAGAAAAAAGATCACCGTCGCTTTGTGCTTGTTTTTTGTTACCACATGGTGACGTATTATAAACGTGTAGACGTTATCTTTTTTTTTTTTTTTTTTTTTTATTCGGAATAGGCAGGCGTTTGACCACTATCTCACCTGATGTTAAGTGATGATGCGGTCTACGATGGAGCACGCCTGCCTAGAAGATACCTATTCACTCGTGACTTGAAGATACCCAGGTCGTATTTTTTCGGAAATATAATATAATAATATAATCAGTATAGAATACCAGCTGAGCAATGAAGTAAAGTCAAGTAAGAAAATCATGTATCCATATGTTTTATATTTATATTAAGCGTACATAAGGCACTTCAATAATTTATGTTAATATGAATTCAAAAAATATGGTAACAGGGTAGGTTGCAATTAATTTAATGATATGGAATTCTTTTTTTTCACTAATTTTTGGGTGTAAAACAACTGCTCGGATTTGCATGAAATTTAGTACAAAAATTATTTAACGAAACACGCTCTTATAAGCGTATTCTCTTTTAGCGGTTCCGTGCGTGAGTCTGCTCTTCCAAGGGGGTTAAACCGCCGAGTACAGCCAATGAAAAATAAGCAGTCTTAATCTCAGGTAAAATTAAAAGTATAATTAGTACTCAGTTAGTTTAGTATTGAGCACAGTGTGTTAGTGAGTCACACGCCTACACGCGTGTCACCGTGAGAAATTCTAAACATAAACAAAATAGCTCAAAAACTGTTGACAGAACAGTGGATACTTTTTAGTTTAGACTTTTTGATGTGTGTAGAGTTATGTGTAGTTGCAGATGCACTTCCATGAAACTAATGCAATGGTTAAAAATCATGTGGTAAAAATCTAGCGCTGTTATTATAAGTTTTTTGTTCCTTAACAAAAATATTCTTTAGTCTCATAATTAATTAATAAATTTCTTGATCGGCGGATTGGAGGCATGGTGACCTGTGAGCAAGTTTCATATTTAATGCCTGTAAGACAGGTTTTTGAAGTGAAAAGTTTTTTATGCGCGTTGAGCACTTTTCAGTTTTGGGTGAACAAAAATCATAGAACTCGCGTAATCGTCACCACACGCTTTTCATGTTAGCTTAGAAACCATGGACTGCCCCGCAAGTTTTTTAACTTAACTCAGGCACCATCTTCTGACGAAGCATGATTCACGCTATATCTCTGTTTGCTGTTATGTACTTACAACAACAAAAAAAAATTACCAAAAAATGGAACCGACTTCAACACTCAAAAGTATGAAATAACTTGTTGAAGTCAAGTCTCATGATAGTTCAAAGTAACTGATATCAAAATATTGTGCTCATGGTACCGACTTCGACAAGTTATTTCATACTTTTGAGTGTTGAAGTCGGTTCTATTTTTTGGTAAAAATATTTTTTTTTACTCTTTTGTGACCTTTGTTACTCGTGGGATCAATTGTTATTGTGGGTAGGTATTTCACCGATGTCTTCACCCGCTACTATAATATCGTGTAGTATAAGCACGCATTTTTTAGTTTTTGACTTGTAACTCAATAAAAAAAAAGGATCAAAATCGGTTCACCCAGTCGGAAGTTATGCGGTAACAAACACAAATAAAAAAAAACATACGGGTCGAATTGAGAACCTCCTCCTTTTTTCGAAGTCGGTTAAAAAGTGCCCTTGGCGAGAGGAAATAAACAAATTTTAATTTTAATCACTATTTCACTTGATGGCCAGTGTCGATTATCTAATATTATTTACTGGCCGGTTGGCGCAGTTGGTAGCACTCTGCCTTCTGAGCCGCTGGTCCCGGGTTCGATTCCCGGATAGGTCGAACATTTGTGTGTATGAACATGTATGTTTGACCTGTGTCTGGGTGTGTATATGTATATAAGTATGTAAATAAGTATATATCAGTCATCAGGTTACCATAGTACAGGCTCTGCCTAATTTGGGACCTGAAGAGCTGGTGTGAGTGTAAAAAAAAAAAAATTATTTGAGAACCAGTGAACAATATCCGTCTTATTACGAAACGTGGAACGAATGTACTGGGTTTTATCCAAGGACTAAGTAAAAACCGAATTACAAAACCAAGTTTAGCGTTAATTCGGGGATCATCTATGGTCTAAACATAGTCCTTCGATGACCCTAGTTTAGCGATGGTACTAAACTAACGTGCGAAAAGTCAATGCTAGTTGACGTCTTGACGTTGTCATAATTTATCATGCAATAAACTTGAAATCCACACTTAGTCTATGTTTTGTAGGCAGTTATAGGTCTAGCGTAATTACATCTTCGACCAGATCGTCATTGACCATCAAGCAAGATAGTGGTTAACAGCTAGATCTATAAAATATAAAAAAGTAAATAGCTTATGTTTCTATTAGAATCAACGAAATTATATGTTTATATGAGGTAGATGTCGCACAAGCGCGCGGAAACTGAGGCGGCAAAATTAAGGCAATTGTAGTTAGGATAGCTATATGTTTAGACTTGCGCTTGAAATACGCGTCGCAATGTATTTCAAGCGCAAGTCTAAACATATAGCTATCCTTTTCTATATTATTTGTACCGTATTATCTGTCGCAGTAAGCATGTTTATCTCGTAATGGAACAAAATCTGAGCACCGCGCAGTATGAATATACGTCATCTTTAGTAAAACATCATTGATTAGAATGATGTCTTAATCTGACAGAAATTAACTTGATACCATTTTAGATTGGCTTCGGTAAATTAAATAACTCCCACAGGTCTATACAAACACAGAGATGTTTATTGGAATAATATTGTTGTTGGGGTCCTGCGACAGTGACGAAAAAGGATTATGTCAAACAATGGGGTCCCATTGAATTAATTCTGCAATAGAGACAAATGACAATCGATAGGGTACAACTCAGTAACAGTAATCTATACCCCTTAAATGACATGAAAACAAAGGGTTCTGAAACGTTGAACTTATATTTAGGAACAAATTTAAAATTGGAAAGTGACTTTCAATTCGTAGACTGTATATGTGACAAAGGATGCTAAGTTAATAACTAATAATTGATACACCAACTCAGCTTTTAACTGACTTCAAATAAAGGAATAGGTTCTCAATTCGTATTTATGTCTGTAATATTTTTTATGTTTGTTACCTCAGAACTTTCGCCTGGGTGAACCGATTTTGATGATTATTTTTCTAGCTGGTGCTGTCCGTGTGGTCTCTTTTAAATTTCATCAAAGTCTATCATTAAATAGTTACTTTTGAACTATCATGGTACCGACTTCAACAAGTTATTTCACACTTTTGAGTATATATTTTTTTTTGACGTGATAACGTTTTATAAATTGATTCATACCAGCAACAGTCATGAAAAATAGTAACGTTCCGCGTAACGTTCCACCTGAGTTTTGTATTACATAAAATAATCAAAGTCGAAGTCGAAGTCGAAGTCGAAGTCGAAGTCGAAGTCGAAGTCGAAGTCGAAGTCGAAGTCGAAGTCGAAGTCGAAGTCGAAGTCGAAGTCGAAGTCGAAGTCGAAGTCGAAGTCGAAGTCGAAGTCGAAGTCGAAGTCGAAGTCGAAGTCGAAGTCGAAGTCGAAGTCGAAGTCGAAGTCGAAGTCGAAGTCGAAGTCGAAGTCGAAGTCGAAGTCGAAGTCGAAGTCGAAGTCGAAGTCGAAGTCGAAGTCGAAGTCGAAGTCGAAGTCGAAGTCGAAGTCGAAGTCGAAGTCGAAGTCGAAGTCGAAGTCGAAGTCGAAGTCGAAGTCGAAGTCGAAGTCGAAGTCGAAGTCGAAGTCGAAGTCGAAGTCGAAGTCAAAGTCATAAATGATTATGACGTTATCACGTAAATCTATCGTCCGTAAACCGACTTTACAGACAACCAATATTTTTTTTTACATATAAGTTTGCGTTTGACAACTGTCTCACCTGATGTTAAGTGATGACGTTGTCTTTGATTTAGCACGCAAACCTAGAAGGTACCTATTCACTCGCGACTTGAAGACTCCAGGATTGTACATATCGGGAAACACAGACTCGGGCAACGAGTTCCATTCCTTGGAATGGAGTGTTGAGTCGGTTCCAGTTTTGTTTTAAATTTTTTTGTTCGATGAGGAGTAACCTTCATGAATGTGCTCATAAGTGATGTCAGTAGTTTTCTAGACATGTAGCACTTACAACAAAATAAGTACAACAGACTCAAAATTGTCTTTATAGCAAATGGTAATTCCTTAAAAGTTAGCTGACACAAAATCGCGCGCGCTAACCTACTCAACCAAAATGAGCGCGAAGTAACAAGATTCCTAAATGAAATCTGAGTATTCTGAAGTAACTTACTTTCCTTAAAAATAAACAATATTTATTACTTTTTTTATAGGTCCCTTATTGCCCGTCCGGTCCGTCTTTCCCCTGACAACAACAGCTGTCCAAAATCTGTTGGCAACACTAGGCAAACAGAAATGCGAGTTAGTTACTATTTGAGCGCGTTGATCTTTGACTGCACATTATTTACTGCATGATAGATTTATGACTGTGGTCGCTGTAATATGTGACGGGTGACTCTTGTTTGGACTGCAGTTTCTATTTTATATTCATCAGGGGTCATTCGTCAGTGTATTTAAAATAGAAAAATGCAGGAAAAAATTCTATAAAAATATCTATAACAATGCAAAATTTACGTATACGTACAATACAGGAATTTTATTGTAAAGTGCTGTGATTAAAACATGTAAAATATAAATATGTACAAATACTTATGTACAAACTAAAACAGTCACAGTTCATACCTTAATCATCATCATTTATATCTTAA
This sequence comes from Apeira syringaria, assembly GCA_934044485.1. NCBI lineage: Eukaryota > Metazoa > Arthropoda > Insecta > Lepidoptera > Geometridae > Apeira > Apeira syringaria. The sequence goes on along the minus strand of OW203670.1, from coordinate 9,316,474 downwards.
CCTAGGTAGTGGTTACATATTTGAACCGTTTGGGGTCGAGACATTGGGCCCGTGGGGACCTGGAGCTCATCGGATTTTCCAAAATTTATCAGAGCGTTTGGTCGATGCGACGCGTGACCAAAATGCTGGCACATATTTGGCTCAACGAATCAGCATTGCAATTCAACGTGGCAATGCTGCTAGCATTCTGGGCACGCTGCCAACCGGTAGCGGGTTAGAACATTTGAGTTATCTATAGGTTACCAATAGTTAGTGGATTGCTCAAATGTTATTGTAGCAGTATTGTAATTAGTTATTAATGTTTTATTTTAATAAAGGCATTTGCCCCATGAATAAAAAAGGATTAAAATGTATAATCATTACAATGTCAGGTCCACTGCTGGTTCAGAGGGTTCCCTGATTAATTTCCACAAGGACAGGTAGATAGAGGCTTGCATCGAGCTTCATCCTGCGATCTTTCTTTTTATTTTTTTTCCATCACACTCGCACTGTCTTTAGCCACCCTTTTCCGTCTGGGCCCTGCTTTTCTTTACCATTGGGTGCAGTTAGGATTGAGAAACAGGAGTCCCCCAGGGAGCATCTCAGTGGACGCGATTCGCAAGCATGCCCGACGTACCCTGCCTACCGTCCCGGCGAGGCAACAACCTAAACTTCGTAAGAAATAGAAATGTGTAATAACACATTTCCCTACGAAGAAAAAAGAAATTGGTTAAAAGGTACCTACATTTCAAATTTCATTCAAATCCATGAAGCTGAACAGGCGTGAAGAGGGTCACAAAAAAACACAAACTTTCGCATTTAAAATATTAGTGTGATCAGAGTGTGAATAATATACTTACGTCGCAATATGTAACTGAAGCTTATATACTAAGACTAATTCTCGTTATCTCTCACCGCAGCGACAACAGGTGGCCAAAGTTGGCAACAATTCAAGTACGCGAACTTTTGAGTGCACATTGTTGCCGACAAGCGAATCTTGTTACTCGTCAACATTCGATGACTGCTCGATTCGACTCGATAACCGAGATGGAATTCGATTGATGCTAATTCGATCATTCGGATCAAGTAGCTGTTACGATCAACAAATAGAATTATATTTTTAGGTGACATAGTTTTGGAGGTGTGTCTGTGATAGAGATAACCAGCCATTGTTTTATTTTAGACAGCACTGTCTAAAATAAAACAATGGCTGGTTATCTCTGACATAGGCTATATTATACTTTCAAATTATTATGGTCGTGGCTGAATTATAGTTATTAAGTGGCTATACTATATGGCCGTGGTGGTACCGGCCAAGAATAGTACTCCCCCATCTCTTCCCGTGGGTGTCGTAAGACTCGGCTAAGGGACCACGTACCAGGAGGTGTGCAGCAGCGCCTTCTGGGGTTTAAAAATCATACTGCGCTCGCCAACCCGCCTGCCAAGCGTGGCGAGTATTGGCAAATTCCCCCCCTGTATGGGGGAGGCATATGTCCCAGTAGTGGACGCCCCATGGCTGAGAGAGAGAGAGAGAGAGAGAGTTAAAATATATGTATATAATATTAATAAATAAAAATTTTCGCATTGCTGAGTTGGGGCCGATTTGTAACATTTGTAATTGTACATTTTGTTATTTTTGTATGCTTTAAATGTTACAAATTTCTTTCTTTCTTTCTTTCTTTCTTTCTTAAAAGGGGCAAGGTTTAAAGACACAATAGCATTTAAAATGTATGAAGGATCTTTTTGTATGTACCTATATGCAATAAAGAAATAAAATCATCAAAAAGAATTAAAAATATCACAAAATATATTCTAGGGACAATGTTCACGCATGTTGGCAACAGAATAGCAAAATAAAGATGGAGTTTTATCTAAACAAATTATTCACACTGTAGAGCGGGACAGACAACCTGCACCACGAGACCATTTCAGGCGAAAGTTGGTATTCGTTCAATATGAAAATAACGTAAGTTTAATGCTCTATTCGATGCGAAAAGAAGCTTAAATGTTCGACGTTAAAGCTGATTTTCGTAAGTAAAGATTTTATTGAGTTATATCTGAATTGCATAGCTACAGTTGAACAAATTTCATTTTAACAGCGTAAAGTTTAGAGTACAGCTACTGAATAAATACTGCATCGCGGGAACCGCGGATTCGCTGGCATAGCAGCTACTACAATTAGAATAAAAAAATTAAAACATTAACAGTGTTCGAATTTTAAACTAAATCCTTTGGAATCCGTACTATTAGTACAGTTACATATAATTATTATTATTTTATAATGAATTTATTTCGGGAATTGTTTCTCTAAAACGATTTTCGTATACCTGTAACCAACCAACCAAGGTTAAATACAAAAAATGCTAGTAAGATAATGAGCCTTAAAAACTAGGACGCACGGATGATATCAGTTTGAATAGGGATTTTAGGATAATAATAGAGCTGCATGCAGAATGGCACCGTCTTATTTGGTGAGATGTTAAAAATGCTCGCAGTGAGGCCGAGCAGCAGATGAGACTTATTTGTTTTTTGAAGTGAAAACTTCTTTAGCGGCGCTTTGCACTTTTGCATCGCATCGCGTCAGATCGTAAGGCGGAGGGAGAGTAGACCGTCGTTTAACTTTAAACTTAAATGTGTTACAAATAAGGAACATTTTCGTTTGTTGGTAGTTGTAACGTATGCTATCCCACGCCTATATAAAAATTAGGTAAAGTATCACGTGCAAGACATAAACGTCGATATTTATGGGACCTTTAGAAATTAGATATTTCAAACTGACAGGAAACAAAAAAAATATTTTTGTTCTTAGCAAAACTGTGGGAAGATAGAAACAATTGAACCTTTCTTAGTACTGCGAAAGGCGACCGCTTGGAAAAAAATAGAAAGGGTCCGGCTAATGACTTTCCATGAATTGTCTAAAATCCCCAAGGGAAAACCCAAGGACGGTTTAGCACATGTTGGGAGTGGGGTGTGATCTTTGTTAACATAGTAACCAATCAACCAAACTCAAGAGAAGAAAGAAGGCGGGGCTTAGAATTCAAAGAACGGGGGGATGCTTTCCGGCTCCGCTCGCTTAGCGCGGCTTACTTAGTTAAATCCGGAACTCGGGAGTGAGCACAGTTCAATGCGCACACGCATAGCCTAGTCTGAACGAGTGTTTGATTTTGTTTTGTTTGAAGTTTATTTTCTTTAACAAGTATAGGGTAATTCTTTAGTAGTGAGTATAGATTCGTTAGTCTTGTATCAGTGTAAGTTCTGTAGTTTGTTTAGTGTTAAATTCTAATAAATTTGTTTTAATTCTTTAGCTTAATTAGTGTTGAGTAAATGTAAATTCAGTGTTAAGTCTACGAGAAGGGGGTTGCTGATATTAAAGCTAAGTATTCTTAGTGCTTAACTCTTCCTATGGATTTTCCTTTTCTAAAACCTAGCAAATAATAATCAAAACGGCAAATAATATCTTTCTTACGAGTTTTCTATAAAATCAATTTAATAATAATATGTTAATTGTAAATATTACTCTGAGTTTGCTAATTTTCTGTAAATCTTTCTTTTAAAATCAATCTAGTAATCATGTTTAAATGATATTTTATTAGATAAAGCCTTAGTTAAATCTTAATTGATTAAATCTTAATGCTAAATTTCATCTAGATTTTACTTTACACCGATTGAATAGTACTACGGAGCCGATAAGTTTTATTAAGATCATTAAACAGTTCTCAATTTCAAATAGAAGGAGGTAAAATGCCGTATTAAATATACAATACTAAGTAATCAATTTTAAAATCTATATAAAGGAAAATTTTATGGAAGAATGCTTTAAATTTTATTTCTCTTACCTTCTTCTGACTCCTTTTAAATTTAAATGTGTTCATGTGTTATGATAATTTATGCAGCAGGTTAATTATCACCGAGATTATGTTGATACTGTATTGGCCAATACATAGGAGAATATATGATGTTTTAACTACCGACATAATACGATACATAGGAGGACTTATTATATATATTGATGATTTAGTTATTGATATAATACAATACATAGGAGAATATATGATGTTTTAACTACCGACATAATACGATACATAGGAGGACTTATTATATATATTGATGATTTAGTTATTGATATAATACAATACATAGGATAATATATGATGTTTTAACTACCGACATAATACGATACATAGGAGGACTTATTATATATATTGATGATTTAGTTATTGATATAATACAATACATAGGATAATATATGATGTTTTAACTACCGACATAATACGATACATAGGAGGACTTATTATATATATTGATGATTTAGTTATTGATATAATACAATACATAGGAGGATATATGACGTTTTAACTAGCGACATAATACAATACATAGGAGGATTATTATGTATATTGATGATTTAGTTATTGATATGATACAATACATAGGAAGATTGTTATATATGATAACGATTATATTACTGACATAATACAATACTCATTGACTCGAACTCTTTACTGAATATTGGCTTTATGCGTTACTAGTTGGCAAGAAGTTTTGATGAATCTAAATGAATGTTCTAATCCAACGTTTATTAACGTATGAGTTGATGGTTTCATAGGAAGCTTCTGTTTTCTGGAATTTAAGCATGCACAACCCGCAGAATAATGCTTTTGTCAATCAAACCTTACATAAGAGACTAGGTAAAACACTACCTCTGATCAAGAGAGACAATCTTTGTAAATAACACATGATGGAGAGGTCATTAACATAACACGATGGATTACTCACTATTTATATATGTATTCTCATTTGGATTTTTATGAAGTGACTAAAAGTCGTCTTAGGTCGCTCATGAATCTGCTCGTGAGTGCGAAATCGGGCTTTTTCACGTTTATATCAATTTCAAATGAATTTATTAAGTATTATATGTACGAGATATCAAATGATAGTACTGACGAATGGTTCAGAACATGTTCCTTTTCCTGTAATATCAAATGATATAATGACGCGATTGGTAAGATCAATTAATTTGATCTAGCTCTAAAAAAATTTACAAAAGAAAGAGCTGACCTAACAAATATGACCTTCTCAAGAGAATAAGACGATTATTCAGCCACAACAATTATATTCATAATTTGGCTATAGCTCGAAATGATATTTAAAGAGCTTTGTATTCTAAAGTATATCTTTAGATACATGAAGATATTATCTATTCCGACACCACTTGCTTTATCAAGTAGGGCACATCTTGGCCTTTTATAAATCGGTATTCGACGATGCAAAGTCACTTTATTCATACCACACACAATCTTTAAAGATTCGTAAGTCCTCTAAGGCCAATCTTTACTCGCAAATTGATGCGCAACGAGGGAAAATCACCCATCCGGGTTTGATATACGGTTGTTTAACCAAAGGATCTTCACATCGCAATAATGCTGGCTTTGTTAGAATCACCATGTGTTTATTTAACGCCAAACCCATTTCTTCACAAAAACACACATAACTACTACCTTGTACGCTCTTAACTGAGTGCTACACTGACTGCATGATAGTTTGACCATGTTTGATAAACTTATGTAAGGCGCCGCTTATTAGCATAAGATAACCAAAACTAGTAATAAGTAAGTCTGGAAAATATAAGATTCTATGAAACCAAACATACCGATTTTACATAACATAATATTAACATTTAGCAGTTGTTTATAGTAACGCGGACAATATTCGACGACATCAATATCCGACGACATGACAGACAACTCTGTTTCAGGATTATTATATCAATGGTTGTTTACTATAAACTTACTAATAATAGATCAAGAAATTGACAATAATAGACTATATAACAGCATATAGCTTTATTCTAAGATTATTGAAACTATAATCATCTACTTCTTTAAATGAAAATTAACGAATTCAGAAACTGACATAATTTATATATATTTCATTGTTAGTTCTTATAATTTATCTAGCGATAGGAAAATCGAGGATTAGTTTAGCAATTTTCAATTCAACCTACAGGACCCTTCAACAACCAGCCGGGAGGGCTGTATACTTCGAGGCAGTGCTTTCTTGAAGATTTCAGGTTAGATGCATGTTTTGCCAGCTTACATGTTCCAGCCTAGGATCTGCTCACTTATTTTGCCACTCTAAATTTGAACATTATTGTATTTATGTTTTATTATTTTAGGGTCATTTCATTAGTTATGTTTCTTATGTAAATGCATATGTGACTTTTATTCCAGCACGTCAAACGTAATATTAAATAATTGATATAGGAAAACTTAATTAGTCATTGTAATCGACGATCACAGCAATACTATAATTTCTACTACGTAATTATAAAAAAATAACTCCATTCATCTTAGAACTTCGATAGTTAGTTTGATCAATTAATTAGGTTTTAGAATTGATTAAAGAACGCGTAAATTGTTAGGTTAGACTTCGCGATATTTTAGGTGTTACATTAGATACAAGGTCTGAGAAGTTCGTTATATATTATTATAAACTATTTGGGTCAATAAATAAATAGGGTCTCATCACGCATATAATTATACATACTTTTATAGATTATTATGAAAGTCAATATATAATATAATTATAGTATTAATAAAATATACACAACGTAAGGTCGGTTTAGGTAGATAGGTCGGGGTAAAAAGGGGGGTGTCTCATCTGTTGCCGTTACCAAGGGATATTCGTCATTAACAATGTAATAATTAATTTTATTGCAACGAAATCAAAAGAACTTGATTACTACATACACAACGTAAACTCAGTTTGTAATAATTATATAACGACTCGCGTAACACTTCTTTTAATCGATTTACTTTGCATTATAAACGTATAAAAATAACATGCATATATAAAAGAATTGCATATATGATTTGTTCGAATATAGGTAGAATATAAATTTCATTTGTTAGAATATAGGAGATTTATTTGATCATTAAAGTATATTATTAGACTTTATCTTAACGAAGTTAAATAATCTTGATCTTTTCAAGTAAAATTACATTCATTAGGTATCACACTATAATTTTAGTTATTAAAACTTTTAGGATTTCACATTTCATATTATACTAAAATGTATGCGTTTATCGTAACCGTAGAAATTGAATTAATCTTTGAGTTGAGGTTATTGCATAAAGTTTAGTTCAAATAAGTTCGGTATATATGCATAACGGTATAAGTATATAGGAAATATTACGTTTGGCGTGTCTTACATATTTTGGCGGAAATAAGAAACAAAGAAAGATAAAAATAATACAACGCAGTCTTTGGTCGGGGATTTCTAAAGGATAGGAATTTCACAAACTCAATCATTAGACAAAAGAACAAATGCATAAGTTCATTTCGGGATTCCAGCTTTCAACAAAAGTACCGACAGTTTACAATAAGCTCATTGTTGGGGGATAGTCATTAACCACGTGTTTGTTAAATAGGGATTAAACAATTAGTCGGGCCTGCAAGAAACATTCTTCATTCTTTGTCGGGACTAGTCGTAAAACACGTGTTGGGTAAAAATAAAAAAGGGTCTCGAGGGTAAAAACGGTTTAAGGTCGCTTAATTGTTATAGGATCATAATGTGTTAGCCTGTAAACCTTTGTTACAAAAATAACAAGGAACTCATAAAAATCTTTGAAGTTATGCTATCTTAGAAATTATAGAAATGTTAGGGTGGCATTATATTGTGACAGATGTTTGGGTTTGGGACGTGGTCTGGTGATACATGTGCATCTTGAGATCGGAAAGAAAACACTACTTTTAACAATGGATAAATGAACCTTTTATTCTTTGTGTCTCAACAATTTTTCTTGTTTGATAGGCCGGAACAAAACTAAATAATTCAGTTTATATTACAAGTGCATTTATACTAAATAAAAATGAATACGCGAAAGAGGAATGATCCGATGTCTACAAATTCCAGTAAAAAGAAGCCCAGATTAGAAACTAGTTTAATGGATAATAATGTTGGGGCGGAGATCTTATCTTTTATGGAACAAAAATTTAATGAGATTACAACGCGAATAGAAAGAATAGAGGCTAATTCTAGTATATCGAATGCTTCCACTTCAGAAAGTCAACCGATACCTGAGAACATAGAGTTTAGATCTAATGAGAGATTGGATACTGAGTTAGTGAGGACGACCAACGTTTTGTTATGAAGCCAGTTCTAGAACAACCGAAATTCGATGGAGTAGGCGCCTTGAATCCAGTTCGTTTTATAGAGAAATTAAGAAGATACATTAAATATGTCAATGCAGGGGATAAATCTTTAGAAATTGCATTAGAATGTTTACAAGGAATACCTCAGAAGGTTATGGAGTTACATAAAGATAAATGGAGTAGCTTTGAAGATTTTGTAAATGACTTCTTAAGTGTGTATTGGAGTTCGCGGGAGCAAGAAAATGCTAAAATAAAGTTAATGAACACGACGTGGTTACCTAACAAAGGAACTTCTATGGAAGAGCACTTTGCGCAGCAAATGGATAACGTAAAACAATTAACCATTCCATTAACAGAGAGTGATTTAGTGAAGAGTATCATGCATCATTTTCCAGAGGATATACAACGACTTTGGTTTACGCGAGGTGAAAGGTCAACCGCACTGCAGGCTGTGAAGTTTTTAAGAGACATAGAGAAAAATGTTATGTGTCATAAGGGACAGGTCGATTCGCTCAAAACTAGTGTAGATAATCGCCATGTACGTCACAATTACAGGAGGGATAGACAACCTTTTAATAATGGACAATATAGGGCAGTCGCGCCGGTAGTACAAACCAACGCAGTAACTTATAACTCTAGGGGGCGTGGTAAAAGGAATTTCAGAGGTAACACACGACATAGAGGACATTCGAGAACGCCATATAATTTTGAAAATAATACTAAATGGGTTAAAGGGGGGATTATAAACCTAGACAAAGAAAGCAACTTACCGGTCTGCACGACAAAGTCTACTTCTAATAACGTAGATAATAATAATAGCGCATCTACTAGCCAGGGAAACTAGATCTAGTTGATTGTAGCGGTTCCTTACAGTCAACAAACGAAGCATATAACAATAATAGGAACTTGATAGACTCATTGAGTGTTAATATTATAAAGGGGCTGGATAGAAGTATGAACCTAGAAGCGAGTGAAGCAAGGGTAACTCAGGTAGCTTATAAACAAATGTGTAATATGGGTTGGGAACCAGGACAGAGTTTAGGTATTAGAAATAACGGTCAGTTATATCCAATAAAGTCAAGCATGAAGTTAGTGTTTGAAACGGAACGTGATAATAACTTTAAAAGCGACGTTAAAGATTTAATGTATATAATAGAGGGTTACCAGGGGAAAATAAAATTTGTTTGTCCAGGGGTCATTAAGGAATGTCAAGGTTGCACTTTAACTACGAAATATAGGGAGATAGCCACTTTGTTTAGCGATGTAACTGAAAGTTTTGAGAAGGAATTAGATAACCCATTGATTGAATTGCCAGAAATAAATGTACAAATTGGAAACATCTTAACTAAAGGATTAATAGATACAGGAAGTCAAATAACATGTATTTCTGATAGTTTGTATATAGAGTTATTAAAAGACTTAGGTAAACTGAGTGAAATACCTATTCCTGCCATACAGATCCAGGGGGCAGTAGGTCGTAAAAGCGAGAAGGTAAATAAAATGTGTTTAATCAACTTAAAGATCAATGGATTCGAGCTATCTGTACCATGTTTAGTTGTAAAGAAATTAACTAGGTCTTTAATTCTAGGTATAGATTTTCTAGATCGAGTAAAAGCACAAATAGCTTGTTCTGGGGAGAGATTGCTACGTTTTGAGTATCTTGATAAGTTAATTCAAATAAAGATGGGATTAAATTCTTTAGATGACGGCGATCAATCAGGTAGTAATTCAAATAATGACGGGAGTGACAATAGTCAGGGAGGTGGATTGAGCTTAAATTTATCAAGATTGAAATCAAATAAGAATAATCAGGGAGGTGAGTTAGGTTTAAACCTTTTGGAAGCAATTATGAACCCAAGAGCTAATCTAGTAGAGAGGACAAATAGGAAACTTGGCAGATATTTTTTTGAACGTATTGTTCAAATAACCACAAAAATTGGTACAGTATTGTAGAAGACATAGAGGATTGCTACAATAAAAGTAACCATGAAAGTACTAAATTTTCACCAAACCAAATAGTCTTCGGTAATGAGTCTTTATTGAGCATAGATAAGGCATTAGGAAGGGATAAAATAATATCACAAAATATAGAAAAGGTACATCAAATTCGTGAAAGGGTTAGGGAGCATTTGAAAGAAGCAGCGAGGAAAAGAGCTCTAGCTTTTGATAAATCACATCATACTAGATCTTATGAAATAGGGGAATGGGTCAAGTTGAAAGCGTTAAATAAGTCAGACGCGAAACAAAAGATAACTAAAAAGTTCTCTTTGTTATTTCATGGACCATATAAAGTAGGTGCAGTACCTTATCATAACGTATACACATTAATATGTCCTGAAACTGGTAGAACTATTGGAAATTATAACGCTGTACATTTAGCACGCTATTATATAAGTTAATCAATAAGTGAAAATTAGAAATGAAATGGGAACATTGAGATATCAAAGTTAGTTTAACAAGTAGTGTAAGTCAGTACATATATGTTGTAGTATTAACGAGGGTTCCTGTAGGGAGTAGGTTATATATATAAAAGAAAAAACCAAAAAAAAAAACAAAAAAAAAACACGAAAATAACAAAAAGGGGAAAAGGGAGTAGGATATAGTGCTAAAAGTAAAGAATTAGTGAAGTGATAAATCTAAATAGTTCTAGATTTGATAATTAGTCATTTAGATAATATAGTAAGGCTATAACTAGTATAAGGACTAGGCTACAATTTTTTCGTATAGGAGGCAGATTAGCTTAATTTGATAGTATAAGTTTAATTGAAGATAAGATTATTTCCATGTATGAACATAGATAACTTACTAGTTGTCAAATTGATTTTTTGTAATAAAATAGTAATAATGAAAATAAAATTAAGAACATTAAGTGTGATTGGTTTTATTCATATACATATATCATCATTATTAAGTACCTAGAAAAGGAGCAATGTATGTGTCCAACATTGTTTAGTCACAATCTCGTACACATCCAGGGAGGTGGATGTAACGTATGCTATCCCACGCCTATATAAAAATTAGGTAAAGTATCACGTGCAAGACATAAACGTCGATATTTATGGGACCTTTAGAAATTAGATATTTCAAACTGACAGGAAACAAAAAAAATATTTTTGTTCTTAGCAAAACTGTGGGAAGATAGAAACAATTGAACCTTTCTTAGTACTGCGAAAGGCGACCGCTTGGAAAAAAATAGAAAGGGTCCGGCTAATGACTTTCCATGAATTGTCTAAAATCCCCAAGGGAAAACCCAAGGACGGTTTAGCACATGTTGGGAGTGGGGTGTGATCTTTGTTAACATAGTAACCAATCAACCAAACTCAAGAGAAGAAAGAAGGCGGGGCTTAGAATTCAAAGAACGGGGGGATGCTTTCCGGCTCCGCTCGCTTAGCGCGGCTTACTTAGTTAAATCCGGAACTCGGGAGTGAGCACAGTTCAATGCGCACACGCATAGCCTAGTCTGAACGAGTGTTTGATTTTGTTTTGTTTGAAGTTTATTTTCTTTAACAAGTATAGGGTAATTCTTTAGTAGTGAGTATAGATTCGTTAGTCTTGTATCAGTGTAAGTTCTGTAGTTTGTTTAGTGTTAAATTCTAATAAATTTGTTTTAATTCTTTAGCTTAATTAGTGTTGAGTAAATGTAAATTCAGTGTTAAGTCTACGAGAAGGGGGTTGCTGATATTAAAGCTAAGTATTCTTAGTGCTTAACTCTTCCTATGGATTTTCCTTTTCTAAAACCTAGCAAATAATAATCAAAACGGCAAATAATATCTTTCTTACGAGTTTTCTATAAAATCAATTTAATAATAATATGTTAATTGTAAATATTACTCTGAGTTTGCTAATTTTCTGTAAATCTTTCTTTTAAAATCAATCTAGTAATCATGTTTAAATGATATTTTATTAGATAAAGCCTTAGTTAAATCTTAATTGATTAAATCTTAATGCTAAATTTCATCTAGATTTTACTTTACACCGATTGAATAGTACTACGGAGCCGATAAGTTTTATTAAGATCATTAAACAGTTCTCAATTTCAAATAGAAGGAGGTAAAATGCCGTATTAAATATACAATACTAAGTAATCAATTTTAAAATCTATATAAAGGAAAATTTTATGGAAGAATGCTTTAAATTTTATTTCTCTTACCTTCTTCTGACTCCTTTTAAATTTAAATGTGTTCATGTGTTATGATAATTTATGCAGCAGGTTAATTATCACCGAGATTATGTTGATACTGTATTGGCCAATACATAGGAGAATATATGATGTTTTAACTACCGACATAATACGATACATAGGAGGACTTATTATATATATTGATGATTTAGTTATTGATATAATACAATACATAGGAGAATATATGATGTTTTAACTACCGACATAATACGATACATAGGAGGACTTATTATATATATTGATGATTTAGTTATTGATATAATACAATACATAGGATAATATATGATGTTTTAACTACCGACATAATACGATACATAGGAGGACTTATTATATATATTGATGATTTAGTTATTGATATAATACAATACATAGGATAATATATGATGTTTTAACTACCGACATAATACGATACATAGGAGGACTTATTATATATATTGATGATTTAGTTATTGATATAATACAATACATAGGAGGATTATTATGTATATTGATGATTTAGTTATTGATATGATACAATACATAGGAAGATTGTTATATATGATAACGATTATATTACTGACATAATACAATACTCATTGACTCGAACTCTTTACTGAATATTGGCTTTATGCGTTACTAGTTGGCAAGAAGTTTTGATGAATCTAAATGAATGTTCTAATCCAACGTTTATTAACGTATGAGTTGATGGTTTCATAGGAAGCTTCTGTTTTCTGGAATTTAAGCATGCACAACCCGCAGAATAATGCTTTTGTCAATCAAACCTTACATAAGAGACTAGGTAAAACACTACCTCTGATCAAGAGAGACAATCTTTGTAAATAACACATGATGGAGAGGTCATTAACATAACACGATGGATTACTCACTATTTATATATGTATTCTCATTTGGATTTTTATGAAGTGACTAAAAGTCGTCTTAGGTCGCTCATGAATCTGCTCGTGAGTGCGAAATCGGGCTTTTTCACGTTTATATCAATTTCAAATGAATTTATTAAGTATTATATGTACGAGATATCAAATGATAGTACTGACGAATGGTTCAGAACATGTTCCTTTTCCTGTAATATCAAATGATATAATGACGCGATTGGTAAGATCAATTAATTTGATCTAGCTCTAAAAAAATTTACAAAAGAAAGAGCTGACCTAACAAATATGACCTTCTCAAGAGAATAAGACGATTATTCAGCCACAACAATTATATTCATAATTTGGCTATAGCTCGAAATGATATTTAAAGAGCTTTGTATTCTAAAGTATATCTTTAGATACATGAAGATATTATCTATTCCGACACCACTTGCTTTATCAAGTAGGGCACATCTTGGCCTTTTATAAATCGGTATTCGACGATGCAAAGTCACTTTATTCATACCACACACAATCTTTAAAGATTCGTAAGTCCTCTAAGGCCAATCTTTACTCGCAAATTGATGCGCAACGAGGGAAAATCACCCATCCGGGTTTGATATACGGTTGTTTAACCAAAGGATCTTCACATCGCAATAATGCTGGCTTTGTTAGAATCACCATGTGTTTATTTAACGCCAAACCCATTTCTTCACAAAAACACACATAACTACTACCTTGTACGCTCTTAACTGAGTGCTACACTGACTGCATGATAGTTTGACCATGTTTGATAAACTTATGTAAGGCGCCGCTTATTAGCATAAGATAACCAAAACTAGTAATAAGTAAGTCTGGAAAATATAAGATTCTATGAAACCAAACATACCGATTTTACATAACATAATATTAACATTTAGCAGTTGTTTATAGTAACGCGGACAATATTCGACGACATCAATATCCGACGACATGACAGACAACTCTGTTTCAGGATTATTATATCAATGGTTGTTTACTATAAACTTACTAATAATAGATCAAGAAATTGACAATAATAGACTATATAACAGCATATAGCTTTATTCTAAGATTATTGAAACTATAATCATCTACTTCTTTAAATGAAAATTAACGAATTCAGAAACTGACATAATTTATATATATTTCATTGTTAGTTCTTATAATTTATCTAGCGATAGGAAAATCGAGGATTAGTTTAGCAATTTTCAATTCAACCTACAGGACCCTTCAACAACCAGCCGGGAGGGCTGTATACTTCGAGGCAGTGCTTTCTTGAAGATTTCAGGTTAGATGCATGTTTTGCCAGCTTACATGTTCCAGCCTAGGATCTGCTCACTTATTTTGCCACTCTAAATTTGAACATTATTGTATTTATGTTTTATTATTTTAGGGTCATTTCATTAGTTATGTTTCTTATGTAAATGCATATGTGACTTTTATTCCAGCACGTCAAACGTAATATTAAATAATTGATATAGGAAAACTTAATTAGTCATTGTAATCGACGATCACAGCAATACTATAATTTCTACTACGTAATTATAAAAAAATAACTCCATTCATCTTAGAACTTCGATAGTTAGTTTGATCAATTAATTAGGTTTTAGAATTGATTAAAGAACGCGTAAATTGTTAGGTTAGACTTCGCGATATGTTAGGTGTTACATTAGATACAAGGTCTGAGAAGTTCGTTATATATTATTATAAACTATTTGGGTCAATAAATAAATAGGGTCTCATCACGCATATAATTATACATACTTTTATAGATTATTATGAAAGTCAATATATAATATAATTATAGTATTAATAAAATATACACAACGTAAGGTCGGTTTAGGTAGATAGGTCGGGGTAAAAAGGGGGGTGTCTCATAGTCGACTTCATAGGAGGAGTTTCTCAATTCAACCCGTATGTTTTTTTATTTGATAAATATAAGATAAAGTTTTGTTAAAAGTATTATTGAGTTTGGTTATCAAAACGCTGATATTATAAAGAGGAAAGATTTCATTGTTTCAAAAAATAACGTCATCTTGTTAATTCCATGTATCCCACTTATATAAATTTAATAAGCATAGGTATGTTTGTATATTTGTTTGAAAGTTCGGAAATAACAAACCGATGATTTGATCTCTATGAAAATTTATAGAATAACTGTTATTTTCAAAATCATTTTTGTAAATGAATACAAACTGATATACGGATCCTATAGGATCCGGAAAATCCTATAACTTATATCAGTTGGGACCCTGTTACAAGTTTTGATATTTGTTTCATATGAAAGGTTTGATCTACATAAGACTTTAATATAGTATCATTGCCTCAGATATAATTTGAGTACTTAATAGACTTGCAAGATTCTGACTTAAATTTCAAATCTGATATAAATTTTGATCCGACTACTATCTCACTTGATGGTCAGTGATGATGTGTCGAGGATTGTGCTAAGTTTAAGTTATTATTTATTTAGTGAAATTTAAAAACTTAGTGTCCTTCAGGTTCGGTTCTAAGGTATTGTAAGGTAAACTTTTTTAGATTTATAAGTGCAAAATTCCTTTTTAATTAATTCTGTAAACAAAAACCCATAATTAGATTTAGCTTTTACTTTTAACTTGCTTTAATATTCATATTCATGGACATATTAAGTATAGCAGTTAACGTTTGACGGCTGATATGATGATGATGATGATTGTGATGATGATGATGGTGATGATGACGCGTATTTTGCTCCTTTACCACACTGCGAGTCGCTGAAAGTTCACTCAAGACAAATAAGGTGCGTACGAGGCCTTACGACTAGTACGTGCCAACAATTCACCAGCAGAACTTGAGATCTTTTTTCTACCGGTCATCAGCTAACTGAAGGTCTTGCTATTTTGGTGCTTTTCCAACATTGTCCAGTCTAAGCAGAACCCTTCACTCTGGTTTTAAATATAGATACAGGGGTCACATGAATTTGGTTGTTTAGCGGCTGAATTTGGGAACAGAGCGTGGGCATTCCCCCACGTTGAATTAACTATGAATCAATCTGTGACATCGTGTATTGAAGTGATAAGTGTGAGGAAGGGTCATTTAAACAAATTTAACCTGAGATACAATTTTAATCAACCGTTATTTAAAAATAGATCGTTGATAAGATAACGCTTTAGATGAGATAATCCATGCTCCACCTCATGCCATTATCGGTTAACCAGAAATAAGACAATGCAATTGCACTATAAACGCTATAAACGGTAGATGTATGTATATAATGTTGTATACATTACAAATGTTGTATACGTTACATACAGCGTGGTTCTTCTTTTTAACCTACTTCAAAAAAGGAGGAGGTTCTCAATTGGACCCATATCGGTATCTTTTTGGTATTTTTTTTATAATGCGCACCTCTTAAAAGTGGAACTCGTTTGTCAACATGGAGTTTCCAACTCACGAGTCGGGAAACATAGATATTTTTTCCGACTCGTGACTTAAAAACTCTATGGTCATAGCCTATCCATATGACCATGGAGGTTTCAAGGCACGTTGGAATTGGTTCTTATAAGCCCTTACTGGTTTACATGCTGCATATCAGAGACCACATACATTGTTAAAATCACGTGCTGTATTTGACATACGTGGTGTATTTAAATAAAATCATATACGACGAATTGCCCAAGCAATGCTTGTTACTTGTCAAAAATTTGAATTTGTACAATAATGATCACGTATGCGGGCCGCTTCCAACCGGTCCTTGTGGAAATCAATGGGGGAGGCCTATGTCCAGCAGTGGACGTCCTATGGCTGAAATTATGATAATGATGATGATCACGTATTTTCATCAGACGTCAACTACTTAACATCACCCAAGTCTCTCACCATTCTTTATATAATTATTCGATAGATAAACAGATTTGTTTTAAAATTCAGTAAATCTGTTTAAGAGCTTTATTTAATCTTAAGCCGACAGATAGTAGCAACCCTATTTTAAAACATATAAAATTCATGGTTTAAAACATTGTACTCACTTTATATTCTTGAAATTGTTATGCTTATGAAAGAGAATTCGAAAATATTTCAAATACAAGACTGCGCATACCCCTAATACATACATACATCACTTATGCATAATAACCTCTATAATTCTACATCAATAAAGAACTCAAATTACAATGTATTGGGAGTTTGAACATAATATTATAAAATACAATTTAATACCCGGTTAAATTTTAACCGTCCGCAGGATAGCCGACTTTCCTGTGACGTCAGCTTTACTCTTGCGCGTGCTACAGTTTTCAGTTTC
This sequence comes from Apeira syringaria, assembly GCA_934044485.1. Taxonomy (NCBI): domain Eukaryota; kingdom Metazoa; phylum Arthropoda; class Insecta; order Lepidoptera; family Geometridae; genus Apeira; species Apeira syringaria. The sequence continues at coordinate 9,299,007 of OW203670.1, read as the reverse complement.
AGTATAATCTTAGCACTGGCCACGGAGCAACAGTTTAACAATTCTAATTTCAAATATTCTTTTTAATGGCTTGTAATTAGAAAAAGAAGTTAGTCACTGTCTAGGCTAGGCCTCCTTTCAGATGTTATCTTGACACTTCTGTTTATTTCTGTGAACTATGCATGTTTAGTTTGTGCCTACGATTATGGTAAAATGTACCATGTAGTACTTTAGTTTTGTGGGTTATAAAAAAAATTCGTTTTGCGAATAACAAATATTGGTGGCTTGTAACGTGAAAAATTTCGTTGTGCAAAAAATCGGGTCAAGAGTTATTTTGGGAGTACCGAGCATGTGTTGTGAAACATTATCTGGTGTTAACCGTTGGAAGCTATTCGATTTAACTTTATCTGTGTGTAGTGCTTGAAATCTTTTTCGATATAAACTCGCTGTTGCCGTGACCTAAATTGCGTGGAAATATTGTGTCTAATATGTATCAAAGACACTATTAATTGAATTAACTTTCAACAGGTTAAATTACTAGCAAAGGACGGAGAGCAATGATGTTTTACTAAAGATAACGTATATTCATACTGCGCGGTGCTCAGATTTTGTTCCTTTACGACATAAACATGCTTACTCGACAGATAATACGGTACAAATCATATAGAAAAGGATAGCTATATGTTTAGACTTGCACTGGAAATACGCGTCATAGTCAAAATTACTACAATTGACTTAATTTTGCCGCCTCAGTTTCCGCGCTTTTGCGACATCTACCTCGTATAAACATATAATATCATTGACGGAAAGCTATAAAACCGCTAAGAGCAAGCAGGACCAAAGTTTGAAAATGAAATCTTAGTGTCCTAAAATTATTATTACATTAGTTAATGATAGTTCGTCGAGCTAGCTAGGTTATCCGTTCCGCTACCTAATACAAACGGTCTCTACGTATAATTTTATCAAATGTTGCCCATTTACACTCATAGGAATCGCTGAACGAAATCAAAGCTTGCATAATAATTATATATGTATAAGGAATAACCGTCCAAATAGGTTAGTTAATGAAGAGTTGAAAGGTGATCGTGATCGGCTAGGTATAGGAACTTCATAGAGGAATGAAAATCGTATAAAGAAAAGAGTCTTTATCATTAGGGTGGATAACAATATAGAGGAAGAAGAAACTATGGATGCACTACATGAAGAATACCAGAAAAAGGACGGAGTAGAAGAGCAACATCCGAAAAAGGACCTGACTAAGATCGAAGGCGAGGGCTGGATGCGGGCCCCTTCCAACCAATTCTTGTGGAAATCAATGGGGGTGGCATATGTCCAGCATTGGACATCCTATGGCTGATAGGAGATGATGAGATGAGAAGTGGAAAACACGTGACAACCTACTCTAGCGTTGGTTTATTTTTTTAATACTTTACAAATCGAGCTTTTGAGTTTTTCACTTGTTAGTCAGTGAAGATGTGTTCGCAGATGTAATCACGTTGGAACTAGAATATTTTCTGGCTCTAAAGAACTGCTGCCTGAACACTGTATTTGGTGACCCTTTTTTATGCTTAAGATTGGCCAGAGAGGTACTTACTTGAAGGTACCCTAGCACCAAGCTGAGAAATTAAATTTTCACGGGAAGCTCAAAGCCGTTGGTGGGGAGCAAACCAGCTTCCATCAGTTATACAGCCGACGGTCGCACCGCTGAGCTGTCGTCGTTTCAACAGTACATACCTAATTAATTCACGTTGTATTTTTAAGTACCCAGCTACATTTTTATATAGATGTATTATCCGGTTTTAGTCACGATTTTTTTTATACTGCATAGATCTAGCGTTTGATCTCTATCTCACTTGATGGTCAGTGACGATGTGGTCGAAGATGTTATCACGCTAGACCTAGAATGCTAGCTGGCTCTCAAGGACTGCTGCTTGAACACACTATTTGTTTGGTGACAGTTTTTCAAACATGAGGGTGGTAGCTAGCCAGGCGGGTATTCGAAAGTACCCTACCACCATGCTGGGAATTTGATAACGGTGTTAACTTCACGGGAAGCTCAAGCTGTTGTTGGGGATCGAACCAGTGTCCGTCTGTTTGCCAGGCGACGCTCCCCCCGCTGAGCTATCATCGCTTCAAAACTTCAACGCTTATTGGAAACGTGAGTAAAGCTGGATGATACATTTATATAATACCTAGCTACAGCTTGTCAACTACATGATTTGATTTCTCCATCCCCATTCCATTAGAGTACGACCAGATGGACGGCAATGCGACATCCATACATGGTAGACATTCCCACTTATCGCACGAACCGTTGAGACGTCCACCCTGTGTGTGGATTGTGTCCGGAATAAAGACGCAAATTCTCGTGTACCGAAAATATTTAGTTAAAAGTGGAACCGACTTCAACACACAAACTTCAAACACTTCAAACTGTGAAATAACTTGTTGAAGTCGGTACCATGATGGTTCAGAAAAGTAACTATCATCACAATATTGTGCTCATGGTGTCGACTTCAACAAGTTATTTCACACTTTTGAGTGTTGAAGTCGGTTCCATTTTTAACTAAATATTTTCGTTACACGAGAATTTGCGTCTTTATTCCGGACACAATCCACACATATGGTAGACGTCCCAACGCGTCGTGCGACAAGTCGGAACATCTACCATGTATGGATGTCGCATTGCCGTCCATCTGGTCTTTCTCCAATGGGATGGGGATGGAGGAATCAAATCATGTAGTTGACAAGCTGTAGCTAGGCGAACTAGTACCGAGTTCGCTCCTTTAATCCATCATCCGAAGTTACAAGATATCATAATACTCACAATTCTTCGCTGCACGCGTCCAGTCGTCGTCTCTCAGTATTTATTTATTTATATTAAATACTTATTGCGCTTACAGTTTGCACCAAGACGCACAGTAAGCCATTAATTGATTGACAATTTAACTAAGGTTCTACAACTTAACTTCTACTTACATAAAAAACGAATACAGTGATTTAAAAATTGGCTAAAGCTTGTGTGGAAAATGTCTACCTCTGGTTCGTGAGCAATTAAAGCATTAAGTAGTGTTATTGCTTGAGCCGTAGGTGTATAATCAGCAGTCTGCAGTATGGCATACATACCCACATTAGTCAAATCCATACTTCACATTTAACGCCATCTACCATGCAGTCTCAATACCTAACACGCTCCGACAACGCCATCTTTAATGTCTGTCCGACACTAGCAATACCGGTCAAACCCATACTTTATATTTAACACCATCTATACTGTTCGGATATTTAACACATGCCGACATTTATACAACATACGAACAAAAAATTATATTATCAAAAGGAAGATTTTGTTATAAAAACTGACGTGGTTTTGACACATTATGAATGTATAAAACACGGGAGTTACTCACGTAATAAGTCAGGGGGTTCCGACTATAGTTTCAACCACATTCGGTGGTCTTTTCCAAGGAGAATACGGGGCGCTCGCGGACGCGGTCTCGATTCGCCTAGTACTGGGCGAATCGCGATTGATTAAATACGCCTATCTAATAAAATTAATTGGAAAAACATTATTTTTACGATTTTGCCTATACCGTTAGGACCTTGGCATGTACTTAAAACTACGGGATTGTATCCGCGTCCATCCATTAGCATATTTAAAACTATGTACATTCAATCCGTTTGTTGTAAATTTGTATGCATATAGCATACAAATTTACAACATACGTTTAAAATCAAGTGCTGCGTCGGCTTGACACCGGGGGCCTAAGTCTACTATTCAATATGGCAATATGATCGGCTCACAATGGGTGAATTTGACAGCTTTGGTAGTCCGCTATTTTTAAGTCGTCCATATTGAGTCAATCTTGATTCAATTCTGGATTCAATGAGACAGCGCGTTATTTCCGTAGTCTGTTAGCACATTAAATGTCAAACGCTCTACTAAATAGACACAGGCCGAGCATAGATTCAACATAGACTCAGGTTGCTATGAGTTAGCAGACTACGGATTTTTGACGTTGTCTTATTGGCATCGGCTCGGCCTCGCAGCAGACTGAATATGAACTTTGAATTAGTAGACTTGACACCCGGATAAGCAGTGATTTCTTTGACTGCGTGTAAATCCCATCCCACTAATCCCACTATCCAATCCAATCCTACTAATATTACAATTAATGCGAAAGTGTGTGTATGTGTGTATAAAATACACACATACATACGCTTCCTCTTCACACTCAAACGGCTACAACGATTTCAATGAAATTTGGTATGGAGATAGCGCATACCACATAACACATAGGCTTCATTTCATCATCACCGTTTTTCATCACCACGCGGGTACAACCGCGGGGTGCAGCTAGTAATATTATAAATGCAAAATTTTGATGGGATGGATGTTTGTTACTTAGTCACGCTAAGCGGCTGGACGGATTAGGATGAAATTTGGTATGTAGATACTTCAGGTCCCGGAATAACACTTAAGCTACTTTTCATCATCATCAATTATCACCTCGCGGATAAAACCGAGAGGCGCAGCTAGTATTACACTATATGTAAGTTTACTTTATTTAAGTTTCATAAGGTATTCGTATGCTTATGAAAAAAAAATGTTTCCAAGTAAGTAATTTTAATTGCCTTCATGCATAACGTGACCATACGTCCCGCTTTGAGCGGGACAGTCCCGCAGACTGTCCCGGTGTCCCCAGCGAGGTCGACATAGTCCCGCTTTTGCAAACAGTTGAAAAGATTATTTAAAATGTATTTTTCCCGCTCGAAGAGACAACACGAACTGCAACTTTGGGCATAATAAATTCACGCCACTAATGGGGTTGAGAAAGTCGTGCTTATTTAACTAGATATTTTGTGTTTAGTGCTTTGATTAATTTGTGTTATTCTGTCTTTTATAATAAAAATCTTGTAAAACACTAATATCTTTTTTTTAAATATATAATTCTGCAAATGTCCCGCACTGGCAAAAAAAATAAATGGTCACGTCATTCATGCACCTATTCAAATATTAGTGTATTTATCAAAAGCTGTTAGTGTTCCACAAATCCTACTAATATTTTATATGCGAAAGTTTGTTAGTATGGATGTATGGATTGTATGGATGTATATATGATAGTCTTTCACGCAAAAACTACTAAACGGATTAGGATGAAATTCGGTATATAGATACTTCAGGTCCCGGAATAACACATAGGCTGTTTGTCATAATCATCATCGGCCGTGTTGGTACTGTCCTAGAATAGTACTCTCCCATCTCTTCCCGTGGGTGCCGTAAGAGACGGCTAAGGGATCACGTACCAGAAGGTGGGCAGCAGCGCCTTCTGAGGATCGGAAATCATACTGCGCTCGCCAACCCTGCCAAGCGTGGCGAGTATTGGCAAATCCCCCCTATAGGGGTATATCTCCAGCAGTGGGCGCACATGGCTGAGAGAAGGAAAAGAGATCAATAATTACCACGTGGGTAAAACCGCAGAGCGCAGCTAGTGAATAGATAAAATAAAATTTGCATATTCACATGGTTTTTACATGTTAAATGATATATTTATTATTTATAGAGCATCACTTATGTACAGCCGAAGCCGCGCGGGGTAGTTACTGCCATATTTAACAGCATACATTTTATAGAACACCTGATAACACAAATATGTTTTTAAGATATGCGTTATATTATTAATTGATGGCACGATTGTTCAAATATGTAACTATATGATATTCCAGATGGTTCTATAATATGCCTTTAATTTTTTATTGTCAGTATATTTTTGTGTCGGATTCACGTCTTGTATGTGTTAGTGAATATCGGAAGGTTTGTAAAAAACTGTTTTATATTTTTTTTAGTCAGAGTTTTTATTAATAGTTATTGGCCCTGATTCTGTAAATCACACTAACTAGCTAAAATTCACTAAAATTCGTTAAATTGAAATAGCTCGTAGTCTATTTACGCTAAAATTCAAATTCGCATAAATCCATACAGTAACGCTCTCACTAATATTAGACGAGTTTTATTCCATTGCTGGTCAATTGCGGGTAGTTTTAGTAGGCACCAAATGAGTGGCGACTTAATTTTGCTAAAACTACCCGCAATTTAATAAATGCATTTAGTTTTAGTGGTGTTATTGATAAGTCTCATACTAATTTGGACTTTATCGTTACCGTATAAGAACTGATTTAGTTTTACAAAATTTTAGTTTAGTTCAGTCGAATAAGCATATACTCAAAGTACATAATGTATCGCTATCACACCAATATTATAAGGCGAAATTTATCGTTTGACGTTTGTTGTTTGTTACTCCATAACGCTGAAACGGCTGAACGGCTTTGCATGAAATTTGGAATTAAATTAATAGCGATTCTCTAAACAAGAGAATCACTATTAATGTAATTCCAAATTTCAATAGTGATTTTCTTTTTCACCCTAAAATAAAATTCTGGATGATTAAATAAGCAACAGAAATTCTTATACGGTTACGATAAAATTTAAATTAGTTTGACACTTATTTGTGACAACACTAAAATTAGATCTTGTATTAAAATTGCGGGTAGTTTTACGTAAAATAAGTCATCACTTGTCTTATTCGGTGCCAAGTGAAACTACCCGCCATTGACCAGCAATCGAATAGTACTCGTCTTATATTAGGGATAGCTTTATATAGGGTTACATGAATTTGAATTTTAGCGTAAATAGAATACGAGCTATTTCATTTTGAATATATTTAGTGAATTTTAGTTAGTTTGCGTGATTAACGGAATATGGACCAATAGCTTATACCCTGCAATAACACATAGGCTAATTTTATCCCGACAATATTTACTGTTCCAAGTACGTCGTATAATAGTAAAAAAAAAAAAAAACTTGTGTCGTCCCACAGCCCCAGAAAGGGGAGAGTGTAAAAGGATTTGTATGGATACTCTAGTGCAAGCCAGAGCGAAAACTTGTACGGATACTGCGTCCTCATTTTCGGTCCTTATAACCGAAAGATTAAGGTTGAGATCACCATGGGTGGTTGGCGAGATTCTTCCCGTGGGATGACGCGAAGGCACAAACACAGTCAATATCAAGAACCATTTCACCGCAGCTAACACCGCACTAATGGTAGAGGCCTATGCCCAGCAGTGGACGTAATATGGCTGAGATAATGATGATGATGATGAACACCGCAGGGTGCAACTAGGAAACTAACAAAGTACTAGTAGCGGCCCGCAGTTTCCGTGGATTATGGTTTTTCCGCTAACTCAATGATCCCATGGGAGATATACTTTTTCCGGGATAAAACTAGCCTATTTCAGGGTCTAACCTATCTCCCTACTAAATTAATTCAAAGTCGGTACAACCATTTGAGCAAAAAAAAAATACATTGGACTAACAGAGTAAGTATTTGAATTATTAGCTTATCCCACGGGAACAGCAATTATTTTCGGGATAAACTATCTTCATAACAAATTTCTTTGAAATCGGTGCAGCCGTTTGAGCGTGAAGGAGTAATAAACATACACACATACAAACTTTTGCCTTTATAATATTAGTGGGATAGAAGAAGAAGAAGCACATTCCACCAATTCAATAAAAATTCAATCGTTTTTTTCGTACTACGTAATTAACTATTGCACTATAGTACCATAAATAACTAGTATTAAGTACTTAAATGTATTGACTCTATCTGGTTACACATTCACACTATTCACATTCACACATCAATTATTCCACGGGAATCATACGGGACGGTCGCCGTGGCGCAGTGGTTAGTGTCAGTGACATGACTACTGTGTCTCCGGGAACCTGGGTTCGAATCCCGGCAGGGGCAAACATTTGTGCGATGAGTGTAGGTGTTTGTCGGGTCTTGGATGTTTGTGTGCTGTGAATTTGTGGGTCCAAGCCTCCCGCGATTCAGGAAATCCTAGTGCGAGGGTTTAAGTGTAATAAAAAAAAATTGGTTGTCTGTAAAGTCGGTTTACGGACGATAGATTTACGTGATAACGACATAATCATGTATGACATTGACATTTGACATTTGACATTTGACATTTGACATTTGACATTTGACATTTGACTTTTGACTTTTGACTTTTGACTTTTGACTTTTGACTTTTGACTTTTGACTTTTGACTTTTGACTTTTGACTTTTGACTTTTGACTTTTGACTTTTGACTTTTGACTTTTGACTTTTGACTTTTGACTTTTGACTTTTGACTTGACTTTTGACTTTTGACTTTTGACTTTTGACTTTTGACTTTTGACTTTTGACTTTTGACTTTTGACTTTTGACTTTTGACTTTTGACTTTTGACTTTTGACTTTTGACTTTTGACTTTTGACTTTTGACTTTTGACATTTGACATTTGACATTTGACATTTGACATTTGACATTTGACATTTGACATTTGACATTTGACATTTGACATTTGACATTTGACATTTGACATTTGACATTTGACATTTGACATTTGACATTTGACTTATGACATATGATATATGACATATGACATATGACATATGACATGACCTATGACCTATGACCTTTGACCTTTGACCTTTGACCTTTGACCTTTGACCTTTGACCTTTGACTTTGACTTTGACTTTGACTTTGACTTTGACTTTGACTTTGACTGACTTTGACTTTGACTTTGACTTTGACTTTGACTTTGACTTTGACTTTGACTTTGACTTTGACTTTGACTTTGACTGACTTTGACATTTGACATTTGACATTTGACATTTGACATTTGACATTTGACATTTGACATTTGACATTTGACATTTGACATTTGACATTTGACATTTGACATTTGACATTTGACATTTGACATTTGACATTTGACATTTGACATTTGACATTTGACATTTGACATTTGACATTTGACATTTGACTTATGACATATGACATATGACATATGACATATGACATATGACATATGACATGACCTATGACCTTTGACCTTTGACCTTTGACCTTTGACCTTTGACCTTTGACCTTTGACTTTGACTTTGACTTTGACTTTGACTTTGACTTTGACTTTGACTTTGACTTTGACTTTGACTGACTGACTTTGACTGACTTTGACTTTGACTTTGACTTTGACTTTGACTTTGACTTTGACTTTGACTTTGACTTTGACTTTGACTTTGACTTTGACTTTGACTTTGACTTTGACTTTGACTTTGACTTTGACTTTGACTTTGACTTTGACTTTGACTTTGACTTTGACTTTGACTTTGACTTTGACTGACTTTGACTTTGACTTTGACTTTGACTTTGACTTTGACTTTGACTTTGACTTTGACTTTGACTTTGACTTTGACTTTGACTTTGACTTTGACTTTGACTTTGACTTTGACTTTGACTTTGACTTTGACTTTGACTTTGACTTTGACTTTGACTTTGACTTTGACTTTGACTTTGACTTTGACTTTGACTTTGACTTTGACTTTTCTTTGACTTTGACTTTGACTTTGACTTTGACTTTGACTTTGACTTTGACTTTGACTTTGACTTTGATTGACCATTGACCATTGACCATTCACCGTTACGCGGAACGTTACTATTTTTCATTTTGGCATCCATCAATTTATAAAACGTTATCACGTCAATATATATATTTTACCGGGATAAAAAGTCTATGTGCTATTCTACGCTATAATCTATCTTTGTACTAAATTTTGCGTGCAGATCCATTCTGCCGTTCTGGCGTGATTGAGTAATAAACATCCATCCATCCATCCAAACTTTGACATTTATAATATTAGTGGGATTGGTAAAATTCTTATCTCAACTAAAATGTACTGCTACGACTTTTATTTTTACAATTATTTATAACATTATTTTTATTTTTTATTTTAGATGTTTCCAAAAGGCCAACATCCAATATACCCCTATACCAACAGTGGGAGACAAGAAGTGTTAGGATCGCTCGGTATAAATGAGAGTCGAATGGAAGAATGTGTCAATATTATAACTGATTGGTTTCGAAAACAACCACACTTGACAGATGCTTTTATAAGTGAGGAATTAAAAACATATTAGACTAAGCATATTAGATAAGTCCGCCCCGGCTTCGCACGGTAAAAGAATTATAAATTATAAGAATCCTTAATTTTCTGACAATATCTTCTCTACTTTCAGCCATGTACGTCCACTGCTGGACATATGCCTCCCCCATATAAGGGGGGGGCAGGCGGGTTGGTGAACGCAGTATGATTTCCTATCCTCAGAAGGCGCTGCTGCCCACCTTCTTGTACGTGATCCCTTAGCCGACTCTTACGGCACCCGCGGGAATAGATGGGGGAGTACTATTCTAGGCCGGTACCACCGCGGCCATATAGTATAGCCACTGTAATAACTATAATTCAGCCACGACCAAACAATTTGAAAGTATAATATAGCCTTTGTCGCCCGGGGATAGTGTATAGCCAACAGTGAAAGAATTTTTCAAATCGGTTCAGTAGTTTCAGAGCCTCCAATTCAAACAAACATTCAAATCCTTTCTCTTTGTAATATTAGTATAACATACATTTTTTTATATATACTTACGTATATTCTCGGCTCTTTCCCGTAGGGGTATGCAGAGAGCACAGCCTTCCAGATTGAATTCTATATCTTTAATCATATGTTGTGGAATCATCATCATCAATCAATCAATATCATCATCAGCTCAGATATGGTACATCCACTGCAAGACATATGCCCCCTGCCTCCGCTGATCTCCTCGAGAACTGGTTCGAAGGGGGTTGTATCCACCCTGCATATTTCCTGCATCTTATTCATATCGTCCTGTTCACCATGTTGCAGATATCCTTTGCTGCAATGATGTTTTACTAAAGATGACGTATTCATACTGCGCGGTGCTCAGATTTTGTTCCTTTACGAAATAAACATGCTTACTGCGACAGATAATACGGTACAAATAATATAGAAAAGGATAGCTATATGTTTAGACGTGCGCTTGAAATACGCGTCATAATGAAAATTACTACAATTGACTTAATTTTGCCGTCTCAGTTTCCGCGCGCTTGTGCGACATCTACCTCATATAATATCATTGCTTTGCTGCGTTTTCCAATACGTAATCGTCTCACCTGTTGGATAAAAAACATACGCGTCGTGTTATTAAACAACAATTGACGTTTAATGTACTTATTATATAAAACGAATATTAATTGTTGTTGAATCGTGCCGTGACGTCATTAAACTGGGACCCAACGGAAGACCAGCGCTGGTTTAAAATGTAGCATATGCTGAGTTGTGGACCAATTTAGGACACTATATCTTACTTTTTGTTATTTTTCTTATTATTTATTATTATGATTATTATTTTTCTTACTGTGTTCTCATCACCTGTGTGTCATGTCACAAATAAACGTATTTTCTTTCTTTCTTTCTTTCAATTTAAAAAATTGCATATTTACCATTATTCACATGAGCTTATTTTCAACATCACCATCATCACCATTTTTCATCACCACGCGGGTAAAACGGACTTGGATGAAATTTGGTATGAAGATACTTCAGTTCCCGGAATATATAATACTAACTGCGCCCCGCGGTTTCGCCCGCGTGGTGATGATTGATGATGATTATGATGATGATGAAAAGTAGCCTATGTGTTATACCCGGACTTGAAGTATTTACGTACAAAATTTCACCCAAATCCGTTTTATGGTCCGGTGATGAAAAACGGTAAAGATGATGATGATGGTGATGAAAATAAGCCTATGTATTAATCCAGGGTAAAAACTATCTATGTTCCAAATTTCATCAAAATACGTTCAGTAGTTTTTGCGCGAAAGAGGAACAAACATCCATATTCACAAACTTTCGCATTTATAATATTAGTAGGATATACATATAATACACTAGCTGCGTCTCCCGGTTTTACCTGCGTGGTGATGGTTGATGATGGTGATGAAAAGTAGGATACGTGTTATTACCCTGGAATAACACATACTAAATAAATACCGGACAATTACTGGTCAGAGAGTAATTTTCCAGTATTTACTACGTGAGGCCTTGTCGGTTCATAGATTACAGTTACATAATTTGTTTATATTGTAATATGTACTGACATTTGCCGTGGTGGTACCGGTCTAGAATAGTACTCCCCGATTTCTTCCCGTGGGTGCCGAAAGAGTCGGCTAAAGGATCATGTACAAGAAGGTGGGCAGCAGCGCCTTCTGAGAATAGGAAATCATACTGCGCTCGCCAACCCGCCTGCCAAGCGTGGCGAGTATTGGCAAATCCCCCTACATGGGGAGGCATATGTCTAGCAGTGGACGACCTATTGCTGTTATGAATGAAAATGAAAAAATGTACTGACTTCTGTAAATTTGGTTACTTAAAAAGTAATCTCATAAATGTTTTACTGGTATAATCATATACCACGTATTTGCTAAGTTCCATTATTTTACAACCAACTGTGCTTACTTTGTACGACGTAACGTCTTACATAAAGTTCTGCCAAATTTGCTTTGAATTCGTTACATTATATATATATATATTTGTATAATTAATACCTGTATACTTTATTCTTATTTGCATGGTGGTGGGAATTTTCGAGTATCCGCCTGGCTAGCTACCACCCTCAAGTTTGAAAAACTGTCACCGAAAACATAGCGTGTTCAGGCAGCAGTCTCATTTCACATGTATGTTTTTAATGGGATTTTATATAAGTAGGTACTTAATTTGGCAATTTCTTAAAGGATTCCTCTGAAAAATGATGTTTCTAACTTTTCACGTATTACATTTTTAAATTTGCTGTCTTTAAAACCAGGTCTTTTTAAATTGTACGGGTCTAGCGTTTGGCCACTATATCACTTGATGGTCAGTGACGATGTGGTCGAAGATGTTATCACGCTAGATCTAGAATGCTCACTGGCTCTCAAGGACTGATGCCTGAACACACTATATGTTTGGTGACAGTATTTCAAACTTGAGGGTGGTAGCTACCAGGCGGGTATTCGAAAGTACCCTACCACCATGCTGGGAATTTGATAATGGTGTTACTTTCACCGGATGCTCAAGGGATTTTTGGGGATCGAACCAGTGTCCGTCTGTTTGACAGGCGACATTCCCCCCGCTGAGCTATCATCGCTTCAAAATTTATAATATTAGTAGGAAGTAGGATTGTAGACGGCTTATGTTAAAGGGCCTCTAATTCCTGTGGTTAACGTGGGCAGATGCCTTGGAGACTAATACATTGTAATGTGACAAAAGCTAACTTTTTGATTGATTGATTGATAATTCGTATGTTTCCAGATCCTCGTATCATAGAAGCATACATAGGATCCACTAAAGGGTCGGTAGAAGAAGCCAAGAGAAGAATAGACGCATTCTACAGAAATCGGCGTAATGCTCCGGAAATCATCGAAGACAGAATAAAAATACTAAACGATACTGAGAGATCTATGTGTGATAATGTGTAAGTAAATAAAAAAAAACAACGGGTGCTTTTTTTAATATTTTGGAATGGTTAAGAAATAATTTCGCAAGAATTGCTTTATTTATCAGTATATAAAAGTACCATAATTTATATGGTAAAATACAATATTCATTTATCACACTATAGTACACAAACATGAGAATTAATATCGAAACAGCAGGAGCAGGCATACACTTTCATCGCGAGGTAGAAAGAGAGCGGGATATTACAGCCTCCCCTACGCCGCGCCGGCGGTCTTCACTCCCTCCGTCTTACGAATTTTCGATCAGGTCACGTGTCCTGACGCGACTTTAACATTTTTTATCCATCCCAAAAATACATAACGCCGATACAGAAGTTTTCACTTTAAAAAAACAGTGGCATTCCGGGAGTGCCGGCAAGAGCGAAAATTTGACTTTCTTGGCGTCGGTTACGTTAGCAGTAAGAGTGTCGCAAGTTCAATTGTTATTTCGATCTCAGAAAATGCCCAACGTACCTGATATGTTTCGATTTTAACAATGTTGCTTACATATATTTGAAACACGACGCTCACATATTTTTTACAAGAATTTCCCGTATTTTATATTAAACATTTATGTAAAACACGCAAGAGTACTAGCACTTGACGATATCGTCACTGACCACACACTGACCATCAAGTGTGATAGGTGCTTGGCCCAAGATGTTATCACACTTGACTTGACTTAAGGACTGCTGCCTGAACACACTGTCTTTTGGTGACAGTTTTCAAACTTGAGGGTGGTAGCTCGACTTGCCGGGACTCGAAAGTATCCTACTACCATGCTGGCAATTAGATAACGGTGTTACTTTCACTGGAAGCTCAAGCCGTTTGGTGGGGATTGAACCTGCGCCCGTTAGTTTGACAGCCACCGCTCCCACCGCTGATCTATCATAGGCTCAAGAACAGTCAACGTTCTAGGTCTACGGTGAATCCTTCTTCCAATGAGGTAATGTTAAAATACTTGTGCCCGTAATTACTAATTGGTAGCCTAACGAAACAAAACATTAATTTTTCAGAATATTTGCTCCGGCCGCAAAACCATTCAAAGGAATGCGAGTGAATGTGGTAAAATTCATTGATTTAGATAATCATTATATGGATGACGTAATACAGAAAATTTTTATGGTAAGCTTGTTTGTGAATAAAACGGTGTTTTTATAATGTACTAGCTGCGTCCCGCGGTTTTACCCGCGTGGTGATGATCGATATGTATGATGGTGAAGTAGCCTATGTGTTATTCCGGGACCTGAAGTATCTACATACCAAATTTCATCCGAATCCGTTCAGCTGTTCTGGCGTGATTGAGTAACAAACATCTATCCATTTTTTTAAATTAATAACATTAACACAAGGTATTCAGTCCCAAACTAGGCAGAGCCTGTACTATGGTGACCTGATGACTGATATATATACTTATATACATATACACACCCAGACACAGTCAAACAGACATGTTCATACACACAAATGTTTGACCTGTCCGGGAATCGAACCCGAAACCAGCGGCTCAGAAGGCAGAGTGCTACCAACTGCGCCAACCAGCCATCCATCCATCAAAACTTTCACATATATAATATTAGTGGGATTGCATAATTTACATACCGGAGTTTTAATTTTCATGAAACTTCAGGTAAAAAATAGCGAAATACAGACAATTTGTTCAGTTCATAAAAGTGATTCGAAATTGAAATTTACCTTATGTTTGTAAACACGGGAATTACTCACGTAATAAGTTTGGGTCGTTTGGGTGGCGCCCTAAATGGTTTAGATTCACAAATCAGCCCGACAGATGGCGCTGCAGTCGGTATTTTTACCCGTGCGAAGCCGGAGGGAACCTTTAGTATAGATATGTGACAGGTACTCACTGATGGACTTACTTATAAGAATTGTTTTCCTTTTAAGCTTATTGATGTCCGTCTCTCTAATGATTTCGTCGCTGGTGACATATGGATTACTGATTTCCAAAACATGACGATGGCACACTTCTTGAAATACAACTTGATGACGGCACACAAATTTGCTAAAATGTGGCAAGTATGTAACATGCTTATTCTTTAATTTTATTCTTGCCTTTATCTCCCTTTTGGTGACGTCATCACAACATGTTTTTTCTCTTCCATTCCGCTCTAAACCTAGTCTTCTCAGTGCTCATACCTTTAATAAACATAACATTCTTCACACAGTCCTTACCTTCTATGACTTCTTCTAGCTCTGAATACGCACTCTTTTTAACTGACTTCTAAAAAAGGAGGAGTCAATTCGACCCGTATGTTTTTTTTATTTTTTTTATTTGTGTTTGTTACTGCATAACTTCCGACTGAGTGAACCGATTTTGATTGTTCTTTTTTTATTTGAATGCTGGTGCTTCCCGTGTGGTCCCATTTAAATTTCATTAAAATCAAACGAGCACTTTTTGAGTTACAAGTCAAAAACTGAAATATGCGTGCTTATACCTATACGATATTATATCGCATAACTTCCGACTGGGTTTTATCAAATTTAAGTCAAAAACTGAAAAATGCGTGGTTATACTACACGGTATTATAGTAGCGGATGAAGACATCGATGAACATACCTACACCACAATAACAATTGATTCCATGAGTAACAAAGGTCACTAAAAAGAGTGAAAAAAAAATTTTTTTCCAAAAAATGGAACCGACTTCAACACTCAAAAGTAAAGACTCGACAGACTTCGACAAGTGAAATAACTTGTCGAAGTCCGTACCATGAGCACAATATTTTGATATCAGTTACTTTGAACTATCATGGTACCGATTTCAACAAGTTATTTCATACTTTTGAGTGTTGAAGTCGGTTCCATCTTTTTTTTTTTTTTTTTTGTTATACGTAATATGTTATTCGCTGGTTCAACCTCCACTAACTTCTTGAGCTCCTGGTGAAGGAAACGCCGTTATGAAATTCACGTACTTACCAGGCTAGCTACCAGTCTGAAGTTTGAACACGGAACACAAAGTGTGTTGAGTCAGCATTTTTTTCTCTCTTTCGACCACATTATCACTGCAATGACTATCAAGTGAGATGGTTGTCAGATATTTATTGCCTTCCAACTTCTCATTCACTGATGCTACTTTACTAGTGGACCATTAGCTTTTTTTTGACAATTATACTTAGTATTTTGTCTACCCTCCACGAGTCGCGGCACTCCACACATCTTTGCCACGTGCCCTTTTCTTTCATCTACCTCTTTTGCTTTTATTAGGCTATTGCATAGCTTCTACCGCGGGCCTTGAGCGTGGAGACCAAATCCAGAAATTCCGTAGCGAAAATAACCTAACAGCCCCCACTCCGACCGGCACAGCGGTGATACTTTTTAGTTTTGCCATCTATCGATGAATAGCAGAACATTTATTGACTTTTTTTGAATTATCACGCTTGTCTGTTTAGTTCAGCAACTCGCCTCTAGGTGGCATTGCTGAATCAGCGTTCAAGTTATTAATATATTAATTGCATAAGTTGATAAAAAATGCTATGCAATAGCTTTACCGCGGCAGTCCCCGAGTGCCACACGTCTTTTTTTATTTCAAAGGAATACTCCCCCAGCTAAAAGAAAAACACCGTCTCCATGAAGGTGGTTTTCTTTTGCTTTAATAGCTGTTTGAAATCGATCAACATCTGATGACGCCATTAATCGATACTCCGCGCTGTAGTGCACATTTTTATCGACATAATCCCGGGTATTAATTCTACTAAACATAAGGGCATTTTTTAAATTGAGTTCGATTAGAAAAATATTTTTATTATATATATGTGGTATCCGGCTTTACTCACGTTTATAGTCGAAGTTTCGACCTAGGTTTCGAGCATGTCCGATGCTCATCCTCATATATAATGAGGATACCACATATATATAATAATGTGTCAAACTCACGAGAATTTCCAATCAAAAAAAAATTATTTATTCTATATTCATATTTGAAAAATTTGTTTGTTGTTGTTTTGCAAAAACGCATTTTTGGCTTATTTATTATAAAATTCAATTAAATCAGTTAATTGGAAAATAAATAACATGTTTTAGGAAGGGATGCGGTTTAAGCTGTGCGCGTACCATATTCTAAACTCCAATGTTGGCAATTTTGCTAAATCAGCATCAAAACCCTTTATAAGCCAGAAGCTTTACGATCGAATAATCGTTCACGAAAAATTAGAAGATTTATACAAATATGTGCCCAAAGAATATCTACCCAAGGACTATGGTGGATACGGTCCAAGTTTGGAGGAATATAAAGGTAATTTTTGCATTTCAACTATTGATGCAATTTCTTGTTGTAATTCCAACTGTGTTGTTGCAATTTCTTGTTGTAATTGCAACTGTGTTGTTGTAATTACTTGTTGTAATTGCAATTACTTGTTGTAATTGCAACTGCGTTGTTGCAATAACAGTTGAAGTGCCAGTGGGCAGGGCACATAATATATTTCGGAGAAATAATGGCCGTTATATGCTCGAAATATTTTTGAGAGTGACCACGGACTGGCAAGCGCAGCGTAGGATGTGCACCGACACGGTGGATAGATAAGCTGACTAAGATTGCAGGAAGAGGTTGGATGCATGCCGCTTTCAACAGATCCTATCGGAGATCATTGGATGTCTAGCTGTGGACGTCACGTCATGACTGAGATGATGATGACGAAGCAAACGTAAAATGATACTTTGTTGTATTTGCAGCAGCAGCAGCAGACAGTGGGTGCATGACGATTAGGCTTACCTACTTAATTCCAACAGTTAGCGTTTAAGCACTATCGCAGTTGATGGAGTGCAGATGTGGTCGAAGGTGTAATCAATCTAGACCAAGAATGTTAACCGGCTCTTAAAGACAGCAATATGTTTGGTGACAACGTTGAGATTAATAGCCAAGTGAGATGTGGAAAGCACTCTACCACGATCCTGTGGACATGTTAACGATGTTACCTTCACCGGATGCTGAAGACGTTGGTGGGATTCGAACCAGGGAGTATCAGGATGGCACCTTTTGCCCATCATTGCTTTGAAAAGGAGGTGGTAAAAAATACCAAAAATGGAACCGACTTCCACACTCAAAAGTGTCAACAAAAATTGACAAGTTATTTACTTATCAATTTTTGTTTGATTTATTGTCTGTGACACGAAGAAATCACAATTTCATATTCGTGAAAAGTAGATCTGAGGACGTCAATATATTAAACTAATAATTTCGAGATTATAAATTGTATAGTATCTCACAAATATGACCAGCAAAAAATTTATTTTGTATTTCAGAGAAAATGGACAAATTCATAGCAAGTCAAGACACAAAAGAGTTTTTGATCAAAGCTTGCAACATGGTGTCAGACGAAAGCAAAAGGCCAAAACCTGAATATGACGAAGATTATCTTCCAGGAACTTTCAAAAAACTGGATATTGATTAATACAGATTAAAGAAAACAAACATTATAATTTTTCAATTAAACATATTTGAATAATAGGCTCGTTTTCAGTAATCCTAAGAGATACCTTAATATAGGCTATATAGGCTGAAACGTTTTTTCGCTGTAGGCAACCTTCTGCCACAACTGTCATTAATATGTGTAATGCAGTAGGCAGTTGCCTACAGCGAAAAAACGTTTCAGCCAAGCTTTAATAGGTAATTTAGTTAATAGTTAATTTAACCTACCTTGGTATATGTAAGTTACTTCGACGTGTTTGGGCGAGCTCTAAAGTTACTACATCAATCAGATGGTGCATAATTCTAGGCCATAGAAAAGTGGCCCTTCGCAAGACTTAGGATGAGACTGAGGATGTCACTGTAAGATTGGACTCTAGATTAAAACATAGTGTTCTTTTTGCGAAAAAATATGGCTTCTCTGGGATACAAGAAAAATCGAATATGATAATTCATATGAAAGTAGCTCTGTCTGTTACGAAAATCAAAAGCTGAACCAATTTTGATGTAATGGGTATAAAGATATATGGGAACTTGGAGAAGAACCGTAGCGGGTAAAACCGTAGTGCACGCGCGTCAGGCCCCAGAGCGCAGATAGTCAGTTATAAACGTAAATTTACTGGCATCTGCTTTAAAGAAAAGTACAATATGATTGCTCTATTTGTCAATCATTATGTAGGCTCTTAAAGGCAAAAACTCGTCGTGAATTGACCGACAATCGAACAGCGCGACATAAAGTTGTATCCCCTCTATTGATATCAACCACACATTTGTCACAAAAAAACATGCGGATGGGTAACTTGATATAAGTTAATAACATAGTCTAGAAGAAGAAATATGTACAATGATGCAGAAAAGTGAATTTTCTTTAAAACACTCCACTTATGAACTTCCATAATATATAGACTCTAAATCCGTCTTCAATAAAGGGACAAAAAGTACTACTACTTCTAACTACTAATAAAATCACTCTCTAGCAAGTATGAAACAAGAATATATCCTCATCTGAAATTGTTATGCTCGGGGTTTCTTTAAGCTTGTACCAGAAATGAGATGATTCGTAGAAGAACGAAGCTTACCGACATAGCCCAGCGGATTAGCAAGTTGAAATGGTAGTGGGTCCATAGCTTGAAGAACTGATGGCCATCAGGGTCGAATGGTCGAAGGTTCTCGAATAGAGACCACGGACTGGCAAGTGAACAAGTTGGGCAGACGATCTGGCTATGATCGCAGGAAAGGGCTGGATGCGGGCAGGTTATAAAAATTAGCTTCCAACCGGTCCTAGCGGGAATGAATAGGGGAGGAATATGACCAGTCCAGCTGTGGACGTCCTATAGCGGAGATGATGAAGAGACGCATACAGGCTAAAAACACATTCAGGTAAATATGTGATGATAAAAATATTTTGAAAACTTTTGTGCCTGACTATACCACGGATTTTATTAGAAGTTTGCTCGACATTCAAATCACAATTCACCAATTTGTCGCCATTTGTGGCATTGAGGCTTTCTTCAAAGGCGCAGTGGGTGACATCGATATCTTTATTGTTACTTTTTTTGGGGGTTTAACGTAAACGCGGTTTGTGGGTTAGTTGGGCGTGTACTGAACTCTAATACTTCCGATGCTTGTTACAGAAAACTAAGAAGATATTTGATACAAAGTTGTGACAATTCTCAGCGCTGGTCGTGATACGACAAAGTTAGTTTAGTTACTAAATATATGTATTTAATACGGGCGATGCTATTATTAAAATAAAATACTGATAACTAATTACAATATTGGACAGTGATGGATACCTGCATATTACCTACTCTCACATACGGTTGCCAAACTTGGACATACAATACCAAAATAAAAACTAAACTAGTGAGTATCCAGAGAGCGATGGAAAGAATCATACTGAAAATAAGGAGAGCACATAGAATTAGAAGTCAATACATTAGAAATAAGACAAAACTCGTAGATGCTCTAAATTACGCTCTAACACTGAAGTGGCGATGGGCAGGGCACCTAGCAAGATACAGAGACAAAAGATGGACCCTAGAATCAACAATATGGGATGGACCTACTGGTAGAAGAAAGAGGGGACGCCCTAAGAACAGATGGGTCAACGAAATAATAGCGACAGCAGGAAAAGACTGGAAAACAAAAGCAAGGGACAGAGAGATTTGGAGTAAACTGGAGGAGGCCTATACCCGGAATGGGGTTCCAGCAACAGAAAACTTAGACTAAGTAAATTTTGTGCATTGTTATGTTGTTGGAATCAAATAAAAGGCTAAATAATAATAATAATAATAATTACAATATTGCAGCTACTACAAAAACATTTGAGCAATCCACTAGCTATTGTCAGCCTGTAGGTAACTCAAAATCATAACAGCTATTATTAAGTCTTCAAAATCTCATAAGCACCAAATTATCATCAAAAATCCGTTCGACAAAGAATAAAAGCATAATAAAATAACATAATCCTTCCCCACATTTGAAAGCCCCTAATATTGATACTTATTTTGCTACTAGTATATTATTATAAAATATAATAACCGCCACATGATCTAATGAGCTAGTGTTTGGGTGTTTTAGGGGCCCGCTGAAATTCGAAATTGCTACTCCGTTTTACACCCTATATAAATCAACATAAATGAAATGAAAACAAAAAAATTAATAAAATGTAATAATAAATAACATACTCGTATTTCTTTATGTTCTGTCAGGCAGGTCTAAGTCAAACATATTGACATATTGACGGTCGCCGTGGCGCAGTGGTCAATGTCAGTGACATGACTTCTGTGTCTCCGGGTTCGAACATTTGTGCGATGAGTGTAGATATTTGTCCCGGGTCTTGGTTGTTTGTGTGTTGTGATTGTGTGTGTCCATGCCTCCGGCGACACAGGGTACCCTAGTGCGGGGGTCTGTGTGTGATAAATAAAAAAATATTTTTCATTTACTTATTGTAATAAATCATAGAAGGATGTAATAATTGTCATGCTAGTATTTTTTTATTAATAAATAATCATTTAGAAACATTACATTATGGAAGCGGTTCTTTGTTGTGCACTAACTAATCCTGTGTAAAAACCTTTTAAAAAACGTGTGTAACACAATCATTGGCTATCCTATAATAATTATTTTTTGACAAAAAAATTAAACTACCGACTTCAACCGCCTTAATTTGTTTACTTGGATGTTTTTCTAAAATCAAAATCAAAAGTTTAATTGCAAGATTACTATACGTACAATATATTAAATACTAACTATTTTAATTTTAAAATCAAACTATTGGACCGATTTTTCAAAAATTTATAAAGGTCACCTGTGAGGCATGACCTCGTATCAATTCACAATTCAGTAATTAACGGCAAAAAGCGCGCGTCCTCGAAGACTGGGCGTTCAAAACTGTTTTTACTTGTTATTCCTTTGGGAACTAAATTTTTTTTTTTTCTATTCAGCGACCTTTGCTACTCACGGGATAAATTGTCATTGTGTATATTCACCGATTTCTTCAGCCGCAACTATAATATCATCGATGTATGCTTAGCACTCTCGGAGTGTAACTCAAAAACCGCTTGACGTATTTTAATGAAATTTAAATGAAACCACACGGAAAGCACCAGCTTTCAAATAAAAAAGGAACGATAAAAAGCGGTTAGGCCAGTCGGAAGTTATGCGTTAACCAACATAAAAAAAATTGAAAAAAAACATACGGGTCGAATTGCTAATCTCCTCCTTTTTTTCAAGTCGGTTAATAATAAATAAAATACCTACGGAATCCATGCACAACTATAACAACTCGACTTGTAACTCCCATTTATTTACACAATGTTCAATACAATTGCTCGGCAGGGGGTCCTTGTGCCGTATGGCATAAAAGAAGCGGGTCAATTTTTGGACCTCATTCACTACATACTTCACAACTTGATCAGTTCATAAAGATGTATAGATGTGGAAAGGGCAATTTTTTAAACCGCTATTATACTTAAAAATCAATGATGTTTTACTAAAGATGACGTATATTCATACTGCGCGGTGCTTAGATTTTGTTCCTTTACGACATAAACATGCTTACTGCGACAGATAATACGGTACAAATAATATAGAAAAGGATAGCTATATGTTTAGGCTTGCGCTTGAAATACGCGTCATAATGAAAATTACTACAATTGACTTAATTTTGACGCCTCAGTTTCCGCGCGCTTGTGCGACATCTACCTCATATAAACATATAATATCATTGTTAAAAATGCACTTAAAGGTTACTACTTTACAGATATTTATTTATTTGTAAATATTTATTTTGTCACATAAACATTTGCCATTTGTATTTTCACTTTTCATTGTTTGCTATTTTTAATGGTTTGTTATGCCTGACAGCCTAAGGACTTGTTATGTCCTTATATTTTCTTTCTTTCTTTGGACTAGCTTATTTACAATACTTATAGACATCAAAAAGAATAATTTACAGAAATATTACAAAAAACCTAGAGAGTCACTGGCCGCGAGCCAGCTGCTGGCTGCTGGCCCAAGCTACCCGTGGTTAGGGCTGCAGAGTGAGGAACCTCCGGACAATACGCGCCGTATCACGGAATACCGGCTTCTGGTAGAGAGATATTACATTATTATATTATGTATCATTATATTTTCAAGACTTATGAATGTTATTATTAACCT
Organism: Apeira syringaria; assembly: GCA_934044485.1. Classification (NCBI taxonomy): domain Eukaryota; kingdom Metazoa; phylum Arthropoda; class Insecta; order Lepidoptera; family Geometridae; genus Apeira; species Apeira syringaria. The sequence continues at coordinate 9,275,499 of OW203670.1, read as the reverse complement.
CACAAGTCATCGGGATATCTTGTCACGTACAACGAAAACTTTCTGCGTTTCTGCTTTCACCGGAAGCACAAGACGTTGGTGGCGATCGAACCAGTATCCGTCAGGTTGACACCCGACCCTCTCACCACTAGGCTTTCATAGCTTCAAATAGATCAAGATATTCGTCCATTAACGTAGATAAAGACAGAAAAATACTTATAAATAATAAAGAGATTGTAATTGTCTTTTATTCAGTTTTACCAATGTATTTTTATACAGACAGATGCCCGAATTGTTCGTTTAATTTATTTAATGATAGAAAGATGTGTTACACACCCGTATCTACATACCTACTGTATGTAGATACACACTTACGGTATCACATACAGTAAGTCTGTATCTATATATTACATACAGTAAGTCTGTATGTATGTAGATGCAGATTTACCTACTACTTATAGTGGACTGTGAACGTGACTGAGATTGCAGTAAAAGGCAGATTTTTAGATATTTTTTTAAAGATCAAGCTTGTGCTTGACCATTGTCTCACCTGATGTTAAGCGACGACGCGTTCTAAGGTGGAGCACGCAAACTTAAAAGGAACCTATTCACTCGCGACTAGAAGACTCCGGGGTTGTACCTATTGGGAAACACAGATTTAGGCAGTGAGTTCCACTCCCTGGCAGTACGCATTATAAAAGTGGAAGCAAAACGCTTCGTGCGTAACGGTGGTATATCTACCATGTAAATGTGGCGCACTTCCAACCGATCTATATCGAGATAAATGAGGAAGGCTTATGTCCAGCAGGGTTCGTCCTATGGCTGAGAGGATGATGATGACGATGACTCCTACTACATAGCTTAAGATTCCAATATAAATATGAGTTAATAATCAAATATTCATTGTTAAAATATCCATTACCACTTCCAAAAACACATTCAAACTTTATGCTACATCTTTGTACCGTTTTAACAACTAGATATGGCAACAAAATACCAGCCTCTTTTCTACATTTATTAAACCTTTAAACCACACCTTAACTATTGATATTGTTGCCAGAATCGTCACTTCCGGCGCGTTTTTTTTTTTCATTCGACGTTGAACGTTTTTTTATTCACGCTTTCAATTGACAGCTAAGTTGTAATACGAGTTTTAAAATGCTATTTACGAATTGTATTGTGGGTCTTAAAATGTAAACTTTAAATGTAATTGATATGTATAACTGGAGCTTAAACATTTTATACCATACATACAATAAAATAAATTATAATTATTTGTACTGTTAGAAACAAATTACTATAAGTATTAATATTAATAAGTGGTATTGTATATAGCAGTAGAATACAGACTTAAATAATTTGTTGTTTTGATCAAATTCAAAATTAATTTGATCAAATCTATGTCGATTTTATTTTGCAGGTCGTGTTTAGCATTTAATTTTTTTAGAGCATAACACAACATCTTTAGGTATAGCAGAGCCGCTAAAAGAAAAAAAAAATTTACCAAAAAATGGAACCGACTTCAACACTCAAAAGTATGAAATAACTTGTTGAAGTCGGTACCATGATAGTTCAACAGTAACCGATATCAAAATATTGTGCTCATGGGACCAATTGTCATTGTGGTGTTGGTATGTTCACCGATGTCTTCACCCGCTACTATAATATCGTGTAGTATAAGCACGCATTTTTCAATTTTTTACTTGTAACTCAAAAAGTGCTCGTTCGATTTTGATGAAATATAAATGGGACCACACGGGAAGCACCAGCTTTTTAAAAAAAAGTTCGATCAAAATCGGTTCACCCAGTCGGAAGTTATGCGGTGACAAACACAAATTAAAAAAAAAAAAAAAAACATACGGGTCGAATTGAGAACCTCCTCCTTTTTTTGAAGTCGGTTAAAAAGAGCTGAAAGAATTGAAACTAGAATTTTAGTCAAGTCTCAAGTGAGCCGATTCTTCGAGCTTTATAAAAAGTCTGAATAGCTGCAGGTCTGTATTTAGCTACCGAATCAGTCTCGCTATCCAGCGGGAGGACACAGCATCCAGCGGCGAACATTTTGGTCATAATATCGAAAATGGTTTCATGCCACTATAGAGTGTATTGTATATATGTAGGTGGTTGAAACAGTCTTTTTGTAGGTATTTCATTATAATATAATTACGATTCACCCGCGTGGCGCCACTGAGATGTTGGTTGTATGTATAACTTCTATTTTCTGTTTTCCCGCTTCTTCAATTACTCACGGGAACTATACTTTTTCCAGGATAAAAGTCGCCTAACTGTTATTCCAGGGTACAACCTGCCTTCATACCAAGCGTGAAGGAGTAACAGTGATTTATGATATGTATGGTCCGTGCTATACAAGTACCATACAAAGGTTAATAGACAATACAAGATTGTATACTAACATAATTAGGTACTTAAAACTTTTTTTTAACCTGCTTCCATGGGAGATCAACATGTCATAAGAAAAATAATAATGATGATTGAAAAATTTACCAACCCCTGTACTGCACCAGCAATGCAGACAAATTCATGACATTAAACTATTTGGATTTCGATTCACTATATCGTTTAGGAACCCTATAAAAGTGCTAGAATTAATCTGCCTGTAACGAGTCTGATACTGGATTCATAAACTCTTATTAATTGGTCAGTTAGTGATATACAGTATGTTTTTATTTCGGCGGAAACGTAAAAAAAAGTCGTAACGTAACGTATTTAAACGTAAAAAGTCAAATGTCAAATGTCAAATGTCAAATGTCAAATGTCAAATGTCAAATGTCAAATGTCAAATGTCAGATGTCAAATGTCAAATGTCAAATGTCAAATGTCAAATGTCAAACGTCAAACGTCAAACGTCAAACGTCAAACGTCAAACGTCAAACGTCAAATGTCAAATGTCAAATGTCAAATGTCAAATGTCAAATGTCAAATGTCAAATGTCAAATGTCAAATGTCAAATGTCAAATGTCAAATGTCAAATGTCAAATGTCAAATGTCAAATGTCAAATGTCAAATGTCAAATGTCAAATGTCAATGTCATACATGATTATGTCGTTATCACGTAAATCTATCGTCCGTAAACCGACTTTACAGACAACCAATTTTTTTTATTGGGAATAGGCAAGCGTTTGACCACAAAATACCACAAACATAAATAATAGAGATATAAAGGAGTAGAACGTGGGGGACTAACTTTATTCGTGGTATCACTTCTATTTTTATAATATGTTTGTGGTTAATTGTTTCGTTTAAATGACATTCAACTATCAATTATCATGTTTGACTGGTCGGTTGGCTCAGTTGGTAGCACTCTGCCTTCTGAGCTGCTGGTCCCGGGTTCGATTCCCGGACAGGTCAAACCTTTGTGTGTATGAACATGTCTGTTTGACCTATGTCTGGGTGTGTATATGTATATAAGTAAATATATACGTATGTATATAAGTATATATCAGTCATCAGGTTACCATACAGGCTCTGTCTAGTTTGGGACCTGAAGACCTTGTGTGAATGTTGTCCCATATTATTATTATTATCTGTGTGATTGTGATTTATAGACTTTCGCGATTCGTACACATTGTTAAAAAGTCAATCGGGGCTTGATCGCGAGAAAAACATTTAGACATTAGAAGACAGTCTTCTCGTGACCACGACCAATGCAACTTGGTCGAAACGTCGAGGTAAATAATTTACTAAGTGTTTTTCTCGCGATCAAGCCCCGATTGATTTTGTAACAATGTGCGATTGTGTTTTAATGATGTGCAGTACAAAATGTATGAAGATAAAGTTTTACCACTGCGAAATGTCTCCTTAAGTTTGTAAAAAAAATGTTTACCAAAAAATCGAACCGACTTCAACACTCAAAAGTACGAAATAACTTGTTGACGCCGGTACCATGATAGTTCAAAAGTAACTGATATCAAAATATTGTGCTCATGGTACCGACTTCGACAAGTTATTTCATACCTTTGAGTGTTGAACTCGGTTCCATTTTTGGTAAAAAAATTTTTTTTCACACTTTTAGTGACCTTTGTTACTCATGGGATCAATTGTCATTGTGGTGTAGGTATGTTCACCGATGTCTTCACTCGCTACTATAATATCAGCTAGGTATAAGCACGCATTTTTCAGTTTTTGACTTGTAACTCAAAAAGTGCACGTCCGATTTTGATGAAATTTGAATGGGACCACACAGGAAGCACCAGCTTTCTAATTAAAAAAACGATCTAAATCGGTTCACCCAGTCGAAAGTTATGCAGTAACAGAAAAAAAAAAACACATACGGGTCGAATTGAGAACCTCCTCCTTTTTTGAAGTCGGTTAAAAATACGTTTCTTTCCTAAACTAAACTTTATCTTCATACATTTTACTGCATCGAACCGTAAATAAACGTGGGTTAGAAGTGGCAATTATATCTACTCTACTGACAAGACACGCTGTCTGTTTCTTCCTAATTATAAAAATGTTTAACGAACACCATGCACAGTCCATTCCGGCTAAAACAAGTTAGGTGCATGACATGATCCTGATTCATGCGGTCCACGCCTGGGATCTGGCGCCCAATATCACTTTTTAATAATATTATTGCTCAAAACTGTATTTAAACTAGAACAACCTGTACATAAGCTAAGCCAATCCCCGTAATTGGCAGCTCTAGCCTGACCACTCTACTGGCCAACGCGTTCCAACTAAAATTGATTTTAGCTGATTGATACGAACTAAAAAAGAACAAATTCTGAAAAAGTTCATCTTAAAACCTTGTTTAGGCTGGAAAGGTGGGCTAATACGGAGAAAGCTTCAAAAATTTCTACACATTCGTCACTCCCAGATATTTCAAAAAAAATAAAGAGAGCGTTTGAGTGTGTATAATATGAAAGTGATTAAGAAGTTCTTGTGGGTGATTATGTTTTTTATAGTTGGAGTTTCTGGTTACGGTGATGGTAAGTACATTCCACCCGCCGAGAGATGGCGTTTGGCAGCTCTCGTTCAAGTGTGGCCGTTGTGACTTATAAATTGAGTAAAATAGACAATTAACAATATTGTCAGACCTTTATAATTTATGTTACCATAGGTTTGTAGGTATTGGAAACATCGTATTCAATATCACAGCATGGTGGTAGGATACCAGGGTTCGCCTGGATAGCTACCATTCTCAAGCTTGAAAAACCCACAGTGTGCATTAGGCAGCTGCTCTTAAACGCAGTGCCGTAACTAGGGCCGTACCAGCAGTGCCCAGGCCCAGGTTTTCGAAGCACCCTACCACCATGCTGGGAATTTGATAACGGTGCGTTACCTTCACCAGAAGCTAATGCTGTTTGTGAGGCTCGAAGCAGCGTCCTTCAGTTTGATTCCTTATGCCCCCACCGCTGAGCTATCATCGCTTCAAAATCGCTTGTCTATTCTCAAAGAAAAAAAAACTTTGTGCGAACATTTATCCATATCCAGTCAGCTGTTCTGGCGTGAAAAAGTAACTAACATTTTCAAAAACTTTAGAGAAACCATTTGAAATTGTGATGGTGCCTACTAAAATTGTAACAGCAAATGTTTCTTTCAGTGATGAGAAAATAATGAGGTTTCGTTTATTTTTGTTAGATAGAAGAAGCTACTTGTGCAAGCAACCGTCTAGGTAGGTACTACCGGTGCCAGAAGTTGTACTGAGGCCAGGACTGAGAATGAGGACTAGAGATTGATTTAAAAAATGACCAGCACTGACCTCTTCACTTTCCAGCACAAGAAGCTCATCCTTTCTGAAACTCAGAAACGCAATCACCCATCAAAGACGCAACCATAGAGGGGGTTGCACAACCTAGTGGAATTATTTGGGTCGCATAGATTAGCTCTGGTACGAGTTAAACTTCAGGAGTTCAATAAACTTCGAAATCGAATTTCACGCAGAATCAGAAATCTATAGATATGTTAAATTCCCATTATCGAAGTAGATACTAGAAATTGAAAAAGTTACCATGGATCTTACCGAAGAAAGTCCAGGGTGCCAATTCTATTATTTTCTAAGATATTCATAAACAATGCAATATTAATACAAATGTACCTAGTTAGTAATAAAGTTAGTCTTCCGCTAAAATAACAATTCAATCTCGATCGAATTGTAGGTAATTGTAGGCATGGCGCCAGAAATTGTATGTGTGTAGCCATTGCAATTCCATAACAAATACGATAGTTGATTAACAATCTATGGGTAATGTTATTAATAAAGTTTATGCCCAGCTGGAATAGATTGTATTCAACAATGATTCCAGTTACATTAAACTATGAAAAATAGTTTCTGACGAACAATGGGTAACTATTTAGATCTAGGGCAGGCACAGTCGATCGCATTACAAAAACCTCTTCCATCACAAATAATCGAGGCAGGTAGGGTAGACTGGTTACGGTTAAAACAAAGGACGGTTGAAACAAATCAAATACCTCGCGATTGGTTACTAGGGGGGCGGAGGGTCCAAGGGGAGAAAGAAGCGGATGACAGGTCCGAACACGGGATAAGCCACAATATAATTGAACAATTTCTCTCAACACCAGCGCTTGAGTGAACTAACTCACTTGAGTGATGAACGATTTGGTTTCAGATCCCCGAGTGTCACGAATGCACGGCAGCCCCCTCCCAGGCACTCTCAGTTCCATCGGCGGTGGTGCCGAAGAGTCGCCCCCGATCTACAGACCTGGTTCGCAAGCGTAAGATTTTCGTTAACAAAGGCAAGGAGGAAAATCAAGACCTCTGTGCCTCTCTTTTAGTCATCATCACCATCATCATCATCACAGCCATAAGACGTCCACTGCTGAACATAGATCCACCATTGATTTCCAGAACGGCCCGCTTCCAGCTGTTGCCTGCACTTTTAGTTGGTGAAACTAATTATGATAATAATAATAATAATATGGGACAACATTCACACAAGGTCTTCAGGTCCCAAACTAGGCAGAGCCTGTGCTATGGTAACCTGATGACTGATATATACTTATATACATACATATAGATATACACACCCTATGTTGTGATATAGGACTCAAACTTTATTTGTTTAATGAAACGGTCAGATATTACTCATATTTAAATTAAGTAAATTTGCGGTCAAAAATATTTAATCATATAAAACAATATTATTCTAAATAAGCTTAAACACATCATAAACATTAATAATAATGAACAAATTAGAAAATGATTCAAATAGACTAAACTAGATTAAACTACAATTTCAAATTCACATATCATTACATTTTAGTCTAACATTACGCTTACCACTGGGTAAAGTTCCCAAAATGCTGGCGGCATTGCTACGTTGAATTGCATTGCTTTTTCTTTGAACAATATAAGGACCAGCATTTTGGTCACGCGTTGCTTCGGTTAGACGCTAAACGATCTGTTAACTCTTTTATTACACTTTATTACACGGCCCCAACAACGTCGCGATTATTTATTCTTTATCGTCGTTTCAATTTAAATGGAACCACATGAGAAACACTAATTGTCAAATAAAAAAAGGAGTCATCAAAAGCGATTCTTCATCTACAAAATGGCGAAAGCTGCGAATCCCATGGACCACACGCGGAACTCCATCCTTAAGGAGCTTGCAATCACCATCAAGATTATCTTGAATTGGACAGTCATACGCTTATTTGGTCATCTCTTTTGCCATAGATATCATAAATAACTTACTATATAGTAGCGCCCTGCGGTTTCACCCGCGTGGATTAAGGTTTTCTCGCTACCTCAATTGTCCCACGGGAACTATACTTTTTCCGGGATAAAAGTAGCGTGTTAATCCTGATGATGATGATGATTATGAGACCAAATTTCATCGAAATCGGTGAAGCCGTTTGAGCGTGAAGAAGTAACAAATATACACACATGCATACAAACATTGTAACGCATTTATAATATTAGTAGGATTAAGCACGTTCTCTGTGTTTTTTTTAATGCAATACATATCTTTATATATTTGCCCAAAACACGAGAACACAAACCAACCTAATATGGATAACACATATGCGGTCGAGATGTTTTATAATTCATGAGCTTATATTGTGTTTTGCCCTCAGGCATGAGAATTTGTCGAGAGATGGCATGCTATAATAATATCAATGAACATAAAATTCATATTAATTTAACGCCGCGCGCCGTAGGGTACCTACGGGCCTTGAATTGTACCCCCGATTCTTCTTGTGGGTGCCGTAAGAGGCGGCTAAGCGATCTCGTACCAGAAGGTGGGCAGCAGCGCCTTCGCCCCCTAAAAAAGATATGGAGTGAGGCATATGTCCAGCAGTGGATATTCTATGGCTGAGACTACGAGTCAAGCGAGTTATAGGTGTACATTTTATATTGAAAGTCAATAAATCATGTATACATTTTCAAGCCAGGCCAAGTTAGTCAGTAAATTTGAAGCGATGATAGCTCTGCGGTGGGAGCAACCGCTGTCAATCAGACGGACGCTGGTTCGATCCCCACCCACGACTTGAACTTCCGGTGAAGGTAACGTCGTTGTCAAATTCTCAGCATGGTGATGGTCAGTGCCGATATTGTCGAAGATGCAATCACGCTGGAAAAACTTGAACTTGAAATATTTATATGTTACAGATACGTTGTGTCTCAATTCGTGAAACCCAAGCCTCCCCATCAGTATTGGGAAGAAGAAACTTCCCTGACCCTAGTCCCGGAGAACAAGAACTGCTTGTTGTGTGAGACTCAGGACTCTGGAGCTTGCCGGGCCATGCCTTCGTGTGTCTACTGCGAACCGACTGTGACAGCGCTTTGTGAGAGGAGCACACCTTGTCTTAGATGTACTGGTTAGTAAACAGTATTCAGATTTTTTAAGCTATTGCATAGCTTCTATCGCGGGCCTTGAGCGTGGAGACCGAATCCAGAAATTCCGTAACGAAAATAACCTAACACCCCCACCTCCGACAGGCACAGCGGGATCTGCCAGTAGGTACTCGCCACGTTTGGCAGGTGGGCTGGCGAGCGCAGTATGTTGGTATTGTCCGCAGAAGGCGCTGCTGCCCATCTTCGGACACGTGATCCCTTAAGCGACAATTACAGCACCCATGGGTAGAGATGGAGGGGTACAATTCTAGGCCCGTACCCCACGGCACTATGACGATAATATATGTCCCTCATTTCATTTGTAGTGATCAAGAACCCATTCTTCAAGTGCATCCCGGGAGAGAAGTACATGGACGAGTGTGATTCGTGCCGCTGCACGGATGGGCACGGCGGCTGGTGCACCAACCAGTTCTGCGAGTTCAGATCATTGCATCTGTATGCCATGAAGTTGTCAGATGGAGAGTTCTATTAAATTTGTATATATTTCAAGCGTTTTAATCTTCTAAACGTAGACAAAATCTATGATATATGTGACAAATGAAGACAAATCTATAATAAGGTTAAACATTTCAATTAATTCAATTAAAAAATTAATAGGTATTTATTATGACACAATGACATTGAACGGCACACGACCTCTCTGATCTAATCAAGTGAAAGTTGCTCCAGGAATTTAGGTACCAGGCGATATAGACTATGATAAATACTTTATCTAATCTCATACTGGAATTATAAGATTAAATAAACAAAAACAGAACCTGACAGTCTTTATAGACAATTTATCGAAATAAATTTAAGAACTTACGTTATGATACAGCTCTACTATGGACAACTGTATGTTTTTACTCTTAAGATTTAACATCAGCTGGACCAAGGAGGTTGCAATGCAGTTTTTCTACATATAGTCTGTGGACGCGGCGCAACGCGCATGCGCGATCAGCAAATGAGTTTTAAATGAGCAAATACATACAAGCTTATGCTGAAATTTTACCTAAATTTCATTATCTATTTTATGAGATTAGATAACTGCACATAATTTGGTCTTAAAATACTAATTTAATGCTATAACTTGTTTTAACAACCCGATACAGTTTCATAAACTACTATTAAGTTGCTACATATTCTACCCCTGTGACTCCTAAAACATTCTTACAGATGATTTGGCATTAACTCATGCAGCGTGGACCGCATTAATTAGGTTTATTCTCTTAATTCATTTTAGTTGCAATCGGTCCGGAAGTTTTATAATAAAGCTCAATAATGCCTTCCTAGGCATTCACAAAATGCACAAATAACTCGTGTAAAAGTAACAACTTGGTGTGCGTTTGTCTGTAGTTGTAACTAGTTCAGTTTTAGAGTCCACCCTATCGTTCTTTTTTAATAAAATCACTGTTACTGATGTATTCAATGTCTACGTCTCACCCAAAATACTTACAATATAATTTACAAAGATAGATAACAATTATCTATAATCCAACCATATAAAGACACAATAATAAATAATACATTTTTTCATGTAGAAAGTCGCATATCCCCTCTACTTATCCCGCCATCAGATCTGGCCGCTTTTTATAATAGAAACCGGAACTGCTTACTGGTGTCAATATACAACCTAATTGATACAAATATTTACTCCAAAATCGACTACTGGATCGTTCATTCGTATATCCTTTTCAAGAACTTCCTTATCACAAAGGTAATAAGGTTCTATTATAATAAAACATAGTAAAGAGGTTGTGGGTGGTCGAAAAAGGATTTAAAGAAAGTAATTATTCGTAATTTTGCTACCGTGGGACAGTTTTTTTTTTGTTGAATAAGCTGTGAGGATTAGCAATTGATATTTTATTTTAATCACTTATGTATAGCTCCTTTAATTGTATTCTAAGGGAAATACGTTTTACAATGTCATTAGACAAAGCAAGATAGTTTGTATGACTTTTGTTTAGCCAAAAAAGATTTTTTAAATGAAATGGCACTTATTTCTTTTCTTTGATAAAATAAGAAGATTATTACGTAAGCATTGCAAATATATTTGGCTGGATATTGAGATGTCGTGAATTAGTTTTTGTTGTATTAATCCCAAAGTGGTTTTTTTATAGGAGTGAATGTTTAATTATTTTGAATTATTGACGTGTAAGTAAGAATTGGTGTATTAGACCAGGAATTGAAGCACAGTTCGACTTTCATCTCAGGCCGGTGGCCAATTTTGTCTTTAGATCATTATAAAAATTAAAAGGTAGTCTAAGTACCATCGACTACATTCTCACAGGCCGGCAAGTGGAATGGCAATAAAACATTACTACCTATATAAAATTGTCCCTTGAAACTGAAAATTTTCGTGAACAAATAGGAATGATAAAATAAGATAATTTATTACAAACAAACTTTCGCATTTATATATGACTGTGATATTTTTTTTTACACAATTGTGTATCTATATCTGCAGTAATACATGTATATTTAATTTATTGATAACTGGCATACATAAAAAATTTAAAGAAACCAATTGGTTTTTTTAATTTTTTTTTTTTCTGGGTTTATAAATGGTGAGACTTGCATAATTATGCAGGTCCCACCATTTATAAACTCATATGATGACTGGGACAGAAATAATGACCATATAGCAATTGCGTTTGCATAACACTTGGAAAACATGTTTCAACCTCACGAAGAAAATTTGGATGAAGATATTACGTTAAATAAAACCTTAATATCTGATGGTTGAAAAAGTATGCAGAAGCTCATGAACGAAGACTTCATCACCATGTGAATATCAGAGCTATCCAGCTCCTCGACAACACGGACATAGTGAGAAGGCTTTAAAGGAAGTAACCTTTTGAGTTAGTTTAGAGAAGTGTCAGTGAATAGCTAAGTTAGTGTTATCCTAAAGAACACAAGAACAAGGTGTCTTATACCCTTAATAGCGACAGTAAGATAGGTGTTAATGTACACATTCTTAATTTTACTCGTTTTAGCAAATTAAGTCGAAACTAAGTTACTCATTAGACTTAAGGCTAGATCGTAATAGAATGAATTACGTACATGTACAAACATGTACATCATTTATACCAAAAAAATGGCCTAAATTTTTTTTTTTTTTTTAATCACACATTCCGACCCCCGTACTAGGATTCTCTGTGTATCGCGGGAAGCATTGACATACAACAATCACAGCACAAACATCCAAGACCCGGGACAAACATCTACACTCATCGCACATATGTTTGCCCATGCCGGGATTCGAACCCAGGGTCCTGGAGACACAGTATTCATGTCACTGAAACTAACTACTGCGCCACGGCGACCGCCTACATTGATAGTAAGTAGTTCATAATAGATAAAAAATTACATACACAATTGAACAGGTGTCAATTCCCGAGCTAATCCTGATAGATGATATTATATTACTTCCGATATCGAGTCTAACACCGTAATACATTAATTTCGTTACATCAATGACGTTATTCGACTAAATTATCGCGAAGTAAGCTCTATTGGGCTTTTATAGCGATAAAACAACCATCATGTATGATAAGTGCTATCGTGAATCAATTACTTGTAAACATAATGTTGAGTAATCACTGCTGTTAAAAAAGTCATCTATTCTACAATTTTCATATTATCGTAAAACAATATGGTCGCCTTAGTTCAGTCGTCGGTGGCATGACTTCTGATCCCTGGGGAGCCTGAGATCGAATCCCGGCAGGGGCAAGCATTTGTATGATCAGCATGGATGTTTGTTGTGATATATTTGTGTGTATCCATGCCTACAAAGACACAGGGGATCCTAATGAAGATTTTTTATTTGATTATATGACCCTGTCATAGGTGTGAAAAATAAAAAATCTAACGTTTTATTTACAAGCTTTCTTCACTTTCAACCTAGTGCGGGGGCGTTAGTGTGACAAAAATATATCTAACTTTGTTATTTTACAAGTCTTTATTTCACTTTCAATGTTCGTAAAAAGTTCGTTTCATCTTTAAAATTTGCAAATTTACTATAAATTACAAGTACATTTTAAAACACTTTTTCACTCACGCAGATATGCTTTCCAAACTCAATTTAAATTAACCCCGTCAATGTCCAATGAAGTGAATACACAGGTGTATTAGATATAAGGGTTTTAATAATCAAATGGTTATCACCTTATCAGAATACACGTGTCAGTTCTCATGCTGAAGAGTTCACGTGTGGCTTTGATAATATTACAATTATATAAACACTTTATAATCATAGTTATTTTACTATGGTGATTTATTGTTTAATTAATATAGATACATTTTTTTACATAACTGACAAAAAAAACCCTCAAGTAAAACCTAGAAAGTTTTTAGTTTTTACCATACAGTTAAACAGTTAAGACTGTTTGACCGACGGTTAAATTGATAATCAGACGTTTACCTTTTGCTGAACCCCACCCTAAATGTTAAAGTTTGTGAGTATAGATGTGTATGTTTGTTACTCTTTCATGCCTAAGCGGCTAGATGGCTTTGGATGAAATTTGGTATTCACATAGCTCATATCCTGAGTTAACACAAATGCTTATTTTCTTCATCATGGGTAAAACTGTTGAGCGGAACTAGTATATTATGAATGTACTGTCATACTTTTATTACATCATGTCTGTTTGACCTGTGCCTGGGTGTGTATATATATCTCAGTCATCAGGTTACCATAGAACAGGCTTTGCCTAGTTTGGGACCTGAAGACCTTGTGTGAATGTTAACAAAAAAAAAAAATTTACATCTGCTTCCTCGGTAGCACTTGTGAATGTTAATTCCTCGGTATACATAACTATATATATGCATAACTTATATAACAGTGCTACATCGGTCAACAGTTTTAAAAACCGGCTCGATGGCTGGCTCCAAGTGCACCAGTGGAATTTAAACACTGTGGACACTATGCGGACTGCCTAAATAAAATTTCGACACAGTGTGATATAGGCACATCAGCTTAATGCTGCTCGCCTATTACTCAAATAAATAAATAACTTATATAACTAGAGTTGTATTAGCGTCATGGTGTGGCTGCAGAAGTGGGTGATCCGCGACCGCCCACCGCTTTATTAGTTTTATTTTGCTTATTCCCGACGAGGGGTAAACAGTCAAGTCTGCTGTAATTACATTTTGGTGGAGAAATTTGAAGCGACTGTTCTAGAAAGCTGAGCTGCAGATTAAATATACGATAACTAGCGGCCCGCCCCGGCTTCGCACGGTTACATAATTGATGTTTTCGTAACGATACCTAATTTTTTTTTGTAATACATATAGCCTACTAGCTGCACCCCGCGGTTGTACCCGGGTGGTGATGAAAAACGATGATGATGGAGATGATTAAAATAAGCCTATGCCTTAATCCAGGATATAAGCTATCTCTATACCAAATTTCATCGAAATCGATTTAGCCGTTTGAGCGTGAAGAGGAAACAAACATACACACTTACACACATACACACAAACTTTCGCATTTATAATATTAGTAGGATAGGATGTTACTCAGGGATAATGTAGAATTCTAATGCTGAAAGCATGTTTGAAATCGGCCCAGTAGTTTTTCAGTTTATCCGTTACAAACATACAAATCTTTCCTCTTTATAATATTAAGATATAAATTGTGATTCGAATAGAGTTTTTTTAATATTCTGTATTATGTAACAGGTAAACGTACCTATTTTTTTTTGTTAGACCACAAAACTACAGTAGATATAAAAAAAAAAACCATACTTGTGGCATATTACATTTCTTATAAAGTATATATAGTCAAGTTGATTTTATAGTTTTTAGTTTGATGATTGAATTTTGCATTTCCGCATAACTTTGAAATAAACTTGTTGAAACTTTTTTTCAAATCACGTATATTATTATTGCGTGTACGTAAAACAGAACGTTTATCTGTTCGCAATAAAATTGTATCATTAAAACCTGTGACGTTGAAGTTTTCAAAAATATCGCGCTTTTCTATTCCCAGTTACCAACAGGAAAAAAGTGTGTGAAACAACGGTTCAATGAACGGAAATCAATTAAGTAAGAAATACAAAGGGTTTTATCGTCCCAGATAATTCAATATTACCCGAAAGTCTTTGTAACTTTGAATGGCCACAAGACATTAATTTCTCAAACATTTCTGTATTAAGTCCTATTTTTACCGACTTCGAAAAAGGAAGAGGTTCTTAATTCGACTCGTATTGTTTTTGACGTGATAACGTTTTATAAATTGATGAATACCAGCAACACTCATGAAAAATAGTAACGTTCCGCGTAACGTTCCACCTGAGTTTTGTATTACATAAAATAATCAAAGTCAAAGTCAAAATCAGTCAAAGTCAAAGTCAGTCAAAGTCAAAGTCAAAGTCAAAGTCAAAGTCAAAGTCAAAGTCAGTCAAAGTCAAAGTCAAAGTCAAAGTCAAAGTCAAAGTCATAAATGATTATGACGTTATCACGTAAATCTATCGTCCGTAAACCGACTTTACAGACAACCTATTTTTTTTAATGTTTGTTACCTTAGAACTTTCGACTGGGTGAACCGATTTTGATGTTATTTTTTATTTGACAACTAGTGCTTCCCGTCTTTAAATTTCAAATTCAAAATTGGTCGAGCGGTTTTTGAACACACCATAATAGAAGAATACACTCCAATAACTGAAAAGTGTTACGATTATCTGGATGACTTTCTTATTGAGGGTAAGAAATCGGTGAACATACACAATGACAACTCATACCGTGAGTAGCAAAGGTCACTGAAAAGGGTGAAAAATAAATTGTTACCAAAAAATGAACACAAGTCTCAAAAGTGCGAAATAACTTGTCGATGTCGGTCCTGTTGTATTGATTACACATATGTACGCTAAACTGGCTAATGCTTTAAAATATTTGTTTCACAACAAACGTTTAAGCCAAGTTTCCTGTTTGGATAATTTGAAATTCAGTATTTACAAGCTAACTCCCTTCTTAAATAAGAAATCATCAAAAAACAACAGCAAACAGTCTGCAGAGGTTTCCCCAAATGTAATTACTGTGGGGACAGCGATCATCCCCACTGTTTATGTAAGAGGTTGAAATGTTTCATTTTAACAATTCGGTAGACATTTTGAAATGTTACTGAGGAGTCTTTATCAGTTTTCAGGATAACAGAGCTCAAGCATTGCAGAAATACTATTCCTGTCAAGGAGTTTCTTTCCCAAAGTTAGAAAAGACGTTTGGATATTTAGACGTTTGGTTTTTTGCTTTTGTTAAATATTTTTATTTATATCAAGGCTATTCAAATAAAATCAAATAAAACTATATTTATTGTCTTACAACTACAGTATTGACATATAAATAAGTAAACAAAAACATAGAAAAAAAAAAGGAAAAAATACAATAATTTAGGACAAAAGGAGTACACTCAGCATTTGCCGTGCCCTATATTAAGTGTGTTTGAACAGTTTTAAACTCTATAGTTAAGATTAGCTAGATTAGTTTTTCTATAAATAAATAATATGGGACAACATTCACACAAGGTCTTCAGGTCCCAAACTAGGCAGAGCCTGTACTATGGTAACCTGATGACTGATATATATACTTATATACATACACACACCCAGACACAGGTCAAACAGACATGTTTATACACACAAATGTTTGACCTGTCCGGGAATCGAACCCGGGACCAGCGGCTCAGAAGGCAGAGTGCTACCAACTGCGCCAACCGACCAGTCGAGTCGACCAGTCGATTAGTTAGATGATGCTAGCTCTCCTTTTTTTGCATGTTGTCTCTATAAAAATGCACTTAGCAGTTTTATTTAAATCTTTGTGTCCCAAAATAGCGAAACCTACACGATCAAAAACATCTAATCCATCCAGGTATGTAACAGTACGCACGTACATTAAAATTATATGTATATAAAATACAGTTTTCTCAAATCTTTACCTCTCTAACGCCATCGTAAAAATATAAAAGTGTATCACACTAGCAACTATTGACCCTTGATGTTGCCATACAGACTAAACACACATCCTGCATAATAAAACTCCCGTTCGAATGAAATTACCCGGTGACATCGGCTTATAACCGGAATCAATAGGCGATGATCGCAATAAAAGCTGTAGATGTTTGTCCACCCCCTCCCTAGCACCGTGCCCTACCCCTCCGGCGCCAATTTGCCCGATATTAAGTTTATACAGCGATTTGTACCCTTCTTTACAGCGATTCGGTTTCAAATAGGCGTGTAGTGGGGAAAATAAACGCCGATTAAAAATAAACGCTCAACAGATTTGGTGGACTTGAGGTATACTTACTCTAATAGATCAAATACGCTTTAAAAATGGTTGACTATAAGATCATAAAGGGCTCACTATACGCAACACTCGCATCTGTTTGTTGGAAAATCTGTCTTCCTTTCCAACAATCCATCCAAACAAATAATAAAATAATCTTCCTTTACAATAATTATTGTAGACCAGACTCATTGAGTGCTTACATTTCGGGTAGTTCGGTAATTCTTCAGTTATGGTAACATCGTTGTCAAGCTACAACAGTGTGGTGTGGTAACATTTTACTGTGGTTAAAAAGTGTTGAGGAGTACTGTTTTATCTTTGAAGACCTTCAATTAGTCATTTTATTTGTATCGAAGTTTTGTATTTTATAATTTTCATTTGACAGTTCATACGCCTATCGATTCTGCATAGGTACATAATAATCAAGTATTGTAATCGCTAATTTTTTGGTTGCGGTGAAAAAACGATACGTCACTTGCTTGCACTTCTAATAAATTTGTGTTCGTCCATTTAAAGAGGAGAATATTAAGACAAAGTTTTTAAATAAGAAAAATATTATTATGATGAAAATGATCCAGCCTATACAAAGATTAAGCTTCGTGCAAAAAAAAAACGCGAGCGTTTTCTTTTGAGCAGTGTGCGCGCGTCATACGCCGCACATTGAGGAACGTTATTATTGGGTCAATTGACCCTCTTGCCACATTATTAGTTCGCCACTGGCGATGTCAGCTTATCCCACGCTAAGTAAGTTTCCATGGTTTTAATTTAAAAATCAATTCATTAAACCAACATAACTGTAGAAATACGGTTGTCCTGCACTGTGAAGGTATCGCCGACGATCTTCATGTTCAAGCGTCAAATTACGCAAAGGTTCCATAGAACATTATATTCTGTTTGCAAGGGACTTGGAGAGAAGTTCGTGCCAAGGATTTCCATCCGTGCTTACTAAATGCTTTTTCATATTTTATGTGAGATTTTTTATGCCATAATTTGTACGAATTGTTATGGCAACACCGAGTAACTGGCGCGGTCGGGTTGTACGTTTACTCGTTTCTTTAACATGTGTGAATTTTAAATTTGGCTTAATTGTTTTATTCAAACATTCGCGTAAAAAGATGTAAGGCCCTGTAAGGCCCTGTAAGCTGTCACACTGTAAGACTCTCGCGCCTACCAAATGATTCAAGATTTTCACCTACATTTCGGTTTAAGTCACAAATTTGCATCAAAAATCATAACTTGATCAGAGATCGGAAGAAAATCTCGGATAATTTGGTTGGTGCAAGATGGCCTGAGTGTATAGTTGTGCATTATTGTGAAGTGGATTTAGAAGCAAAAAGTATATAAAACATGAAAAACTTTGGCTTCCGTTCAAATTATATCATAGAAAGAAATCGGCACTGCTTCGTCAGGCCAGGGATCGGCAACCTTTTCAAAACCAAAAATTACAATTTACTAATCGTCAAATCCTCAAAGAACCACATGGAAATATTTTCAATATTATATAGTCAAATATGTAAATAAACTTTGATTTTCTACTTCTGGCTGACAAAGCGTCGGACCACTCTGGCAGTGAATTTAAGACCTGGATGTTAGGGGCTGTAAAATAGACATGTTACTCGCCCGTGGATCAATTGCATGATTTTCAAAGATTTTGATAGTAAGTTATTTAGTTTCTGGATATGTATTATTACCGAACTGGGAGCCACAACTGACAATGGAAAGAGACGCATGAGGCTCGCGAACCGCAGGTTGCCGACGTCTCGTCTAGGTCTAAAGTGTCACGGGCGGGTCTGGGTTTATCCATTAAATAGTTGCCATGCCTGTGCTTGCAGCGCTCGAGCTGCTTGTTTTGGTTAAGCCCAGGCCTTCCTTACTCATCCCGTGATAGGTAGCAAGGCTTCGGTCTTGGGGGAAGCGCAGATTGTGATGATCCTCAAGGCCATTCTAGCGATTACCTTCTCGCGGTGCTGCCTGTTATTGGTCTAATTTCCTCTGAAATAGACGCAACTAGACATCGCCCGGCGCCTCGTGTGTCTTATATATATGTATGTTTATTTATATCCATGTATGTATGTTTATTATATCCAAGGCGGGACTGCTCCCGACAGGCTTAGCGGTCCACTTGACGGTAGGTTGCGGTGCTGCAAGGCGCTGCAACTGAGGCGGGCAGCGGTGCTGTGTTGGACGGCGCCGCAGCTGAGGAGGCGCTGCGGCGGGAGTGATTCAGTTCGTCACCTGCTGTGGCGCCGATGGGGCCGCAAGAAGAGGAGGACTCACAAACTTTTGCATTTATAATATTAGTAGGATGTATTAGGGGCCATCTATAAATTATGTCACACCTTAAGGGGAAGGGAGGGGGGTCACTAAAGTGTGACATAGTATGACAAAGATAGGGGCTCTTAAGCTTTATGACGTCACATGTCAATTTTTTATCTGGACATTTAAAAGTCCCCATTCGGTGTAATTACTCTATTAATCGAATATTCTAAATACAAAAATCAACCTTCACTCGGCAAAAATGCAAATAATTAATTTCCCACGAAAGTCAATATTCACTGAATCCGTAATTCGTCCAACGTTTCCATCGACCGAGCATTTTGTTAGCCGAGCAGTGGAAAAACGACAATAAAGTGTTAATCAGACATATGACCCAACCAATTTCAATTGGCAACATTCATACACGTTGCAATATCAACTCTATTCGATTCTACATAAAGTCCATATATTTTGCGTCTACAATAAAACCCCGAACCAAAAAATGTCACTGGAAATTCTTCTTTCTAATATTAAACATAAGATGTAATTTACTCAGATCATAAGTTGAATAGTGAGTGCATAAGAGCGTAGGTACAAGTTTGGCCAAATAAATTGGTCTCAGTAATAGTTGGGTTAACTTATAATTTATGTGGGAAGTAAGGGGCCGGATTGTTTTCGTTGCCAATTTAGTTGCGACTGAACATATTGTTCGCGACTAATCGATTACAGTTCTAATTGACAAATAGCAGGGCACTGTACGAAGCTGTGTGATTTTTGACTTTTCAGTATTTGCTATGCGCAATAAAATCATTATTGATTAATTAAGCGACTTGTATAGTTCGCATGGTGTATCCTGTCTCCGAACGCGAACCGCTTTCAACTGGTATTTGCAGAGATTAATGCGAGGGGCTATGTCCAGCAGTGGACGTTGTATAGCTGATATGTTGATGAACCCCTCTCATCTACTAACTTTTAACGCTCTGGTTCTTTACTGTGCCTACTACTAAGCTCATAATCATTTTTTTTTATAAATAAATTAAGGTTTGATACATCTTTCATTCTATTATATTACTTATAAAACTACCCTACCTATAAGAAAATATTGCAGTTAGTCAAGAATAGAAAGTCGCTCGCGTCGTGTGTTTCTCTTTTTATGGTGCTTACTCCTAAGTACCGCCGATTTTCTCCATATAGCTTTTTATGAAACCTTAAGCTTTTTTACCAATACCCAATCAACAAATAAGGAAGCAGTAGCGGAAATGAGATTAAAGGAAACTGTCTAATCTCTCAATATAGATACAATATTGGTCATAAATATAATAAAATACTCTATTCAATCAAAAGTGAATCATCCCCGGTTTATTTGCAAGGTATTCACTTACAAACGGTAATTACGGCGCTAAACAATAGATTTCAGTCTCGCTGTCAGCGCCAGTACACCCATTGTGCTACTGACTCCTGAGTCACACTGGAATGGGGAGTCAGTACATGATGTTCATATATTTCCCACTTACTAGTACATTGTGTCCACGCTGATAGGAATAGGTATTGTAAATAAATTATTGGACGTACAATTAATCGAACTATTATCGTCCCTGAAGTTACCCTTTCTTCTGCTCTGTCTCAAAACCAGTTATTACTATTAAACCATCAGTTAACATCAGGTGAAATTGTGGTCAAACGCTTGCCTATACACAATAAAAAAAAACTCTGCTTCATATTTACCGATGTGGAGTAGAATTATGCTGAGACAGTGCATTTTTATATCATCCATACAATATAACGTTTTAAACTGACATGATCTCTAATAAATTATAACTAAAATAGTTCATTTGCGCCATCAGCAACGCGAGGAATCTCAAATAATTGACACAAGTGCTATTTAATTATTGCCGTCTGACTGTATCCATGACTTTATGCTGAATATTTATGTGTGTCTTGCTAATTATGTATTTTTACCGTAGTATGGTATCAAACTCAAAAATCTCGCTCAAACTGTGATTATTTATTATTTTTCATTTTTGTGCTATTTAAATTGATTTAGATTATATACCTACATGTGTATTTCTTTCTCTTATGAGTTTTTCTTTGCCATTCATGCCTAATAATCTGTCGGTGTATGCGTGCGTCACCGAGGTCACCTATCAGACCGAAAGTTTAAGGTTCTCGAACTTCGACTTGAGCCCATCACCAGCACAAATGACATTCTTTTATTTTTGCTTTATTGTATTTAAATCACGTATACTTTGAAACAATTTGTATTAAAAATAAACTTATAATATGTAAAAAAAAAAAAGTATTATTATTCCGGCCGGTAGCGGGTTAGAACATTTGAGTTATCTATAGGCTACCAATAGCTAGTGGATTGCTCAAATGTTATTGTAGTAGCTGCAGTATTGTAATTAGTTATTAGTATTTTATTTGTATTAAACATATTATATGTAAATGACTTGCCAAGTAGGTATGATGTCTATTGTTATAAAGGTCGATAAACGTTTCTAATTCTGATTCTGAAAGGATTCAGAGGAATATCTGTATCTGGTTTACAGTGTACCCTTGGTATGATTCTATTGTATGAGCGTACTGTCAATTGCAAATGTTTGGTAAATGGGGTTCATCTTGGCTGTGTTCAGAATGACTTGATTATTGTGGATCAGGTGATTTACTTGTTAATTAGCCGGTTTTTAGAGTTCTGTAAATACTACAATAAACATTTAAAAGGGTTCCTAGACGCACTGTTGTTTAGAAAGTTGACTGGTTGATGATTATTTTTAAGTGCAACTACGGACTTTTCAATATATAGTGTATAGGTAACATTCTAGGAGGGCTTTATTGTCAAAGGTTGTCATGACTCAGCGGTCCTGACTGTGATCGGTTCTGAGTTCGAATCCCAGTAACAACACACATATATGTGATGAGCATAAACATTTGTTTTCAGCTTTTGGATGTATGTGTTATGAGATTTTGTGTTACCATGCCTTCTGCGACACAAAGGATTCTAGTGCGGGATTTTGAGTACGAAAGCGTTGGTAGCGGTTGTTATCTTAGACTACTGTTCGCCGATTGCAACCGCTACCAGCTATACGAGCACTGTGAAGCACTCAGTTAAAAATAACGTCTAAGTTGTAATTGCTGAACCCGGTTTATCCATTGAGATTACTTGAATCATCCATTATCAAAATGAAAATATTAATAATTTTGATTTGAAATTTTGATATCATTACACTTTCTTCAAAGAATGCCTCGCATTAAAAGTTAAAAGGAGCTTACAGGCTGAATCCATCAAGATGATATGAAAGTCCACAAAAACATCACTTTATTGCTTCCTAAAGCTTCTTATAAAAGTTAATTTAATAAGCGTCGAAGGCACCAACCGAGTTATCCTCGCTGGGCGGATTATGGGCGTTGTTTGGGCGGGATCTAATAAACTTAATAACATTAACTTCCTCCCGCCCAGCTGGGTGGTGGCCGCGTGAGATTGGGAATTGAGGTGAAGTAAGTCAAAACTGTGGCTAGTTGCAACGAACTCAATATACTGTTAGGTATAGGTAACTCGTTGGCTATAGTTGGTTTAGTTTATGGTTAAAGTCTGACTACTGACGAAATGAGTTTGTGTCTTTATTGTCGATGAAATTTTATAATTGAGTTGAATTTTATAGTAAAAAAATATTTTTATAATTATGTAACCAATATGTCTGTGTTGGTAAAAGATATGATTGATAACGTATCATAAGTAAGTTTAACATACTGCCTGGTAATGTCGTAAGGCTTGGTGGTAAATGCTAAAAGCAAACTACTAGTGCGTTCAGCAAACGAGCATTCTTAGTATATTAATACATAATTACGTACATACATATTAGTGCACATATTATATATTAATATACTAACCTATTAAAATGTTAAGAGCACTTATCGAGTCAATAATAAAATCAATATGAATATTATGTTTCTTCTAAATTTTTAATATAGTTTTTTCACGTAGCTTTCTAAGTAAAAAAAAAAACCAGCCAAGTGCGAATCGGACTCGCGCACCGAGGGTTCCGTACAAACCTGTAGGTATTATTAACCGTACTGGTTTAACACTCAGAAGCAAGGACTTTGAATCAAAAACACTCTTTGTGAACTTGAAAATCAGCTTTATTGCTTTAGTTGCTATTGCTATGTATATATTTAGAGGTACAATCTTACTTAACAAAGCCTACAGCGGCACGATACAAGTTACTCAGACAAAAGTCGGAAAACGAATGGCGGCATACTTCCAAAATGCGTTGCCTGTTCGCTTACCCCCCACTGTTATACTCTTGCTTGTGATTGGTCAAGTCCTCTTGAACAAATCACAAGCAAGCCGTCGAAGTCTCGACCGATCACACGAAATCAATACAATCTACTTTAAATCTTACAACTTTATAAAAATGAACGTAGTTAGTCGAAAAATATATAAATAACTAAGATATAATTTAGATAATTATAACAGTATAATTTTAAAATTATTACAAATATTTTCAATATATGATGTAACTAATAATTTATGCTTTTCGCAATATTTTCTTTATCTATGCTATATAAGACATTGCTTCGTACCAAATTTCAAGGTTTTGAGTTCACGGCAAGTGTAGGTTTTGATTCTCTTGCGAGTGTCGAAAATTTGCAGCATAAACGGCGGTACCTTTTGATTGCGTTGGCTTAGAAGTTTGAATTTTTACAGCTCAAAGGGACAGTAGACCTGAGTATTTGATATGAATTTCAGTTTGATACCGTCATGCGTTCCTGAAAAAAAGGTCTTGACAAACAGACATAGGTACAAACGGACAACAAAGTGATTCTATAAGGGTTTCGTTTTTTTTCTTTTTGAGGTACGGAACTCTAAAAATTGTAAGCATGAGGCCAGTTTTATTGTAAAACTTGTAAAACTAAAGGGAGGGCGCTGTATGTTGAAACACAGGCCACTAGCCTGGTTCAGCAACAGATACCCAAGATATTACATGTGCAAAACTCACCCTTGGTTCAAATGGTTTAAACTTCAGCAACACTTTTTAAATTTCAATCAAGCAATTGGAGGAAATGCCCCTCGTTTTGCCCCACACCCAACGAGCAGATGTTACCCCCCTGGCGGTGGAGAATGGTGGGGATCCTGCGGGAACAATAAGTAACAGTTTAAGAAGATTACAAGGCGCTAAGCGTTTGTAAGGACCGGTTTACACGTGGCTAAGTGTAGTGTGTAATTTTGAATTCTTGGATTTTTGCAGTTGGTATTTTTGAGCATGCATTTTTGCTTTTATAATAAAGATACCATCATCATCATCTCTGCCATAGGACGTTACTGCTGGACATCAGTCACAACAGTCAGGTCGTCCACCTGGTCGGTGACTCCTATGCTGCGCTTGCCACTCCGTGGTCTCCATTCGAGAACCTTTCGACCCCAACGGCCATCGGTTCTTCGAGCTATGTGCCCTGCCCACTGCCACTTCAACTTGCTAATCCGCTGGGCTATATTGGTGACTTATGTCCTTCTACGGATCTCTTCATTTCTGATTCGATCGCGTAGAGAAACCCCGAGCATAGCCCTCTCCATAGCTCGCTGTGCGACTTTGAGCCTGCTCACAGTCTGCCCATAGTCAGAGAACCCATAGTAAAGATATACCTAAAGCGCATTATTTCAAGAAATAGATCGTGCTGTTTACAAAATAAGCACTTCCTTATGAATTTTAGTTTTCTCCATCCACTGATATCATCAGGAATGTGTCTTGGGCTTGCTTTTGTGCTCATTTAAATATGGTTGGATATCTGCTCTCATCTTGGGAGTAGCTGAGCACCAAAAGAAAACGTCCTCGCTGGTGCAGCCTGGTGGAAGCATTATTCAAATTTTACGACCACACTACGCTACTGATGGTAATGCCTTGCTCTTTGTATTTCATTCGATTTTATACGATATATTTTGTACGACTATGCGCCACCGCTACATGGTAGATATACCACCGTTACGCACGAAGCTTTTTGCTTCCACTTTTATAATGCGTACTGCCAGAGAGTGGAACTCACTGCCTGAGTCTGTGTTTCCCGATATGTACAACCCCGGAGTCTTCAAGTCGCGAGTGAATAGGTTCCTTCTAAGTTTGCGTGCTCCACCTTAGACCGCGTCGTCGCTTAACATCAGGTGAGACAGTGGTCAAACGCAAGCTTATAATCTTTAAAAAAAAAAAAAAAGAACCACAGTTTTTATTGAAAATAAGCAAGCGTTTGACCACTATCTCACTTGATGTTGAATCATGAGATTATGGTTAATTATCTTTATACTGCTCGTGAAACAATTAGGTCGATGAGGATAAAGAGTTAAGTCTTAAGCATGATAACAATATTAATGTAAACAAGGCTTTAGAAGTAGCGATAAAATGGAACAGAAAAATATTGAATCCAGTGGAAAATTATATCGAAATGGAGTCTTTTCCATTTTAAAGTGGTGTAAATCGATCTGAGAGTGTTTTGAAGAATTTCAAAGCATTTTATTGATTGTGGCTTTTCTTATACATAGGTGTTTATACATTGAAAACGCTCCTCTAGATGTATATGCCGACTATATTGAAAGAGCATTCTTTAAAATAAAATAGCTCGTATTTTATTTACGCTAAAATTCTAATTTCTATACCTCCATACCCTAATATTAGACGGGTAGTTTAAGTTTTATGCGTTTAGTTTTAGTTGGTACCAAATAAGTGGCTACTTATTTAACTTAAAACTACCCGCAGTTTCAATAAAAAGATCAAATGTTTAGTGTTGTCACTAATAAGTGTCTACTTTTAGTGATAAGGCCGACCATTATAATACATCGATAATTTATATTATTAATGTATAAAACACGGGAATTACTCACAATAAGTCAGAGGGTTCCGACTATAGTTTCAGTACTAGGCGAACCGAGACCGCGTCCGCGAGCGCCCCGTATTCTCCTTGAAAAAGACCACCGAATGTGGTTGAAACTATAGTCGGAACCCTCTGACTTATTACGTGAGTAATTCCCGTGTTTTATACATCCATAATATGTCAAAACCACGTCAGTTTTAATACCGATAATTTGTATGTATTGTAAATATTGTTTTATATATATTTAAGGTGTACTATAAAGATTTTTTTAATCTAATCAAATCTAAGTGTCATATTCAACTAGTTTGATTTTATAATTTTTTATTATTATTTTTAATATAAGAATTTAAAAGGATTATATATTTTTTTCAGAATTTTAGTTTACTTTTGTCGAACGAGATAATCATTATCGATAAAAGTGATATGAATTTTAACTAATTTAATACGAACGCTTATATTTTGATCATTATTAACCGACTCCAAAAAATTGAAGAAGTTCTCAATTTATCTGTACTTTTTAATAAGAGTGAATAACTTAATAACTACCATTTTTAACCGACTTCAAAAGAGAAGGTTATTTATTTTTTTATGTGTGTTCGCGGATAACTTCTTTGTTAATGAATCGATTTTGATGATTTTTTTGTTTCATAGATATACTTACGTGGTGGTCCCATTTAAATTTCATCAAAATCAGACAAGCCGTTTAGGTACATCCCAGTTATTGAAAGGTGCTACGCATACCTCCATATTATAGTTGCGGGCGAAGACATGGGAGAACATACATAATGACAATAGATCCCGTGAGTAGCGAAATTCACTGAAAAAGGTGAAAATAAAAAACACCAAAAAATGGAACCGACTTCAACACTCAAAAGTTTGACATAACCTGTCGAAGTCGGTACCATGAGCACATTTTTTTGATAATAGTTACTTTTGCACTATGATAGCAAAAGTAAGTTATCAAAAAAAAAATGTGAATTTTGTTTGAAATGTGAATCTTTTATTGAATCCAATCTTTCATACCCTTTAATCGCCATACTGCATACAGAGGTTTATTCTTAGCTCCATCATCGCCACCCGAATATTTTGAAATTAATCTTTCCTCAAACACTCCACTTCTTTGTGGAGCCATCGACGAGTCAAATTTAATCTTGCTCTCGTCCTCATCGTATACAATTCGTAGATGGTTATAGTGAAAAGTTGTAAGGGAAGCTTAATATCAACCTTTAGGCAACCACGAGATGCGATCATAACTCAGCGGGGGGAGCGTCGGCTGTCTCATGGAAACTGGTTCGAACCCCAACGACAGCTTGAGCTTTCGGTGAAGGTAACATCCTTATCTAACTCCCAGCATGGCGGTAGGGTACTTTTACTTAACCGCTTGGCTAGCTACCACCCTCAACTTTGAAAAACTGTCCAAGCACATAGTGTGTTCAGGCATCAGTCCTTCAGAGCCAGTGAGCATTCTAGGTCTAGCGTGATAACATCTGCGACCGCCAGATCTATACAGTATAAAAAACCAACAGTCAAACTCAGACACTGTCGTGCGCGGTGTAACTCCCCGCCCGGTGAAGCTGTAAATACCGGTAGAAGGAATAGTTCATAGTTCATTTATTCATAAGATTATTACATGTCGACCACATTCACCGGAAACCCAAGCCGTTGTTGGGGATCGAACCAGTGTCTGTCAGTTTGACAGCCGACGCTCCCACCGCTGAGTTATCATCACTTTAGAGTTGCATCTAGTCCAATTTTTAGTTACGTGGTCTTAGTGCGTACCCTACCTTTTTTTTGTTTATCATTGATATAACCCTTTTGTATTACACAATGAATCGAGAGGCAAAGGGAGAGGGGTAGCTTAAGGGCTTAACACAAAACGTTTAAAACTCTGGTAGTTTCAATGAGTACTTCTCAATACACAGAATTGAGGTTTAAGCGTCTTACACAACGCACTGTACAATCAGTAAGTACTCTGTAATCCCCTCAAACAATGGAGTGTTAACAAATATTAGGTAAATAGATTAACTTTTACTAATAACTTTTTGATGGCGTGTACCTTTTTTTATCGTAAAACCCATGTAAAGTACTCCCCCCCCCCCCCCCCCCCTATGTCTTCCTGTGGGTGCGTACCAGAAGGATGGGCAGCAGCACCTTCTGAGGATCACATTTTATACTATGTCATATACATTATAATTAGCTAAGTAATTCTGTTTCATTCTTACTTTGTTGAACACATCCTGTAATTATTAGTTCAACGAATATATTTCATCCACGGTTGCCTGGTAGAAATCGCTTTCAGCGATAAGGCCGCCTATTGTCTCACTATATTAATTGTTAAGTACTGTAATAATATGTACAAATGTGTTTGTGATACAATAAAGCATTATCTATCTATCTATCGTGCTAAATCCTAGACAACGTCATCACTTAACATCAGGTGAGACAGTTGTCAAACGCAAACTTATAATATGTAAAAAAAAAAAAAAAACTATCTATGTCTCACTGTGATGTCACTGTAATCAACAAGCATCTCTTCGACCCGATGTCTCCTAGTCCAGGCGACATGGACAGCTCCAGCCCCATCGTTCTCTCCTAGCGGCACAGCAGCTCCGGATAAGTATACGTATTTATGTTCTTTTATAATTATTTATTAAACCGACTTCAAAAAGAGGTCGAGGTTACTCAATTCGGCCGTATTATATATATTTTTATGTGTGTTCGCGGATAGCTTCATCGTTTAATTCAATCCAGTCAAATAACACTGTTTAATAATATTAAAGTTAATATTATTAAACAGTGTAGGTACGGGATTTCGCTAGGCAACCCATGTACAATGTATCAATCTACATATATTTTTTATTAAAATAAAACACTAATAACTAATTACAATACTGCAGCTACTACAATAACCTTTGAGCAATCCACCAGCCACTGGCAGCCTATAGATATCTCAAATGTTCTAACCCGCTACCGGCTGGTAGCGTGGCCAGAATGCTAGCAGCATTGCCACGCTGAATTGCAATGCTGATTCGTTGAGTCAAATATGTGCCAGCATTATGGTCACGCGTCGCATCGATCCAACGCTCTGATAATTTTGGAAAATCCGACGAGGTCAAGGTCCCCACGGGCCCAATGTGTCGACCCCAAACGGTTCAAATATGTAACCACTACCTAGGTTAGCATAATCAATCGATCAATCTACATATTAATTAACATATAATCAAAGTCACAAGTAAATAACAGATGAGGGGATATATTTCTTAAGCCGTATCTCGTACTACGAGTAGAGAAACCCAGAGTGTAGCTTCTCAAAGTTCAACAAAAAGACCAAGTACTTTCGTATATTATTTATTAGTTTTCTACAGTATTGTATCAATTGCAAACTCTCTACATATCTATCCAATCCAATAAATACCTGTTAACTAAGTACACAATACCTGCTTAATAATAATTACTAGATACTTAAATATAGTGACCGACTAATAAACTACTGTGCAATTTAATTTTACATTATTTACATGACGTGTTAAAATTAAGGACTATTATTTACAAGATATAGAAAATTAAAAAAAGAATATTTGAGCCAGCTGATAGGTTTTAATAGTGACTTGAGACTGTCCCTATTGGATAACATAGGTAAATTATTAAACTTAACGAGACCCAAGGCCAGAATAATTACATAAGTATAAGTTACATACATTACAGCGCAGCATAGGACGGCCACCAACCAGGTGGACAGACGACCTGACTAAGATCGCAGGCAAGGGCTGGATGCGGGCCGCTTCCAACCGGTCCTTGTGGAAATCAATGGGGGAGGCCTATGTCCAGCAGTGGACGTCCTATGGCTGAGATGATGATGATGAAGTTACAGACGGTTGCCGTGGCTCAGCAGTGGTCTGCTTCTGGCACGCGGGGCCCCAGGTTTGAATCCCAATAGGGGCAAATATTTATGTAATAAGCATGAATGTTTGTCCTGGGTCTTTTCGATGAAATGGATGTTTGTTTGTTTATATATTTATGCTTTAGCACTATATTAGTACAAGGAGGTCATATCGATAGCAAGATTTTCTACCAGTCATTCGCAAGGTGAAAAAAAGGTGGTAGCGGTGCTACAGTGAGATAAAAACAATAGTGGAACTTATAAAGTATGAATGTATACACGGGAATCACTCACGTAATAAGTCAGAGGGTTCCGACTATAGTTCCAACCACATTCGGTGGTCTTTTTCAAGGAGAATACGGGGCGCTCGCGGACGCGGTCGCGATTCGCCTAGTACGTTAGTACTACAAACAGCTGTTTAATTAGTAATCTATACTGATATTATAAAGAGGAAAGTTTGAGTTTTTGTTTGTTTGTATAGGCTCCGAAACTACTGAACCCGGATGACATAGGCTATATTATATATTTTCAAATAAATTAAGGATCTGTAAACTCTAAGGCTTTCACGGCCGGCGTTGCATGTTGTATGTATTGCTTCCGGGCTGTTTGGTCGTGGTCTATGTGAAACTTGTGTTCCAGACGTTTCGTCGATCACTGCGGTCGACATCTTCAGTGGTTCAGGTCCGAGCGGCGACAAGAGCGTAGAACTCTCCTTCGCGGCGTCTTCTCTGATACTGAGTACTATACTACTACTTCAGTATCAGAGAAGACACCGCGAAGGAGAGTTCTACCTCCTTATAATTCTTATGATTTTGAAATTTGTTAACCGTGCGGAGCCAGGGTGGACCGCTAGTATGCATATAAATTACAAAATATTTAACGTTGATTACGCGTGATAATAATATTCGTGGTGAGGACGCGTGTGCACCGCTGCCCGTGAATATTGAACGTAAGAAGTTAAATATTCGCGGGCAGTTAAGTTCAATATTATTTAAGTTTAATATATTTATATAGTTCGCCATCGCTATATGGTAGATATACCACCTATACCTACGAAGCGTTTTGCTTCCACTTTCTTAATGCGTACTGCCAAGGAATGGAACTCGTTGCCCGAGTCTGTGTTTTCCGATATGTACAATCCTGGAGTCTTCAAGTCGCGAGTGAATAGGTACCTTCTAGGTTTGCGTGCTAAATCCTAGACAACGTCATCACTTAACATCAGATGAGACAGTTGTCAAACGCAAACTTATATGTAAAAAAAAAAGTATACAATACGTTATTGGACGTACAATATACCGGAATCTCATCGACATGGGTTTCGCCTCTCCATAAGGCATCTTTAGTAACTGTATTGGCGAACTTCCAACCAGAAATATTTTTTTTTTTTGTTTAGTACTCTAGGTCTAGGTTGAGATCAAAGTGATTGCTGATTGGAATATCCATTAACTATATGGCTCATACATTTGACATGCAGCGGTTGTTTGCTTTTTAGACAACAAATTCGATAAAAAATTACAAATGGCTCTCATTTGAGAGCTCTACTTGGTATTCTGTACTATTTTTGTATTGTAACGTGTTTTACTGACATAGAACGTTAAGGCACACGTTAATATTTATTTATAGACACAGTTTAAACAAATTTTACACAACATTTAAGACAAAATAACCTAATTGAAATAAAAAAAGTATTATTTACATTCAAACTTTTGAAGGTGAAAATTCGGTGACTTGTGCAATTTGAACCCGAATTTGAAGTCTTTGCAACTTGCTATACATCAAGATATTAAGTACTTACTATATTATACACATATGAGAATACTTCGCTGTCAAAATGTACATTATATTAGGTATATACTCGAGATAGCACAGTGTGTCAACAATATGGCGTTCAACAAAAAAACATGAATAATAATCAATTCCATACAAAACAAAACTTCCCAAACTCGGTGTACTAAATTTATGTTTTTTCTACAAAACTTTTTACTTCATGACTGATCACGTGTGAACTTTATTATTATGTTGTAAAACTCTGTCTTGGATCGCGTCATGTGCCCTCAGTCGCAACGTGTCAGCACTGGCCAGTCTCGCCAGGGCTGTACTAGGTGATGGGGGCGAGGGCGGCGACGGCTCCGGTTCTGGAGGGCGTAGTGCGGGTGGGGGCAGTGCCAGCACGTATCTGTTAGGGAAGAAATTAACACAATAAGAAAACGATCTCAAACCATTAATATTAACTATAGTAGTGTAAATAATTGGATATTATGAGTATGTGACAGAGATAGTGTTGACGTCGTTTTCACAGTTCTTTGCCATTTTTGTCGCTATATATAGTCGGTGTCTAGGGATAGTTCTTGTGTCTCATGTTTTCGTCGCCTTTTGAAGAGCATTAATTTTAATGTAAAATTAACCATTTTCATAAAGGACAATTACACATTATCGTTTTGGCAATCACAACTACTACGCGTGATCACCAACCACCCAACTTGGGATGATTAATGAAACATCCCAAAGTGTTTCCGTCTGAAAAAGTCTGATGTCATAATACATAATACTGTCTTCATGAATACATAAATGTCAATATAATTTATGTAATCTATGTAAAGTAAAAATATTTGAAGGATGTGCACTAATGAAAATGCAACTTAATCATACCTGTGCAAAAGTGCACGGAAGGCTGCGGCAGGCTCGTCGTGCCACAGAGGCGCGGGCACCCCTAGTGCCCCCAGGCCTGCTCCCAGTCCGAGCGCCCACCACTCTCCCCCCGCTGGTGCTCCACTCCATTCGCCCACAACTGCAACAAAGTATACACACTTTAATACATTTTATCAAAATCGCTTGCAAGGAGCCTTGTTACTTTATCACATGTATTTATAATTATTTATTTATTATTTTATTTGTTTATTTATTTATTTATTAACATTCACACAAGGTCTTCAGGTCCCAAACTAGGCAGAGCCTGTGCTATGGTAACCTGTTGACTGATATATATATACTTATATACATATACACACCCAGACACAGGTCAGACAGACATGTTCATACACACAAATGTATGACCTGTCCGGGAATGGAACTCGGGACCAGCGGCTCAGAAGGCAGAGTGCTACCTACTAATAATAAATATAATTTTGAGATTGTGTATGTTTTTTGCATTTACACATCTTAGTCGGAAGTGTAAATGCAAAAAAAACAAGTTTGTAAAAAAATCTGCTACCAGGACTCGAAATCACAACTATAGAATATCCATGTATCTTTACCAACTAAGCCTTAAACAGCACTTCACAACTAATCCGAATTCATTCTCTAACTGTAAAATCTTACGGGAATGTTTTATAGGTATATACAGGTATTAAATATTCTGATTTAGTTTTTATATGGAATTAAATTAATTCTCTTTACTTAGAGAGAATGATCGAAAGAGATTGACTAAGCAGGTATACAGGGTTGAAGTGAATGATAGTTTTAGAAAAGGAAGGCCTAGGCGAACGTTCCAAAATCAAATTGAGGAAGTTCCAAGAAAAGGCCAGGTCAAGAGTAGGTACTCTAAACCGGCTGTACTGCGTAGATGAAGCGAAATAAGTGAATAAAAAAAGAATAAAACTGACAACACAAGTATAAAATAAAAACTTATCGATAATTTTAAAAACTCTATTATTGTTATTAGTATTAAGATCCATATATAATTATCTTATTACAGAGTCTAATAAATACATCATGGGAGCTTTTATGAGTAATCAAATTTAAAATCATCATCAGCATGTTAGCCATACATAGCCTTCTCCATTGATTTCTACAAGAACCAGTTCGTATCGACCCGCACCCAAGCTAGTCCTGTGACTAGCTTGGGTGCGGGAGTGCAAGAGCATATGGCCAGTCAGGCCATATGCTCTTGTAAGTGAATCTTCTACACTACGCTTTTACAATCCACGATCGCCAAAATTTCCACCAAATTTAAAATATGAAGTGTAAAAAACTAAAGCTGAGTGTACGCCATCCGCAATTAGACAACCGCTTACGTCATTGTCTAGCCGTAACTGCCGTAACTACCGATTATTACGGCGAAAACGTCACCCTAGCATTCCACAAAGAGTTTCCGTAACTTTGATCTGTGCTACGCGTACCCATCCGCTGGGGGTATGATTAAGTGTAATTTTTCTTGTGGCATTTCATTTAGCTTCGCTGGAAATGGTGGCAGACTTAAATGTCACAGTTTTGTGTAATGGTTTGTATTAAAAGCGTTCTTTAATGTTTTGCAGCCTACCAGTGACTTTTAGCGATCGGTGGGAAATCAAATGGTGGTCAATTCAACTCAAATCTAATTTCAATTTTAATTATTTTATTGTCACTTTTTATATTTTACAATAATTGTCTGCCTTGCACATCTTATCCTACTTATATTATAAATGCGAATGTTTGTGAATATGTGTGTATGTTTGTTACTTCTTCACGCACAAACGGCTACACCGATTTCGATGAAATTCGGTATGGAGATAGTATAAGCCCTTGATTAACACATAGGCTACTTTTATACCGGAAAAAGTATGGTTCCCGTGGGATAATTGAGGTAGCGGGAAAACCGTAATTCACGCGAGTGAATCTGCAGGGCGCTACTAGTATATTATAAATGCGAAAGTTTGTGTATAAGTGTATATGTGTGTATGTTTGTTACTTCTTCACGCTGAAACGGCTCCACTGATTTCGGTGAAATTTGGTATGGAGATAGGTAAAACCCCGAATTAACACATAGGCTACTTTTATCCCGGAAAAAGTATAGTTCCCGTGGGATAATTGAGGTAGCGGGAAAACAGTAATCCACGCGGGTGAAACCGCCGCCCGCTACTAGTTAAAAATATAATCATCCGAGACGTTTTCCCCATTTTCGTAGTAGGTTAAAAAGAAAAATATGTTTATATCTAAACCAAATTATAATTAGAACGATATCGCGTATCGAATCTTCTATAATTGCTTAAACGAGCTTAATGGTCCACACAACACGGTATCCAGGTGATAATTGTTACGGAAGTCTCGTTTAGAAACGGCCAACCTGTCATTTTTATAAATATGTGGGCACACAATCATTAGACCCCTTCACGCGTACGAGCTTTCGCGAGGGAAAAACAAACGTACTTTCTATAACCTTTCACTATTCGTCAAGTCACTCGTTTTTATAATACAAACCAAAAAATGCAGTATTTACCTAAATTAAAATTACATCTATATGAGACTAGCTGTGCCTCGCGGTTTCACCCGCGTGGACTACGTTTTTCCTGTTATCCCACGAGAACCATACTTTTTACAGGACTAAAAGTAACTTATGTACTTCTCCAAGATCCCATCTCTCTTTATACCATTTTTTTTCTAATTTGGTTAAGCCGTTCACGCGTGATGCCGTGACCAAGGAAAATAGCGATTCATTTTTAAATATAGATGATTAAATTATAATATATTTAATATTATGTCGTCAAAATTATTTCTATTTCTGCAAAGATTTTGCTTACAAAGCGGTAGGCATTGTATTCAATAATTTTAAATAACTTTTTAAATATGTTATCATTGGATATTGTATTATTGTTTTTGCAAGTTCTTTAATCAAATTACTCAAAACAGATGTCAGTATTATAGCGCATTCTTACTCGCGCGAAAGACATCGCGTGTGGAATCCACAATCGGATCAGGTAATGCTCAAATAATGACTACGGAATCGAGTTTACGTGAGCGATAGCGTCAATTATAGGGTACCGTTTTATGTTGTGATTTATCGTCTATTATAGGTTGTTTTGATATAAATAAACCATTGGAAGGAAAATCGTATTTGAATCATTTATTCATTAAAGTAATGCGGTGTAAGTAATAGTTAGTTTTAATAATTGTTCACACTGAATCATTATTTATAGATTTTCTATAAGAATACTTTTAAATAACAATATTGTTACACCATTTTATAATTAACTGACTTCAAAAAAAACAGTTTCCTCCTCGGTGATCATATGCAATGACAATAGATCCCGTGAGTATGCTACTCACTGAAAAGGGTGAAAAAATTTTTTTACAAATAAATAGAACCGACTTCAACACTCAAAAGTGTGAAATAACTTATCGAAATCGGCACCATGCGCTCAATATTGTGATGATAGTTACTTTTTGAACTATCATGATACCGACTTTGACAAGTTATTTCACACTTTTGAGTGTTGAAGTCGGTTCCATTTATTGGTAAAAAAATATTATTACATTGGATTCGAGCTTCTTTCGCCATCTTTTTTTTAATTGAAGGAACTCTCGTTTCTCCACTATTTGCTTGATCTTAAGTCACGCTGTACGTGGTCCCTGACTATGGGCCTTCTGAACAGGCTCAGAGTCGCACAACGAGCTATGGAAAGGGCTATGCTCGGAGTTTTTCTACGCGATCGAATCAGAAATGAGGAGATCCGTAGAAGAACAAAAGTCACCGACATAGCCCAGCGAATTAGCAAGTTGAAGTGGCAGTGGGCAGGGCACATAGCTCGACGAACTGATGGCCGTTGGGGTCGAAAGGTTCTCGAGTGGAGACTACGGACTGGCAAGCGCAGCATAGGACGGCCACCGACCAGGTGGACAGACGACCTGACTAAGATCGCAGGCAAGGGCTGGATGCGGGCCGCTTCCAACAGGTCCTTTTGGAAATCAATGGGGGAGGCCTATGTCCAGCAGTGGACGTCCTATGGCTGAGATGATGATGATGATGAAGTCACGCTGTAGAACCATGATCGCATTAGAATGTTCGCTGTCTCTCACAATTAGCTACTACTGTAAACCAATGATATTATATGTTTATATGAGGTAGATGTCGCACAAGCGCGCGGAAACTGAGGCGGCAAAATTAAGTCAATTGTAGTAATTTTCATTGCGACGCGTATTTCAAGCGCAAGCCTAAACATATAGCTATCCTTTTCTATATTATTTGTATCGTATTATCTGTCGCAGTAAGCATGTTTATGTCGTAAAGGAACAAAATCTGAGCATCGCACAGTATGAATATACGTCATCTATAGTAAAACATCATTGACTGTAAACTACATTTTAATCTGTTCAGGCAGCTATCCTAGAGAAAATTATGTTGTTAAAATTTTTAAAAAAACTTTAACTACCAGATTGCTGGACGAAACAGGAGAAAAGTATGCTGCTATGTGCAGAAAATTTGAAAAGAATGAGTAAAAAAATATAAAGCAACTAGAACAACACCTAAAATGAGAAGAGGTCAAGAGGCTTTTTTTTATACTGTATAGATATAGCGTTCCACTATCTCACTTGGTGGTCATTGACGATGTGGTCGAAGATGTTATTACGCTAGACCTAGAATGTTTCCTGGCTCTCAAGGACTGCTGCCTAAACACACTATGTGTTGGTGACAGTTTTTCAAACTTGAGGGAGCTAGCCAGGCGGGTATTTGAAATCAACTATGCTGGGAATTACTGGGATAACGGTGTCACCTTCAGCGGCACCTCAAGCCGTTGTTAGGGATCGAACAAGTGTCCGTAAGTTTGACAGCCGACGCTCCTCCCGCTGAGCTATCATCGCTTCGAGGCGATTCAGACAAAGTTGGAGTTGTTTTGGAAAAAATTCGAGTCCTTAATAGACAGGCGAGTGTGCAAAATCATGTGGGAGTAAAAGAAGCAAGAGGAGCGATGTCTAGATCGCAGCTAGTGGGAATCTGTTACATCTGCATACCCCTCCGGGAAACAATCGCGACGGTTTGTATGTGCGCTACATTACTGGTGCAAAGTAAACACAGGGCGCGATAATCGAAGGGGTTGTGTAAAGGTGCGTTCACACTGACAGGTGGTGTAGTTCACAAACGGCTTATTGTGTGTTATCAATTAGTCAAATAGTGGCCGCGTACCGCGGAGTTCCTCGGTGTGATTTGACACCTGCCTAAACGATATTTGATTAGCTTTGCGATTGTGTTTTATAAATTGTAATGGAACCTTGCACTCTGGCTTCTCCGCCGTTCGATTCCCGGACAGGTCAAACATTTGTGTGCATGAACATGTCTGTTTGACCTGTGTCTGGGTGTGTATATGTATAATATCAGTCATCAGGTTAACATAGTACAGGCTCTGCCTAATTTGGGACCTGAAGTCCTTGTGTGAATGTTTAAAAAATAATAAAAAAAAATATCAGGAAAATTAACTAAATATAAGCTTAAAGAATAGAAAGCGTGAGTTTAAACCATATAGTCATTGTTGCACTGTAAAAACATGCAGTACCCGAATGTATATACTAAAAATATGTCGTCGGGTAATTTGATAAAAAGGGTTTGTATAATTTCAAGGAAATTATTGGGTTCTGGGTCAATGATATTATATGTTTATATGAGGTAGATGTCACACAAGCGCGCGGAAACTGAGGCGGCAAAATTAAGTCAATTGTAGTAATTTTTGATTACGACGCGTATTTCAAGCGCAAGTCTAAACATATAGCTATCCTTTTCTATAATATTTGTACCGTATTATCTGTCGCAGTAAGCATGTTTATGTCGTAAAGGAACAAAATCTGAGCACCGCGCAGTATAAATATACGTCATCTTTAGTAAAACATTATTGGTTCTTGGTAACAAAAAATGTATCTGTTTTAACTTGTTAAAATCATTAAGGTTTACAAAGATTTTTTTTTTTTTTTTTTGTTTATCAACATTCACACAAGGTCTTTTGGGAGGATTACATTTGTACATACAAGGATTACATTTGTACTAAGTAGTATATTCATACCGCCCCACCTTTATGGTAGTGGATTAACTACAATAAACCATATTTTGGATTTGGACAAGATGTTTACTTTCAGAAACTTTGAGATAAAGTCTAAAACCGCGGCTACCCTATTAACATATACAATACATACATGCTGTATAAGAAGAGTTGAACGTATGTTAACCTAGTTAGTTCTTCTATGGATCTTCTCATTTCTGATTCAATCTCGTATAGTAACCCTAAGCGTAGCTCTATCCATAGCTCGTTGTGCGACCTTGAGTTTAGTTACGAGGCTCATACTTGAAGACCGCGTTTCGGTTGCATATGTACTTAACACAAACTGGTCAAAGAGTCTTCGGGCAATGTTATTTTGGCTGATACTATGGGATGTCAAAAAGGAAAAAGTGAAAAAAATAATAATTATAAAAACATATTGGTAGTTGTTCTCTTGTTCCACTAAACTTATCTAAAACTGTTTAAAGCCAAAACGCTCATAAGTGCGTTACTTTACAAATTGTATAAACTATTTGCGTTACATTCAGTAGAGTTGAGTAGGTGTACTCCTTTTGTTCTCAATTATTGTAGGTATTATTTCATTTTTCTGTGTTTTTTGTCATCATCATCATCATCTCAGCCATAGACATAGGCCTCCCCCATTGATTTCCACAAGGACCTGTTGGAAGCGGCCCGCATCCAGCCCTTGCCTGCGATCTTAGTCAGGTCATCTGTCCACCTGGTCGGTGGCCGTCCTATGCTGCGCTTGCCAGTCCGTGGTCTCCATTCTAGAACTTTTCGGCCCCAACGGCCATCAGTTCTTCGAGCTATGTGCCCTGCCCATTGCCACTTCAACTTGCTAATCCGCTGGGCTATATCGGTGACTTGCGTTCTTCTACGGATCTCCTCATTTCTGATTCGATCACGTAGAGAAACCCCGAGCATAGCCCTCTCCATAGCTCGTTGTGTGACTCTGAGCCTGCTCAGAAGGCCCATAGTCAGAGACCACGTTTCGGTTCCGTAAGTCATCACTGGTAACACACACTGTTCGAAGACTTTCGTTTTCAGGCATTGCGGTATTTTGGACGAGAAGACGTCTCGTAGCTTCCCGAACGCTGCCCAGCCGAGTTGAATTCGACGATTGGCCTCTTTCTCAAAGTTGGACTTACCTAATTGGACTGTATGTCCTAGGTAGACGTAATGGTCAACAACTTTGAGAATCGAGTTCCCAATTGATATGGGGGCGGGCGCAACATGGGCATTCGACATAATTTTCGTCTTGTCCATGTTCATTTTAAGGCCCACCCTTAGGGAAACTCTGTTGAGGCCTTCGAGCATCGTGCTGAGGTCTTCCATCGATTCTGCCATGACCACGATATCGTCGGCAAACCGAAGGTGAGTGATGTACTCGCCGTTGATGTTGATGCCGAATCCTTGCCATTCCAAGAGCTTGAAGGCGTCTTCCAATGCGGCAGTGAACAGTTTCGGAGAGATAACGTCTCCCTGTCTCACGCCTCGTTGCAATGGAGTCGCCTTCGAAATTTGCTCTTGTACTCGGACCGACATGGTGGCGTTATTGTACAAACACTTCAACACTTCAATATACCGATGGTCAATACGGCAACGCTGGAGAGACTCAAGCACCGCCCACGTCTCGATCGAATCAAAGGCTTTCTCATAGTCCACAAACGCTAGACATAAGGGCAAGTTATACTCCTCGGTCTTCTGTATAACTTGCCGCAGCGTATGGATGTGGTCTATGGTGCTGAAGCCTTTTCGGAAACCGGCTTGTTCGGGAGGCTGGAAGTCATCAAACCTTCGTTCGAGACGATTCGCGATGACTCTTGAAAACAGCTTGTTAACATGGCTCAGAAGCGAAA
Organism: Apeira syringaria; assembly: GCA_934044485.1. Lineage (NCBI taxonomy): Eukaryota > Metazoa > Arthropoda > Insecta > Lepidoptera > Geometridae > Apeira > Apeira syringaria. The sequence goes on along the minus strand of OW203670.1, from coordinate 9,234,828 downwards.
TGGGTCTGTAGTTCTTAAGCAATGTGTTGTCACCCTTCTTAAAGAACAACACCGCTACGCTTCTGTTCCATGCTTCCGGTGTTTTTTGTGATGTATGTTAATACTGTGGTTCTGAGACAATAAATACAGTGTGATCTGATTTGATTTATTTTACTTAAAACTACCCGCAATTTTAACAAAAACATCTGATTTTAGTATTGTTATTGATGTGTCCCACTAATTTGGACTTTAATGGAACTGTTGTTTGTATTGGTTCCGGGCTGTTTGGCCGTCTAAGTGCAACTTGTGTTCCAGACGTTTCGTCGATCACTGCGGTCGACGAAACGTCTAGAACACAAGTTTCACTTAGACCACGGCCAAACAGCCCGGAAGTAATACATACAACATGCAACGCCGACCGTGAAAGCCTTAGAGTTTACATTTAATGGAACTGTTTAAGAACTATCTCTTAGCCCACAATTTTAGTTTGTTTTAGTTCAACAAGGGAATCATAATCGTTGCCTTTTGGAAATTTCATTGTCCTGTTTATTAACTGATGTCTTCTATATTTATAGTAATATCATTCTCACCGTGTTCGTGATGCATGAAGGGGGCGTGATCACGTCCCAGCGCCTTTTCTCTTTTGCGCCACTTCGCTCGACGGTTTTGAAACCACACCTGCGTTCAAAAAGATATATTGAAACACATATATAATCATAATTATCTTCAATAATAATCTGCAGAGCAAAGATTTATTTTTTTGTAATAAATATAACTAGTCCGCTCGGGCTTCGCACGGGTAAACAATAGAAACCGACTGCAGCGCCCTCTGCCGGATTTGTGAATCTAAATCATCCACGACGCAACCTAAACGCATACTTACAAAAAAAATCATTCAAATCGGTCCAGGCCTTTAGGAGTTCAGTGATATACATTAGTATGATAATTATCTACAATAAATATTATACAGAGCACAGGTTTATATTGTTTTAAATAAATAAACTCAGAACCGATGGAACCAATGCAAACATTTTTTTCACCAAAAAAAATTAATCGGAATAACGTATTCTAAATTTAAATTTCAAGAAAAGACCGTATTTAATTATGTCGTAGATAGATGAATGATATGAATAAACGATGTAACCGAAGGTGTAATAGAAAAAAGTTCGCTACTAGATAGATAGATAGAAAACTCTTTATTTGCACACTATTTAAAAACTACACACATCAAGAAAACAAACAAATATAAATACAGTGATACAAAAGGCGGCCTTATTGCTTAAAGCAATTTCTTCCAGGCAACCAAAGCAATCTACTAGTTTTAGAGGGATTGAAAAATATATAATAATAATAGTATTATGAGTGCACAAATACGCGAGTAGCATTGCGCGAACACTGTCCAGTCATTTTGAACATGAATTTTCTGTGATGAATCTCAGGACAGTAGAAACGCACATAGGCCAATTAAAACATAATTAATTTGACGGTCGCCGTGGCGCAGTGGTTAGTGTCAGTGACATGACTACTGTGTCTCCGGGACCCTGGGTTCGAATCCCGGCAGGGGCAAACATTTGTGCGATGAGTGTAGGTGTTTTTCCCGGGTCTTGGATGTTTGTGTGCTGTGAATGTGTGTGTCCAAGCCTCCCGCGATACAGGGAATCCTAGTGCGGGGGTTTAAGTGTGATAAAAAAAAAAAAAACAGTTTTTGAGATCATTTTGATCTAGTTTTTGCTTAAATGTACTTTTATAATGTGTTAACCCATTTTAGACCTTGTACCCGCTGATCTGAAGAGGTAATAACAAGTGAATATTTTTAAAACTTACGTTTCCCTTCAACGATCTTGTGTTAGGATGAAAGGTTGAAGTAAATTAATTGTACCTTTATTTATTACATCAAATTATCCCTAATTCTGTGAAAAAATTAAATAACAAAGGAAATTCTTTTCGTACCAAATTAGATAAATCAGAAGGTAATTTAAAGAATAATTGGCGTAGTCGCGCCAAGGGCTATTGTGCTGACTCAACGATTCAGGACATTTGAAAATTATGAAATTACACCAATTTTTACAATGTCTTTTTATCACGACTCGACTAGCTCAATTTGTTTCTATTCTCTGCTAACTTAAAATGAATAATAGACTGTACAATCTGCCGCGTAGAGTCGTAAATGGTTAGAACGGACGGTGGAATGGAAACCACGTATGGGTAATTGCTTTTCATTACGCTTCTATTGTAGTCGAGAGGTCCAGGGGGTGGGAGGGGGTGAGAAGCAGCGACAAATTGCCGACAATTACACAATAAAAAAATTAAAAGTCGCCGCAAATCGCGATCCACAATCGCGGGGATTTGAAACACGTAGGCGTTAACAGTGCCGTGGAAAAAATGAATATTTGGGTTTGTATTTAACCGACTTAAAAAAGGAGGAGGTTCTCAATTCGACCTTAGATCGTTTTGACTGGGTAAACCCAATGATATTGTATGTTTATATGAGGTAGATGTCGCATAAGCGCGCGGAAACTGAGGCGGCAAAATTAAGTCAATTGTAGTAATTTTGATCACGATGCATAATTCAAGCGCAAGTCTAAACATATAGCTATCCTTTTCTATATTATTTGTACCGTATTGTCTGTCGCAGTAAGCATGTTTATGTCGTAAAGGAACAAAATCTGAGCACCGCGCAGTATGAACATACGTCATCTTTAGTAAAACATCATTGGGTGAACCGATTTTTGATGATTCATTTTTTATTTGAAAGATGGTGCTTCCCGTTTGGTCCTATTTAAATTTCTTATAATTTTCTCATATATCTCATAATTACACAATGACAATTGATCCCGTGAGTAGCAAAGATCACTGAAAAGAATTTAAAAAAATAACCAAAAAATTGAAGTCGGTATCGACTTTGACAGTTTATTTCACACTTTTGAATGTTGGAGTCGGTTCCATTTTATGGTAAAATTTTTGAACTAAGTAACGAGACAATCATTTTTCATAATATCTTGCGATTAAAAATCGAGAAACACGATTACGTTCGACTTGTTATTTGGGATTCAAGCCTAGATCCTCGAGAAGCTACCGAGTACAACGACCGGTACTATGTATACTACGGCCTCCACAGACAATATACCATACAATGCCATACAACGGATAGTACCGTTTGCAAAAAAACAGTTGCAAAGCCACAAAGTGTAAATAGGTTTTTAACTTACTACACTGATAAAATGGTACGGCCGTTTCGAACAAGAATACAAAAGTGAAAAAATTCAAAAAAAAAAACTACTTTTAGCTGCGCCCGCGCCGTTAGCGCGCGTTCGTCAAAAGTTCGTCATCATACAGGGCTGTCAGCGGCTTGGTCACATAACGTGAGATCAGAGCTTTGTTATAGAAATAAAAACGGAGCAACGTTTTAACCTTGATTAACTAAATTACTAAAAATCAATCATTCTATTTTTCAATTAGGTTGATAGGCAGTGACATATTTTGCGTGTGCATTGAATTTCGCTGACCATTTTCTTAGCAAACTGTACTATATCTATTAAAATTTTAATTTACGCTTGAACATAACTGATTTACATAAAGCGAATCTAATTAGTTTCTCATATCGACTTCCATATATAAAGGTTCAACACAACAGCTTCACGGGCCACGAACTCTATTCTCAAGAACTCAATTAAATCTCAGATCAAAAACGTAAAATTAATTTGACGACTGCGCGCCAAGTGGCCCTCGATGACTGAACGCGTGTCGATTACAACCGGCTATCACTCGACATTTTATTGGAACCTCAATTGGAACTTCAAACCACCGGCAACACACTCAAAAACCACCCCTAACTGCCTTAATTGAGAGTTTTAAATCGCAACTTATTTCAAAAACCTACAACCGCTTAAGAGTTTAAACAAATTTCATTCGTGATACCATGCAATAGAGTTCATGAAGAACATTTTAGAGAATAGTAGGTGGGGTAAGTCTTTTGTTGTTAAGCGCCATCTATGGAGTGGATTAAAAGCAATTGGCGCGTTGTTGAGTGTGATTTAAGAAGCGGTGCAACCCTATTTGATGACCGTTAGGGTTGCCTGTGAATCTTAGCGAGGGAGTATACTTTCGTCAAATTAGTAGGTTATGAAGGATATGAAGTTTTATAATTGTATTTTGCATCGCTGCGTCTTGCGGTTTTATCCGCGTGGTGTAGGTAGGTATGTATTTCAGCTAAACGTCCAGAGCTCGGCATTAAAGCACTATTACATTTAACATATTAGTCATTAAAGAGCTTATGAAACATACTAAATTTAATGCAAACACGATCATTCATTTTGCGTAATTGAGTACTTACTTACTCTAAGTTTGATAAGTATTTACTTATCAAACTTCTAGCGGTCTTATGCGGTGCAATAACGAACAAAAATAAAAACAAAATAAGCACAATTTCTTGTATATTTTGCTAGGTACTACGATTCTCGTTTAAAAAAATAACTTCTTCAACTCTAAAGAAGATTTTTATAGTATAAAACAAAATCGTATAGCTGTCTATAAGCTTAGATCTTTCAAACTGATACGCAACTACGATAGTTTTAATGATTTTTCTATCAATAGACAAAGTGATTCAAGAAAATAACTTATACGTATGATACATATATATTATTGTAGGTAAAAACCGATAATTTCGAATCGTTAAAAACACGTTTTTACGCGAAACTAAGCCTGACTGCTAGAGATAGTTCAAAATAATGTACTTATAAATTGTTGACACAAATAGGAACAAGAAGATATTCTTTTTACTTTTGCTATTTTTTTTTATTTTTATCTTTCCATAAGTGGTCGCTACGACATAATTTCTTCTTCTACTCTATTCTATCAGTATAGTCTTTTTTTTATTGGAAATTCTCGTTCGTTTGAGACATTATTATAGGTATATATGAATAAACTGGGCAGATCTAAGCCTTAAAATCTCTCGGGCTCAGCTTGCACTGAGAGTTCTCAGTGCCAATACTAGCTGTACGCCTAGCATGACGGCAATGCAATGAACCATACAATTAAGAGTATGAGAAAATTACGAACATAACCAAACATCTTAAAATATAACTCAAGATTATCTATTCAAAATCACGATTAACTTCATCGAACTTATACTCTATAGAAAGTGTTTTTCTTACAGCGCCATCTTACAGACGTAAGCTACAAATTCGCTATGTGTGACAGTTTACTTGACTATAATGTACCGAACGAAGCTATAAATAGCTTCCTTAAAATGGCGTATATGTCGCGCGTTTACTAGGCTTCTATACATAGACGAGTATATATGTTCGATGATTAGCTTACTTTAATTAGAAAAACACAAAGTAAATAATTTGACTGTACATCAAATTACTCATCAATAGGCACAAATAATATCTAGAAGTGACATAATTTTTTTTAATGTGCATTAAAAGAAAGTAAGTACCTACATGCAAAAACGGGAATCCCCGAAATTGCATTCATTGTCATATTTAAATCCCCACTCAAGCGTCGACGTACCATCCAAGTTAAGACTCTCATTAGTGCCGGATTCAACTGACGTGTGATTAAAATTCCTGCCCTTTGTCTATGGGATAAAATTTGGTAATTTTGGCTGTGTATTATCCCCTTAATACGCCTCTTTAGCTATGAACTGAGTTGACTAAATTACCCAACGTTTTTTTTTTTTCATTTATTCAGTTTTTACATTATTTAACTTAAGCTAAGAATACTCAAAAACCTAGAATAGGCTTAATTTGAGTATTACATCCTCTTAATAATAATTATTACAATAATACTTAAAATATAGTAAAACAAAAGCTAAAGCCTAAAAGTGCAACAAAAAATCTGCTTCAAACAAGGTTACCAAACTTAAATATTCTACTAGGTTACAAAGTTAATATAAGCTATAGTAACTAAACGCTCATGCTAAATCTGTTTGGGTTTTATCGCAGTAACTTATAAGTTATAAGTAATTATTTAATATTATTATAAATATTATTATTAAAAAATGACATAATTATAGTACCTGTAAAATCACGAAACTAAAAACTGGACTAGTGCATAGTAGACAGGGTATGGGTAGGTAAATTCTACTAACACATTGCTCATAGATTGTCAATGAATCGTCGTTTTATCTAGTTTTGCTAATCTACTTGGAGTATCATTGTAATGGCTACACAGTATGAGTATGTGTATATATATCGTTTTGTACAGCGTTTTAATTAAAGATATTTGTTTTATTGTTTGTTTAAACGTTGTTTAGATGTACGTTCAAATGTAGGCGGGTAGCAATTCCGCTAAAAACAAAAAAAAAAAAAACGTTAAACGTCTAGACGGTAATAAACTGAGCCCAAAACCTTACAGACAGCACTGCTTATCTCAGCTATCCTGGGCACATATATTTAAGTAGTAATTTAAATTTATTCACAGCAAAAATACAAGCATATAGATAAGTCAATTCTGATAGCAATTTATCCTATAAATAAGGAGTGCAATTTATCCTATAAATAAGGAGTATAACTCCTTATTTATAGGATAAATTGCTATCAGAATTGACCTATCTATATGCTTGTAACTCCTTATTTATAGGATAAATTGCTATCAGAATTGACCTATCTATATGCTTGTATTTTGGCGGGTTTGCGGGTAGTTTTGGTAGGCACCAAATAAGTGGCGACTTAATTTACCTAAAACTACCCGCAAATTTAATAAATATATTTAACTTTAGTGATGTTTATTGATAAGTCTCATTCTAATTTAGACTTTATTGTAACCGTACAAGAACTTATCTAATTTTAAAATATTTTAGTTTAGTTCAGTTGAATAAGCGAATCACTACCAGTATCAAACAAAAAAAAAATATTTGTTATTTTTTTATAGGATAAATTGCTATCAGAATTGACCTATCTATATGCTTGTAACTCCTTATTTATAGGATAAATTGCTATCAGAATTGACCTATCTATATGCTTGTATTTTTGCTGTGAATAAATTTAAAGCGATGATAGCTGAGCGGTGGGAGCGTCGACTGTAAAATTGCGGACGCTGGTTTGATCTCAATAACGGCTTGACCTTCCAGTGAGGGTGACTCCGTTATGAATTTCCCAGCATGGTGGTAGGGTAATTTCGAGTACCCTCAAGGTAATTTCGAGTACCCTCAAGTTTGTAAAAATGATAGTGTGTTCATGCAGCAGTCTTTGAGAGCCAGTATGTGACAATATCTTCGACCACATCGTCATTAACTATCAAGTGAGATAGTGGTCAAACAGATTGATCTATACGGTATTTTTAAATAATTTCTTATCTTGTCTGGTCTTGTATTCTAACTTTTTTCAAATTTGACAGACATGAGGTTTTTTCTTACAAAAAATACAATATCTGTTTACTTGGGTAAAAAAATTAGGTACTGCAGAATGTAACTAAGTGTAGCTTGGCCGACATTAAATTGTTCAAAATGACGTTGCAAAATCCTGTTCCGCATTCAGGCACAATAGAAATGGTTTAATTTGACTAATTAAGGCACCGAGGCATTTAGCGCCGTTTAAGGCAATTGAAAAGGGTGTAATAAAAGGCGTGCTTCGTAGATACGAACGACAGATGATTTGTGAAGACGCAAGCGGACGCTGCAAACATTAGCGCCCTCGCTATGAGTGTTTAATGACGTAGAATTAGCGCCTATTGTGGGTAGCCATAGCCATAGCCATAGACTTAGAGTAAAGTAGAGTCAGTACCTCAGCATTTAAAGTATAAATTTTAATGAGGACGATTATCTCCCTAGCAGTTTCTTTTAGCTATAATAACTTGTTCAAGTCAGTGACCCTAATTCTGTTAATCACACGAACTAGCTAAATTTCACTAAAATTCCTCAAAATGAAATAGCTCGTATTCTATTTACGCTAAAATTCAAATTCGTATAAATCCTTACAACGCTCTCACTAATATTAGACGAGTTTTATTCCATTGTTAGCGAATTGCGGGTAGTTTTGGTAGGCACCAAATAAGTGGCGACTTAATTTACCTAAAACTACCCGCAAATTTAATAAATATATTTAACTTTAGTGATGTTTATTGATAAGTCTCATTCTAATTTAGACTTTATTGTAACCGTACAAGAACTTATCTAATTTTAAAATATTTTAGTTTAGTTCAGTTGAATAAGCGAATCACTACCAGTATCAAACAAAAAAAAAATATTTGTTATTTTTTTTTACAACATACACACAAGGTCTTCAGGTCCCAAACTAGGCAGAGCCTGTACTATGGTAACCTGATGACTGATATACTTAAATACATACTTATATATATACTTTTTTTGTATACATATACACACCCAGACACAAGTCAAACATTTCATACACACAAATGTTTGACCTGTCCGGGAATCGAACCCGGGACCAGCGGCTCAGAAGGCAGAGGGAGATATTTTGAGGATCGGTCCAGAAATGGGGAATAAATCGGTGAACATACCTAAAAATAATCTCGTTTTTTAAAGTCGGTTAACAAAAGGAATATATTGGATACGATTAGGTATTGGGATATATTGAGAACCGGGAGCTCATCGGATTTTCCAAAACTTATCAGAGCGTTTGATCGATGCGACGCGTGACCAAAACGCACATATTTAGATCAACGAATCAGCATTGCAATTCAACGTGGCAATGCTGCTAGCATTCTGGGCACGCTGCCAGCCGGTAGCGGGTTAGAGCATTTGAGTTATCTATAGGCTACCAATAGCTAGTGGATTGCTCAAATGTTATTGTAGTAGCTGTAGTAATTAGTTATTAGTGTTTTATTTTAATAAAGGCATCATTAGGTATGATATATTTTAAGTCACACTCTAAGTTTTAAGCACCATTATGATTCGAAGATAGGTGGGTAACCTGTCAAGTGCTTGTATGTATTTTACTAATTAGCCACGCTCAATATTTTGGTAAAATAAACTTTTTAAATTGAAAACGTGAAATTAAATAAATGCTATTTGGTATATTGTTTTTGACGTGATAACGTTTTATAAATTGATGAATACCAGCAACACTCATGAAAAATAGTAACGTTCCGCGTAACGTTCCACCTGAGTTTTGTATTACATAAAATAATCAAAGTCAAAGTAAAAGTCAAAGTCAGTCAAAGTCAAAGTCAAAGTCAGTCAGTCAAAGTCAAAGTCAAAGTCAGTCAAAGTCAAAGTCATAAATGATTATGACGTTATCACGTAAATCTATCGTCCGTAAACCGACTTTACAGACAACCAATTTTTTGTGTTTAATACATCACTATCACTACATAGTATAAAACAAAGTCGCTTTCTCTGTCCCTATATCCCTATGTATGCTTAAATCTTTAAAACTACGCAACGGATTCTGATGCGGTGATATATATAGAGTGATTGAAGAGGAAGGTTTATATGTATAATTCATTCATTCATTCATAACAGCAATAGGTCGTCCACTGCTGGACATATGCCTCCCCATGTAGGGGGATTTGCCAATACTCGCCACGCTTGGCAGGCGGGTTGGCGAGTGCAGTATGATTTTCTATCCTCAGAAGGCGCTGCTACCCATCTTCTGGTACGTGATCCCTTAGCCGACTCTTACGGCACCCGCGGGAAGAAATGGGGGAGTACTATTCTAGACCGGTACCACCGCGGCAACGTTTACGACAATTTTGTAACGACATACAACTATATGTATAATAACATCCATTAAATAGTGGAGAAAGTAGTGATACCCGTGCGAAGCCGGAGCGGGCCGCTAGTTATAAGATAAAACTTATCTTACTTTATTAAGTCTACGTCCATAATGGCTTTTTTTTCTATTGGCAAACCTTTGACACTGTCTTATACTGAACGGTGGACGAGGGACTTCCCGGGAGGGATTACGGCAGCTCTTGCTGATTTGTCATACTTCAAGAGGTGATTAAACTCAACCAGGTTGGTAGTGGTGTCGTTCTGAGTCTTTATACTCAAATTAGTGTCTCCATTCACCCAGCTAAAGCTTGGGTGAATCAGGATTCTTTATTTCGTTACATGTCTGAGGAAGAAACAAGCCAGGAGTCTAAACTATACACTTAGGGTGGAGTTCACCAAAATTTAAACATCCGATTATCAAGTAACCGTCGGTTAACTGTTAGACCGACGGTTAAATTGATAATCGGACGGTCTACATTTTGGTGAACAGCATCCTAATGATAACAGATATCGATAAGTCGATCTTGATCAAAGTTAAATAGAACCACATGAAAAGCACCAAGAATCATCGAAATCAGTTCACCTAGAAAACAGTTCTGGAGAAAAAATACAGTTGAATTGATAACCTCCTGGTAATTTCCTGGAAGTCAGTTGAAAATGTAACTCAGTTTCGTATTTATAATATAACTAGCTGCAGCGCCCCGTGGATTCACTTGTGTGGTAATGATGATGATAAAAAGTACAATATGTATAATTCCAGGGTGTCAGCTACCTCCACACCAAATTTCATCAAAATTGGTCCTGAAGTTTGAAAGCGTAACAAACAAACAAACTCACATTAATTAATTAATTATTTTTTTTTATTTTATTTTTTTTTGACAACATTCACACAAGGTCTTCAGGTCCCAAACTAGGCAGAGCCTGTGCTATGGTAACCTGATGACTGATATATATACTTATATACATATACACGCCCAGACACAGGTCAAACAGACATGTTCATACACACAAATGTTTGACCTGTCCGGGAATCGAACCCGGGACCAGCGGCTCAGAAGGCAGAGTGCTACCAACTGCGCCAACCGGCCAGTCAACACATTCACATTGAATTTTATATTAGAAAGGTAAGGATAGTTAGTATTAGTAATATAGCTGACTAAACTAAACGTTCCTTGTCTCCTAGTCCTATTTAGTCTAACACGTTAGCAGTCTAGCACTCAGGTGTAGTATTTCCGGTACAGCCAGTTTGCGGTCCAACAGCGACTGGTACAATTTGCGACCATTGTGACAGCGCCACCTGGCGGAGAATAGCGACTGATTTTAATTATGATTGCTCTGCCCGTCCGAGAATAGCATACTCGTGAATGTCACACAATGATCTTCAAATTCATTTATTTTAACACTGATATTGTTAAAACAGGACAAATATAATAAACTATCATACATGTAATACACTCATTGTAATGTCATCATACACGAGCTCAGATAAATTGTACAAGTATCAAATTGAAATGTAATCTATTAGTAAATTTATGAGATGGCGGTACGGTTATAAAGACTTGAGCCTACCCTATATAATGAGAGAATAGAAAAGAAAATAGTTTTCGCTTGTCTTTGACAAATCTAGTGATTGAAATTTTACCCGTTTTCTGCAAACCAATATATAATCCTACTCGTACTAATATTATAAATGCGAAAGTTTGTATGTATGTGTGTATGTTTGTTACTTCTTTACGTTCAAACGGCTACACCGATTTTGATGAAATTTGGTATGGAGATAGTTTACACCCCGGATTAACACATAGTCTTACTTTTAGCCCGGAAAAAGTATAGTGTCCGTGAGATAATTGAGGTAGCGAGAAAACCGTAATCCACGCGGGAACCCAAGGGGCGCTACTAGTTTAATATAATTGTAAATTAATAACAACCCCTTTCATATTCATTCATATCAATCTAACACGTAAACTAGTAATAAATTTATGTTACAAAATAATTGTAAGATAATACACAGATTATACAATTGCATTGAATTTTGTTTTTTTAGGAACGCGTTTATTATGAACTGTGTGATAATAGTTATTCGTTGTACCAGTGCCGACTGATGCCAGAACAAACTGTGTGCTTGGTGACCGTTTTTCAAACTTGAGGGTGTTAGCTAATCAGGCGGGTACTCGAAAGTACCCTACCATCATGCTGGGAAGTTGGTGAGGATCGAACCAGCGCCCGTCAGTTTGACAGCCGACGCTGAGCTATCATCGCTTCGTGTTTGCATTTCTATACGAGTTGCAAATGTTTTTTATTTTTTGCTTGAACAATGTAGGAGTTTAGATCAATGATATATATCATATATATGATAAATATTATGTTTATATGAGGTAGATGTCGCACAAGCGCGCGGAAACTGAGGCGGCAAAATCAAGTCAATTGTAGTAATTTTCATTACGACGCGTATTTCAATCGCAAGTCGAAACATATAGCTATCCTTTTCTATATTATTTGTATCGTATTATCTGTCGCAGTAAGCATGTTTATGTCGTAAAGGAACAAAATCTGAGCACCGCGCAGTATGAATATACGTCATCTTTAGTAAAACATCATTGGTGTAGATAGTAGGATGATGTAGTCCCTGCCTACCCCGACGAGACAAAAATGTGATTATACTTACATGTATGCATATAAAAATAAAAACGAGACAGTTTAGTCTTTTGTTTAACTGTGTATAGTCTTAAGACCATAGGCGGGCAGAGTCACAGGCAATAAGTAGTAGTTATGAAATAGTGTCTGCAAAATATTCTAAAACTATTTAATTAATTACGTTCTTATTAAGTGTAGTTCGCCGTTTGACAGAAACTGCTTACATTAATTATCTATATTTTCATCTAACTACGAAATTCGCTTCAACCGCGGAATTCTGACTAATTATATTCAAATTACTTAATATTAAATTAATATTAATTATAGTAGTAAATTAAGTTGTTAACGTGAACTTGATTACCTATAACTGTAGTTAGTAATTGTTCACTCAATTAATTTTTAGACACATAATACATCTTTTTAACCGACTTCAAAAAAGGAGGAGGTTACACAAGTACAAGTTCATTGAAAAGGGTGAAAAAATATTTTTTGGTTTGGTTGGGGGTTGGGGTGTACAGTGTACTTTACGGGAAGCTAAGGAAAAAATATTTTTTAAGTTTTATTGAAATCCTACTCCTAATGGAGGCGTTACTTCTTCACGCTCAAACGGCTACACCGATATCTATGAAATTTGGCATGGAGATAGTTTAAAGCCTGGATTAACACAAAGGCTACTTTTCATCATCATCAATCATCACCACGCAGGTAAAACCGTGGGGCGCAGTAGGCCATAAAGCAGATCACAAGGTTAGACTGACCTGTACTCTGGCTTCGCTCAAGTCCAGCCTCATGGCCAGTTCCTCTCTGGTGAAGACGTCAGGGTACTGCGTCTTGTCAAAGGCTCGCTCCAACTCGTGGAGCTGGTACGTGGTGAAGGTCGTCCGGCTGCGGCGCACCTGCTTGCACACGAGAAAGAACAACGCTATAGCAGAATGAAAACGGAACTGGGAAAATGATACGTCATCATCATCATAATTATCTCAGCCATAGGACGTCCACTGCTGGACATATGCCTACCCCATTTATTTCCACAAGGACCGGTTGGATGCGGCTCGCATCCAGCCCTTGCCTGAATCTTAGTCAGGTCGTCTGTCCACCTGGTCGGTGGCCGTCCTATGCTGCGCTTGCCAGTCCGTGGTCTCCATTCTAGAATTTTTCGACCCCAACGGCCATCGGTTCCTCGAGCTATATGCCCTGCCCACTGCCACTTCAATTTGCCAAAATGATACGTAGGTACGGATAAGGTGATTTGTTTCTTTGCACAATAAAATAATATGAAAATAACGTTTAAATTCGGTTAAGACTTATTAGAAGAAGAATAGCTCCCTTTTTCTGTGGAATCCCTGTGGATATCTGTGTCCCTGGGGGCATTACGATCAGACTCTGTTAACTCTCCTTTTGAAGAATCTCATATTGTATCTACTCGAATACTGAGTGAGAAAGCTCGTTCCACATTTTGCAGGTGTATGGCAAAAACGATCGGTTGAATCTCTCAGTATGTGGCTCCTCGGAGTCAATAATATGTGGATCAGCTTAATTATTCTGTTGTTTTTTATACTCGATAGATCTGGCGTTTGACCTCTATCTCACTTGATGACTGACGTCACTCAGTGACGATGTGGTCGAAGATGTTATCAGACTAGACTTAGAACGCTCTCTGGCTCTCATGAACTGGTGCCGGAACACACTATGTGTTTGGTGACAGTTTTTAATTCCAACTTGAGAGTGATAGCTAGCCAGGCGTGTACTCGAAAGTACCATACCACTATGCTAGGAATTTGATAACGGTGTTACCTTCACCGGAAACTCAAATCGTTGTTGGGAATAGAACTAGGGTCCGTCAGCTTGACAGCCGACGCTCCCCCCCGCTGCGCTCTCTTCTTCTTCTTGTCCTTATCCCACACTAGGTGGTGACGACGCGACATGCATTCCATTCTCTTCTATAATTAGTCGATTCTCAGTGCTCACCCCTTTCATAAACATATCATTCTTCACACAGTCCATCCATACCTTCTTCGGCATTCCTCTACCTTTATATCCATCCACATTCATGTTAAGTACTCTATTTGTATCATGTTTTTCATCCCTCCTCATGGCATACTCATACCATGTAGCACTCTGCCTTCTGAGCCGCTGGTCCCGGGTTCGATTCCCGGACAGGTCAAACATTTGTGTGCATAAACATATCTGTTTGACCTGTGTCTGGGTGTGTTATGTATATAAGTATATATATCAGTCATCAGGTTAACATAGCACAGGCTCTGCCTAGTTTGGGACCTGAAGACCTTATGTGAATGTTAATAAATAAATAAATAAATATACCAAGCCAATCTATTCGCTTTCAACTTATCCTTCACTGGTGCTACTTTCAAGCTTCCTCTGATATACTCATTCCTTATATTATCCATCCTGGTCAGGCCACACATCCATCTCAACATTCGCATCTCTGCCACATGCACTATTCTTTCATCCACCACTTTTGATGCCCAACATTTAGATCCATACATTAACATCGCTCCAAACTAAGTGGTGGTAAATAACTGTAGGTAGGTATCTAAGAATTCTAACAAGTTACCTTACGCGGCCGTCCCGCGTCCATCGCTTCCAAATGCTCGCCGTGCTCATTTTGCTCGTTGTGTGTATGCTCGTGCTCACTGTGCTCGGCTTGCTCGTGTTCCACTTCGGAATCGGAGTGTGCTCCACTTTCGCATTTCAGTTCCACTCGATCTGCTGGATAAGATATAAGATTGAGAAAATGGTGTTTGCTAATCGATAGATAGATTTATTGTACACTAGCTGTGCCCTGCGGTTTCACCCGCGTGGATTACGGTTTTGCCGCTACCTCAATTATCCCACGGGAACCAAACTTTCTTAGGGGAAATCTCAAAATCCATTCTTAGGGGATGCCTACGTCATAGTAGCTTTATGAATGCAAAGTCTCAGCCCGATCGGTTTAAAATTGACAAAGTTTCCATACAAATTTTCTTCCCCTATTTTATCCCCTTGGGGGCAGAATTTATCAAAATCCTTTCTTAGCGGATGCCTACGTCATAACATCTACCTGCATGCCAAATTTCAGCGCGATCCGTCCAGTGATTTGGGCTGTGCGTTGATAGATCACTATGCCAGTCAGTCAGTCACCTTTGGGTTATATATATTTAGATAAAAATACACCAACACAACATAAAATTAACAACAATATTTATACAACTAAATAATTATGTCCTATAATCGCTAGGACGCGGTCTTTTCCAGACATCCTTTGGATTTCCGGATAGAGAGGAATAATTAACTTCAATTGACGGTGTTGTATTAATATATCACATAAATATATTATGTAAGTATATAAATATAATAATAATAATAAAGCTTTATTTAGTTCCGTGTAAATCACAATGTAGTGGCTTATAATACAATAAAGTGAAGTACACTAAAGTTTGGTTGTGCAATTTAAACGGACCCCCTTCGGGTAAAAGCCTCCTCCAAGAAGTGCCAGTGTTCTTTATTGCTGGCTGTGTTTAACCAGTTTCGGCCCGCCACCTCAACTATTTCGTCTACCCATCTAGCGTTAGGTCTGCCTCTGCTTCTAATTCCTCGTGGTCCATTCCATTTGACTATTCTCGCCGTCCATCGGTCGTCTTTAAGCCTGGCCACGTGACCTGCCCACATCCATTTTCTTTGAAGTGAGAAGGTGAGGGCATCTTTGACTTTAGTTATTTTTCGAATTTCAACATTCCTCACTCTGTCTTTTAATTTTATACCCAGGCAGCTTCTCTCCATCTTCTTCTATATTTATATTCGTATCGGAATATAAATATAAATGTAGATAATATATAACTACAATGCAAAGATCAAAGATTTAGGTATTAATCATATAAATGAAAGTAGTTTAGTGTTCTGTCAGTGTACACGAAATGTCATTTTAAGGTAAGCTTCAAAAGGTTCAAATTTAGTACTAGGTACTTAATTTTAAGCTCAGGAAACTCTGCGATATATTCTGGTGCAAAATACCGCCATGCCTGAAAACAAAGGTCTTCTAACATTGTGAAAAGTCATCACTGGTAACACACACTGAGACGTGGTCTCTGACTATGGACATTGTGACCAGACTTAAAGTCGCACAACGAGCTATGGAGAGAGCTACGCTCGGGGTTTCTCTACGCGATCGAATCAGAAATGAGGAGATCCGTAAAAGAACGAAAGTCACCGACATAGCCCAGCGGATTAGCAAGTTGAAGTGGCAGTAGGCAGAGCATATAGCTCGAAGAACTGAGGGCCACTGGGGGTGGCTGGCAAGCGCAGCCTGGAACCACCGATAAGGTGGACAGACGACCTGACTAAGATCGCAGGAAAGGGCTGGATGCGGGCCGCTTCCTTATAAGAGTGTCGCCCCACATCGTGTTAATTGTTGTCCGTATCGTGAAAATCGTTCCTGTGGTCCAAGATCTCGTGCCTAGTTTGGGTCACATTTGTTTAAAATATTACGCAAATGTTCTTCATATTTAGGTACTCCAATTCTCTACTCTGTAATCATAATTATTTGGGTCTGAAAATATATATGTTTGTTGCATATGTTTGTAAAAAAGAAGAAACTATTATTAATTTTAATATCAACTAACTACATTATTACAAAACTTCAAAGAGCCGAAAGCACTCGAAGATTCACCTTCGATACTAAATATTAAATGATTGCCCTTATTACATTGTACACCTCCTATTACAACCACTCGAAAAATCATTTCATTGTAACATTAATCTCTTGTACTAGCAGAATACAATTATAACAAAAGCTGTATAAAACTAGCGTTACTATAAATAAATAGCTTAACGAAATAAACTGACGTTAAGTGCTCAACAAAAGCTTATTTATGCTTCTTTCGTACGAGGGGTCATATCTGTCCAAGTAAACGTATAAATGTACCATATCAAAATCCAGCGTCTCTCAGCGTGTTAAGGTTGAAAGTTGTGTGTGTTTTTTAAGTAATTAGTGCAGATAGTAATTGGGGTGGTTTCGCTATTAAATCGTTGTTGATTTGTACTATTTGGGATAGGGATTAAGGGATACACGTGATGTCAGATGGTGGGAACGATTTTAAATAAATAAAGTTTTATTTCGTTCATAAAAGAGAACATTTATACATACATATAATTATTTTGTAAAACGATACTAAATTATTGTGCTACTTTAGTCAATTCCTTATCATCGATAAAGAATTGATTAAATTATTAATTATTAATTTTCTTTTTACGAAATAATTATATGTGTACATGTTTTCTTTTTCCAGTGATGACTTACGGAACTGAAACGTGGTCTCTGACTATGGGCCTTCTGAACAGGCTCAGAGTCGCACAACGAGCTATGTAGAGGGCTATGCTCGGGGTTACTCTACGTGATCGAATCAGAAATGAGGAGATCCGTAGAAAAACGAAAGTCACCGATATAGCCCAGCGGATTTGCAAGTCTGCACATTTATCTAGTACAAGTGTGCCACAGAGAAATTATATTTTGTACGTGCATTATTCAATTATTTATATGATTACGATACTATAGACAGTGACGCAAGTTATTGCTACTTCACGTTTCAAGCACAGAATTTGATGAAACTCTGTGCCTAAAGCAGTAATAATCCATATAAACGGTGCGTTCCATTTTCAACAGTTTTTAATGGTTTCGTTAATTAAACACGCGTAAAATTCCGTTTAGAAACGATAAAACCAATAACTATAAAACCTCTGTGGATGAATCGGATATGGAATACTTATGTGTGCCAAAATTTTTTACCAAAACATGGATCCGACTTCAACACTCAAAAGTATGAAATAAGTTGTTGAAAATTTTGTTTCACCCTTTTCAGTGACCTTTGCTATTCACGGGATCAATTGTCATTGTGTATGATCTCCGATGTCTTCAACCGCAACTATAATATCGTCGAGGTATGCGAAACACTTTCTGGTTATTGGAGCGTAATTCAAAAACCACTTGTTCCTTTTTGATGAAATTTAATCATCAAAATCGGTTCATAAACGGCGAGGTTATCCGCGAACACACATAAAAAAATCATATATACGGTCGAATTGAGTAATCTCATTCTTTTTTTGAAGTCGGTTAAAAATAACGACTTTTTGAATATTTTTGCGAACGAAACGTGGCCATAATCGCTAAAGACAATGTTTCGAAGGCATTTTATTTCCTACACGTAGGTATTTGCTATAAGTAATCCTGTCAAATTGACTCTTGTTTTGATGTTGTTATTCAAAAGATAGTAGGAATTTGTCAACAGTGGCGGCGTAAGGCTATTTAATTTAATGGTAAGTCTGATTAATGGTAATGTAGTCCAATCCATGTAAATATTATTTGTAAGTATGTGTTATATCAAGTTGGACCGCTAGGGATGAAAAATATAACATTGTGTAGAGGGAATCCCCTGATTATCATATCAAAATGTTTCAGCTGCACGTGGATCGAAAAAAATATAATTCGTTTTTCAAAAAGTTTAATTACCTAATTAATTAATTCGACTATGGTTTATTTTACTGAGTCTGTAAATGTAAAAATATTATTCAATTTATGTATTTTGATTTTATATTTTCATATCCTATCCTAATAATATTATAAATGCAAAAGTTTGTGTGTATGTGTATATGTTTGTTACTTCTTCGCTCAAACGGCTACACTGATTTCGATGAAATTTGGTATGGAGATAGTTTAAGCTCGGGATTAACACATAGGCTACTTTTATCATGGAAAATTCATTTGTTTTTCCTTTTCCATTTTTTCGTTTTTCATTATGATGGCCGCGCGCATCATTTCTCCCAATCCGCACTGTTAGTGGTAGTGACCCGCTTGTCCAACTAAAATTAAATAAATAGTTAAAAATAGTATAAGCAAGATAAATTCTAATAAAGTTATGATAAAGTCGAAATAAGTATGACACTTATTAATGACAACACTAAAATTAGATCTTTTTATTAAAATTGCGGGTAGTTTTACGTAAAATAAGTCGCTACTTATTTGGTGCCAACTAGAACTAGTTAAAAACTGAGAAACGGTCTGATGAGGGTGGAGGAAGCGAAGGAAGTGTGTCGGGATCGTAGCAATTGAAAGAAGTTGGTCTCTGCCTACCCCTGCGGGAAAGAGGTTAGAATTTATGTTTGTATATAATAAAGTGTAACGGAGCTGAAAAAGTTTCGAACCATTTGTTTTTTGACGAAGCAACTTTCTTACTCAAATAAATGACTCATCAAACCGTTTGAGGAACATTCCAAAAATTTACCCGGATTTCTGTCTTAGAAAGGAAAGCCCTGGCTTATGGCCTACCTACTATTCAATATGGTGATACTTAAGCTCGGCTCACAAAGGCCGATTTTCACAACTTTCATAATCTGCAATTTTTAATTCGTTTATATTGAATCAATTTTCATTCAATACTAAATTCAATAACACATCACATCATTTTTCATTAGATAGTATGTTAGCACATAAATCGCTAATTGCCTACTATCGGCATAAACCGAGCATAGATTCAACTTAATTTCTGGCCGCTTTGAATTCAGTAGCCTACGAATTTATGAAGTTAAAGGTGTTAAGTGTTAAGTTTGTTAAGTGTGCTCTGGAGTTACATAACTTAGTACCTCCTTCCCCATTCCATCAATAAACGACCAGACGGACTGCGATGCGACATCCATACATGGTAGACGTTCCACCCTGTCGCACCAAGCGTTTTGCTTCCACATTCATAGTGCGTACAGCTAACGAGTGGAACTCATTGCCTAAGTCTGTGTTTCCACATGAATACAATCTGGGCATCTTCAAGTCACGAGTGAACAGGTATCTTCTAGGCAGGCGTGAATCATCGTAGACCGCATCATCACTTAACATCAGGTGAGATAGTGGTCAAACGCCTGCCTATTGTGAATAAAAAAAAAAATTAAATAAAAGTTGTCTTTTTAGCACCGAATCGAACTCGCACCGGACTGACATAACATTATACTAGTGTTCCTGACAACGGGGCTTACGAAACGAGAAACGAATGATCCTATGTTATCAACAACACTACGCAACTTTGCCTTGTGTCACTGAATCCGCCCCTGCACTCAAAATGCTCAGGAAGAAGATAATATGATTCTGTCGTTAGTCTAAAATGATATTTGCATTTCGTATTCGGCAAATCCGCTTTGGGATTGAGTGATGCTTAACGTAAGCTTCCTTTTCTTGCTTCTAGGTTATTTGCTGGCTCATAATATATCGGAAGTCAAAACAAACTTGAAAAAGATAAGTAAGGAAGATCCTACTAATATTATAAATGCGAAAGTTTGTGTGTATGTTTGTTACTTTTTCACGCTCAAATGGCTACACCGATTTCGATGCAATTTGGTAAGGAGATAGTTTGAACCCTGGATTAACGTAGTTGACGTAGTTGATTAAACAAAAACACAAGGTAGTTGATTAAAGTGGTTAACATAGGCTACTTTTATCCCATATGGCAGTGGGCAGGGCATATAGTTCGAAGAACCGATGGCCGTTGGGGCCGAAAGGTTCTCGAATGGAGACCACGGACTGGCAAGCGCAGCATAGGACGGCCACCGACTAGGTGGACAGACGACCTGACTAAGATCGCAGGCAAGGGCTGGATGCGGGCCGCTTCCAACCGGTCCTTGTGGAAATCAATGGGGGAGGCCTTTGTCCAGCAGTGGACGTCCTAAGGCTGAGATGATGATGATGATGACTTTTATCCCGAAAAAAGTATATTTCCCGTGGGATAATTGAGGTAGCGAGAAAACCGTACACCACACGGGTGAAACGGCGGGTTACGATAAAGTTAAAATCGTGCCAGGCGGCGAGCGCGAGCCTCCATGCTGAGTTACGAGTCCGTTACGTGCTGAGGCTCGCGCTCGCCGCCTGGCACGATCATAACTCACAGATGAAGAACTGCAAATAAGTTCGAAACTGGTCGGAGAGTAATTTTCCAGTATTTACCACGTGAGTCCTAGTCGGTTTGTTACATTACAATTATGGAAGAAACTCGCGATAGTTTTCAGACTCAAACAAGCTATTTCATTTTGAACAGTTTTAGTGAATCTGAGCTAATTAGTTAAGGCGATATGCAAATTTGTAAAATAAAGTTAGCGTAGGTACATGCATATGCTCTACACGCTGCCAGCCGGTAGCGGGTTAGAACATTTGAGTTATCTATAGGCTACCAATAGCTAGTGGATTGCTCAAATGTTATTGTAGTTGCTGCAGTATTGTGATAGTCCTTGACCTTTAACCGGAGCTATTGGAACTATAACTTTAGTAACTATTTAGGATTATATTAAGTATTTAGGAACTATAACTTTAATAGTGAAATGATTCCACAATTTTAATATAAGATTATTAATTTTAGGTTATATCATTATTATCTTAACTATATATCAATGATGGCGAGATATTTGTCGAGAAGGTACTCTCCAAGGCAAACATACAATCTTAGTTACAAAAGGACTTCGATGAGGTATAATTTTATTTATTATTTTATTTTTATTTATTTATTGTAATTAGTTATTAGTGTTTTATTTTAATAAAAGCATCTGCGTTTTATTTTAATGGCGGTGCCGCAAGCACGTACTGTAGCTCACTCGAACTCGCCTCTGGTGCGAGCTTTAATACTCCTTAATGCACTTCTGGCATCAGCTCCCCAGCTTGATGTGTTTGCTGACCGATGGACGCAAGTGTGCAGAGCATGTCTATCGTACTGTGAGATGATAGATAGTGTGAGGAACAGCACCATATTATAATTGTACCTTTCATTATTAGCTTATCTGTACGTCACGGCGCAATGGTTTTTAACTGTAATGTTGTGTACATTTTTTGGAATAATAAATAAATAATAAATAAATCTGCCGTGTAAAAAAAACATTGTAAAAGGACAATCTTAACTATAGGTACTATACATTTAGAAACGTAAGAATCAAAGTATTCTCAAGAGTCGTCAAATCTTTTTGGTCCTTCTGAGTAACGAGGCTGAGCGATAAACCTAAGATGATCTCTAAGCGGGATTAAACTGAGTATTCCACTTGAAAATGAATGAATCCTCCTTTAAACGATTAGTCATAGTCATAGTCTGGTTTGGGTTTGTTTAAAAATACAATTATCAATGTTAAGGCTCAACCATTCGCTAAATAGATAACTTCAGCTTATTTTTTAGGTCTTACATCTAGATATACTAATATGATTAAGAGGAAAGATTTGATTTTTTGTTTGTTTGTTTCAAGAAAGAAAGAGAAAGAACTATACTTTTTCCGGAATAAAAGTAGCCATGAGTCTAAATATGTCCATAACAAATTTTATCAAAATCGGTGCCGCTGTTTGAGCGTGAAGGAGTAACAGACATTTTTGAATTATTTACTTATCCCACGGGCTCTGCTATTAATTTCGGGAAAAAACGTAGCCTGTGTGTTACTCTAGGATTTTACCTATCTCCATACCAATCTTTATTGAAATCGATGTAGCCGTTTGAGCGTGAATGAGTAACATTTTTTTTAATAATTTGCATATCCCACGGGAACCATACATTTTACCAGGATTAAAAGTAGCCTGTATATGATATTCCAGACAATAATCTATCTCTCTGCCAAATTTTATCCAGATCCGTTCAGCCTTTCTTGCGTGATTGAGTAACAAACATCCATCCATCCAAACTTTGACATTAATTATATTAGTGGGTACTTTCCTGGCTAGCCACCCTCAAGTTTGAAAAACCGTCACCAAACACATAGTGTGTTTAGGCATTAGTCCTTGAGAGTCAGTGAGTATTCTAGGTCTAGTGTGATAACATCTTCGACCACATCGTCACTGACCATCAAGTGAGATAGTGGTCAAACGCTAGATCTATACAGTATAAAAAAAACAGGATTTGACCCGCCCCTTCTGCCTGTAAACACCCGCGAGCCTCTGTAATGTCATCGACACCTCTAAAACCCTAAACTCTTTCAACTACATGAATCCATTGGAAGCCTTGTCAGAAGTGTGATCCAAAGAAGCAATACTAGCTACGTGTTCAGATACTGTGCAGTACCTACTAGTACTTGGACGACCGAGCTACCTATACCCTTGGCGTCTACTATAGTTTAGTATATATTTTGTATTTTTTTTTATTTTATTAAATCGACAGCCCTTAAGTGAAAATGTATATTTATTTACTTAAAAGATCACCAACACGGTGTACACTAATACACTTCAAAGGGAACAAGCATTGTTAAAGAAATTCAGTGTCAAGGTAATTATTATAGGTGAAAACAGCGTGTGAAAATTTCAGATAAGTTTTTATCTGAAATATTCACACGCTTTCATACGCTTTAACATAATATCATCATGACCAAGTAATATATAAAAAATATTGAAGGTGGCTTTATACAAAAATAGATACTTTTAAATTATATAATAATATTAAATGTTATGGATATAAAATGTATATAATTACTCATATACTCACATACATAATATGTTTTTCCTAACTTATCATGGATAATAAAGGATTTCTACTCTATACCTTAATGTTACAATACAATAAGACATAAACACATACATGATATAAGTACCTTTAATTAAACTGAGTATGATTATTTATTTCACTTAATTTATTTTTGAATTTATAGATCTAGGGTTTGACCACTATCTCACTTGATGGTCGGTGACTATATGGTCGAAGATGTTATCAATATCACGCTAGGTCTAGAATGTTTGCTGGCTCTCTAGGACTGGTGCCTGAACACACAATGTGTTTGGTGACAGCTTTTCAGGCTTAATGGTGTTAAATACTCGAAAGTACCCTTCCACCACGCTGGAAATTTGAGGACGGTGTTACCTTCACTGGAAGTTCAAGTCGATAGTGGAGATCGACTCAAGTCCGGTGACGCCGTAAATGCCCCATGTGGCAAACAGCAGTTAGTCAATTTTAACATAGGTGGTGACCGCTAAGCTATCATCGCTTCGTTGTACCTATTCCTGCCCAAAGGAGATAGTGGTCAATGAAAAATATTATAAAAAAGTAAAGTTTGTGAGTATGTTTGTAGGTAGTCTTGTAATATATCCGCAACTAAAAAACCGATTTTTGGAACTATTTACCGATAAACCGAAAATAATCGAACTTTTAACCGATATTCTTATACCATCAGAAAATTCCGTTATTCCATAATAATATATCTAATAACGAAAATAGCTGCCTTATTGATCATTGATTTATCAGTGTGCGTATTAAAATAAACTTCATTTAAATGTGTGTGAATTATAGCTACTTTTTTGAAGTATATCGTTGATGCCATCCTAAGCTTGCCTGCCTAGTTATACCTAAATACGAGGAATAGATTATAAAATATTGTTTACCGTGCTGTCTGTCCGTACGTCCTAGAATATTATCGATGGTGTACGCTGTGCCCCTTCTGCTCGTTTCAGACATGTTTAAAAAAATCACTTCACCTCACTCCACAATGTTCATAAGTTAGTAAAATTATTGATTAAAGTCCACTTCAACTAGAAATTTAATAAATAAAATTCAATAAACAAATAAAACAAAAGAAATATTTTCTATTAATAAATAAATTAAAAAATAAAACTCGGTCGACGAGTTTACGCAAACTGCTCAAAGCTGAAATCGCGACCCAATCGTTTCAAATCGCAAACTTTAACTGACTAAACCTTTCCCTTCCGTGCAACCCTAGCCTTCACAAGTTGCGCCTGCTATCTCTGTCTTTCACTTAAAACACCGTATATCTGTCTTTCATTCTAATGCCCCGCCCCTTGTCTGTGATTGGTGAATGCAATCGCAGGGCTGTAATAGATAGCAGATCTCTGTAATCTGTTGGAATGGTCTTCGTAATAAGCTGTGATTAATATAATTGTTTGTGAATTTGGGGAGATGAAGATACAGATTTAATTGAGATTAAGACAATAGAGATTTTTTGAATAGTTTTGTATTAAGTTACATTGAATTTCGGAGTAACTCGAAAAGACTGAATTTTTGCATATTGAAGACAATTAAGTAACTGTTACAGTATACGTGTAGTTTAGTAGAAAATTATTATGAAGTTTGAAGTTTGATGGAAACTAAGTACCTATTACGAAAATTAATTTAGAGAAAATATGCTTAAGAAAAACATAGACTTCTTTCAAGTCACACATTTATACATTAGCATTTGAGTTATCTGTGGGCTGGTAATAGTATTGTACTTAATTAGTTATTAGTATATTATTTTGATGAAAGACCTTCTAAAATAACCTAGGTTCAAATCTGACATACAGAATTGAATCAATAACAGATTCAAACTTATGTAGGTACTCATAAGAACTTCAGTAGCCGGTTCTAAGTAACTTTCTTAGGTTTTGGGGTTTTGTAGAGATAATTTTGAATGGTATAATACTTAAGTATTATGCCTGAGTGCATCTTCAGTTCCTTAGTTTAGACAATTTGAACTGTAACATATTGAAGGCTTTTTTTTTTTTTACATAGGTATTATAAGTTTGCGTTTGACAACTGTCTCACCTGATGTTAAGTGATGACGTTGTCTAGGATTTAGCACGCAAACCTAGAAGGTACTTATTCACTCGGTAAATATCGAGTTAGTGTGAGCACCACTAGGAACTTTTATATATAGGTACTTATAGCTAAACTTTTAAATCCGCAAAAGATCTCTAGGAATTAATTAAAACTAGCTGCGCGGTTTTACCGGTATGGTGATGTTTGTTGATGATTATGATGAAAAGTAGCATATTATGTATTATTACGGTAGGTACCTGAAGCACCTACATACAATGATGTTTCGCTAAAGATGACGTACCTATATTCATACTGCGCGGTGCTCAGATTTTGTTCCTTTACGACATATCATGCTTACTGCGACAGATAATACGGTAAAAATAATATAGAAAAGGATAGCTGTATGTTTAGACTTGCGCTTGATATACGCGTCGTAATGAAAACTACTACAATTGGCTTAATTTTGCCGTCAGTTTCCGCGCGCTTGTGCGACATCTACCTCATATAGGTAAACATATAATATCATTGCCTACATACCAAATTTCATCGAAATCCTTGTAGCCGTTCGAGCTTGAGATGTAACAAAGATTCATACAAACTCTACGTTGTCTACATTAGTAGGAAGTAGGATGATCTGCTTTCATTGAAAAAGTTTACTACTTGAGACCGACGTGTGTTATGTGGTTGGTGCAAATGGGCCTTACAGTTTAAGTAAGAGTAGGAACGTTCCATTCGTATTAATTTCCAAACATTTCGTTAACTTATCTATGTTTTAGAAGTTTTAGAAGAATCTATGTTTAAGCCTTTTTACTTATCTATGTAAAAAATTTTACTATTCAGTAAATGAATTTCTGAACGATCGCTTCTTGTAGTTTCAAAATAATTTAGGTACCTATATTTTGTTGTTTGACATTTAGATTAAGATTAGACTAATTTAATTTTTCTCTTGTTTTTAAATATTATTTTGACATGACAAAATTATTTCAATTATTATAAAATTTAATTCTTCTTGGTATGGTATTGTAGAAAAGTTAACTAGTATGTAAATTGTATACATGAGATGTACAAAATGCCTATATTTATGAGTAATAGTTTGCATACCAGTAATAGTGAAATATAGAGGACATAAGTAACGTTATTAACACTACCAACATCTAACACTTATATTTGCAAATAAACTTATTTGATTTGATTTAACTTTGCATAAATATTCCGTCTAGAAACTATGAAAACGCGGAATATAATAATGTGTGCTAAATTAACCAAACTCATGAAAATTAATGCGACTGTCGAACTTAGAAAGCAAGCTTGGCATAAGAAGGTTAATATATCTGGCAGAATCGAATAAATCTTTTACCGGGAAAGCAATAAGTGTATATATTTGTTTGTGTAGTCCGTTAACATTTGGTCATTTTATTCTGCCTACCATCAAATTGCATCATATTAATAAACTTTAATGCCATTATAATTAGAGGAAACGACTACGCATGCATTGTAATAATTATCTTAAAATACTAGTTATATTAAGTATATACAGGCTACATCCTAATTTTAAAAGTAATTTACCATACCTAATTACCTATGTTATAGATAATTGAAGTGGAATGAGTGACCCAAAATACATAATGATTAATCAATTGATGAAGTGTTAGCTAAATTGACTGAGTACATTTCTTGAATCTATAAAATAATAATCTTCTCAGCAATTACACATCCACTGCTGGACATATGCCTCCCTCATATAGGGGGGATTTGGTAATACTCGCCACGCTTGGCAGGCGGATTGGCGAGCGCAGTATGATTGCCGATCGTCAGAAGGCGCTGCTGCCCACCTCCTGGTACGTGATCCTTAGCCGACTCTTACGGCACCCGCGGGATGAGATGGGGGAGTAGGTACTATTCTAGGCCGGTACCACCACGGCACTGGTGCAGGGGGTTGAGTGTAAATAAAAATAAATAAACTTTAGGTTTAGATTATTTAACCGACTTAAAAAAGAGGATACTCAATTCGACCGCATTTATTATTTATTGTTGTGTTCCCGGATAACTTCGACAACCGATTGTGATGGTTCTTTTTTGTATGTTTTTTTTTTTTAATTTATTTATTATGTCTACAAAACTGGTTCATACATTATTTTTCTTAACATATTGACATTTATAAACTTAGACATATGTATGACCTACTCGAAGTAGACACAGCATGCTAATAAATAATCATACACTATGCTAAAAAGTCTTAAATAACTGCTAAATATTAAATAAAGTCATATATGGTACGAAAGTTGTGTCGTAGACAAAACTTTCGGAAGGAATTAACCGATGCATTAAAGATGTCGATAGAGTATACTTTCGAGATGGTTCCATTTAAATTTCATCAAAATCGATCAAGCGGTTTTTTAGTTACACTTCAATAACTGAAAGTTGTTACGTCTATCCAGATGACTTTTTTCGTGATCACTTCCGGATTACATTGTGAAAATGACAGAAAACTTTTTTTAATTGAATAATAATGTTAAATTAGCCTAGCATCCCAAGTGTTACTAATTATTTTTACAAATTTTACTTTTATTTCTTACTTTTTATTTCTTAATTTTTACTAATTAATGTACCTAACAGAGTAGAAAGTATAGTAGGCTTTGAACGTAATAATGTTTTATCTTCTTCTTCTCAGCCATAGGAAGTCCACTGCTGGACATATGCCTCCCCCATATAGGGGGGATTTGCCAATACTCGCCACGCTTGGCAGGCGGGTTGGCGAGCGCAGTATGGTTTCTCATCCTCAGAAGGCGCTGCTGCCCACCCTCTGGTACGTGATCCCCCAGCCGACTCTTACGGCACCCGCGGGAAGAGATGGGGGAGTACTATTCTAGGCCGGTACCACCACGGCATTTTATCTTATTATATTTTAACTTTAGACAAAATCTTTTATTAAATTGAACTTTATTTTCCGACTTTAGGACCAACATCAGGCGGCCCGTCTGCTTGTTTCCCACCTATTACATAAAATTAAAAAAAATATTTCTTGTTTAAGTTTTGTAGATAATATGGATGGCAACATTAATGGTCATAATGTTTTTAATGTTTTTCTAAATGAAATATACCTTTTTAAGGTGTTTTTTGTATTTATTACACTTAAACCCCCCGCACTAGGATTCCCTGTGTGCGGGAGGCATGGACACACACAATCACACAAACGCACCCAAGAGCCAAGACCCGGCCGGGACAAACATCTATACACTCTTCGCACAAATGGTTGCCCCTGCCGGGATTCGAACCCAGGGCGCCGGGGTCACAGAAGTTATGTCAAGTTATGTCACTGACACTGACCACTGCGCCACGGCGACCGTCAAATTGACCGTGTTTCTTATTAAATTGGATAAAGCAAGCCACTAGATATTTTGCCAGGCCGTTTATAGCTCAAACGTGCCTACCCGTTAAGAGTGTTATTATTAAGGGGCTTATAAAGACCCGATAATATTGCACCGATATAAGAAAACGGCGCATGGATCCGCTATTTTTAGTATTAGGAGCGATATAAATATATAAACTGTCGCCTGGAAAGTAGTTGTAATGAAAAATTAAATGTATCTACAGTTTGTGAGTTATATCTTTACAAATTTTAAAAAATTTCAAATTTTATATTAATATAGTTTAGGAGTAAATGCCTTTATTAAAATAAAACACTAATAACTAATTACAATACTGCAGCTACTACAATAACATTTGAGCAATCCAATAGCTATTGGTAGCCTAAAGATAACTCAAATGTTCTAACCCGCTACCGGCTGGCAGCGTGCCCAGAATGCTAGCAGCATTGCCACGTTGAATTGCAATGCTGATTCGTTGAGCCAAATATGTGGCAGCATTTTGGTCACGCGTCGCATCGATCAAACGCTCTGATAAATTTTGGAAAATCCGATGAGCTCCCGGTCCCCACGGGCCCAATGTCTCGACCCCAAACAGTTTAGGAGTTGAATCAAAATGTATGTCTTAAAACGACATTAGTTTAATAATATTTTCTCGTTGCGTTTGGACACATAGAATTATTTTAAATGTTGAATGTATTGAGAACTGGTAGTAGTTTTTTTTTTCTGCCAGCCGGTAGCGGGTTAGAGCATTTGAGTTATGTAACCAATAGATAGTGGATTGCTCAACTGCAGTATTGTAATTAGTTATAGTGTTTTATTTTAATTAAGGCATCTGCCAGCCAAAAAATTGATAACAGGAGAATTTTTTATTATTGTATGTTTAGTTGTTAATTTGTAGAATCCTTTTAAGATGCTCAATTGAGTCTATTCTTCACCTTAAGTACGGAACCCATATAACCATTTACAGACACACACTTAGCCAATTTGGAATGTACCATATCCGGGTTCAAACTCCCATTAGTGGAGTGCTACACCACAGCACAAGCGATTAACGTAGCATTGAGTGGATGATGGCTTCGATTGCCGCGACATTTCGCCATTTTCGATACAAGCTGCTTTATCACCACTAGCAAGCTAAGCGATCAAATATAAAAACGAAGAAGAGATAAAGCGCGGCCACCGACAAGATGGACGGGCTGTGGGATCGATGCGGGCTGCTTCCATCCGATCCTTGTGAAAATCAATGGGGGAGACATAATGTCCAGCGTATGAGTCCTATGGCTGAGATGACGATGGTGATGATGATGATGATGAACAGATAAACATAATTTATTAAGGTGGTTTGTTTTCCATACAAAAAGCAATTCATAATTCACAGATCAACCAAACAGTAAAAATAGACATAAGTACCTATATAGACATATTATGTCTATAACATAGACATAGACATATTTTATGTCAATCTATTGATTAGTGTGCGCAGATTAACTACCGTACTATCTGCACTATTTCTAGCCGCTATCTATCTGGGGAGGTCTCTGTTATCCGAGATACAATTTATTAACTTAGTTCGGAAGCAGGACCTTCTTTTGATGGCTCGGTGGCTGGACAATGGCTGCAGACAAATACGAATACATAATGCATATGTAACGGAAGCAATGTAAATTTACGTATGTAGATGTAACTATCAATGAGGACAACATTGTTAGATACCATTTTTACGCAATAAAGAATATTGATTGATTGATTGATTGATTGTTATTTTTTCTCTCATGTCTATAATATAGACACAGATCAAATCTATATTATAGACATGAGAGAAGAAATAACAGATTAATGTACAAAATTCTTCATGCTTCGCGACCGAATTTTAATAGCACATTTTGTGTAGATACTAGCTCTAAGATTGCTAGCTTCGCCATCGCCCTAAGCGGATGTGCTACCTAACCTCACAATGATGGAGTTAAAGAGAAAACCAGCAGCCAGCATTGTCGCCGAGTGTCGAGTCGATCCCGCGCGAGGGCCTTCGAGTGACGCTCTCAGTCGCGTAATGCGAAACCACTTTGCTGAAAACCTGCACACATTGGGGCTAGGGTTGGCGGCACAATAACAAATCCGGATAATTATCCGGCCATCACCTTCAATCTAATATACTATAGATACGCAGTCTATGAAAATCAAACCTCAAAAGTGTCCCCTCGCCAGTGTTTAGGTACTTATACGTCTCCAGCTAATATAAAAACCACCCATTATATTCGTTAAACGAATTTGCTGAAATGCGTCTAAAATAATATTCATTCATCTCGTAGAATTGTATAATATGTTTTTTATTTTATTTTACTATTCATGCTTACGTTCTTATTTATGTATTATAAGCTTATTATTGTAATTTTGACTTGCCCAGTGTAACGACCATTGTTATAAGGCCAATAAAGATTCTTATTCTTATTCTAAAATTAGTTTGCTCAAGGCTGGAACAAGTCCATAGCCTAAAATATCTTGGGGTCGTAATAGACGAACATCTCAGATGGGACGCTCATATTAACATCTTGGTTGGCAGGGTTAGGAAGATGATGTTCATCTTTAAAAGGCTCAGAGCAGTAGCCGACACAAGAGTTATTAATTTAATATACAATTCTTTGTGTAAATCAATATTAAGTTACTGCGTTGTCGCATGGGGTGGTGTTTCAAAAACCATCCTCCTAAAACTGGAACGAGCTCAAAGGGCTGTACTTAAGGTGGCTTATAGGAAACCGTATCTCTATCCAACTGATGAACTTTATAAGGAATGTAGCCACTTGAGGGTAAGACAACTCTATGTAGTTTCAGTCATCTTACGATTCCACAAAGTAGACCGATGACCCTTATTATTTGCCATAGACATATAAGATGGAGACCTCCAACAAGACGAACAGAATTCTACCGAAGATCGTATTCTTGGACAGCTCCTTTCATTTACCTATTCTAGAATTAATCGTTTGCACAATATTTTAAAGCTAACAAGAAATAAATGCAAACAATTACTACATAAATGGCTTGTTAATATGACGTATGAGGAGACCGAGAATATGTTCTTCATACAGAGATGATATAATTTGAATGAGAGATGATATGTTTCAAATTCAAATGTTTTATTTTATAATAACATATATTATAATAACATAGGTACACATAATGCTCGTACTATAGGAAGTTAATAAATCTCTAAATGTCACATCACAAATAATGAAACGTTCCAATTATTTCATAACAATGTCCGTATAAACATTATGCTATCTTCATAATTATTGTCATTCAGAAACTCAAATGTCGAATAGTATGTGTTGTCGATGAAAAATTGTTAAACCTGTGTTTGAATACGTCATTATATTTACGTTTAGAATACATTGTAGCAGCTTGTTATAAAATAATATCATCAGGCAGAACGTACTGCTTTCACTGACAGCTTTTCGAAACGTTATTATCATTTCGTCCGAACACAAAAGAACAAAATATATTACTTATAACTGATCTTCACAGCACAGGGTATCCTAGTGTGGAGATCAGGGTTTTGTTTTTTTAGATTCTTTTAAACAATGTCTAAATAAAAAGTGCTTACTTGTGTGTTCTTGTGTAAACAAGGCCTTAGATAGATAGATAGAATAAAAAAAAATTAAGCCTTAATTGTGTTTGTATTTTTGATTCTGTGTGTTTATGTTGCTAAGTCACAAATTGTGTGATTTATTCACAGATAACATATAATTGACTACATCATAGAAGTTATGTGAAAATAAATTGTGAAAATTGTGAATGTAACCTTTAATATATATTGTAATTTACTTTTTGGAAATAAATATTTATTATTATTATTATTATTATCTCTTTATTTTCTTTCTTTCTTAGGTTTAGTTTTTTTACAGTATAAATATCAAAAACAAAAATTAATAAAGATATTATAAAAAACCTAAACCTAGAGTTCCGCCAGCAGCGGGGCAGGGCCCAAGCTACCGGTGGTTAGGGCCGCAGAGTGAGGAACCTCCGGACAATACGCGCCGTTTCAAGGAGTACCGCCTTCTGCATCTGACCCTTGATCCAACCGTCTAGCGAGAGCCTCTTAAGATGTTGATCGAGGCTCTTCGCTATTAAGCCGTTCGTCGAAACGACTATCGGGACAATGATCGTCGAGTCAACATCCCACATGGCGGTTACTTCGTGAGCTAAGTCAAGGTACTTGCTGAGTTTGTCCTTCTCAGCCTTTACGAGGTTCTCGTCATGCGGGATGGTGATGTCGACGAGCACTGCCCGGCGTTGAGACCGGTCGACCAAAACGATATCAGGCTTATTGGCAACAATAGTCCTGTCCGTGATGATAGAGCGGTCCCAGTAGAGTAACGCACGACCATTCTCAAGAACTGGCGCTGGTGTGTACTTGTAGTACGGCACTTCGGATTGAACAAGGCCATATTGGATTGCAAGTTGCTGGTGGATTATTCTGGCTACTAGGTTATGCCTGTGTAAATACTCTCCGTTAGCAAGATGAGAACAACCAGAAATAATATGTCTGAGGGATTCTCCCGGACGGCGGCATGCCCGACAAACGTCGACCGTACCGTCCTTCAGAATATATTTCCGATAGTTATTCGTCATGATAACTTCGTCCGCAATTGCACAGACAAAACCCTCGGTTTCCCCAAAAAGGTCACCGAAACGTAGCCAGTTCACGGATGCGAGTAGGTCTACATCGGGTCTTGTTAAGGCCCGATAGAACCGGCCGTGTAGCTCTTTGCCTTTCCATATGTCCTTGCGATCCTCAGTGGTCAACACCGTTGGTTTACGCCAGTTTTCGATAGCCAAGGAGAGCGGGGTGAAGCCTTTGTCAACTGCCACAACATCACGATGCATCCCGCTTTCGTTATTTAGAAAATATGTCCTGAGATTGTACACTTCGCGGTTGTGAAGGTTTTTGGCATTTAAAAAGCCACGACCTCCCCATTTCCGCGGAATGTACAGTCTCATGACAGACGAGCGCGGGTGCAGCATGCGATGCAATGTGAGCATTTGACGAAGCCTTCTATCTAAGGCGTCTAGCTCAGTCTGAGTCCACCTTAATATGCCAAAAGAGTACATCAGTAGGGGCATCACCCATCCGTTGAAGGCACGCACCTTATTGCCACCCGACAAATGACTTTTCAGTACTTTTGTCAGACGGCAAAAGAAGCGCTCCTTCACCGAACGCTTAATATCCCCTACCGCGATACCCAATGATTCTGACATACCAAGGTATTTGTAGGTTTCGACTTCTGAGAGAGATCTGAGAGACATTGTCTCAGAGAGTTGTAAATTTGATGAATTTACAACTTTCCCCCGCTGCACATGCATGACCGCACACTTATCAACACCGAACTCCATCTTGATAGCGTTGCTAAAAACTTCCGTGATTTTTAGCAACTCCATCAAATCCTGGCGTTTCGGTGTAAACAGTTTGAGATCATCCATGTACAAGAGGTGTGAAATGACCTCACTCTCTCTACGAAGTCGATAGCCTAGACCTGAATCCTCTAGTAAAGTACTGAGAGGGTTCAGTGCTAGGCAGAACCACAAAGGGCTCAGACTGTCGCCCTGAAAGATACCTCGCTCTATTTTTATGAAGTCCTGTGGACCAGAGAAGCTATCTCCGCTGCCTGGTTGACGAAGGACTGTGGTCCACTGCCTCATGCATGCGCCTAAGAATGATTTTAGAGTTGCATCAATTTTGTACAACTCTAAAATCCTTTGTAGCCATGAATGAGGTATTGAATCGTAGGCCTTCTTGTAGTCGATCCAGGCTGTTGAGAGAGCTCCTTTGTTCCGCCGGACTTGTTGGCAAATGGTCGTATCTATGAGAAGGAGCTCCTTAGTACCACGGGACCCAACCCTACATCCATTCTGAGCGGTGGCCAAAATGTTGTTTGCACATATGTGCGAATTTAATTTTGCTCTAAGAATTGATGTAAGGAGCTTATACATCGTAGGTAAGCACGTGATGGGTCTGTAATTTTTAGCTTCCGTGGTACTACCGGACTTGTGGAGCAGGAAGGTGACACCGGTGGTCATAAAATTTGGAAGAGAACCGAGTTCGAGTGCTTCCTGGAATTGTATTGCCAAACGTTCGTGTGAGCATCGAATCCATTTTATCCAAAAGTTATGCAATCCGTCCGGTCCAGGACTTTTCCAGTTCTGTGTCGTACGGATTGCACAACTTATATCAACGGGGTCAATTAAAACAGGCCCCATGGATTCGATAGGTTCACAAGCACGTTCTATAATACGCATCCAGTCACCCTCCGTGTGCTCGACGGGCACTGACCAGATGCCCCGCCAGAAGTTAATCATGACGTTAGTATCTGGTAACTGACCATCATTCACTCTTTGGTCGGTTTCCTCCCAATTTCTGTACACCTTCCTTTGGTCACTTTGAAAGAGGCGGTTCTGTTTATATCTATTTACACGCTCTCTGTAGCGGCGAATACGGTTTGCCCACGCATAGATTTTCTGCTTCAGAAAGTCGATGCGTTCCGTGACGCAGGCCATATAATCCTGGGGCCTAATATTGGTCCCAGCGAAGGCCTGAGTCACGAAACGCATAACTCGGGGGCGGTTGTTCCCTCGGCTGAAGCAGACTAGCTTTGCAATGAAAGTCCTAAACTTGTTGATACGCCGCTCGATGCGTAATTGCCAGGCGGGAGCTCTTTCGGCGGGTCGCGGTGATCGGTCAGTATCCGGAAACTTTACTCGAGCCACGCGACACGCCGCAATAGCTCCGCAATATAGGATCGAGTGGGTATCAACTAAATTTTCACTAGCTCGTATATATGGAGCTAGCAAAACGTTCAGGGCTCCCATTAGCGCCAGATTGCGTCTATGAGTGGGAAAACGTGGTAATCGCGGCCTAGAGTCGCATACAAATCGATATTGCAGAATCGCGTCATCCAAAGCCCTTCTCAGTTGCTCATTGGCCTGGGTACTTACGCTCATATTTGCACAATCCTCTTCATCGGCATCGGGATCCACCCATGTCGCCGTCGATGCCGGGACGGTAATCGGCTCCGGAGCCGACGGCGCGACGGATAGGTCCTGCGTCGAGGAAGATATCGTAGAAATAGGTAGCGCTGCCAGGCGTAGCCGATCAAGCGCAGACTCATTCAACAGCTTTAGCCGTTGAATAGCTCGCACCTGATCCGACAGTCGTTGGGCGGACACGGCGATGGTTGGTTCAAGTACCTGAAACATAGCCAGCATCCTATCGCGGTACGCAGTCAGGTTAGTTCCTCCCTCTGTAGCCCCATAGTAGGCCCGCATGCAGTTCTCATTTATGGTCTGAGTCCATCGCATGCGGCGCACTATACCACCGGTAGCGGGGGCCGGGCGCGGAGCAGATTGCCCCACAGGCCCCAAGCGTGCCGGCAGCGGTGGTCGCCCACGTCGCACAGGTGGTGGCGGCGGCGGAGACGACGGCGGCCCGTCGTCGTCACTCGACGCGCTGCTCTCGGGGGGAGTGACGAACTCATCCCCCGATGACGAACTTGACGACGACGACGCGACGGGCGGAGGTGTTGGTCGTGCGCATCTGGTGTCTGCTGCCTTAGTCTTTGATCTCGTTATCATTTTGTGAAGTTGTTGTAGTTTTCCTGTTTAAATTTTCTTGTATATATTTCATTTTGACAAATGTCAAATATGGATGTTGTTCTTGAATGTTTATAACTGGTAAATAGGTCCTGTGATTTTGAATTTCTTTATGATTTATTCCAAAATATATCATCCGATGATTTCTATTAAAATATTGATGTATTTAAAAACATTTTGAAATATAAATAAATATCTAAAAACGAAAATCGTGTAGTGACATTGAGACGTGACAGCTTTTTTTTTAAGCTTTTATTATTATTATTATTAGTCTACATGAAACGAAGCAATACGCTTGCAAGCGTATTGCTTCGTTTTAATAATGAACATGAATACCCTAGCAATAGCGTAAAACATTTGTGAGTAGTAATTTTCATTGCGACGCGTATTTCAAGCGCAAGTGTATCAAGCGGAAGTGTAAACATATAGCTATCCTTTTCTATATTATTTGTACCGTATTATCTGTCGCAGTAAGCATGTTTATGTCGTAAAGGAACAAAACCTGAGCACCGCGCAGTATGAATATACGTCATCTTTAGTAAAACATCATTGCAGGTACCTATATAATAATACCTACTAGGTACAGGTGCAAATTAGGTAGGTACCTACTCCTAATAATTTACGATTGTGGAAACCGATGGGGGAGGCTTATGTCTAGCATTGGACATTTTATGGCTAAGATGATGGTGATGAATTATATATATCGGTTCCATACCTACATATCGTTACCGAAAAGAGTTGGAAATGTGGCCGGATAATATCAAGAACGGCCCCTCTCTAAATTACAAATCTTTTGAGACATCGATTCTGAATGAATAAAGGTTTTAAAACGTTCCATTTAGAACCGAATTGAGGCATTAACATCGAGTTGAAACCGATTACGAGTACGCGATCGAGTGTATAACAAAAGACCAATGTAATCAATACATCTAGATACCTACTACTTTATGTAATGGAGATTAATATTGTTGTTATATTTTCTTCAAGTTTAGATACAGATCATACAGATATTTATTGGTAAAAATAATAATTTACAAGTCACTTATTCTAGACTAGCTGCTCCCCGCGATTGTGCCCGCGTGGTGATTAAAAACGGTGATGATGAAAATAAGCCTAGGTATGTGTTAATCCAGGGTATAAGCTATCTCCATACCAAATTTCATCGGAATCGGTGTAGCCGTTTGAGCGTGACGAGGTGACAAACATACACACTTACACACAAACTTTCGCATTCATAATATTAGTAGGAGTAGGATAAACTAAAATCCTATATAAAAATAACAAGTTTTCATATAATGTTGATGATATATCATGATAAATGATGATAATGAATGTCAACGTTTTCAAAAGTTTCGTTTTTACTAGTTCAATTTATCTCTAAGGAACTCTGTCGTCCCATACATTTCCATACATTTTCTATGAAATAACGAGTAAGTGAAAAGAACAATGTCACTCATTCAATGGATCTTAATATAAATTCGTATGTAACTTCTTTTTTATGTTAGTAGGCTAATTTTGAAGGCTTGAATAAACTCTTTCAGCATAAATTTGAACCTATGAACGTTCTGATAGTGGTAGGATACATTCGAGTACCCGCCAGGCTATCTACCACCCTCAAGTTTGAAAAACTGTCACCAAACACATAGTGCGCTCAGGAAACAGTTATTGAGAGCCAGTAAGCACTCTTGGTCTAGCGTGATAACATCTCCGACCACATCGTCACTGACCATCAAATTAAAGTGAGATAGTGTTCAAACGCTAGATCTATACAGTATATTTATATACGGTTTATTAACGTTCATAAGTAGGTACGTCATTGACGCCTAAATATAAGAAATAATTATGACTTTGACTATTTACTTCCTCGAAAGGACTAATTCCTTAAGACTTTTCCATTGTATTAATCGAAATAGCTCCACCAATAATTGAGTTACATTCTAAAGTAGGTACATAGTTACAGCACCTACATTAGTCAATACAAGAGATTCATCTCGCTGCGATTAAATTAAGGCAATTTTCCGAACGCGCGCCGGAAAATAAAATAATAGCTTACCATTAACGAACTCACTCCCTCACCGTCAAAGCTGTCACATACAGGGAAGTAACAGTAGCTCAACTTAACACACAGCGACGCCGGAGTCTATTGTATAATGTGCCCTCGGACTCCAAGTGACCGATAACCAACTGAATGGATTGATTTCATATTATTTATACATTTTATATTTAGAAGCATTTCAATTTGCTCATATTTCGTATTGTAACCAGTTATAGAATATTCTAACCTGTCATTCATTGACTACTATATTGGTTTAGTTCCACAGAAAGTATAAACTGCTTTTGTCGTTTTACAAATTTAATCATAATATATTTTAGATCGCTCATGTATAAAAACAGTGTCTACTGCCATATTGTGAAATAATAAACTACTTACCTTCCTACAGCTGACACGAAGATTTCTTCTCAGAGAAAAGAGCATTAGGATAGGAAAGACAGATGCGTAGCTAGGCAGTCGCTGGTTGGCAGTAGCGCAGCTTGCGTTACTGTCGACGCGTCTGTAATGCGTCAAAGAAGCTCGCTAATCGTCGGAAATAAATTGACGAGGCTCGGAGAACGCCACTTTGTGTTCTTCTGACTCATTTAACGTCCCCGATGGGGCGAACCATTGATACAATACTCACACACTTACTCGCTATTTACAGATATACATCTACCTATTTATGAAGCTGTATGATACGTTGATTACTGATGGATTTAGCTATTATAGGCCAATCAATCAATCAAATCAAATAATTGTTTATTTCCACCTCACAAAAGGTTTCAGCTAAATATACAATTCAGGGGACACAAATATAAAAACCTAGCTTTGTGAAGACTAGTGCCTGAAATAGGTTATAACAACCTGTGACACAGGTCACCAAGCTACCTCCTGCGGATATAATAGGTAAATAAGTATACTGATACCTCACGAAGATAATACTATCATTATTACCAAGGACAATATTTTACAATCATTTCAATTGCAAGTTATATACCTACGTAATATCTACGCTGCTTACACACATGCATGCATTGCGGTAATGAACTTACATCGTCAAAGGTGTAATACACTATCCCTCTTACTAATAAACGTTGCATAACCTCTGAATGAATGAAAGAAAAAACGAAAACAAAATACTCGGACAATACACATATGGAAACAGGAACGACAATGGCCAACGATTAATAAATTTAGCTATGGAAAACAACTTACACATAATGAACAGCTACTATAACAAAAAACCAAATAGAAAATGGACGTGGATATC
Organism: Apeira syringaria; assembly: GCA_934044485.1. NCBI lineage: Eukaryota > Metazoa > Arthropoda > Insecta > Lepidoptera > Geometridae > Apeira > Apeira syringaria. Next base: position 9,194,708 of record OW203670.1, on the reverse strand, counting down.
ACCTAATGAAAAGACAACAAACGAAATAGATTACATCGTCACAAATAAACCAAGATTATTTACCAATGTTGAAACGATAAACCAATTGAACTTCAACACAGACCACAGACTTGTCCGAGGACAATTATATATAAAGCAACCAAAAAGGGTAAGAAATACTATACATGCTAAAAACCAGCCAATACCTTTACGTATCCCTAACGACATACTGAACTCTCTACAGACAAATATAAGAAAAATAAATGGTCGTAAGAGCGTTCAAAAAAAATACGACGTCCTGGAACAAGAACTAAAGGAAGCTGAAAAGAAAACCATAATAAACAAAGAGACTAAAGACAAACTAGGTTCAAAAGCAAGAAAACTAATAATGGAAAGGAAAACAATGCTCATGGATAAGAGAAAAAACAAAAAGGACATAACAAGGATAAGCAAAGAAATTAACTTGCATATTCGAAACCATAGACAAAAAACTAGAACTGATACTATTAACTACCATATAAAAAATACAGGTGGAGTAAGGAAGGCGTGGAGGGAACTAAGTGAATATCAAAACTGGATAGATAACATGAAACACACTGGAAATATGAAAAATAAGACAAATAGAATAGAAATTTTAGAAATAGCGACCGACTACTACCGGGAATTATACAGCGACAAAGAACTGGAAACACATACGCAGCCAGTTTACCAGGCTACCAACGAAAAAGAGATCCCTTGTATTCTCAGCGAAGAGGTCCAAAAAGCTATCTACTCACAGAAAAGAGGAAAAGCGCCTGGAGGGGACCGCATATCCAACGAAATACTAATAGGAACATATGACGTGATTAAACAGTATATAACAGATTTATTTAACGAAATCATGCAGACCGAATATATTCCACTACAGTGGTGTTCCTCGACAATAATACTTCTACACAAGAAAGGAAAAAAGAACGAGATAGCGAACTATAGACCAATAAGCTTGATGTCCAACATCTACAAAGTGTTTTCAAAAATTATTCTAGCACGTCTAACAAAGATTTTGGATGAAAATCAACCCAAGGAACAAGCAGGATTCCGCAGCGACTTCTCAACCATAGATCACATCCACACTATAAAACAAGTGATTGAAAAATGTAACGAGTATGGCATTACCTTCTACTTAGCATTTGTGGATTATAACAAAGCGTTTGATTCATTGAAGCACACCAACATCTGGGAAGCCTTAAAAAGTCAAGGAGTTGAGAACAAGTACATACGCCTCTTGACTATCATATACAGGAACATGAGAGCAAAAATACGCACAGAAAAAGAGGGCCAATACTTTCCAATACAAAGAGGTGTGAGACAAGGGGATCCCTTGTCCCCCAAAATCTTCTCGGCGGTACTTGAACACGTGTTTAGACGTTTAAATTGGGAGGAATATGGATTAAATATTAATGGAGTGCTACTAAATCACCTAAGGTTTGCTGACGATTTGATATTAATTTCCACAAATTCAAGTGACTTGCAAGCAATGCTACAACAGCTGGTGTATGAAAGCGAAAAAGTGGGGTTATCTATCAACACTTCAAAAACAAAAGTTATGACTAACCTCGATAAGATTCCTATCATAATCAACGGGTACTCAATAAACTATGTTGAAGACTACACATACCTCGGTCAGATAATATCGCCAAAAGATCTTACTTTGAAAGAAATAAACAACAGAACCACCTTGGCGTGGAGAAGATACTGGTCTCTAAAAGAGGTCATGAAAAACCCGGATGTGCCGCTCAAAGTAAAAAAGAAAGTATTTGATTCAAGCATTCTGCCTGTCATGACGTATGGATGCCAAACGTGGAGCCTCACAAACCAAAATATACGCAACCTTGAAACCTGCCAACACAGTATAGAACGAAGCTTACTCAACATCAAAATCAAAGATAAAGTAAATCTAAAAATTATTAGAAGCCAAACGAACATTACAGACATTACTTACTGTGTTAGGAAGCTGAAATGGAGATGGGCAGGTCATATGATCAGGAGCAAGAAGGATAAATGGTCAAAGGACGTGACAGAGTGGTGTCCAAGGCAAAATAAAAGAAAAAAAGGAAGGCAGCGTCGTAGATGGGAGGACGACATCAGAAAAATAGCGGGAACTACATGGAGGAGGCAAGCACAGGACCGTACTCTGTGGCAAACTCTAGGGGAGGCCTATGCTGGAAAGCAAGACAATCTAAAACGTACCGGTGTCAATAATTAGAAAATGAGTACTTATATATAAGATTGTAAATAAAGGCTATTATTAACCTCTGAATAGTTATTCAGTGTTTTGTCTTTGTCGCTAATGAGACAGTTTGACGTAGAGAGAACGGAACAAAACACTGAATTACTTATCACAGCGTAATCAATGTTTATTAGTAAAGGGGTATATATTTTTAAAGTTATTCAGATTTACCGTTTGATCACTATTTTGCTAAGAGACTATGACTTTTCGTAAGAGACTATGTGATAATGATAATATTTATTAATAATTACAAAAATTACATGTCACTCCATAATTAATTACAATAGAAATAAAATAAAAGAATTTAAAAATAAAACATTTACAAAGATTGTAAATTCTTATATGTCACCGAAACAGTATATTAATAGCACAATAATAATGAAAATTAAATAAAATAATTATTTAACCTCAGTTGTATTTCATTTCATCTGAGAAACTAGTTCCCTAAAATTATCGGGAGCCATTTCCAGGAGTAATATTTTTAGTTTGCTTTTGAATAAATTCAATGTTTTTGCGGTACGTATAGGCTGTGGTATAGGCTCGGGCAGAGCATTGAACGCTTCCACGCCGAATACCCGCGCGCATTTCCCCGTTATGTGGTCGAGGGTGTAATGTAATAAATCTAGAATGTTCTGGCTATCAAGGATCTGGCCTGAACACATGGTGTATTTGGTGACAGTTTTAAAACTTGAACCTACTGAGAGTATAATACCCTACCGCCATAAGAATTCGATAACAGTTCTGTTTTCACCGGAAGCTCAAGCCATTAGTGGGGATCGAACCAGCAGCGTCCATCAGTTTGGCAGCTGACGCTCACACGCTAGGTTATCCTCGCTTCAAAAATGATTAAGGGTGGAGTTCACCAATATTTCATCGTCCGATTATTAATTAACCGTCGGTTAACTGTATGTTAAAAACTATTTGAGCGACGGTTAAGTGGATAATCAGACGTTTTAAATTTTGATAAACTCCACCCTAATATAACTTAAATAAAATGTATATACATCCATTTTTATTATATACGAATTCACGTGACCTCAGCTGCTAGTCCGCGCCGCTCTCCACCTGCTCATTCTGAACGTAACCACTGTCAACGTTGGTCCATCGATCGATCGGGTATCAATTCTACTAACACATTGCTCATAAATTGTCAATGAATCGTCGTTTTTTCTAGTTTTGTTATTCTACTTGGAGTTTAATTGTATTGTCCACAATGCAGTCAAATGCAATTGTTATTTTAGCAGAATATCAAGTTTATTTATAACATCTGAACGACTATTGCATTGTTTATGAATGGATTGTCTTACTAAATAAGAGAATTGGCACCCTGTGCTTGATCGCTCTGCTCTCTTCCATACATTCCTAGCTTATTTTAAACATATAAGTTCGAGCACATTTTACCCGAACTGCCGGGAAAACTTCGACTTAAAATTATTTTTATACGTTCTCTAAATAGGCTGATTTTGTTGGTTAATCTGAGGTCATCTTGGTTAATTCTGACATGCATTCGGCAGCTCTATCGGCCAAGCCATATCTTGCTCTGACAGCGGATGTGCGTCGTTCACGAACTCTATTCGAGCATCATTTGCTCCCCCAATATTTGATCATGACCGTTCACGTCAACCTGTCAGACCAGATTATGCTCGACGAGACCACAACCATTCTCCCTCTAACTTTTGAACTAAATATCTATGGTACCGACTAGTTAGACTTTTAGACGAGTTACTGGCGCAAAAAACTTCAACAAGTTATTTCACACTTTTGAGTGTTGAAATCGGTTCCATTGTTTGGTATTTTTTTAACTCTATGATTGTACTTTTTCCTGTCCCTAAAATCTATGAATTGGTTCCTAAAATCAGATCTTTATGTCTAAAGCCAAGGCCAAAACCAACGAGTTCAACTACGATATATGTGGAGTTCACAAATAAAAATCACTTTAAACCAAAAAATAAATATTTAATATTATTATATTATATATGTATCATATTTTGTATAAAAATTAAACAAACACACTTATTACTAACTACAAATGAATGTGATTTGTGATTCAGTCACAGTCACATTTGTAAGTCTCTTTACTTAGTACAAATTGCGCTCACGTGGCTTTATAGCCAGAAATGCATTTGCCTTTCGGACTACAGATGATAAATAGAAAATTGGCGGCAAAGTTCCAAATCCGTCTTAATTTGTTATTTATATACTTAATAAATATAATAATTAAAATGAGCTCCAACGGTTCAAAGAGTAAAATACGAGTAGATATTAATTGTACTCCACCAGATTTAAAATCAGAAGCCAAATTGGCAATGGAAAACCTGCCTTCCAGCTTCCAGCGAAGTCAAAAGAAAGATACATGAAAGTACTTAAGAAAATTTAGAGATTTGGAAAAACGAGAAAAAAATGATCATTTTCTCCGTAACAGTTTTTTTTTTTTTTTTCTAACGGACTAATGCTGTTTGCCTCTACCGGCATTTACAGCTTCACCGGAGGGGGGGGCGAGCACAGATGGTGCTCAGCCCGGTATTTGTGCGGGCGCAGAAAGCGCACCGCCTAGTGAGGCTAGCGCTGACGGCGCTGTGCCACTAGGAGAGGGCGAGGCGACTAGCTCAAGGGCACCACTGAGGTTCGGACCTCGGCTTGAGCTGTCGCCAGGACAGGGAGTTATCGGATCGACTTGCCCCGGTACCAAAGTGGTCCGTAAGTGGGCCCTAAGGATGTTTGCTCTTTGACTATTTGGAGAGAATCTAACCAGGATGTTTTTGCCTCGAGCTCGCCGTCGAGCTCGGTGTCGGACTGTGTATACCAGGGACTCTCGACCTTGTATTCTACCGGGATGACCGTGGGACGACGCTAAAGCTAGCGACAAGGCGACAGCGATGGGGTCGTCCGGGTCATCCAATACATGGCTAGGGCGGCGTCGTCGGGGGGGTTGAAGGTGCGGGTGTGTCGGGGTGGTAGAATAGTTGGCAGCTTGCACTACCAGAGGATTGGGATGGTGGGGAGCCGCGTCAAAGTAGCGACGGGAGCAGTTCTTGATGAATTGGGTGATGGACTCTAATTCGAAGTCGCAATGCAGGTCGGTGTTCCGCATATACCACGGAGCGCCTACCGCCTTGCGAGCGAACCGATTCTGAATTACTTAGAGACGGTGGAGATCGCGAGGGTGGCAATGAGCAAACGCTACGGAGGCGTAGGTCCTGATTGGGCGGACGCAGAGTTTATACAAGGTGATTTTATTTCTAAGTGAAAGTTTACTGTCTTTGCAAACAAGGGGACCGAGGCGACCCAATACGAAGGCCGCCCTGTTTCGAACTTTAGTAATGTGCTGCTCGAAAGTGAGTTTCCGATCAAGGATCACACCTAAGTATTTGGCAGAGTTAGCCCACGGTATGGGCTTGCCGAAGAGGGCTATAAGGTTGGGCTTTTTTAAACGGCCTATCTCAGTAAAGTACACAGCTGTACTTTTATCCGGATTGACAGAGATTCGCCATCCCAGTGCAGTAGATGGCTGTATCATCTGCAAACTGGGCGATCTGAACTGAGGGTTCAGATCGTGGTATGTCGCTGGTATATAGCGAGAAGAGAACGGGCGAGAGCACGGATCCCTGTGGGACGCCGGCAAGGATAGGGTGGGGGAGAGAGAGCGTTCCTTCTACGCGGTAGCGAAAGCTTCGATCCCTGAGGAAGTCTTGTAAGATGCGTACAAGACGGTCTGGCACTTCAAGTTGGTGCAGCTTGAATAACAAGCCGTTGTGCCAGACTTTGTCGAAAGCCTTCTCTACATCGAGGAAGACCGCTATTGTCCCTTTGGGCTTGCAACTGGCGTTTAAACGCCAGGCCTGGCGGCAGGCATGCGAGGGGGTTGTGGCTTCGGGGCCGGGCCCTTAGCCGGCGGCGGAGCGGCGGCGGGAGGTGCGGGGCGGGTCGGGGGAGCTACCGCGAGAGCGGGAGCAGGCGCGCTCGCTCGAACCATGCTCGGCGGCTTGGTCCAAGCGTTGTACGTCGGAGGAAAGAGCGGGACAGAGATAGCTGTCTCTGTCGGCGGGGTCGTGCGGAGCTTGGAGCTCGGGGCTACCGAGGGACGGGTCGGAGCGATGGGTCTCCTAGCCGGCGCTTTTGGTTTTGGCGGCGCCTTGGGGCAACCGCGATAATTCGCGGTGTGCCCTTGGGTACCGCACAAAACACAACTGGGCGGGTCGGGAGAGTCCCTAGTGCGAAGGCAATTCGCCGTTGCGTGATCGCCTAAGCATTTTACACACCTAGGGCGCGCGTAACAATAGCGAGCAGCGTGACCGTAAAGTTGACAGTTGTGACACTGTCCCGGCGTGCTGCTCTTGTGGGGTGCCTGAACTTCAATGCCAGTAAGGTTGACCACCTTATTGGCCTTGAAGATCGCCTTTCCCTCGGGGGTGCGGTCTAGGACAACCAACACAAGATCATAAGGGACACGGTTTTTGCCACTGTACATTCGATGAACTTCGTGGACAGGGTATCCCTGGTCTTGGAGGTCGGTGTGTACGAGGTCGACCGGCACCTCCTTAGGGATTCCGCGTATGACTACGCGTAGGACTTTCTGCTCCTCAAGCGCGAAGGTATGAAAACTTATGTTTTCTTGTCTCAGAAACTTGGTGAGCGCTCTGTGATCGTCCGAAGTGGGGACCTGAACTTTAATTCCCTGCTGGGTGAGGCGGGCGCTGGTATAGTGGACCTTACGGTTCGTAAGAACGCGAGAGATCGCGTTCCATTTGCCTTTGTCCGAATGAACATAGGCGGCGGGACTTTTTCTCGTCTCACGGGAGGCGCGGAAGTACCGGCGGCGGAGGAGGAAGCGGGAGGGCCGTTTGTCTTTCCACTTTGCGCAGTGCAAGTGGCTTTCGGAGGAGGCGAAGGGGCGGGTGAGTCGCACTTGGAGGCGCGCTTTCGCTTCCCGTGGACGACGGGAGTGAAACCGTCCTCCGAGTCCGACTCGGCGGAGGGCGCGACGGGAGAGGGCTCCGTTTCCATATCGGACGTGTCGGAGAGGTCGGAAGGGTGTTCTTCTACCGCCAGAGTGGCGGTATTGGCGCGGGGCGGGATCGCGGGCGAACCAGATCGGTCGCGGTCGATCCCGAGTGAGCGAGATGGCACGACGGGTGACGCGGGCGAGCGAGAGCGGTCTCGGTCGAGTGAGCGAGAGGGCACGACGGGTAACACGGTACGGTGGCGGCAGAGCAAGTGAGACGGGGGATCGGGGCTCGCGGGTGAGTCTAAAGTTATGGCAGTCCTGCCAGACAGAGATAGCTGCGTGTCCGTGAGGCGGCCACAGCAGCTCTTATCCCCTAGGGATAAACGGAAGCTCTCGAGGAGCGAAGGGTTCGACGCCGCGATCCAGCGGAGGAAGGCCTGAGCCATCTCTCCGTTGAAATCGTCGGCGGGGGAGGAGGCGGTGGGAGGATTCATCCTGAGGGGTACACTCAGGATGAGTTAGAGGCGAGACTGACGGACTTACCGGGTTAGGTGAGGGAAGTGAGTACCTACGTGTCTCCGTAACAGTATTTTTGCGTATTATAATGAAACTGCTAAACCTAAAGTCATCTACATTATGGGCAATTTATTCCATGCTGAAATGTGCAGTTCATGTTAAAAATTAAATTAAATGTATAATTTAAAAAGTATTTATTTCCATGCATTTTTTGAGAAAAATATGTATGCCTCGACGAAAATGGAAATTGCCTGTCTCGTATTAATGAAATCGTCGCCTACGGCTCGGCCTTCACTTATACTCGACCTGCAATTGCTTATTTCCCCGTCTTTGCAATAATGTATTATTTCTATTATGATACAATCCCAATGCCAATAACAATAGTACGAGTAAATTTTTATTTATTTATATATATTTATATTCACACAAAGTCTTCAGGTCCCAAACTAGGCAGAGCCTGTACTATGGTAACCTATTGACTGATATATTTATACTTAAATACATATACGCACCCAGACACAGGTCAAACAGACATGTTCATGCACACAAATGTTTGACCTGTCCGGGAATCGAACCCGGGACCAGCGGCTCAGAAGGCAGAGTGCTACCAACTGCGCCAACCGGCCAGTCAGTAAATCTCTCCAGCTGATACGAGCGAATATATAATTTTAATAGTTCGCTCGCGCTAACTACATGTCCAGACTGCAGAAGCACCCGAACCAGCTGGCGGGGCAACTCACCTTCCCAGAAACCATCCGTCGCCTCAAGAAACGACGGGACATCTTTGATTAAGAGCCATTTTGCCAAACAAAGAAAGGGGCTGACTCCGCTGGGAACAGCACCCTACACGACATAAACCTCTGCACCACATCTGCTTATAGTCGTAAGACTGATCGCATGATAAAACCACACAAAAAAAAAAAAAAAAAAAAAAAAAAGTTCGCTCGCTTCGCTCACACTGTGCCTATAGGTCCCGACAGTACTCGCTGAGCGTTTTGACCCCGCTTTGACAAATAACCCTAGTATTGTCTCCTGAGACAGCTGGATTGATGTGGGCGTTATGCAGTTCAGAAATCTGAGTTGAGCAAGCGGCTGCTGGGTCTCCCGAAGACCCGAGCTTGCCAATCCTGTAAAAAAACAAAGCTATTAGTATAGCTTGAAGCGATGATAGCTCAGAGGGGGGAGCGTCGCCTGACAAACTGACGGACACTGGTTCGTCAATCGATCGTCATCGACAATCCCCAACAGCTTGATCTTCCGGTGAAGGTAACGCCGTTATCAAAAAATCCTGTGGTAGCTAGCTAGTAGTGTAGTAGCTAGCTACCACCCTCAAGTTTTAAAAACTGTCACCAAACACAAAAAATAATGTGTTCAGGCAGCAGTCCTTGAGAGCCAGTGAGTATTCTAGGTTTAGCGTGATAACATCTTCGACCACATCGTCACTGACCATCAAGTGACATAGTGATCAAACGCTAGATCTATACAGAATAAAAAAAAATATTTTTTACATTCAGGGTTCGTATAAGTACTCATGGTACATGAAAGATTTCCGAGAAACCTTTTGTTTTATAACAGAATTAACGCCGGCCAAGCGATTTTTATTTCATGTTATTATCCTACTAATATTATATATAGGAAAGTTTGTGTGTATATTTGTTACCTCTTCACGCTCAAACGGCTACACCTATTTCGATGAAATTTGGTATGGAGATAGTTTATACCCTGGATTAACACATAGGCTATTTTTATCCTGGAAAAAGTATAGTTCCCGTGGTATAATTGAGGTAGCGGGAAAACCGTAATCCACGCGGGTGAAACCGCGGGGCGCACCTAGTTATAGTATATATAGTACATCATAACAGTATTTATTACCAGAACTCATTCCCGGGATGTGCGTTTCCGTCCCATGGGTATTGCATGACTAACAGTTTGCCCGCGTGCTCGCTTGTCAGTTTGGAGGACGGTTCTCTGTCTTCTAAGTATATGTGGATACCGCCTGTTAATTATAAACATATAACATTAATACAAATCATGTCCCATTAAACTGAGAAAAAAATATGTGAGGACAAGAGCCATTTTAGGCTCCACATAATAATAAATAAAATAGCTTATTGTCCAAAACAATTTACACTTTACAATTATTTTTATTATTATTTTTTATTCAATTATTAACATTTACACAAGGTCTTCAGGTCCCAATGTACTATGGTAACCTGATGACTGATATATATATACTTTTAAACATATACACACCCAGACACAGGTCAAACAGACATGTTCATACACACAAATGTTTGACCTGTTCGGGAATCGAACCCGGGACCAGCGGCTCAGAAGGCAGAGTGCTACCAACTGCGCCAACCGGCCAGCCAGAAATTGTTATACATTATTATTTAATTTTTTTTACTACTTTTTTAATTAGAAATATATATAACCTCGTATATATTAATAGGGCATCCATGAAAGGATATAGGCCTCCTCCATGTTGGTCCAGGTCTTTCGGTCTCTAGCTGATCTCGGCCGAGCTTTTCCTGCGATCTCTACTATATATCGTCTCGCCATCTTTCTCTTTGTCGACCTCTTGATCGTGTACCGTCCCTGGGATACCAGTGCAGGATTCCTTCGCTCCATCTGCTGTCCGTGCTCGGGGCGATATGCCCTGCCCATTTCCATTTTAGTTTGCAGGGAGTTGTTACAGCGTCTATGAGATTAATTTTGCGTCTCCACATAAGAGTATTTAATGCTTAAAACGTAACTAGCATACTTGATGATGCCACTACATTCTGCGTAAAGACCTTGATGGGATATGCTGAGAATATTACAATTGTGTGTGTGTTACCAGTGATGCTTTACGGAACTGAAACGTGGTCAGTGACTGCACGAGCTATGGAGAGGGCTATGCTCGGGCTTTCTCCACGCGATATAATCAGAAATTTACAGATCTGTAGAAGTACGAAAGTCACCGATATAGCCCAGCGGATTAGCAAGTTGAAATGCCAGTGGGCAGGGCGCATGGCTCGAAGAACTGATGGCCGTTGGGGCCGAAAGGTTTTTGAATGGAGACCATGGACTGGCAAGCGCAGCATAAGACCAAGATGGACAAAGATCGCAGGCAAGGGATGGGATACGCGCCGCTTCCAACGGGTCCTTCTGGAATTCAATGAGAGGCATACGTCCAGCAGTGAACGTCCTATGGCTGAGATGATGATAATTACAATTGTATTAGTTACAGTTCACATATATCCACGGATCCTGCCAGCAAGATGGTTTTCACTGGCGTATCCGCCAATATGTATTGGCCAGCGTGTTGGATTATGGCCAAAACTTATCTCCGAGAGTAAGGTCTATGTCCGAACAATGGAAACGCATAGGGAGATCTGATACCCATCAGACACCCCAACACGCTACGCATACATCATGTATTGATTTCATACCGCAATTAGTAATCAAGAATTAAATACCTTTTGGATGTCCTTTATTTGGAATAAACGACGTCAACACACCGTTCTTTTTTAGGTCGAAATAAGCTGAAAAAATAATTATACAACTTATTTGGACAATGAATAAGTATTGCAATTCAACGGGGCAATGCCACCAGTGTTTTGGGAACTTTACCAACTGGTAGCGGATTGTTAGACTAAAATGTAGAAGATATGTAAATTTGTACAGTATTATCTACTTTATTTTTAGTCTATTTTGATCATTTTATAATTTTTATTAATGTTAATAATGTAAATACTCAATACTCAATAGTTTATTGCATTCATATGGCGTTACATGCAGGTACAATTTTTTCCAGCGTACATATGACCCTGGTAGGGTAGAGCAATGTGGAGCGACCGATTCATTTATAATTTTTAAATTTATCATAGAAAAACTAATTTAAGCTGTAATAGCATTTCGTTAAAAGCAATTAATAAATATATTAGCAATTAATAAAATAATTAAAAAGCAAATAATTGAATATGTACTGAAAACGCGTAATTATTTTAAAAGAATGGCCCCAAATTTCTTGCCGCTTCTTCTCGGTAATGTCTCTATACAATCTGTAACGGGGCATTAGAGTATTGAACGTTACGGTAGGCGGAACTTAGAAATGACGTTAATGCGATAAACCATAAAACTCAACTGTTACATTAATCTGCCAGGGTGCTATGGATGTAACCTTTGGCGAAAACTAAAGCATATGGATGCGGGCCGCTTCCAACAGGTCCTTGTGGAAATCAATGGGGGAGGCCTATGTCCAGCAGTAGACGTCCTATGGCTGAGATGATGATGATGAAAGCATATTCTATGATCCGCACCTGCGTCCGCTGGGCGTTAGTTCGTGAGTAATGGTGCGCAGACTCAGCATGGTATAATAAAATATACTCACATTTCAAACTCCTGGACGCCTTGATATAGGCGAAGTTGACATCAGTGAGGTGGGGTATGACGTCACAGGCCAGTAGCGCGCGAATTCGTTCAATGAAGGATAGAACGTACACGTCATTCTGGTGGGGAGATATCTTCCACACGCCCAGACCTGGAAAAGAAAACATAGCTTTGATTCCTCGGAACCGAAGCGAACTTTGGAGTAACGATTGTATGCCGTCAGCTAAACGTGCAGTCTAGGTCTAATCTTGCATTCTGAATTAGAATCTGCCCCTCTTGTCTTACTAATTTCATTTTTGATGTGAAAACTTCATTAGGCGCGACTTTTTGGGTGAATAAAAATCATGGAATTCGCGTCATCATCACCGAACGCTTTCCATGAGCTATATGTATGCTGCGTATATATGTGTACTTTTTAGGTGAACAAAAAGCGTGAAACTCGCGTCATCGTCACCGTTCGCTTCCCCTGTTCTCAAAAGAATCCTATCAAGAATCGCACCCTCGGCTAGGTCCAGAATACTGGATCCACTACTGGGAACAACTACTAAATGTGTATCAAGCAGGAACATATCTAAAGGCTCTTGAGTCTCCAGTTACTATTATCAGCAATGCCTCTCTGGTTAGGACAAGATATCAAAGCCTACACCACCGACGTAGTCGCTGGACTTTATTTTGAGATACAATAATTTGAAGAGTTTACCCTTCATTGCCTGAATGAAAATGCCCTCATAGATACGATCTGAGTGTCTTCAAATTACAAATAAATAAATAGGCAGCAATCAGGTGAGATAGTACACAAAAGGTTTTTTGTATCTATAAAAATAACTGTCTACATATCATAAAGAAGAATTATGTCGATCCATTTTAAGCTTGTTGTATGTATTGCTTCCGGGCTGTTTGGCTGTGGTCTAAGTGGCGACAAGAGCGTAGAACTCTCCTTCGCGCCGTCTTCTCTGTTACTTCAGTAACAGAGAAGACGGCGCGAAGGAGAGCTCTAAGCTCTTGTCGCCTCTCGGACCTGAACCACTGAAGATGTCGACCGCAGTGATCGACGAAACGTCTGGAACACAAGTTTCACATAGACCACGGCCAAACAGCCCGGAAGCAATACATACAACATGCAACGCCGGCCGTGAAAGCCTTAGAGTTTACATTTTAAGCTTGTTACTCCGTTTATAAGCAAATTATTTATGACGAAATTATACCATTACCTAGTGTGTTTTATGTTACTGAGGTTTGGTTGTGGATCAGGGTGTCGTCTACTAATTTCATGTTCATATTCAGTCCAGTGCGAGGCCGACTCGATGCCAATAAGGCAACGTCAAAAATCCGCAGTCTGCTAAGTTCATAGCGGCCTAAATCTATGTTGAACCTATGCTCGGCCTATGTGGGTTTTGTACCAAATTGACAAGTTGGATGCTAACTGGCTATGAAAAATTATGTACTAAGTCACTGAATATAGAATTGAATCAAGGGGTTTTTCAATATGGACGAATTAAAAATATCGGACCACCAAAGCTGTAAAAATCACCAATTGTGAGCTGAGCATATTGAATAATAGACTTAGGCAACAGGAACCTTTTCATATACATTTTGGATGCAGTTTTTATAAGATTGTTTCATTAATCAGCAGTGCATGCTTACCACATCCAATGACGTTTAGAAACACACTCTTCCCTTCTTCCAGCCCCCTCGCGTCCGCTTCCAAAATGCTACAATCGGCTATAATACTCAATCTTTTGTGATAAGTCTCATTGTCAAATATAGCGCCGTTTTTGCCGACAGAGACAAAACTATCCGAGAAGAGTTTTTCGTCCTTTTTCAACTTTTGTTTGTTGCTCGGCTGTTGTGTTAGCTTATATGTTGCATCTTCATAGGTGTAACTTTTTTTCTGTAAATATATAAGAAAAGAGATTTTAAACGTTTACAATATTTTTGTATTATTAAAATGGAGGTGGTTTTAACACATTGTAGTTTACGGGGTGTACCTATGGCATGTATTTTATTGCTTTTACTTCCTCGATATTTCAGCACAGTCGGGTGCGCTGTGTTCTCGAATAAAATTCAAGTAAATTTATGCAAAAACCGTAAAAGGTCCACAATATGGTAGTCGGATCAAAATCGAGTAGAGTCATTTGTAAGAGAGTGACAGAGGTTCATGTGTGTGGCGTCAGTCAGCTAAGTGATCATTATCAGAAAGTGGGCAGCAGCGCCTTCTGCTAATAAAATCAACATACTGCGCTTGCCAACCCGCCTGCCAAGCGTGGCGATTACTGCCATAGCACTCTAAAAAAGACATGGGAAGGCATATATCCGGCAGTGATGTTCTACGGGTGAGATTATGATGATGATGATGATGATTGAAAACACAATTACTACCAATATCTCACCTCAAAAAAGTCCGCCCAAAGTTTTCTATAAATACTCTTGGCATTAACATTGCTCTCTTTGACCTTTACAAAACCGTTTTCGGTGATGTTTTGCTTTTGTGTAATGAGAATGTCTTCATTGTCCATACGACCTTCACGTTGGAACCGTGGACCGATCACACCTATAAAGAAAACAAATCATAGCGAAGCCCAGGGTGACAACACAAAGCATGGTGGTCACAGAGAAACTATAAAGGAGAGATGACCTACACAAATGCTGTGGTTTAAAATTCAGATGATTCACTATATTTGAATTATTCACGCTACAAGTCGGTTCAAAATATGACAATGTCCGTACATGTTTGTGGTGTGACGTCATTTGTAGCATTGCTATAGCGTGAATACGATGTTCAAGAAAACGAGGTAGTGCAGCGTGTGTGCTAACGTCAAATTCAATTGACCAATTGACATTCGCCATTTGATGGTGGTGTATCAAAACAAAGTTTTCAACTTTTATTGTTCAGGGAATAGATAGTTACGCAGTGTTTTGCTAAGTTTCACTTCGCGATTTAAACATGAATCACGATTTCAAACTTCATCAGAATACTAAAATTTAGCAAGATTTTACAATCAGCTGATTTCTTGGACATTAGCACACAAAAGCGTACAATTTGCGGTTTATTTTTAGTAGCGTGTATATAACGTTATGTCTCTCAATACAATTTTAAACCGGGCGTATTCACTGTTAGCGCTGTATTCGAATACTCCGAAAAATAAACCACACTAAATGTAGTCCAACTCCAATAATGTTGTTCTGACGTCACAGTCTTTAGTTCAAACACTCCACGATCGGGGGCGCTATAATCAGTAAGCGACTATTTCTTGGTAGAACTGCACTCATTCTTTTCGGATATTTTCATTTAAATGTGTTTACCGGTGTGTTGCGTCTTTGTGCGTAAAAGTTACACAGACTATTGAAATAATGTGGATGGGAATAAAGTATCTTTTCACTCGCAAGTATTTAATTTAATTTTCTATCCTAAAAGTTCGTTATTGTTTAAAGCGCCATCTAGTGCCAGGTAGAAACACAGGCATTAAGTCTAAGGTAACGTTTTTACTTGCAAGGAAACTTCTACTATAAATGTCTCATCATCATCATCATCGTCATGTCAGCAATGAAACATCAAATAACGTTGGAACCGTGAACCGATAACATCTAGAAAAAACACCAAAAATTGCGGCATTTAAACATATCTCATTACATACTTACGCACATAAATATACTATAACAAATATGCTGTAAATCTCCATATTTTGTGACTGACGATTACATTTAATTATTAACTTGAGCCCAGGTTTTATCGATACAGGCTTGCCTAGTGAGGACACCAAAATATATTCTCACTAAGAGAGAACATTGTCTGCAAAAGATAATGTGTAATTGTGTATTTTTCTAAGCATTGAAAAATAGTGTCTTAAGTTAATAGTGTATGTATGTAATTAAGAGATTTTATTGTGTATCGCATTAACCATATGCTAGGAAGAACTTATGTTCAAATATTTGAAGGAAAAAATTCGGCTGCTAGTGGGACTTGAACCCACGACTACAGAATACCGTCCTGTCGCTCTGTCCAACTAAGCTATAGCAGCCCATACCACTAGGGCCGAATTACTTCCTTCCTTATTAACATCTATGTAATTTAAGTTAAACTTAACTAATATGTAAGTAATAGCTTTAAATCTTGTGCAGTAATAAATACATTTTCATTTCCATTGGCCTAAGGCTGCGTTTTCACCCACAAGGAAATTTCCACTATACATGTCTCATCACAATCATCATCACCACCACCATCATCATCATCATCATCGTCATGTCAGCCATGAGACGTCTAATATATCCTTATCGACTTACGACAGTATGTCTCTGAAGTCCCGGAATCTGGATTGATAAGCACGGCAAGCAAGGATTGAAGTGCTCCTATTGGCATCGTCTCGGCCTCGCACTGGACTGAATATGAACATGAAATTAGTAGACTTGACACCCTGAACTCATGTCACTGACCACTGAGCCATCCAGGACGCTAAAAAACCTCATAATTAAACAAAACAAACTCTTTCAAAATCTTGTTTCACATATTTCAGGGTTGCTTTTCTTTTTTGTTCATCATTTTGTCACTTTTTACAGCATTAGAGCATAAATTTACCCGATGTTTGATGACATTAGCGCCATCTAGTTACTTAGCAAGGCAACTCACCAATAATAACAGCTATATCTTGCACTTCTTCATCCTGTTCCACTCCCAAGTTCTTTCTTGCACCATTGTTGATGCAGGCAGTGTACGAGCTCACATATACCATAGCTGATAGTTTAAGTTCGTCGTAGCTCAGACAGGAGTCCAGTGTTAACGGTTTCTTCTCCTTAACAGTTCCAATTTCTTCCCATCCGTTGTTTCTGAAATATTCATATGAGTTTTTGTTTTAACATTCCAGGAGATAGATTTTTCCATAACTGAAAGGCACGATGTATAATAGTCACAGTGGTTTTCTGGCTCTGATACATATCATACAATTAGTGCTGCAAGGACTAAATGTTACCACTTAATTGTCGAAACAGCCTTATGTTTTTTTTCGTGTTTTCTATTTATAGTTCTTAGGTACAATTAAATTTATGTTTGTTCTTTTGGTATTGTATTATTATTTAGCTACCTATAACACTTTGGCTTTGTTTGCTATAAATCATGGGGAATGGGAAAACCTCAGTAACGCGGGGATGATAGTTGAGTTGAGGCATAACAGTCGCCCAATTCACCTGCACAAGCTCATTTCTATATTACAAACACATACTTAGAATACAATAAAACAATAAGCAAGTAACAGTATATGATAATACAAATCATAAACCATGAGTTTGATAGTGATACTAATACTACTCCATGATTGTATAAAACATAACTTTCATTTGGCAACACATCTCTATCTCTCTCATCTGAACCATTGTACAAGCAACATGTCAATTATACTCAATTAATTAAATTACATTGTTTTTATCCAATCTATTCATATACACCCATAATAGGTGTACTTTACAATGATTACAAGTTTGCCCCTGCATATCGTATTACCGCTCTGTGAACCTCTCGTGGAGTATGATGGAATATGTCCACATCTTGGCGCATAAACATGAAGTAAGCTGAAATAAGCATGTGAAATAGAAATTAATACAAACCCTCTTTCTCCAGTAATCAGCATGTATTTGTCATGACGGCTCATAAACGTCATGGCGCGTTTCTTCAATATTCTGTCAATAAATTGGGGAACATTCATATCCTTGTATAAATCCTTCTCGATGCTGCTCCCATGTTGCCTGAGGAAAATAAATCACACTTATATTAGCACCTAGATCAGGAAGACAAGCTAAAAAGCTCATCAGCAATTAATGGTTATGTCGGTGGTAGCCTACGAATTTTAGTCACTAGTTGATCGGTTTTGAGTCTGATAATTTTCAGTTTGAGTGTGCCCAGGAGCTACATAATTTGATTCTTCTTTCCCGATTCCACTTACGAACGACCAGGCGGGCGCCAATGCCTTATATACTACGTACTCTATTCAGATTCCACCTTCTCATACAAAGAGCTTCGCTTCCACATTCATAATAATTAATACGCACAGCTAAGCAGTGGAATTTCAATATTTTGTTTTGTAATATGTGGCAAACAAGCAAACGGGCCACCTGCTGGTAAGCTATCACCGTCGCCTATGGATATCTGTAATTTTGGGGGCATTATGATACATTGGCAATCCTTTTTAAGTCTATATTGGTACACAGATATAATCTGGGTATCTATGATTCAAATTTTCGCAAACAAATTCATTACTTTTTAGCGACCCTAGTCACAATGTTTGGAGATCTCCATAGTAATAAAACCACGCGGAGCCCGCACGATTCGCGTGTAAGCCATGTCTGAACAAGCACTTACTGTCGAATTTTATAGAGTCGACGATCCATGATCACACTGAAGGTATGGATGGATTGCATCAAGAATGAAATGTTTATGATATGTGTCAGCACTGAAATTACTAATAATAGAACAGAATGGAAGAGGGGAACATGTTGACCTCTGACCCCACCTAGTGGGACCCCCCTGGAATAAGGAAAAGGAGAAGAAGAGAAGAATGTTTTATAAAAGTATTGAAAATATCAGTTAGTCCTTACCTTTTGAAGACCAGAAACTGTGCCATAAGGTTCAACACCCTTTCATGTACCACTGGATATGTAGATGTTATGCTCGTCTTCAGACTATCTGTAGGTTTCTTATTTTTCAGTGTTTTCAATCTGAGAAAATAACATACCGGTCGATTTGAGAACTTCCTCCTTTTTTTTGAGTCGGTTAAAAATATTTCATATTACGCATTTCTATGCTTGATAGGTTAATTGATGGTTAGCGTAAATCGAACGGGCCTTGATTGGGTGAAAAACATTGCCATTTATTAAACTCAACATTTGATTTATTAACAACTAGCTGCGCCCCATAGTTTTACCCGCACGGTGATGAAAATTGGTGATGATAAAAATAAGCCTATGTGTTAATCCTGGGTATAAGCTATCATACCAAATTTCATCCAAATCCATCCAGCTGTTCTGGTGCGATTGAGTAACATACATCCAAACTTTCACATTTATAATATTTATGGGATGAGTTCGAATCGTGAAAGTCTAAAAATTACAAAAGTTGTTGGTTCAGAAATATTTATTGCACAACTGTGTAAGCACCTACATAATACAGTTGGTATTATATTTTTGTTGTGCATTTTTATATTGAGAAAAAATGTTGCATCAGATCATTGGATAAGATGGAGGGTGAGTAGACCACTATTGAAATTTAAACTTAAATGTCTTAAGAATAAGGAACATTTTCATTTGTTCATAGTTTTATTTGATAGTCGTTTTGTTAAAAGTATTATTGAGTTCGGTTATCAAAACGTTGATATCATAAAAAGGAAAGATTTCAGTGTTTAAAAAAAACATCATCATGTTAATTCTATGTGTCCCACTAATATAATAAATCTGAAAGTTTGGATGAATGCATGGATATTTGTATGCCAGAACAGTTGAACCGATTTGGATGAGATTTGGTATGTAGCAGGAGTGCAACCGGTAATATTTTATTTCAGCATTTCCCGAAATGTAATTAGTAATGGAAATGCTAGAATACAATGTAATAACATTTTATACAAAACATGAAAAGTACAAAAAATGGGTGTAAATATCCCAAAGGTCACTAACAATAAACAATATACCATCATCATCTCAAGCATGGAATGTCCACAGCTGGACATAGCTTTCCCCATATGAGAACAAATATAGACATGCATAAATAACTATCCTACTATTCACTACAACTATTAATCTTAGATTGATAACCTATAAGGCTCACCTTACAGTCTCTATAGGAAATTCTATAGGAAATTCATTGCTCCTCTTTATGATTTCGTCAATATCATCTGAAAGCTCTGGTTTTAGAATTTCTGCACATTGCTTGAGCAAGATTTGGGCTTCATTACCCAGCGAAGGCAAAGGCCACTCAGGCTTGGACCTAAAACATAATTAATATAAAATTTCAAATAATTCTCCCTATTCCATACAATACTAACACACAGAAGTTCCTCGGTCCTGCAATGCATGTCTTTTCAGGACAGACACCATGCACTTTGCTACTGAGACACATTAATCCTGATCTTATACAAACATTTCAAATTCTTATTAGCAATTGCAACTGAGATAAAAATGAGATGATGCCAATTAAGTCATGCTTAAGCCAAAAGTAATACTTCATATCACTTTCTAAATTGACAGTCCCCGTGGTGCAGTGGTCAGTGACATGACTTGTGTCTCCGGAGACCCCGATTTCGAATCCCGGCCAGGGCAAACATTTGTGCGATGAGTGTGGATGTTTGTCCCGGGTCTTAGATGTTTGTGTCCTGTCATTGTGTGTGTCCATGCCTCCCGTGACACAGGGAATCCTAGTGCAGGGGTCTGAGTGTGTATAAAAAAAATTAAAAAATAACAGCGTTGTCTATAACCGTTCAGACTGCCAGATCTAATTGTTTGTTCAACATTGTAAAGATAAGAAAAACATAATTTAACAAATGATTTTTGATTAAAGCTCTGTCATCTCTCTCTCTCTCACTTCTACATTAGCAGAATTGTTCTAAATAGACACATCCCGCATGGTAGAGGAAAAATAAATTGTTTCAATCCCTCGTAACTGTATAAATCTACAATATAAAGATGTCGCATGAACATACTTTATAGAAATGCCTCAAAGTCTAGTCTAGTAGCACAGTAGCTCGCGTCTACATATGTGTCTGTATATTATGTGAAAAGACCTATGTAAGTAATATGGGTTTGTAAAACGTAAGCATTCTCGCCCTTCTACAATTAAGCCGGTACCTAACGTATGTCAATATGTTTTTATTAATAGCAGTTACCTATATACAAGGTTTTGCTTACCATGCAGTATTTTGATGACGCTTCAGCTTATCCATTACTGTGTAAAGCAACTGTTTTTAACTAGAAATGAAATTAATGTGTAAGGTGAGGACTAAGTAGGGAAAGAGTGACGAAAGTGACGATCTGAGATATTCGTGTAGCAACAAAACCACTCGAGAACAAACTGATAGTACAAATATCTGATATGCCGCATTAATGATTCATAATCGTGATTCATGTTTTAGATTTAGACTATAAAAAAGGGTAGAAGAAAGCTTGCAAGAAATGCGTTGAATCTTGCGTTCCAAAACACTTCACTCCACAGTCCACAGATTATCTTTACCACTGATCTGACTGATCAGAAAGCGAAAATCTTTTCTCTTTATCACTCTTTATCACTTAACTTTGTAAAGTTGTACAATGACAATGCAGTGTTACCATTTCTCACAAATATTTACCCCTAAACCTTAAGTTACAAACCCCTATAATAGGCACAACAGGGCTTGAAAATCTCTTTAATAAAAAAAATAATATTCTGAACCATTTTTTAATATTCTTTATTTAAACATTACTAAATTAAAAGCTCATTCTTCTGATTCTGATTTATTAAAATCATATATTATTATGTTGATGTAACATAACCGCAGCCTACTTATTTAAAAAGATATATTCTAAAAGCTAGATACTTTTATTAAAAATCAAAATACACTCTTTTTAATTTGTTCTGTCCATCTGTAGGTCGTCTGTAAGAGATTGCATTAACGACAAGACCACCGATTGTATTAACATAAGCTACAATAAGTACGATAAGTATTATTATACTTTACAAACAAATATGAAAACCGGCAAAGCTCCCTAATTATAATTATGATGAAAAGTATTTAAATTAAAGAACTAGAATAATACAAATAAAAAACCAACGCATGAAATAACGTTGGATTCGTAAATAAACATTTACTAACGCATGAATGGGGAGCCGAGGTTGATTTTCGTAATTTTGTGCATTACACTGCCAGTTTAGACAGTTTATAACTATCTATAACCCAAAGACTACATACACGGGTAAATGCTGCTATGCTATATCCATAAACATGGCGCCCATGGCGGTCACTATGGCGGTGCGGCAGCCGGACGTAGGTAACCTCACCTCACAAACTAAATAGCCTGACTTCAAAACATGTTAGATTATTTGTTACCAAGTAGAGAATTTAATATGCAGAAAACATCTTTCACTAGACGGCTTTACAAATGAGTATAAAAAAATCCTAAATTGATGTTTCTTGATATCACAGATTTAAGCAATGGATTTAAGTGATAGTAAAATGGAACCGGTTCACTGTTTCATTCGTCGTAGAGTGTACCCTAAAAAAGATGCCAGAAATTACAAGAAGACATCAGGGATCACTGATCAGATATGTCTATGCATCGACACTGGTGAGCGCTGAGTTAAATAAGGAATTTTTATACATAGGGCATTGTGTCTTATATTGTGTTATGAAGGTAGAAGACATCCCGGACATCAGCCTGTACGAGATTAAGATGGCTCGGAAGCAGATTAAGAACAACAAGGCGCCCGGTGACGACGGAATCATATCAGAGCTTCTGAAAGCGGGTAGCTCTCCGATATTGAAAGTCCTTCAGAAGCTCTTTAATTCCGTTGTCCTCGAAGGGTCAACGCCGGAATCATGGAACAGAAGCATAGTGGTGTTGTTCTTTAAGAAATACAGACCCATTTCGCTTCTGAGCCATGTTTACAAGCTGTTTTTAAGAGTCATTGTGAATCGTCTCGAACATTGGTTTGATGACTTCTAGCTTCCCGAACAAGCCGGTTTCCGAAAAGGCTGCAGCATCATAGACCAAATCCATATGCTGCGGCAAGTTATACAGAAGACCGAAGAGTATAATTTGCCCTTATGTTTATAGTTTGTGGACTATGAGAAAGCCTGAAAGTATATATGCAGAGTGAATCAACTTTATAATGTGAATTACCTTTTCTTTCAGATGACACAATCAAATAAGTGGTGCAAACCTGAGTGTGGTTTTTGATCCACGCTACTTGGTCAAAGGAATGTGAAATACTTAACATTTTACCCAAAAATATAAAGATTGATGACAGCATCTCTAAATGGCAGGACATTGTCTATGTCTGTCATTGTGTCAAACTGATTGTAAACATACACAATCACATGTACTGCACAAATTAAACAATGCACATAATACCTACGAAAATGAAGGTGAGAAATCAACATTATTCCACATATAACTGTATATATCATTTAGTTTGAAAACTGTCATGAGTTTTGTGTATCATTATTATCTAGGGAATCTAAGAGCCGTGTATTATCAGAGACTGTCTTATTTTGAACTAACTTGTAGCGTGAATAATTCAAATAAAGCGAATAATCAGATTTTTAAACCACAGCTTTAATTTTAACAGTAACATGAACATGAAAATAGTCATAAAACTATCAAGGTATAGTGTAGATTTATACTTGGCTTTGTTACTATTTTATATTTAATTAGGTTAAGAGTATAATTTCTAAATTATGCACAACAAAACTATTATATTTGTTCAAAATGAATTTTAGGGTTCCCTTATTAGAGAGGAAATGGGGCCTTATTCCTATTTATATTTGTAACTAATAACTCTGACTAATGAGAAAAGAATGTTTATGAAAGGTATGAATACTGAGATGACAAGTGATAACAGAGTGAAAAAGGAATATGTTGTGCTGACCCCACTTAAAATAGGTTAAGGACAAGAAGAAGATAATCTATCTATTGTAATAATATCTACTTCATTCCTCTCCAGTTATGTAATTCAAAAGTGTCAGTGATTGAGCTTTGTGTATGCTTTTAGCGGTACCTATTAGTGATGAATAAGTAATGAATATTTGTATATTGAGTATGTATCAACTTGGCAATTCTCAGAACCAAATACAAACTGAATGCACCTCGGGACTGCCACGAAGCCATAAACAATTTGCGCCAAATTTGAACAGGAACTGAATCAGTTGTAGTTATGTAAAATTCTTCAGTAAGAATAAGTTCTTATTTAATTTAGGTGAAATTGAACCGGCTACAAATTTGTAGCCGGCCGTGGTGGTACCGGCCTAGAATAGTACTCCCCCATCTCTTCCCGTGGGTGCCGTAAGAGTCGGCTAAAAGATAACGTACCAGGACGTGGGCAGCAGCGCCTTCTGAGGATCGGAAATCATACTGCGCTCGCCAACCCGCCTGCCAAGCGTGGCGAGTATTGGCAAATCCCCCCTATATGGGGGAGGCATACGTCCAGCAGTGGACACACATGGCTGAGAAAAGAAGAAGAACAAATTTGTATGACTTCTTACTATGCAATCTCTAATAGAAGAGCTTTATCAATTGCTGGTAGTAGTCGGCATGAAATAACTGTTGAAACTGGCTTGTTCTATTGGTTGGTTTTCGTCTAATTTTGCACTTATCCTGCTCAGAATGATCTTTGCGTAATTTTTTTACATATTCGACATTAGGCTTATTGGCTGGTAATTCCCGATGTCGTCCTTTGCGCCTTTCTTGTGCTGTAGGATTATATATGAAGTTTCCCATTGTGTTGGGATATATCCACTTTTCAAAATTTGGTTGAACATCTTAGTTTATATTGGACTAATTTATCAATAGTCCCCCTCAACATCTCCTTTCTAATTTTGTCTGGTACGGGTGTCTTCTCCAGTTTTTCCTTTTTTTTGCCCTTTCCACTTCAGTCTTCAAAATATCAGGTTCCCACTCTGGCAGGCTGCTTGCTGTTTCACTTTATATGGTTGTGTGAGAAGGTGCTTACATGTGTCTTTGTTTGAATATAGTTCTTTGTAGAATTCCATGGTCAGCTCGTCTATGCCTTTTCTGTTCCCTAAGTTCATTCAGAGCTTTTCTTACTATTTAAAATTACCTGCATTTTAATAAAAAGTTTTAATTTTAAATGATATAATAGCTTGTGGTTCTAGGTAATACATGATGCTGATGATAAATTAAATTTAGTGTTGTTTTGATTTCCTTTGTTTTTATATGCCTTTTTAACTATTTCAGGTCTAACATTCAGAAAGAAAACAATCATGCAGAAAATGCAATAAACCAAATGAAGGTTGATATCGCTAAGTAAAAGTGCCAAACTTGTGGATCAAATTGAGTTGACAGTTTTGGAAGAAATCATCTCATCGGCGGTTAAAAAAAATCCCAAGATTCATTGATGGACGGAAAACAAATGGCTTAAAAAAATTACTAATTGTAACTATTAGACATTCGAGATTCGAACACATTGTTAATAAATCAATCGGGGCTTGATCGCGAGAAAAATATTAAGTAATTTATTTACCTCGACGTTTCGACCAATGCAACTTGGTCGAAACGTCGCTATTGATTTATTAACAAAAATAACTAAGATATGTACCTACTGTGCCTTAATCTTCAATGATATAGCAGTAAAGCAAAGTAAGTAAAAAAACAGTAGTAGTAAAACAGTAGTGTATAGTAGTAAAAAAACACCTGATAAAGTTATGACAGGATACTCTGAAGATTTGGCTTTGTCAGATTCAGGGTGTAGACTGTTTATAGGTCTGATGGGTCTATTGATTGATTTCTACAGCACATGGTCCAGTCTAAGTGCAGGACTCAAACTCACTCACTTACAAAAGTGACAAATGATTTTATTTTTGTCCTGTTGGTAGTTTTTGTTTTTAGACATATGCAGCATCACTGTCCGAAGTGTCATTCAAGTTCTTTCAATATTCCTATTGTAGTGGTCTGGTAATCCTTTTCCTAAGAACTTCACTAGATCAGCAGGGTGTCAAATTAGATGCTAAGGCATCACAATCTTCGTCCGTTGGGTGGCCTTCCCAGTTTCTCCGCTAATCGCTTAAAATGAGTCGTCCCGTTCTCGATTTTTTCCGCGATTAGCTGAGGGTACTGCGGCGTCTTCTTCGCTGGCGTGTCCGGTTGTTTGGGCACTGATTTCGAGGTATCGGTGCCCGGGGCTTTCTTCGGTGGCTGGGTTTTCTGTGCAGGGGGCTGTGCTGGGGCTCGTGCTTGCAGCGCCGTTCCGCTGCTGTTCGCTGCCTCTCGCTCTGGCAGAGCTTTGTGTCTCGGCTACGGGTTTCGGGGCGGGCTTTGTTTTCGTACCGCTAGTTGTGGTAGCGGTCGGTGGTTTGGTCATTTTTGGTTTTTGCTGCCTCTGCGGCTTTGGTAGCTCTAATATTTGTTTCTCAGGCATAGTTGGGCGCTTCTCTTGGTGCTTCGCCGGGGGGCTCGGGGACAGCGAGCGAGCCCGGGTTGCGCTTGGGTTCAATTATGCTGTGTAGCGGGCTCGACGGCTTACATCGTCTTGGCCGAAGTTCTACGCCTTCATGGGCGGGCGGCAGTGATATTATTGCCTTCGCGGCGAACTCCAGGATGGTACGGTCCTCTATTGAGAGTTCCGTTCCCTCCATTTCAGCTTCCGCGAGGCGGAGGTACAGAGTCATCGACTGAATCATCCCCTCCGAGAGTACGCTGACTTGCGCCAGTCAAGCGAGTGTGATAATATCACCCTCGATTACGCCTCTCGGGGAGAGTGTCTCAGTGGACGGTGGCGGTCCTGTTGGACGTACTGGTGAAGTCCATTCTTGGCTTCTTAGGCTTTCCAGTTCTTCCATTCCCCTGATGTGGAGTCTTGAGTCACTTGCTTCTCGATGAAGGCGCGGGTAGAAATGTGACGTGGTGGATAGAACCTTCGTGTCCTGAAATTGGATGATATGGTTGCCTTTCTCTTGGGTGTGTTCTGCTACTGCAGATTTGTCAAAATGGTTTAGGCGGCAATTTCGTTCGTGTTCCAAAATACGTCTCTTGATACTTCGTAGGGTAGTGCCCACGTAGTTTGCTCCAACTAAGTCTTTAACGATCCATAAATGCAAAAGTCTAGTGGCTGCATACGGTATGTAGTATGTGGAGCTATAGATACAAAAATGAAGTGGTTGGATGCGAGCTATAAGGCTGGTAAGTATTTGTGCGGCTCATGATTATCCATCGCAAGCAATAATTTTTTCCATGCTGTCGGACGCACTGTGTCTATGAATAAACGGAGCCACTCCAGGAATAGGTACTGGGCCGTTAGACCATCCATTATCGCTGACAATTGCCTGTGTAACTGGTGGGGCTCTATCCAAAAGGCATTCGTTTTCTTGCGAAAATCATCAACGGTGGAACGAAAGATCCAGTGGCGTTATAACAACATATGACCGTCGTTGTCATACTTCGCTCAGTACTGGCAATGTGTCCCACTTGTTTCTTGCCCACTTTTGTCAAAACTCTAGGAGGTTTGTTGGATGAAGTCTGTATTCCGGTTTCATCCATGTTATAAAGATGGTGCTTCTCAATTTCTATCTCCAATATGTCAAAGAAACCTATGTACTTGTGGTCTATTGAAGCCTCTGGCTCTGACTTTGGATGTGCGTTCAGACTTTCTAAGGGTTAAACCAGGATGGCGAGTAATAAACCCTTTATAAAAGTCGTGTCCTGCAGCTCCATTCTTAAAAGGGTGTTTAATCTTATTTGCTTTAGCAAATTGATTGACCAGCTGTAGGTAGTCCTGTTTGGTGAGCCCAAAGAATAGGTTGTCCATATGAGGTTAGTTATTAATATTAGTTATTTAGTTTAGTTTTTTACCGGATACATTTCGGGGAGTGTGCTCTGGAGTTACATAACTTAGTACCTCCTTCCCCATTCCATCAAAAAACGACCAGACGGACTGCAATACGACATCCATACATGGTAGACGTTCCACCCTGTCGCACCAAGCGTTTTGCTTCCACATTCATAGTGCGTACAGCTAACGAGTGGAACTCATTGCCTAAGTCTGTGTTTCCACATGCATACAATCTGGGCATCTTCAAGTCACGAGTGAACAGGTATCTTCTAGGCAGGCGTGAATCATCGTAGACCACATCATCACTTAACATCAGGTGAGATAGTGGTCAAACGCCTGCCTATTGTGAATAAAAAAAAAAAAAAAAAAAAAAAAAGAAACATATTCGATGAGCTCTTTTTCTTGCTGCAATGTGAACACTGTTGTTCACCTGCGAAAGTTTTTTTGTGGCAGAACCTGTTTCTACGTGTCTTCTTAAAGTTGTTCGAGGAATACTGTACTTAAAGGCAATGGATTTTAGCGAATCTTTCTCTTGTACCTTCGTGTGTGTACCTTCTCAATTGCTCATTCCATTCTTCTTCAGCTTCTCCCACGACGCCTGAGTCATTTTGTTCACCATCTAAATGATACATTTGAATAAGGATAGTGGCCACTTTTCCCGGTCCGCTTTTTTTTGAGATAAAAGTACATTATTTTTATCTAAAAAATAATACATTTAGAATTGACCAGTTTTGAAAATCACCTCCTAAAATGTGGGAGGTTTCAGATCATAGTTGATCCAATGGCGTGTGCTGTCTGGATCTCCATCTGTAACGCTGATCGTGTTATGGCTGTATTGTCTACTTTAATTTTTTTCTTGATGTTATTTATTTCCTCCGATGTTACTTACACTGAAGTTATAATTAATTTAGATATACTATTCGGCTTTGGTCAACATCTTGGTTAATAATTTTCATTGATGGCTATGAAAGACTGATTCTGGTGATCACGTTTATTTTCTACACTTAATACGCACACGTCTGATGGTTGAGCTTTAGTATTCTGCGATGGTGAACCTAAATGCATGTTGATATACTTGATACAGAGTACATCAAGTCTGCCTGGATTATTATAGATCACAGGTGAAAACTGTGGCACCACTGGTACGGCATATCGTATTCAACCTTTTCTGCATGTTGTTTCCTTTTTATCACTTCTCTTCTAACCTTATCTAATATGTATATATCTCATTTTCTATGTCCAACGCGGTAATCTCTTATGTCTCTTTTTCTTGGTTTGTGTTTAGTTTCCTTAATAGTAACATTTGTTAACGCTTTCTTTTTCGTTTTGTCTGTGAACTATTGGTTTTTGCCAAGATATCGGCAACACATACTGACTTTGCAGGTTCTGTGCGCGTCCTTTTTACTTGCGTTGGCTATAGGGCCCTAGTTTGTATCGCCCCATATTTTGTATCGTCGAAATATTCAGGGGTTCTCTTTAAAACGTTTCGTGGATTTACAGGCTATATCCTTAAAGATCTAAAGCTTATGCTAAATGCTTATTAGGTTATTGATTTCTTTATGTTTCATATTTTCTAGCAATTGAGCAAAAAGTTTTGGAGTGTTCTTTATTTAAGGTGGTTTGTCCTGTACTCTTCAATTTATAGTTTTGGATGATGTCCTAGCTTCAGACATATAGTGCATGCCATCTTCTTTTTTTACTATTTCCTATCTTTGCTTAATGAGGTACACGATCTCACTATTGAGTTTGTAACAATCCGAGTTGGAATTTTTGTTAACCATAGGCAGTACTTCTCGGGTTTACTTTTACTTTTTTCAATATTGTTAGTGTGCCCTATAAGCTTTACGGCAATTAGCAGTGGCCTCATGACCATTAAGTACATTGAGTTTGGGTATTACCTATTATTCTAGTTATTTCTACCCTTTGAATACTCTCTATCTCTGCTTTTAGCCTATCAGGCTGACAAGGACCTCCTCGAGATTTTTGTCTGTATTTGTACCTTATTACGTTTCCATATTTTCATAATTTCAAGGGGAAGGGCAGAGTCAATTAGAGGTAGCATAAATGTGTGGTATAGTGCACAATAACAACACACAAAGTCTATAGTTCGTATTTATTTACTATCACAGTATAATTACAGTGAGCAACAAATTAATAATCTAAGAAGGTGCGAAAAGAAAAGGATTTCACACAGTAGATAAGTACGGAAGGACGCGTGACGTGTGTACGGGTATCGTCCGATGACGATATACTTTCTAATTGATTTAATTTGATATGCATACTTTTATTTGGTTAAATATTTAATGAATATCGGACTGCTGCAAATGCTTGGTATTTGCTGATGGGTAAGCTTTCTATGGCTCTGAATTTCGCATTCAGTTTATCATTATAGAGATTGGACTTTTTTTAGAACCAAGGCAAGTAGTTCTCTGACGTATACTTACTTCTGTGAATACTTCTTCTCGTGTATTGTCTCGTGTTCTCGTGTTCCAGATTCTCAATACATTTTCAGTGGCTGGGTCTAGGATCTAGTAAAGAGTGAGTGATCATCTGTGTCTTCAATATTTTGTCTTAAATAGTACATTTTATCATCATTGTCCAGCCTCCGGGCTATCCCTATCTCCCTTATTAACATAACCAATTACTTATGTTCCAATCAAATTTCTGAATCTTTATTTCGGGGAGTTCAAAGTACCTGTTGTAGTGTCTGCGTTCCCCGCTATTAATAGTTTTATTGGAGTTATTAGTTATTATTATATATTTATTTTTATATTTGGTTTTGATACCAATAAATCTGCTATTATACTCCTCCGCATTTAAGATACCTGTAAGCGATGGCAAAGATACGTAGTGGGAAAAGAAATAGATATATGAAATATTTCGGTATATGCAAAAATATTAGTTTTTCAATTATTATTTTCACAGTGACATTTTTATCCTCGACATCCGCTGTCACTGCATCTTTTTTCCTAATCTTTCAAAGAGGTGCGTCGTCTACAGTACCCATGTCTAGTTAATCTGTTCTAATGTTAGAGTCAAGTTCTGTACGGGTGGGTATGCAAGTGTTATATTTTATTGTATTCACACGAGAGTTCGGTTAGTTTTCCTTCACCGGCCTTGAATATGTCCTTGATGGCTTTGTTTACTTGTCTCCTGTTTAATAGGCGAGGATGTTGATGGAGCTGAGGTTTTACTTGTAGCGATGTCGCCCTCCTTGCATGAGGTGCGAGCCGGCGACGAGGTGAAACCAAATCGATAAAAATCTTCTTATTGAAACTTGTCACGGTCTCCAGATGTTGCACAAGCTCGAGGTTGCCCAGCGTCTGGATGCGGTGCTCCTAATTTCGATTCGATGGCGGAGATCTATTCATTTCAGAAAATGTAGAAATGAAACACGGTCGATTGATCAGTGTTCCTATTGTACTCTGACATTGACATTTATTACAGACAACGTAAAAATATAGATGTTACGTTGGAAACAAAAACAACTTATGGCTATGGGAATTGAAGAGAAATTGAGAGTTAGTATGGGGGGTGTGTTACTCCGGGTCCGGATTGCATGTTAGCAAGGCCTCCATTACCGCGCTGTTTCGATCTTGTATTGGCATTTTCAGGTTGTAGTTTAGGATAGCTGTAGGTCATGCAACCATCGCCTGCCTTACGAACCGTCCAATGGCATCGTTTTCGTCGTCAGCGTAATAAGTGAAGGTTCCAGTGTGCCGGGAGACAGCTACTACTGCATGGGGGACACTTTCGTGCAGCTTCATTTTGCCTTTGGTCTTGATGACAATAACGGATTCGTATGTCAGTCCCTGCGCCTCGTGTATAGTCAAGATGCGTGATCCTTCTCCCTTTCCGTA
Organism: Apeira syringaria; assembly: GCA_934044485.1. Taxonomy (NCBI): domain Eukaryota; kingdom Metazoa; phylum Arthropoda; class Insecta; order Lepidoptera; family Geometridae; genus Apeira; species Apeira syringaria. Next base: position 9,163,254 of record OW203670.1, on the reverse strand, counting down.
ACCCTGGTTGGTGAGGGTCTCCTTTTCTTCCTGGGTATGGACCAGGAATAGGGTATTGGGAAGGGATTTTGGGATTTCTGCACCTGTGTATGACTTGAGATGCAGTGACCCTTATACGGGAAGCTGACGAATATATCCCCGAGTATATCTGTCTTAGAGCGTACGCGACATCCAGGGGGTTCCGGTGCGTGCACAACAACTCCTGGCTGTTGGTAACCAGGTTAGGGCGGTTGTACCTCTGCTCGAACAGGTTTTCCCTGTCGATATACGGTAATTGGTTGACATCTCCGATGAGGACAAATTCGCTGACTCGAGACAGCCTGGAGGCCATAACTATGGCTCCAAAATGGTTCATGAGAGCTTCGTCCACCAGAAGGCGGTCGTAGCTCTCATTCTTTTTAAAACCATTTACGAGTACAGAAGCCACCTTGGTTTTGACAAGGTCTCCAATTTGGTGCGCTAGCTTCTCTCAGGTCTTTCGCTGCCTCTGTCGTTGTTGTTATAATAACGTCCTTGTCCACATCGAAGTGTCTTACCACCCAAGTTGTTTTCCCGCATCCTGGAACACCATTGACCCATCGCATCTTTGGTACTTCCCTGTCTTTCCAAAACGTCTTGATTTCAGAATCCCCTATAATGGTTTTCGCCATTTGTAGGATTCTGTCGTCAAGCATAATTTTGGTGCACTAGGCAGTGACTACGATTGGGTCGTTTGGTGGTGTCGCGTACTTTGGTTTCCCGGTTCTCTCCGTTTCTTCTTCATCCAGGAGCACAAAGCCACTCGTCGCATTGTAGGCCGCCATATACCGACCAGACATCGTTCCCCTGATGACCTGGGATGTCTCGTTACAGTATACTGCGGCCTCGGCCTCCTCTAGCCTCTCCCGTAGTTGGCGCGACTCGAGGACGCTGCCTTCCTTTTCCCCTTTGTAGGGCTGCAAGATGTTGTGGCAAGTCCTGAGATTGACTTGTTTTGTCGCTGTCGTGATTGCGAGGTACTCTAGAAAGGCATTTGCTGCGTGGCTTGTTGGTTCTTGTGCCTGGATGTATTGGGGCGAACTCACTTGTCCCATGTCGGCTCTCGTTCGGACTTTCTTCGGAGCCGGGACACGGGCTGTTGATGTTTTTGGGACTGTGGTTTTGGGTTCTGGGGTGTGTTTGTGTGTGTGTAGTAAGCCTTGTGCCGCTGCTCTGAACGACTCCAAGAACGCTGTGATTCGGCCCTTGGTCTTGGTTGGGCTGCGCTCATGAGCCTTAGGCGCCTCTGCTTTTTCCTGGAGTCGTTCTGAGCCGCTTTTGGTGCTAGTGATAGGTTGCCCCCAACAGTCGGTTGCATTTAGGTGTATGGGCTTTTTGAGGTAGTTGAGGTTTTCCCCTCTGTCCTCATACACGATGAACTCATGATGTTCTGAGGCTTTTATGCAACCTAGTTGGTCCGCAACCTCCCCTTTGCAGTGTTCTATCGCCATTGCGTCTACGCTTATCACTCGGACGGTGTCCACTTGTTCTGCTATTTTCGAGAGAAGCTTGCTGGCCTGTGCAAAAGGTGTCTCATCCGCCCATTCGATTAGTGCGACCGTTTTGTTTTTCAGTCGCACCAATCGACAGGGGCATCCCATGACAACTTGTGCCGGCATCGCATCAAATTCTCTCCGCTTCATGGTGGTTTTGAAGCTACTTCCGATTAGTAGACATGCTAGCCCGGGTGATAATCGTACTCGACCTTTGGTTTGGGCTTGGCAGAAACTTATACCGAGTCTCTCTTTTCTGCTGTCCATGAATAGGGCTACGCCTCGGATGCGTATTCCAGGCTCTCCTTTTTCTCCATATGACAGCAGCTGAGAGATCTCGGCATTCTTGGGTTCCTGCAGTGTTTGAGTAGTGGGGATCTGAGTGATGGGGATTTGAGTGGTTGGGAATGGGATTGTGGGTGGTGGCAAGTTTGCGTTTCTGGATGTCGCCGTCCGGAAGGACTTCTCCACATATTATTATGACAGGAAATGGCCTCTGCTTTCTGTATCTGCAACGATGGTCGGCAGATCAGATTTAAGTATTTTCCTGCCAATTATGGTTTCGACGTCCTGCCGTGATGATGAGAAACGGGGACATTCCAGTACTACGTGCCACACAGACTCCGAGATGTTTGGATCGCACTCGCACGCTGGGCTGTCCTTGAGTTTAAACCTATGAAGATATTCGGCTATCCCACCGTGTCCTGTCAGAGCTTGCACTAAGAGGGGCGACAATTTCACGGTACGCGTTAGCCGGTATGCCTCTTTGACATCCGGTACGAACGCTCTCGTGATTGCGCCTGTGCTGGAGGTTTCGTATCGATCTTGCCATGTACGAACTGTTTCCTCTCTGATTTTTCTTCTGACTGATTTTGCTGTAGTCTTCGGGAGCGCACTTGAGTGCCGCTGATTTCGCGAGCTCATCGGCTCTTTCGTTTCCAGCGGTTCCCACGTGCGCTCTCAGCCAGTAAAGCCGAACATCTCTACCCTGAGCTTTAATCTTGCCAATATTTTCCTTTATGCTCTTTGCTAGGGGGTGGCTGGTTTTGGGACTTTTGAGCAGGTCGAGTGAAGATCTTGAGTCACTCAGGATGTTGACCAAGGGGTCTTTGCTCGTTAGTACCCACTCAGCCGCCCTATGGAGAGCATAAAGTTCCGATTGGAAGACCGTGCACTCAGGGTGTAGCTTGAATGTAGCGAACATTTTCTCTCTTCCTTCCTCCCACCAAGTCAAGGCAGCACCAACGTGACCCTCAATTTTGCTGCCGTCTGTGTAGATTTGGGGTCCGGTGATTTGACTGGTGTCGGTGTTGAGGAGCTCGAATTCCACTGATGTTCTTGTGGATGGGTGGGCTTGGTCCAAAAAGCTTACGCTTTGTTCGAGCTCCTTTTCCGGGGGGAGGTAGTCGAGGGAGATGTTCTTCTTAGCTCTATATAGGTTTTTTGCCTCAAGGATTCTCAGATCTATGGGTACCAGGCCTGAGAGGGCGAGTGCTGAGGTGAAGGAAACAGTACGGTACGATTTACATACTTTCTGGGCAAATCCTCTTTGTAAGGCGAAAAGCTGCGATCTGTTCATTTCGAGATCGACAGCTTCTCCCCACACGTTTGCCGCGTATGTGAGGATCGGTTCCACCACTGAAACATAGATGGTTCTCGTAATTTCGGTGTTAAGACCCCAAGTCACCTTTGCCGCACACGCCAGCTGTTTGTAAATATCCGCTGTCTTTTTACATTGTGCGGTGACGTGTGTTTTGAAGGTGAGCTTGCGGTCGATCACGAGGCCTAGCAGTTTTATTTCCTCGGCGAGGTTCAGTCTGACGCCTGACATGACCAGGTTTGGGGAGTGATATTTCAACTTCTTTGTTAGTAGCATCGCGCTGGTTTTCTGCGGTGCGAAGTTGAGTTTGTTGAGGACTCCCCATTCCACGACCATGTCTAGCGTTTTATTGACCTCCTGCTCTAAGGATTGGCCTGTGAATACAAGAACCACATCATCGGCGAATGCTTGACAGTATACTTTTTCCTTCTCGAGTATGCGCAGCAACGAGTCTAGAATTAGATTCCAAAAGGTTGGTGCAGCGATGGAACCTTGAAACCTTTGTTGTCTTCTTCTCGTGCGCTGCTCTGGCATAGTTGACCTTGATTTTACGGCCTTCTAGGTATGAGCATACTGTCATGTAGAGGTTTGATGGGCACCTTTTTTTTGCCAATTGATGTTTTAGGGCGGGCCACCATGATTTATCGAAGGCGCCCTCTATGTCTAGAGAGATGAGGAGTACTGTTTACTGGCTGTTGACTCCTTTCCTAATGTGCTCTAGTAGATCATAGAGGGCGTCCTCGGTTCCTCGATGTGGTGTGAAACCGTAGGTACTGCTTCGAACTAAGCGTTGGGAGAAGGTGGTATTGGAGTCGGCCGACTAAGAGCTTTTCGACAATTTTACCTAGGACTGACAAGAGAACAATTGGCCGGTATGACTTAGGATGGGTACGTTCCTACCTCCCAGGCAGGGAACCTTGCCTGGCTTCCGTAAGATGACGACGTAGGCCTGTTTCCACTGCTTAGGAAAGTATCTTAGCGACAAGCATTTGTTTGCTATCGCCATGAATACTTCCCTTTCACTGTGGATTGCTGCGGCGCATATATCAGCGGTAACACCGTCCGGTCCTGGGGCTTTTTTATGATTCAGTGCCCGAAGCACTAAATCTAGTTCCGCTGAGGTGAACGGTGGGTCGTCATCTGGTCGTGTTGGTGGTGGGTCTCTTGTCTGTACGCGTATAACCGAGTGGCACGGATGGTCTGTGCTTTCGGTGTCGTCGGGGTAGAAGGTCCTGGCTAGGAGTTCTGCAGATGCCTGCGGGGACAAGGTGTTACCGTCGGAGTCTCTCAGGAGGATGTCTGGTTTCCTCTGCGAGGTTCTCCGAATGACTCGGTATATCTTGTCCCACATGCTTTCTTTGGTTCGTGAAGTGTTCGTGTGTGTGGGGTTTGAAAGTATCTTATCGTGAACGGTAAAATTTGAATTTTGTTAAATCTACATAGCTTGGGCCAAAAGGACACGAGGCAAGTATCACGGAAGCCGTTTTTATGGTATCTTCAGTTAGTGTGTGTAGCTCAGTTTTTAAAACTGAAGTAAAGTGTTCCTTTTTAAATGTCCGAGTTAACGCATTTTCCAATTCGTTGCAGGAATCAGAAATATTTATTGAACAACTGTGATATTAAAATAAAGATGTTACAATTTAAAATAGTTTCAACAGCCTGCCCAGTTTGAGCATTCAATAGTGGCCTGTAAGTATTATATTTTATACTTACACATATGGTATATTTAACATTTACATACTTACTTACACGAAAAAATTTAATACTTAATCGCCATTACATAAATCACAGTTGCACCAAGAATAATTATTGAAGAATTCTTTCATATTATAAAAGGTTTTGGAGACCAGCTTTTTCCATGAATCTTTCAAAGGTCAGCAGCCACATCGATCGGCTGCATGATATGTGTAGATAGATTGATAGCTCTTTATTGCAACACCATACTAAATCTTAAGGCAAAATTACAAACTTATATACGTATGTCTCTCAAGAAGAATTCAAATGATAGGAATTGTTGCGTTGCTTTAATAATATTACATATTATAAACTCACAGTTGGGTCTAAAGTGATCACTTCTATACCGAGTTTGACACAAAAAATTGACAAATTCAGTGTCAACTGCGATTTGAGGCCATCGAAAAAAAATAGGACGAGTGTTATTATATTTTTATGAAATATCCGGGGATGAAAGATATTGGCTGTATATTCGTAGAATGTAATTCCGCACATCCAGACGGTTTGCGATTTTCCTCTTGCCTTGCCTTGATGAGGGAAGCTTGCTATAACAGATGAAGGTATTTGCTCATAGCTAAACACTACCTAGGTACCAGTGGTGCCAGTTGATCCGCCGCATTGCCTCTTATCAATACGGTAGTTAAGGATATAGAAAAATCGTGCTCGATTTGGGGTCTTTGAAAACCTTTTCTTTTTCATGTTACCCAGTATTTTTTATTTTATTTATCAACATTCACACAAGGTCTTCAAGTCCCAAACTAGGTAGAGCCTGTACTATGGTAACCTGATGATGTAAAGATATAAGTATGATATGAAGCCCTTCCTTCTCGTTTCAATTTTAATTTAACTCGGTTTATTATATTGAAAATAAATGTGCAATGTGCTATCTGTCTTTGTAAAAAATACCTTTGTTATAATAAACTATCAGTCACGCATTTGATAATTCTCATCTGTGTATTAAAAACTATAACACCAAAGGATCTTCATCTTATTTTTGCAAATTAGTTTCCTAATTATGTTAAACTAATTTATCATGTTTTAATAGTCTCAAATGGCATGAGTTTACCATCCCTCTGTCGCCGAACCAATCAGTGCGGGACGAGACGCTGTGCTGAACGGTCGTGTGACACTTCTTTGTACAAGAAGCGGTTTTTATGCATTTTTAGGCTTTAGATTTTGTTTTACTGTTTTAAGTATTGAGTAATTATTATTAAGAGGATTTGATACTCAAGACAAACCTATTCTAGGTTTATGAGTATTTTTGGTATAAGTTAAACAATGTAAAAATTGAATGAATGAAAAAAAAAGGCCACTACGCCATTCCGTGTTGGTATTGTATCCGTGTTGCTTTTGTTTCCTATTTGCTTAGTAATCGAAATGTTCTATATTATTTATTAAATTTTGTTTTGAAAATTAGTTGCTTTTTATTTTCTCTTTTTATGTCCCAAATAATCCCATGCATTTCCTCCATCATCATAATTATGTTGAACGCTGCTTTTTCTAACAACACTAATGCCATGTAGTATACACTACCTATTTAGTTTGTGCATGTAGTATCATATCATATTGGCTCCTTACATATGAGATTGGCGTTTGGTCAAACTGGCCTCTTTGATCTCACATTATCTGGCATTTGGCTGGGAATTCCAATTTCAAATTGATTTCAAATTGAAGCTTGTATTTGTGTTCTCAATTTAGCGATTCATTTGTTTTCGCGTCATTTGATTCTTTGCCATCGTTCTGTTCAGAGTATGGAAATCTTAAATTATAGGGTTATTTACGAATACGGAGCGATGATAGCTCAGCGGGGCGAGGCATCAGCTGTCAAACTGACAGACATTGGTTCGATCCAACAACAGCTTGAGCTTCCGGTGAAGGTAACATCGTTATCAAATTCCCAGCATGGTGGTAGGGTACTGGAACCGCTGAACAGTGTGTTCAGCGGTTCCAGTACCCTGCTCCAGTGCTCTCAGCGGAGAGCCAGTGAGCATTCTAGGTCTAGCTTGATAACATCTTCGACCACATCGGCACTGACCATCAAGTGAGATGTCAAACGCGAAATGTATACAGTAAAAATATAGCTTAAAGCGACAAGACGGTATCCTGTAGTCGTGGGTTCAAGTCCCATTAGTAGCCGAATTTTTTCCTTCCCATAATATGAACGTTACATTTACCTGTCTGTATATCTTCTCTCGCGATCTTTCATCTCTGTATTAACGTAGGACGCTAACTCGTGATAAGTATAGCTTGGCACCTGGTAACACAAATCATGTATAGAATTCTAGGAATACTTGTATCCCAAGGACGACGAGGGGGGACGGGAGCGACGTTAGTCTGAATATTTTGACGGCCATAAGTGCGGCCTAGGTGCAGCTTACATTTAATAAATTATTTTGAATGTATGAATCAATGATGTTTTACTAAAGATGACGTATATTCATACTGCGCGGTGCTCAGATTTTGTTCCTTTACGACATAAACATGCTTGCTGCGACAGATAATACGGTACAAATAATATAGAAAAGGGTAGCTATATGTTTAGACTTGCGCTTGAAATACGCGTCGTCATCAAAATTACAATTGACTTAATTTTGCCGCCTCAGTTTCCGCGCGCTTGTGCGACATCTACCTCATATAAACATATAATATCATTGGTATGAATAGTCAAAATAAATAAAACATTGGCCATTTAGTACTATATATTTTAATTTCATACATACCAAAATAAGAGAGGCACAATTCCAGTCTAGTATTGCCTTAAATATACATAAATAAATTGTATTTAACGAATATAATCTCTTCATATTTCATTCATTATAGATAAAACAACCACTATCGCAATAGAATTAATGTAAAAACTTAAAAACTGGATTTTCAATAATTTGCTTTACTACTTAAAAACTAACCAACAATACAAGTGGCTATTATAAAAAAACTACACCCACTTTCCCCATTTTTTTTCATTGAGCACTAGCTGCGCCCTGCGAATTCACCCGCGTGGACTACTGACAGTAGTGTAGTAGTGACCCGCTACCTTCCCGTTATCCCACGGAAACCATTTTTTTTCCAACACTACCATTCACCCTTGTATACCTGCTCAGTCAATCTCATTTCGTTCATTCTATCTACATTACCAAACCATCTTAACATACAATTATAACTAATAGTAATATGCTAAAAAGTCGGTAATTTCGCATGTTGCAATTTGACCATTTACCCCCTTACTTATAAACGTTGAATAAGCTGCGAATAGTAATTCAGTGTTTTGTTCCGTTCTTTCAACGTCAAACTGTCATATAAGCGACAAAGACAAAACACTGAATAACTATTCAGAGGTTAATCAACGTTTATAAGTAAGGGGGATTATGTTTAAATTTAATTATTGCATATGTATACATCAACAGTAGAAGGCTTCGTCATTGAGGTATTCTTTTAAATTTCCATTTAATTGAATATCACTATTATTATTATGTATCTTTATTTTCATTCTCAGGCTTAGTTTTTTTACAATATAAATATCAAAAAAGTAATAGTAAAGATATAAAAAAACTTAACCTAGAGTTCCGCCAGCAGCGGGGCAGGGCCCAAGCTACCGGTGGTTAGGGCTGCAGAGTGAGGAACCTCCGGACAATACGCGCCGTTTCAAGGAGTACCGCCTTCTGCATCTGACCCTCGATCCACCCGTCTAGCGAGAGCCTCTTAAGATGTTGATCGAGGCTCTTCGCTATTAAGCCGTTCGTCGAAACGACTATCGGGACAATGATCGTCGAGTCAACATCCCACATGGCGGTTACCTCGTGAGCTAAGTCAAGGTACTTGTACTTGCTGAGTTTGCCTTCTTATTATTATTATTAATCAATTTAATAAATAATATATAATAATAGGGAAACAGTCAGAGACAACGAATGTACTAGACTGGGGGAATCAACAAATAGGTTAAGTTTTGGGCTGCGTTCTTCAGCTCCATCGGCCATGCCGTAGCTCAGACTGTGTATATGTGGCGTTTGCGCACTCCACTCGCATTACATACAAACTATGCTTGAGGAATTTTTCCACTCCGGCCGAATCTTAGTCAACTGACAAAAGTTACAAATGCTTTTTTAAAGACTCCGGAGCCGCTCGTTTAGCGAACCTAGCGCCTTAAATAAATGAATGAAGAAAACGACATCATGTGTGGCAAAGAAGCAGACGGGCCGCATGATGGTAAGCGATCACCGTCGCCTATGGATATGTGTAACACTGACGGTATTACGATATGTAGCCAATTCTCCAATTTAAGACTCTTAACACCCCTATTGGTCTAAGATACGGCTTAAGAAATATATCCCCTCATCTGTTATTTAATTATAAGAAGGCTTAAATGTTTGAGAGTACACATGGGTTACCGAGCTAAGCCCGCGCCTATACTGTCAAATAACCCAAAAATAATAAAAAATCTCTCTGCGTCCTTGTCTCTCACACGGAGTAGCGCGCGCAACGCTTCTCTGTCACTCCATACTCGCGCTTTAATCTGAACTTTTGTCCCGGGTATTGGTTTTTTGTGTGCTGTGATAGTGTGTCCATGCCTTACGCGACACAGGGAATCCTAGTGCGGGAGTTTGAACGTAATAAAAAATAAAATAAATCGCATAGTATGTGATCCGTATGAGTCAATCAAATGTGCCTTTTTCAGTCGAGTCGCGTTTTTTCATATATATTTCACTACATTAACGAGATTATATAGAAACTACTTTATTTAACATTGTTCTATAATTATAAATATTTTTCTACTAAATATCTTGAGTAGTCAGTACATAAATAATATTACATAACCTTGCCTAAATATTAATACAAGTTATCTTATATATTACACTCAATCAAACCTTTTCCCCTTTGGCGTAGGAAGAGATAACTTCTGCACTTCCTATGATCCTGGTACTCTAAATTCTTATACGTTTTAACATTATTGAAATTGTATTGACGATGGCCCTAATTCTGTTAATCCCACGAACTAGCTAAAACTCACTAAAATTCTTCAAGTTGAAATAGTTCGTATTCTTTTTACCCTAAAATTCAAGTTCGTATAACTCCATACAACGCTCTCACTAATATTAGATGAGTTTTATTCCATTGCTGGCCAATCGCGGGTAGTTTTAGTAGGCACCAAATAATTGGCGACTTAACTTCGCTAAAACTACCCGCAAATGTAATAAATACATTAAATTTTAGTGATGTTATTGATAAGTCTCATACCAATTTAGACATTATCGTAACCGTATAAGAACTGATTTAGTTTTCCAAAATTTTAGTTTAGTTCAGTTGAATAAGTGAATCACTACCAATATATATTTTTTCTTTAGCATCACAAGGTTTTAACATTATGCTAGCGTAGCCCGCGGTTCTACTCGCGTTAATATATCATGAAAATATCACTCCCTCCCCTCCATTTCCCCCCTTTAGTTATATTTTCAAAAAGCAAGGACGATGTTATTGATATATTAAGTGGCACAGGCCAACTATTCTAATAAAATAATGTTAGGTTTCTTCGTAAAATATAAAACCCATGAAATTCGTGTACAGATGAAACCGCGGGCAGTAGCTAGTATAAGAAATAAATATAGAGTTTCCTATAACGTAGAGGCGGCTTCACAGTATTGTTGTATGGTTAGCACCGCGTCACCCGTGGCGCGGGTGGTTGCAGAGGTGGCGACCACGCGAGTGTTGGCGGCACGCAGGCGGCTGGACACGTGGGCATTATGTAGCTCGCTAACTTGTGTCGAACACGCGGCCGCTGGATCGCCCGAACCTGTCAAACTGCCGAACCTGCAAACATAATAATCCTACTAATATTATAAACGCGAAAGTTTGTGTGTAAGTGTGCATGTTTGTTACCTCTTCACGCTCAAACGGCTGCACTGATTTCGATGAAATTTGATATGGAGATAGCTTATACCCTGGATTAACACATAGGTTTATTTTCATCATCACCGTTTTTCGTCACCTCGCGGGTAAAACCGCGGGGCGCAGCTAGTTATTATATAAGTTACGGTTTGCCGGATAATTTGACGGTTTCTGTAGGCTCAGTGGTCAGTGATACGACCCTAGGTTCCAATCCCGGCGGGGGCAAACATTTGTGCGATTTAGTGTAGGTGTTTGTCTTGTATGTTCGTGTATGCCCCACCTCCCCCGACACAGGGAATCCTTGTGCGGGGATTTGAGTGTGTTAAATAAAAAGAAAAAAAGATTTTAAGCTATTGCATAGCTTCTATCGCGGGCCTTGAGCGTGGAGACCGAATCCAGCAATTACGTAACGAAAATAACCTAACACCCCCCACTCCGACCGGCACAGCGGTGATACTTTTTAGTTTTGGCATCTATCGACGAATAGCAGAACTTTTAATTACTTTTTTGAAATATCACGCTGGTCTGTTTAGTTCAGCAACTCGCCTCTAGGTGGCATTGGTTGTATCGGCGTTACTGCATAAGTTATTAATATATTCATTGCATAAGTTGATAAAAAATGCTATGCAATACCTTTACCGCCGCAGTCCCCGAGTGCCACACGTCTTTTTTTAATAAGAAAAAAGTTCAATACAAATTCTTTAAATACATAACCATCAGCATCAGACTTACGGATCAGATTTAGACAGATATTTTAATTTCTTCATTTGAGCCAAGGTGTTCTCGGTCCGTAAATTGACCTTGTGTTTTCAGTATAAGTAATATCGTTCAACCGTTTATCAGTAACCACCTGGCTAGGTACCACCAAATTGAAAAACCGGTCAGCCAACACACAGTGTACACAAGCAGTTGTTCTTGAGAGCAAATGCCTACCGTGATTGCACCTTCGACTAAATCGACACTGATCATCAAGTGAGATAGTGGTACAAATGGTAAATTTATAAAATATAAACACAATAAAATGTCCCATAATAGTATTATCATGATACGAGGGGGCTAAGTTGCGTGTTGCGTTGAAAATCGGCCCTAGTGGTATTGGCTGCTATAACTTAGTTGGACAAAGCGGACAGGACGCTATTCTGTACTCGTGGGTTCAAGCTCACTAGCTGCAGAGTTTTTTCCTTCAAATAATTTGAATGTAAGATAACAATAATTTTAACACCATTGAAAATCAAAGAAAATCCGTGAAAGTTAACAAGTTGCTTGGAAAAAAATACTTATATACTTTTACTTTACTTGAGTGTCGATTTCTTTCAATACATTACATGCTTAAGTTTAGTTGTATTCAGAACTCCATATATAATTGATTGCCATGAAACAACCAGTAGATACTAAAATAATTATCTATGGTCGCAGGCGCTTAAAGGATCAAGACTTTTTTTAAAAATCACACTCAGACCCCCGCACTAGGATTCCCTGTGTCGCGGGAGGCATGGACACTCACAACACACAAACAACCAAGACCCGGGACAAACACCTAGACACATCGCACAAATGTTTGCCCCTGCCGGGATTCGAACCCAGGGTCCCGGAGACACAGAAGTCATGTCACTGACACCATTGCGCCACGGCGACCGTTAAAGTATGTTTGTAATGAATAAACTCAAAAACTACTGTGCCGATTTCAAAAATTATTTCACCATTAGAAAGCTACATTCACCCTGAGTAACATAGGCTATATTATATTTTTTTAATTAGGAACTTTGTTCCTTAGCAGAATAATGCTGATGAAATATAATGTATATTTTACCAGAATTCATTCCCAGGATGTGCGTTCCCATCCCACGCGTATGTCATGACTAATAGTTTCCCCGCGTGCGCTCCTTTCAGCTTGGACGAAGGCTCGCGATTCTCCAACTGCACGTTTATGCCTCCTGAAATAACAACAATGCGATTTCAATTTCAATGTTTTCTGATCCATGTATCGTCAATTAAAAACCATTATGACATGTTTATCTATGCTTATGCAGTGTTTCATTTCATTCATCTCAGCCAGTGGGTGTCCACAGCTGGACAAATGCCCCTCCCTTCCCCCAATTGGGGGGGATTGCCAATACTCGCCACGCTTGGCTCGTAATGAAATATCCAATTTTAGCATTGCTTGTAATTGTTGTGAAGAATATTTTTTATTGACTCTCACAGGGTTCACACGAGACCTTTTGGCGTTTACAACAAAGCTTGCAAATGAAAACACGCGCTAGGGTGTACTGGTAGATGGGATTGAGAGCCAGTAAGCATTCTAGGTCTAGCGTGACAATATATTCGACCACATCGTCACTGAACATCAAGTAAGACAGTGATCTCTATGCAGTATAAAAAACAAAAATCACGCCAATGAGGATATCTATTTTAAATGGATGGCGGGATGGACGGAAGGAAGGCCGTGGTGGTACCGGCCTAGAATAGTACTCCCCCATCTCTTCCCGTGGGTGCCGTAAGAGTCGGTTAAGGGATAACGTACCAGGAGGTGGGCAGCAGCGCCTTCTGAGGATCGGAAATCATACTGCGCTCGCCAACCCGCCTGCCAAGCGTGGCGAGTATTGGCAAATCCCCCCTAAATGGGGGAGGCATACGTCCAGCAGTGGACGCACATGGCTGAGAAAGAAAATTCTAAATGCATTCAAAAACAAACTTAAGTTACACATCGCCAAGGTCCAATAAATTGCGCTAATTTTGCTATTTCTATGACTTATTGTAAGTGAAATTTGTTTCGTATGAAAACTAAACCAATTCGCTAGCGATTGAAGACGCCTAAATTGTATGCATAATATATTATACCTTTTGGATGCCTTTTGCTTTCAAGGAATATCCTCATTTCGGCATTCTCACTGTTGTCTTCTGACGAGCACTTGAATAAAGCTGAAATGGAAAACAAATAAAGATTATAAGCTTGCGTTTGACCACCTGATGTTAAGCGACGACGCGGTCTAAGGTGGAGCACGCAAACTTAGAAGGAACCTATTCACTCGCGACTAGAAGACTTCGGGGTTGTACCTATCGGGAAACACTGAGTCAGGCAGTGAGTTCCACTCCCTGGGAGTACGCATTATAAGCGTGGAAGCAAAACGCTTCATGCTAAAGGTGGTATATCTACCATGTAGCAGTGGCGCATAGTCGTACGTCTGATAGACCGATGATAGAATGGAGATGGTGGAATTAAATTGTGTAATTCCAGTGTACATTCGCCGAAATAAATCCGATAGGCAAACAACTCTACGTCGGTGTTCAAGGCTCTGTAGCCTATGTTCGACCAGAAAGTAGCGCTTCGAAAAGCGAGCCAAAAAGATAAGCGACCAATGATCTTTTTGGCCTGCTTTTCTATAGAGTCACAACTTTAATACTTTAATATATTGAACGGTGTTATTGTCTGGAGTTTATTTTAAATTAATGCTTATTTTATTGTTTATCATAAATACAAAAAATATTTTGGTGTGGTCAGTGCGAGACGGGACGTTGCGACGAACGCACCGCACTCAAGATCCTGATGAAGGCTTCCGGAAGAAGCCGAAACAATTGTCGATCGTGATATCGACTACGCGTAACTGCCACGTTACACCCGTAGGAACATGAACAGTGTAAAGGCGTGAACATATTTATGTATGTAATTATGACAGGTCAGAGTCGACCAATTTTTATTTATTTAATAACATTCACACAAGGTCTTCAGGCCCCAAACTAGCCTAGTTGCCTGCCTAGTTTGGGACCTGAAGACCGTGCGTAATGAGATATTAAAAAAAAAAAAAAAACTGTTCTCATGTGGTATTTTTTCCAAATTTGTTAGACACAAAACCTACGGCTTTCGAAAAAATAAGCTGAAAAGACTGAAAATAAGTTACCTTGTACAGTTTCACTGGTGGCGATGTAAGCGAAGTTGACATCAGTGAGGTGTGAGAGGGCGTCCCTCTTCAGTAACGCGCGTATTCGCTCCACGAACGTCAAAATGTACACGTCATTCTGGTGGCCAGATATCTTCCATACGCCCAGCCCTGACGAACATAATTAATTAATTAAATTGCATAATCATCTTTTTTTTTAAAATAACACCGAATTTTCAATTCATTGTTGAGCTTGACGGTCGCCGTGGTTACTGCCAGTGACATGATTTCAGTGTCTCCGGGACCCTAGGTCCGAATCCCGGCAGGGGCAAACATTTGTGCGATGAGTGTAGATGTTTGTCCCGGGTCTTGGGTGTCTGTGTGTGTCCATGCCTTTCGCGACACAGGGAATCATATATATAATCATAATTATATAGATTTAGTATCCGGATTTACTCACGTGTCACTCAGCGTAAACTCACCTGAGGATGAGCATCGGACATGCTCGAGACCTAGGTCGAAACTTCGACTATAAACGTGACTAAAGCCGGATACTACATCGATATAATAACAAAAATAGAAGCAGTTATGCAATCAAAGTAAATATTTGGACTATGGCGAATTTGCTGAATCAGCAGAGCTAGCGAAGGAACTTATGGGTAAGCGTTTCGTACCTACCAGATGTCCCAGCCCATGCCTTATCAAGTTCAAAATTTCCACCCAATGGGGTTCTGTTGTATCGGAGGCCAAGTCTCACTTTGGGTCTCCACACCAGGGGAGTAAGTCAGTCTATCTATCTATCGCAGCCATAGGACGTCCACTGCTGGACATATGCCTCGGGGGATTCACCAATACTCGCCACGCTTGGCAGGCGAGTTGGCGAGCGCAGTATGGTTTCCTATCCTCAGAAAGCGCTGCTGCTCATTTTCTGGTACATGATCCCTTAGCCGACTCTTACGGAACCCGCGGGAAGAGATCTTCTTCCGGTGCCTCTCCATCACTGAAGGTCGGCGGTCATCTTTTGATATTTTTCCTTGTTCAGGGCAAACCTAAACAGTTCCTCAACACTTTTGATCCCTGTCCACTCCCTTATGTTCCGCAACCACGACAATTTTCTCCTGCCAACGCCTCTTTCGCCATCAATTTTTCCCATCATCATTATGATACGGGAAGAGATGGGGGAGTACTATTCTAGGCCGGTACCACCACGGGAAGTCAGTAAGGACAAGTGAGTTAGTTAGTAAATTTTAATGTTCAATTGTCGTTTGCTCACCAGCCCCGATGACATTGAGGAACGCCTCCCTGTCGTCAATCCTGGCTCTGTGCGCCGCCTCGACCAGCACTGTCTCAGCGATGATGCACAGCCTCTTGTAATACGCTTCGTTGTCGAATATCGCCGTTTTTGTGTCCACATACACAAATCTGTAAAAATTAATTTGTGTAATTCTAGTGCACATTCGTACATACATTTTTCCTAGCTTGAAGTTTCGATGTGACCTAATTAATGTTACGTGCATTGCTTAGGTATTATTATTAGTTATGTGCTTTATAAGTAAATAAATATATAAAATTCGCCGAAATGTATCCGATAGAAAACCGATAGGCAAACAACTCTACGTCGGTGTTCAAGGCTCTGTAGTCTATGTTCGACCAGAAAGTAGCGCTTCGAAAAGCGAGCCAAAAAGATAAGCGACCAATGATCTTTTTGGCCTGCTTTTCTATAGAGTCACTAGAGACTTTAATACTTTAATATTGAACCGTGTTATTATATGAAGTTTATTTTAAATTAGTGCTTATTTTATTGTTTATCATAAATTAAAATAATATATTGATGTGATCAGTGAGAGATGGGACGTTGCGACGAACGCACCGCTCTCAAGATCCTGATGAATCTCTATTAAGGGACTCCAACAATTTAAGCGTGTATAATTTTTAAATTTAATCAAACTAATATTATAACAGTGTGTGTTACCAGTGATGACTTACGGAACTGAAACGTGGTTCCTGACTATGGGCCTTCTGAACAGGCTTAGAGTCGCACAACGAGCTATGGAGAGGGCTATGCTCGGGGTTTCTCTACGTGATCGAATCAGAAATGAGAAGATCGAAAGTCACCGATATAGTCCAGCGGATTAGCAAGTTGAAATGGCAGTGGGCATGGCACATAGCTCGACGAACAGATGGCCGTTGGGGCCGAAAGGTTCTCGAATGGAGACCACGGACTGCCAAGCGCAGCATAGGACGGCCACCGACCAGGTGGACAGACGACCTGACTAGATCGCAAGCAAGGGCTGGATGCGGGCCGCTTCCAACAGGTCCTTGTGGAAATCAATGGGGAAGGACTATGTCCGGTAGTGGACGTCCTATGGCTGAGATGATTTATTTATTTTATTTATTGATGATGATGATGATGATGATGAATATTATAAAAGCCAAAGTTTGTCTGTCGTTTGTATGTTTGTTACTTCTTCGCGCTGAAACGGATGAACGGATTTGGCATAAAATTGCAATCAAGATACTTTATACCCTGGAATAACATATAGGCTACTTTTTATCGCAATAGAGTATAGTTCCGGGGATAGTTGAAGTAGCGGTTGGCATCCAAAATACTGGGCGTCCTCGCAAAAGTGAAACAGCACAGTACGCCGGAACATTTGCATGGTGGTAGGGTACTTTTGAGTACCCGCCTGGCTAGCTACCACCATCAAGTTTGAAAAACTGTCACCAAACACAAAGTGCGTTCAGGCAGCAGTCCTTGAGAGCCAGTGAGCATCCTAGGTCTAGCGGATTAACATCTTCCACCACATCGTCACTGACCATCAAGTGAGATGTCAAACGCTAGATCTAGACAGTAAAAATATAGCTTTTTTTTTTTTTACTATTATAAGTTTGCGTTTGACAACTGTCTCACCTGATGTTAAGTGATGACGCTGTCTAGGATTTAGCACGCAAACCTAGAAGGTACCTATTCACTCGCGACTTGAAGACTCCAGGATTGTACATGAAGCTTAAATGGACAAAGCGACAAGACGGTATTCTGTAGTCGTGGGTTCAAGTCCCATTAGTAGCCGAATTTTCTCCTTCCCATGATATGAACGTTACATTTACCTGTCTGTATATCTTCTCTCGCGATCTTTCATCTCTGTATTAACGTAGGACGCTAACTCGTGATAAGTATAGCTTGGCACCTGGTAAAAGAAATATAAATGTATAGATTTACCACGCAATAGAATTCTAGGAATACTTGTATCTTAAGGATATACTTTTTTTTCCAAGTAGTAAGTATATTCAGCAAGGGTCCATTTTTGTAGGCAACACTGTAGTGATTGATTTTCTGGATCCAATAATTACATGTGGACATATAGAGGGTAGGGGAGGGATGATAGAAATGATTAAAACTAATGAAATTAGGGATTGTTCAGTTTAGTCGATAAAAGTCGATAATAATCGATGTCAGGTAATTGACATAGACTGAGACGGTTACCGTGTCAACAATAAAAAAAATTACCCAAAAATAGAACCGTCTTCAACACTCAAAAGTGTGAAATAACGTGTTGAAGTTGGTACCATGAGCCCAATATTTTGACATTTAGTTACTTTAAACTATCATCGAGGACGATAACGACTTCAACATGTTATTTCACACTTTTGAGTGTTGAAGTTGGTTCCATTTTTTGGTAAAAAATTTTTTTTAGGCTCTCAGTACAATAAAAATATTTAAAAACTACCGTTTCAAAAATATAATGTGTAAGCTGTGTTCATATTACTGCACAAAGACCTAGTGTGAAGGTTAATAAAAAATAAAAATAATATAATGTGTAATAAATATAAAAAGACGGTCGCCGTGGCGCAGTGGTTAGTGTCGCTGACATGACTTCTGTGTCTCCGGGACTCTGGGTTCGAATCCCGGCAGGGGCAAACATTTGTGCGATGAGTGTAGATGTTTGTCCCGGGGCTTGGGTGTTTGTGTGCTGTCTTAGTGTATGTCCATGCCTCCCGCGACACAGGGAATCTTAGTGCGCAGGTTTTAGTGTGATAAAAAAGAAAAAAGAAAATTATATATTAAAAAAATAATATAATTATTTTTTTAATAAAATATATTCAAAATATATTTTTTAATAAAATTAAAAAATAAAAAATATTTAATTTTCTTTTTTAAAATATAGCTAATTTCCAATGAAATTTGAGATAAGGGTGAGGAAACATACCTGATAAAACTCCGCCCACATTTGTCTCCACATATGCCGGGCAGATTGGTTATTTCTCACGTACGTGGTCTTCAGAACGTTTAGACACGTCGTCGGAGTCACCTCCTCGCCGTAACCGTTCTCTGGACAGTTCTGCTGCTCCGTGATTAGTATGTCTTCGTAGTCCATTCTTTCTATGCGTTGAAACCGAGGACCGATAATTCCTACAAATAAAATATAATTTACTCATTAAGTAGATTATCCAAGGAAAGATTCAAGGGAAACGCAGTGTTGGGAGAAGAAGAACATCCTGGCTAAAGAACTTACGCCAGTAGTTCAACAAAAGCACCCGTTTATTGTTCAGAGTTGCTGTGTCCAGGGTACAAATCGCCTTGATGATCGCCGATCTTCGTTAGAAGATGGCACCCAAAGAAGAAGAACTCATTAAGTAGAATCATTCAGCTATGACGGGTGTAGAAATCGCGTCTCGATCTTTAGTCTGCTTATTAAAACAGATAAATTCGACGTTTCGGCCAACTTGTAATCCAGAGGATGCGGGTTCAAGATCGACGAAAATATATATAAAAATACAAACACTGATGGGTATGTAGGTATAGAATTACATAAAATACTGTGGGAAAATGATCGCGTGACCTAGTAGTCAAGTATGCACCACAGTAAATTGAAAAGCAGAAGAAATTGTAGTGTAAACGTTTTGTATAATTCATAACATTTTTTTTTCATTCTGAATATATCTTTCACACATCCTTGCAGTAGGAATCCCTCTGTCGCTGCATGACACATAAATGTTGCCCATGCGGAGAATCGGACCCAGGATCCTGGGGTTAGTTAAAAAAAGTTATGAACGTAAACTCTAAGGCTTTCACGGCCGGCGTTGCATGTTGTATGTATTGCTTCCGGGCTGGTTGGCCGTGGTCTATGTGAAACTTGTGTTCCAGACGTTTCGTCGAACACTGCGGTCCACATCATCAGTAGTTCAGGTCCGAGCGGCGACAAGAGCGTAGAACTCTCCTCCGCGGCGTCTTCTCTGATACTGATGGAACCACTGAAGATGTCGACCGCTGTGATCGACGAAACGTCTGGAACAAAAGTTTCACATAGACCACGGCCAAACAGCACGGAAGCAATACATACAACAAAGTTATGAACGTTTCCCAAGGATCTTCGCGAGCTCCAAGCCGATAACTGGCAAGAGATGGCTCAAGATCGAACAAAGTGGCACATATTATTATCGGAGGCCAAGACTCATATTGGGTCCCTGCGTCATGCTGAATGAATGAATGAACGTTTCAGTTTGTCATGTCATCAGTGACTCCCCACTTACCGATGATGACAGCGTCCTGTTCGATATCCTTCTCGCAGACCTCCCCGCTGTTGTTCCTCTCCCCGTTGTTGATGCACTCCGTGTGAGAGCTGACGTACAGCATAGCGGATATCTTCATCTCGTCGTAGCTCAGGCAGTCGGAGAGTACGAGCGGCGCCCGTTGTTGCATCGTACCCACGTTCTCCCATTCATCTTTCTGTCTAAATTTGATGTACACTATAAATCAAGCCGTGGTGGTACCGGCATAGAATAGTACTCCCCCATCTCTTCCCGTGGGTGCCGTAAGAGTCGGCTAAGGGACCACGTACCAGGAGGTGGGCAGCAGCGCCTTCTGAGGATTGAAAATCACTGCGCTCGCCAACCCGTCTACCAAGCGTGGCGAGTATTGGCAAAACCCTCTTAAATGGGGGAAGCCTATGTTCAGCAGTGGACGTCCTATGGCTGAGATGATGACGATAAATCAAGCAGTTCCTAGTTTCCCCAGTTTCCCCCGTGTTGGAAAATAAACTGTCATCACAGAAACATCGTTATCGCCGCGTGATCAAAGCGAACGCGGTAGTCGCGCGAGGGCAGGCGTTGTAGACGGTTGTATATGTAATCAGAATCTCGCAAACGGTATTTTTTAATTCAGGCAATGGCTCCTCGTGACATCTATTGGCGAGTAATAATACTACTCAACTAAACTGTTTCACAGTAACAGCAACACTCAAGCCACTTGGCAATAGATGGCGTTGTTAAGCAACACTATTGTAACACTGAGCAAAGCTCGGTCAACCAGATATTACCACGAAATAGCACATAGGCTATTATTCAGTAAGAAAAAGTTACTTTCCTTGTGTGGTAACTAAGGAGGCGGGACACCGCAGCGCACTCGGGTAAAACCGCAGGGCGCATCTAGTAATTTAATCATTTCAAATATTCGAAGTAAAAAATGCGGCTTGTAGCGGAGGGATTTGAACCCGAATAATGCAATATCGTCCTTATTGCTTTGCTAACTGAGCTATGATAGCACTCCACTAGCAGCCGAATTTATTTCATCAATAGCGGTCAGCCCCAGCTTTGCACGGGTAAGAAATTGCAAAACTATAAATTATAACGATCCCCATTTAAAAAAAAAAAAATTAATATAGCCCATGTCATCCGGTGACAGTGTGGCCAACAGTGAAAGAATTTTTCAAATTTAGTTAGTAGTTTCGGAGCTTATTCAATGCAAACAAACAATCAAATCTTTCCTCTTTATAATATTAATAATATAGATTACAGCCACATCAGAAGAGACGTTCTCTTTTACTCGATTATTAATACAATTGAATGATTCAGTATGTATCTGTAATATTTACCCTCTCTGTCCAGTCAAGAGTGTGTATAAATCGTGCGGTCCAACAAAGGAGACGGCTCGTTTCAATAGTAGACGATCGATTAAGTCTGCCACTGTCATGTCTTTGTAAAACGCCTTCTCTATACTGTTTCCGAACTCTCTGGAAAGTAAATATGGATAATTACTCTCTATTAAATTTATAATAGATACGATAAAACATATATTATTACATAATATACAGGATGGTCTTTTGAGAAGGGCGGTGATGGCCAAGTCCGAAACCACGAGAGTTAGAGAAAAGTCGTGAAAGGAGTCATGCCCTCGATTTATATGAAAACATTAACTGCACATTTATTTTTGTCAAAAATCTTTTACTTTTAACGGAAAAGGACCCGAACGATTTGTGAAAAAAAATACACCTTGTTATTGAACCAATGGATTCTGTTACTCATAAGGAAAACAAGCTTAAAAAAAAAAGAAAAAAAAGTTACTAAAAATAAAATAGCAAATTTTTACGACTGTTTCGTAACGATCTTTGTAAAGTTCGTTCTTGACGTAACCCCAAAGCAAATAATCAAGTGGTGTAGGATCGGGTGATCTCACCGGCCATCTCACCGGACCATGAGTGCCAATCCACTTATCCCTAAAATGTTCATTCAGCATATCTCTAACCACACGGCTGTTATGAGATGGGACCCCGTCTTGTCGTGAAAAAGATCGGAAGCATCACGATATGATAGCTCAGCGAGTGGAGCGTCGCCTGTCAAACTGAAATACACTGATTCGATCCCAACAACAGCTTGAGCATCCAGTGAAGGTAACACCGTTATCAAATTCCCAGCATGGTGGTAGGGTACTTTCAAGCACCCGCCTGGCTAGTTACCTCCCTCGTTTGAAAAACTTTCACCAAACACATAGTGTATTCAGGCAGCAGTCCTTGAGAGCCAGTGGGCATTGTAGCTCTAGCGTGATATCTTCGACCACATCGTCACTGACCATAAAGTGAAATAATGGTCAAACGCTACATCTATACAGTATAAAGCTCAGCATTGAGCATTACCGACAGACAGAGGAACTCATATAATAAAACCAAAGACGTCTTACCACCATATAATCGCTTACCTTTTGTATATAAGGAAATGCGTCATCAGCAATAAAACTCTCTCGTGAATGATGGGGTATGCCGAATCTAAGTTCCTCTGAAGTTTTTCTATAGGTCGCCTTTCTTTTAGGGTTACTAATCTGGAAATAATAGAATACGATTAACCCTCATATGCCAGAAACATTATGAATAATCTCATTATCTCATGGGTATAAGATCATCATATCAGCCATTGGATGTCCACCGCTGGACAGATGCCCTCCCCCATATAGGGAGGATTTGCCAATACTCACCCCGCTTGGCAGGCGGATTGGCGAGCGCAGTATGATTTACGATCCTCAAAAGGCGCTGCTGCCCACCTTCAGGCACGTGGTCCCTTAGCCGACTCTTACGGCACCCGCGGGAAGAGATGGGGGAGTACTATTCTAGGCCGGTACCACCACGGTGTCGGAATACCTTATATATTCCGAATTAAATTATTTATTATTATATAATATTATTTAAACGTTACGGATAGCGCCATCTCGTAGACCGAGATAGAAACTTGTTTGCACATAAACTATAATATTTATGTTTATATTAGTATCTCGGAAAAGGCCTTGTCTTTTATAAGTTATCAATGGTAGTGATTCGCTTATTCAACTGAACTAAACCAAAATTTTGGAAAACTGAATCAGTTCTTATACGGTTACGATAAAGTCTAAATTAGTATGAGATTTATCAATAACATCACTAAAATTAAAATATATTTGTTAAATTTGCGGGTAGTTTTAGCGAAATTAAGTTGCCATTTATTTGGTGCCTACTAAAACTACCCGCAATTGGCCAACAGTTGAATAAAACTCGTCTAATATTAGTGACAGCGTTGTATGGAGTTATACGAATTTGAATTTTATCGTAAATAGAATACGAGCTATTTCAATTTGAAGAATTTTAGTGAATTTTAGCTAGTTTATGTGATTAACAGAATTAGAATATGACAATGTTTTGTCTTTAAGTGTTCTTCTACGTTAGAGAAATATTTTCCTAACATTGCTTCTAGCGCCATCTCGTGGAATCTCGAGGAAATAACACGTTGCGTAAAGCTGTGAAGCTCGCTTATTTTTTTTATAAAGCGAACTAAAACAAAATATCAACTACATAGTAGTGGTATTTGAAACCACTACTCTAGAATATGGTATTTTTGGCGCTTTCCTGACTGAGGAACACCACATAGCTCTAGAGGAGTACTACGTTTTTTTCGTTTCTAGATATGATTTTATAATTTTTTTTTATTGGCAATAATTGGCAATAAAGCACTATCTCACTTGATTCTCAGTGATAAATCAAGCTGGTAAAAGAATGACCCTATTTCTGTTAATCACTCGAACTACTTAAATTTTACTAAAATTACTCTAAATAAAATGACTCGTATTCTATTCACGCTAAAATTCATATTCGTATAACTCTATACAACGATATCTCTAATATTAGACGAGTTTTATTTAACTGCTGGCCAAATGAGGGTAGTTTAGTCGGCACCGCATAAGTGCCGACTTATTTTACCTAAAACTGCCCGCAATTTTAATAAAAAGATCAAATTTTACTGTTTTCATTAATAAGTGTCATACTGATTTGGACTTTATCGTAACCGTATAAGAATGTATCTTACTTATATTCCAGAAATTTAATTTAGTTTAGTAGAACAAGAGAATCACTAACAATGTCCATGCATTTGGTTAATTTACACAATTGAAATAATTTTTAAATGCAATTCTACAATAAAGATTTTTAATAGTTATTTCACTGTCTTCTACAATCTAGAGGAACTAATGGACTTATAAATGAAACATCTAGAATCTAGAGAAAACCGATTACAGGTCCTGAGCAACTTTCTTACCGGACAGTCTCAATAGGAAAAGGTACAGGAAACGCGTTGCTTCTTTTAATAAGATCTTCAACTGTATCTGAAGTTTCCAATATTGGTATATCTGCACACTGGCGAAGAAGCTCATCTGTTTCTTTACTAGTGCTTGGGAGACACCAGTCTGGTTTACACCTGGAATCATATTTATCAAACCTATAAATTTTATCATATAGAGTAGACTTATCGAAAGCTTATTGAGTGGAGACCACGGACTGCATAGTGCAGCGTACATCCTGATAAGGTCAGAAGAGAAGACTGTATCCAGGCCACTTCCAACCGGTCTCTCTGGAGATCAATGAAGGCTTATGCCTAGCAGCGGAATCCTACGGGTGAAATGGAACAAGTTTTAGTGTGGCTGTTCTAAAACCAGCATACTGTGGATAACGGGTGCATAATTAGAAAACTTACGATATTATTGAATCATGGTCACTACAGTTATAGGACATCGAATGCAATCTAAAATAAGAAATGTATAAATAGTTATGTATTTAACTAATTGTCTCTAATTATTACGTCATCGCCGCTAGCAAGCGGAGAGTATTTGTAAAGACACAACCTAGTAGCCAGGATCATTCACCAGTAACTTGCCCTTCGATACGGCCCTTTTCAGTCTGCGGTAATGCAATTTAAGTACACAATGCCACCAGTTTTTAAGACTCTGGTCGTGCGTTGATAGAGCGCCAACCGACCAGTCATTAATAAGTATATTTTATAAATCCCAAACCTAGACTACCACCGGCAGCGGGGCAGGGCCCAAGCTACCGGTGGTTAGGGCCGCAGAGTGAGGAACCTCCGGACAATACGCGCCGTTTCAAGGAGTACCGCCTTCTGCATCTGACCCTTGATCCAACCGTCTAGCGAGAGCCTCTTAAGATGTTGATCGAGGCTCTTCGCTATTAAGCCGTTCGTCGAAACGACGATCGGGACAATGATCGTCGAGTCAACATCCCACATGGTCACCGAAACGTAGCCAGTTCACGGATGCGAGTAGGTCTACATCGGGTCTTGTTAAGGCCCGATACAACCGGCCGTGTAGCTCTTTGACTTTTTGACGTGATAACGTTTTATAAATTGATGAATGCCAAAATGAAAAATAGTAACGGTAACATTCCTGTAACGTTCCACCTAAGTTTTATCTAGATCTAGATAATATAATCAAAGTCAAAGTCAAGGTCAAAGTCAAAGTCAAGGTCAAGGTCAAGGTAAAAGTCAAAGTCAAATTCAAAGTCAAACTTCAAAGTCAAAGTCAGTCAGTCAAAGTCAAAGTCAAATGTCAAATGTCAAATGTCAAATGTCAAACGTCAAATGTCAAGTCAAAAGTCAAAAGTCATGTCATATGTCATATGTCAAATGTCAAGTCAAAAGTCATGTCATATAACATATGTCAAATGTCAAAAGTCAAAGGTCAAAGGTCAAATGTCAAAAGGCAAAAGTCAAAAGGCAAATGGCAAATGTCAAATGTCAAATGTCAAAAGTCAAAAGTCAAATGTCAAATGTCATACATGATTATGTCGTTATCACGTAAATCTATCGTCCGTAAACCGACTTTACAGACAACCAATTTCTTTTTATATTATTATTATTGTTTTTGATATCTCTCTTGTAAAAAATAAACCTAAGGAAAAAGTAAAATAAAGAAATACATCATTTAATAAAATATGCCCGCTTCACCATTTCCGTTTCTAAGACAAAAGTTCCGTTTCAAGTCTATGTGACACAAAATTTCCAAAATCTTTGTCGGTAGAAAATAGTTACATTTATACAAAATAATTGTCAACAATACATAATTATTGTTTTATTAGTTTTTAAGTATGCTACGAGTATTAAACTCCAAAATGCTTCAGATATTCTACTGTATTTAGAGACACTTCTTATTTAAAAATTATTAAAAACGCAACTGAGTATTTTCAAGGCAAGTTTTAACAAGCCAAGTTTAACCTCATAGCTTTTGGTTTACCAGCAAACAGATTTCATTTCAATATTTCCTCAGAAAAGAGACATTTCCTCAAAACAACTAAGTAGCTAAAATACTTGCTCACTTAAAATTCCCATCTTAACATTACATAGGCATATAAATACATATTTTCCTCTCTTGGCTTCCTCAGAATTTATGCAAAACAAAATTTAATAGATCAATAACTAAAACAACTAGACTATGGTTAGTCACCAAGAGAACTTTGCAGGATGAATAGTTGCTCACAAGGAAATGAGTAACGTAACGTAGGCTTACGTAATATATATTTGTTTTTGTAACGCAGCGGCGCGGCGGCGCATGCCACATATAAAGCAAGTTTTCTTTCTAATATTTGATTTGAACTATGTGAGGATATTAAATAAATATTATCACAGAGGTGAAAAACATTTCACGGATATGTCAGTTTAGAGACGCGTTCGTTTCGCAATTATTATAACCGACTTTCAAAAAACAAGTTTATCGATTTTGATGTTTCTCCTCAAAACTAATTGTTATTGAACAATTTGAAAAAATATTTTTCGATTAGATAATTCAGGGAATTTGATTTAGTTGGTAGTAAGTCGTTAGTTTTTGGTACTTTTCTTAATCAACCAAATTGTCTAACAAATTATTTAAATAGTTCCATAGATGATAATTTGAATAACATTCAATATAAAACTATCTATAGACCTACTATACTATTCGGTTATGTAAGAATAACAATAGTTACATAGGTAACAAATAAATTATAACACTGTTCTCCGCAGCCCCCCAGATCAGGTTTCTTGAATAACTAATCAAATCAATTCGGTTAAGGATAATCCTGTATTACAGACTGTAATACAGGATTATCCGTATTATCTTACTAATGTCCTCCGTCTGATTGATGTGGTCAGATGTGGAATAAAAATCTGTACAGATATTTATCTGACTTAAGCATATATTAACTACCTACAGGATTTTCGAAAACTTAACCTCTAAAGGGGTGTAACAGGGGTTAATTTTTTTAGAATAATGCGAGTTCTGGAGGAGAGAAAAGAACATCATAGTCGCCACAGGACACAATCTTCGACAGCAGTATTGTCATGTTTTTGTTTTCAATGTAAACAATATTTTATATTGCTTCAAGTATTCTTATTCGGACTGGGAGCGATAAGTCCTGCACTGATGTCCTGCTTGGGGTGTATTATATTCCAAGCGGGGGAAATACACATTACTTCAAGTAACTTTCAACAGTTTAAACCAATAGATACTTAATCATTAAATATTTTTAGATATGGTTATGTATTATTACCGACACCCTCTCACACTCACACATGCACTTAAATTATACACACCGAGAGGAACTTTTACACTTAACTTTAAACTTAATATTATGTATAATCAGTTGTCAATAGTTTAAGGTTAGATTATTTTTTTTTATAAATCTAGGAGGACGAAGGGAGGCTGTAAGCAGAAACACAGACAATGAGCCTTGTTCAGCGACAGATAACCCATAAAATGTATTTGTGTAAACCTCTAGCCACAAAACATAAAATGTACAAATGTGCACATTTTTGTACCATGTTGTAGTGGTGTGTGCGGAACGAAGCGGAAAGGGTGACATTTAGGATAAAAACGAATATCAATTTGTATGAAACCGGTAAATGTAATAGCATTCTGGCCCATCCTCTGTCAGAGGAAGCCAGAATGCTATATAAACTAGTAAAATTAGCACTAAGTCGTAGGTTATAATTACATTAAGATTTTGCCTATGAGGATGGCATGATCATGTCTGATCAAATCCTCTATAATCTAATAAAGAAATAAAAAAATAAAAAAAATTGAATTTGAATTTTGAATTTAATTATTGATTAATATATTAGTATGTGAAATGTAAAGCAAAAACTATGTACATATTATTATCCCTTTTCAAGGAAATCATGCTGAAGGGAAAGTATGATGAAAAATAGCATAATTAAAGTTTATATGGAATAGTAGTAAAGAAAGCTAATATTATATAATTAGCTGCGCCCCACGGTTTCATTCGCGTAAATTAAAATTTTACCATTACCATATTTTTTTCTCTTTTTTTTTCACTTTTCTGACATATTTTTCTTAAGAATCCTGTACAGAGTATTACAAAACTACAAAAATGTTACATGAAATCAATAAAGTCATTCTCAGTACAAATCAATAACAACACTTACCAAGAGAAATTTTGAAAATGTCTCAGTTTATCCATCGTTGAAAAATTAACCTGAAAAGAAAAAGTAGATTGTGAACTTCCACAAAATCAAATAAATCAACACGTAACAATCGAATCTATGATAGTGCTTTGAATTTACTTAGTGTTTCTCAGCTTCATCATCATTTTTATTCTTTCCCTCCATCTTTGGATGAATAAAAACAGTATCGACTCTATATACATACTTCCAAGTTGTTTGTGAGGTTCTGGCCAGTGCCAAGTACAAAGAGCAACTGATAGAAACCCATGACAGCAAAAACACAATTTTTACCGAAAGACATTAAGAGGACATAACTTTAATTGTCCAGCTGGAAGCAAAGCAAGACATGAAATTTGACAAAATTTACTTATATTTTTCACTGTGGCCTGCATGTGTAGGCAAAGTTGCGGATGCCAGCAGACCGCATGACCTGCTGCAAAAATTCTTTATATGGGCAGCGGTGAGTGTTAATGACTTACCTGAAGCAACCAATCAATCGTGCCTTTTAATCTCCAATTACACAACAATAGTAGTCAAAGTAAAGACAAAGATACCTTAGAGAATGAAGCTAATTAAACTATTCGAGAGATTCTCAGTTGGCTCAAGAATATTAATCTATCCATTAACATGGATATTTCATATATTCCATTTTATAGAATTTCAAACGTAATAGCATTTCAAATAATGTAAATATTACTTATATCAATAATAAAATAAACACATGAATGAAACTACCTTTTTCTGTCATTTGATAAATATAGCAATCGGAAACCACATATTAGGTAGTAGCTTATGTTTTAAATTAGATACATTTTTGTCATGTACAGTCTCAGACAAATAACAACTAAAGGTGCAGGCTTATGTCTCTGTGAGGTGCAGGATACTTGGATAGCTGTATGCCACTCTTAAAACTGTTAAAACATTAGCATGGTAATGCTAATGTATAATAATACAATACATTGCCAAAGCCATGGTCTACTGATCCCCCCACCCCCTTTCCCCCTAAAATCGATGTTTCGTAAACTAAAGTTGAACCATTAATTTTATAATGTTGTTTTTTAAAATTATACGTTGTTCTAATCAAAGGTTTCAATATAACTCTATATATTTGCACGTTCGTATCCATTAAATAATCCACCATGCATAAAATGTTGGTACATGCATAACATGTACTAACATTTTATGTAAATAAAACATTTTAATCTATTCGAAGAGCTATTCAAGTTGAAACACACAGTACACCAAGCGAAATGATTTTTTTCACTATTACTGATTGAGCTAAATTATTTGTAAAATTACATGGGAATTTTAAAGATATTTTGAAGTGTTTACGATGAAGATGAAGGAAGGCACTTACAAAGTTCTTGGGTTTGGACGGACACAATGTTAGAAGATTTAAACGATATATGAGCTTATTCATAAAACAAGAGATTCGTGATTTCTGAGTTATCTGTTTTTCTCCTATCTTTGCGTTAGGTTTCGCTTTCTGATCAGTGGATTTGAGACGTTCTTTTCAGGCAATTGTAATTGCCGAGTGCCGATTTCGCTTTCTGATCAGTGGTGCCGACCGACAATCGACAATAACTAAAAGATTGACGTCATTTGACGTGACGGAAGACAAATGACAAGTTAACCATATATACAGATAGCTAATTTAGTGCGTTCGAGATGGCAGTTAAAAACGCCGAAAACGATCACGAATAGCGTTCATTTTGGCACAGGGGTCATTGTGAAATGTTTTTAACCGACTTGAAAAAATGATGATTTCGCAATCACACCGTATTTTTTTAATTGTGTTCGTGGACAACTTCGTCGTTATATAATATGAAAATGAAAATAAAAAAAATATTGAAATTGAAGAAGGAATCTATATGGATTTTGGGAAATAATGTATAAATATGAATTAATTCGAGTATAAATATGTTTTTAATTTGAATAACCGTCTAGCGACGGTCATGTCAGCGAAATGGCTTCAAAGGAATATCAGCGCTGATCGTAAGATCAGCACAACGCTGAGTTGAGGCCAATTTGCTAGTTTTATATTTGCTTTGTAACGTGGTACCAAAATGACACGCCTTGTATAGTTTTATTTTATTTACTACAATTTATTACTATGTTTATCTATCATATTTACAGCAAATAAACTTATATTAATTCATTCATTCATATGCATACACGTAGACGATATTTTGATGTGTGCGGAATAAGTTAACACTATTGAAACAATAACAGTTTACCAATAAATAGGACTAATTTCAACACTCAAAAGTGTGTTGACTTCGACATGTTGTTACACGCTTTAGAGTGTTGAAGTTAATATTCTAATTACTATTGTAACTTAGAATTGGAAAAGGCGTAGGGACCGTGGACTCATATTTTTACGGAAGGGAACGCCTGCGTAATGTTCTACGTAGTATATCTAAATATTCTCTTTGCGTATGGCTACCCAGAGTTCAGTCTATTTAACTGCACGAACAATTAAACTACAGGAAACGAAACGATAATATTACTTACGAAGTATACAAATCCTAATATCTATATAATTTGTGGCTGTATTTAATATTTTCTTGAGAGCGTTCGGCGTAATTTTGGGCGCATCAGATTTTTGTATTTTCACAATGGTCACACTGGGGTCGAACAGAAAAGAAAAGTAAAGTTTTGTCGGAGTTTTTGTTGACATCAAAGAGAATCTATGTATGACAACACGTTGACACTTGACAGGTTTTTGATTTATGTACCCCTCGGCTGGGCTGGCTGCCTGGGAGCCCTGAGCACCATAGATAGGTAGACAGGGCACTGTGGTTATTTGGGTTGGGACTGTTACTAATATTTTGGAAAGTGCAATGGAAACTTATCCTTCTACTTTTTAAAATAAACATTTAAAGCTAAAAGCACGCTTGCTCATGTAAAGTCTTAGGAAGAAGTTGCAGTAATCACTTTTTTAAATATCTGACCTGCGCAGGGATAATGCCGATTATAATTATATTAACAGCTTATAAGCCTATAAGCCTACCACGGAACACAATCTTACGGGATAAATGAGTATAGTGTATATTGTTACACACTCTATACAAAATTCAAGAATAAAATCATGTGCGATACAACTAAAGCTGGACCTAGTGGTAATAATGCAGTTAATTTTGAAACTATTCTTCTTGTTGTGAAATCTGAACCACCAAGCCCTGTTAACAGTGAACCCGCAAGTCCTTTAAGGAGTGAACCAAGTAACCCTATAAAAAGTGAATCAATCGATGACCCAGCAAGTCCAGTATCTTGTGAACCAATCAATGAACTGGCTATCTCTGTGAAAAGTGAACCCTTAGATGAACCAGGAATTCCCGTAAAGACTGAACCTATAAATATACTAGAAGTTTCTGTCAAAGGTGAACCCATCAGTGAACCAGCAAGTCCTGTTAATAGTGAACTAATCATTAAGCCTACAAGTACTGGAAAAAGCTCACCAATTAAGAAAGAAGCACCATGTGATAATAGAAAATATGCCTGTAATACATGTCCATATAAAGCAAAGAAATTAAGTATTTTAAAAAGACACATCATTACTCATACAGGCGAGAAACCATATTCCTGTACTATGTGCGATTTTAAATCAAGGCAACATGGTCATTTGAAACAACACATAAGAAGTCACACTGGAGAAAAACCCTATGTTTGCAATATGTGTGATTATAAGTCTGTACGGCCAGGTAACCTTAAGCTTCATCTTAAAACTCACACCGGAGAGAAGCCATATAAGTGCAATGTCTGCGAATATAAATCCATACAATTAGGTCACTTGAAATTACATATGAAAACACATGAAGGAAACCACATATATGAATGCAATCGATGTGACTTCAAATGCCTACAGTACGGACCCTTCCGAGAACACTTAAAAATACATGTTGGTGAAAAGTTTTTGAAATGTGAATTTTGTTCTTATAGTACTGAAAGTAATGCAAGGTTAAAAACACATGTGATGACCCATACTGGAGAGAAACCATTCAATTGTAATTATTGTGACTACAAGTCTGTACAAGCAGGAGATTTAAGAAGACATATTCGTACTCATACTGGTGAAAAACCTTTTGTTTGCAATATGTGCAATTATAAATCAATACGATTGTCTCATTTGAAGCATCATATGAAAAAACATCCAGAGTCAACATTGGAAAGTATTTGGACTATTGGAAACGATCCACTACCTGTTGACCCTTAAAGAGTTATTTCTTGTAGGCTCATCAGTGGGCATATATGCCCAATGATAAGCTTGGAACTTAAGGTGCAATGAATTTAACATTCAATCAATTAGTTTTAAACTTTATTGCGTAAGATGTACAGTTTAATACGTATATGTATATACAGTATCTTCTTTTTCCATCTCGGAACACAAGACTTGGGGTATTGACATGGTCACAACAGTATAAATTATGTGATAACAGTTCAAACTTTAATAAAACTACCTATATCATACCTATATATTTCTATACCTTCAATTAAACTATAGAGGTCAATAATATGCTTTTAAATTGAGTTTACAAAATCCTGTTATACAATTAATAATGGAATGATAAATCAGCAAACTTCTTTAATTCAGAGAAGTATTTCAGCGAAGACAGAACAAGAATCTATATGGTTTGCCAGGCTAGATGATATGAGAATGTAATATCTGAGCACCAACTAACCATCTGAAGAGGACAGTGTGTAATAAGATTAACATACATACAAAAGGAATAGTTTTCAAACTATTAACTCTTGAATTTGCTTCAACAGGCTGATTGCAATAATTGCTAATAATATTTATTTCAATAGGGTGGTCTTTATATTGCATTGTTTAACCAGATGTTTTAAGCCTATCTAACATCTATGTCAGAACAGGTTCAAACTGTGTACTAAATTCATACTACTTATGATGTTCATAGTGATCATTGACCTGACATTTGAATTGCAGTAGGGGATAACCATTTTTACATTTGAAGCAATGATAGCTCAGTGGGGGAGCGTTGCCTGTGAAACTGACAGACACTGGTTCGATCCCCAACAATAGCTTGAGCTTCCGGTGAAGGTAACACCGTTATCAAATTCCCAGCATGGTGATACGGTACTTTCGAATACCCGCCTGGCTAGCTACCACCCTCAAGTTTGAAAAACTGTCACCAAAACACATAGTGTGTTCAGGCACCAGTCTTTGAGAGCCAGTGAACATTCTAGGTCTAGCGTGATAACATATAGTGTAGTATATAGATAGTGGTTAAACGCTAGATCTATACAGCCAGTCTTAAAGTTCAACAGATCGCTCAACGCAAGCGAAACATTAATTTGTGACGGTCACGTAATTCGGGCACGGAACCCTATTTGGAACTGTTATTTGGTGAATTAGTGGTCAATATTATTCGTTCGTGGAACAATATTGGTGATGCGTTCGTCGATCGCGACATAACGGCGGGAACAAACCTTGCGCAACGTAGTTTTGCAGGCAATGGGAATCCGGGAGCCAAGCAGCAAATCAGGTTTTCCGTTGGTCAGTCCTTGAATACTAGCAGCTGGCCAGTTGTTTTGTGTTTAAGATCGTGCCTTAGGGATTCCTCACTCGCTGCAGGAATCGACTCGCCCGGTGTATGGGTGAGTGTCTTAACTTGTAATTTAGGTGGTTAATCTCCACAACGATCGTGGAAGTGTTTGGATCTCCTCCTCGGGGAAGGGAATTTCCACTACACTTATGTTTATGTGTACATAGGTACATACTATTTGGCCCTTACAGTTTGGTATATAGATGTACCTAAGTAATGTCAAGTCACGAGTGAATAGGTCAACACTTAACATCAGTTGAGATAGTAGTCATGCGCCTGCCTATTAAATAAAACATTTATTTTTAACACTATTGCTTTTAGCTACTAATTTATCATTAGCAAGCAAACCGAAGTAGGTACCCATATCCCAGCCAAGTGGGTTTATAAAAAAAATGGAGAGCGTTTATACAAAGTTAGAAAATTGATGTTTTCTTTCATAGTTGTCCTGTAGGGGCTACAAATACAAAATGTGATTTCCACTCTTTTCAGGAAAGGTGACCGCTGGAAGCATTTTCAATTCAGCGTTTCTATGCTTGTGTGGAATTGGTATAAATTAAAATGCCGCTTGCAGATTCATCTTCTCTATAATTTTAAAATGAATCGCTGAATGTGTTGCTAAGCGCAAATCTCGAGAGCAACTGAACCGATTTCGCTAATTCTTTTTTATAATATTCCTTGAAGTACGAGAATGATTCTTACGGAGAGAAAAACATTAAAAGATTCCCTTTAAACGCCTAAAAACAACACTTTCCTATATTCCCATACCAAAGATTCGTAATAATACTTAAGTCAATTTGAACTTTAATACCATTCTATAAAGTTTAAGTGTTAGTGGAGGGGTTCCGGAAAGGCAAAACAATTGAGTGACGTTTCATTGTGATTTTTTAGTGACTATTAAAAGAATTTTATGTGTTTTAGATTTTTTTTTTTTTTGACATAATGGCAATATAAGTCTATTTTGCCTTCTTTGTCTGAATATTGATAACGAAGATTACCGTTTCTCACGTGATGAAACCAACCAAACCATTGTAAACCACAAGTTACATAAAGTTATGACATAAGGCGAGCCCACCTGTCGGAATTTTACAAATTATGTAAACTTGTAATTACAACATGCGTATAATAAAACAGTTTATTTCGGGATTCGTTTTTATTATATTGTCAGAAAGAAAAGCTAAATATAGATGTGTAACTAAGTACTACACTATTAATTTTATTACGACTGTAAACTCTAACTCTCTTTATTACGACTGTTATCATACTACATTGTAATATGACTAGAGAACAGTTGTAATGTAATTAAAATTTAACATAACTTCTGCAATGACAATCACAAAATAGTCATAATTTTAAATGGGAGGGAGATACCTATTTGGTTGGGTGACAACAAATTATCTAATACCGGCTTCCGTATTTTTGGAAATAACCGCAAAACTCCCCGTTCCGTTTTATTCAATCTTCTATAACTTTTTTCGACAAGATATGACGAGGGAAACGCTATCAAAAGCTTTCTCGCAATTCCCCAGTCTATTTTTCAGGTATTTATTTCGGCCTGCAGCCGCTTTGTGAGTTTCGACACGTTTATACCTATGCTAGATTTTACAATTAACAGTCGCCAAGTTTCAAAGTATCTGCCTACATAGATAGGTGAAGTCAAGCCAACATTTCAGTTATTCACTATCGAAAGGAGATAAATTGTAGTGGACCTCCGCTTTCGAATTGTGCAGCCCCATTTTTTTTGTCACGCCCGTGACACTCGTGGACCCCTGAGGGCCCAACTGAACCACTCAGGGGAATCAATGCCGTTTATAAGTAAATGAATGGCAAAACAAAATATAGTTTGCTAAGACATTTATATCAGGTGCTTTCGTACAAAACAATTAAATAACTTATCTGCTCTGGAGTTGGTGAGCATGGTCACCTGGACCGACAGTGGACCGATGCCTTGGAGATCTTGGACGGCGTATGTTGGCACCTTACGCGCTGGAGCACTCTTTTGAGAGATGGGCGGCTTAGATGGATTGAGTAAGATTCCACTCACAATATTTATATTTAATTTAAATAATAGGAGGCGTAGGTGAATGCGGTAACTGCCCGATCGGGGAACAGCCGCCATCGGCCCCGAACTTACACATGTAATGTTAGCGCATCGCCGCATACAAAATTTTAATCATTTCGTCATAGAATTTAAAATAAGAATATATGTAAGCTTCCTTATTGTCTATAAACAGCACGCTACTTGGGTCGAGATCAAAACTACAACTTAAACGTTTTATGCCAGCAATGTATCCTTTTCGAAATGCACATTTTTTTCTGTACCTATTCTCAGTTATCCATAAAGTTTTCCTGAAAATTACAACAGGTTTTGTTAATTAACATAAGCTTATATCCTACTATGAGTATGTCCAGGTAGCCATGGGTCTATTTCATGAAACAATTATTCAACCAACAAATGTTAGTCACGTAGAAACATTTATTTCGTTTATAAAACGTAAATTTTCCATCATTTTATGACATAGGCTCCCGAACTTCACAATGACTAAACCACAAATCTTATGGATAAAATTTATCTTTTAAATACTAATAATAAAATTCTAGGCCGTGGTGGTACCGGCCTAGAATAGTACTCCCCCATCTCTACCCGTGGGTGCCGTAAGAGTCGGCTAAGGGACCACGTACCAGGAGGTGGGCAGCAGCGCCTTCTGAGGATCGGAAATCATACTGCGCTCGCCAACCCGCCTGCCAAGCGTGGCGAGAATTGGCAAATCCCCCCTATATGGGGGAGGCATATGTCCAGCAGTGGATGCCCAAGTGCTGAGAAGAAGATACTAATAATTCATTTTACGCATAAATTTACTCCAATCATGAAAAATCAGAGGTCCCGGTCCATCGAGGTATACTTGTATAGTCAAAGGTTTGTTATGGGTTATATGGTTAGGTATGTACCTTTCCGGAATCATTCAAACAATATTGACGGCGACCCTGGGTTCCAATCTCGGCAGGGGCAAACATTTGTGCAATGGAACTCGTTGCCAGTGTCAGTGTTTCCCGATATGTATAATCCTGGAGTCTTCAAGTCGCGAGTGAATAGGTACCTTCTAGGTTTGCGTGCTAAATCCTAGACAACGTCATCACTTAACATCAGGTGAGACAGTTGTCAAACGCAAACTTATACGTAAAAATAAAAAAAATGCCCCGGGTCTTGGACGTTTGTGTGTGTCCATGCCTCCCGCGATATAGGGAATCTGTGTGATAAAAAAATAATTAAGTTTCAAGAACCCCTCCCAATCTCAACTTGATCCCAAAACATCAATTTGAAGTGTGGGTTAATAAGTTTGTAATTAATTAAAATACACACATTATTAATTTAATTAAAACATCAGCACCAGCACCGCCAAAACAGTCCATTAACATGACTTTTACAACCAACCATAATTTTAAAAATGATGGATATTGCAATTATTGTCTGTTCACATATTTTTTTCTATATAATATTTAGTCTGATGACTCCACCTGAACGAGTTTCATGCTGGGTCTAACCTTTATGTACCAAAGTAGGAATATTTTTCTTGTGGCAAACAAGTTAAAAAGTATGGCAATATTTAGAAGCTATGGCACACTGAGCGTGTTATCAAAGGAAGAAATTAATATTACTTACAACTTATCATATTCAAATGATTATAAGTTGTTGAAGTCGGTACCATGATAGTTCACACAAAAGTAACTATCATCACAATATTGTGCTTATGGTACCAACTCCGACAAGTTATTTCACACTTTTGAGTGTTGAAGTTGGTTGCATAATTTGTTAAAAATTTTTTTTTTGAGCCTATAGAGCTGAATTATTGTAACACTGTCTCATTTTCTATCTTACACATTTTGCATTTTCCTATCTTTCTCACAAACTCTTCTACCGGCTGTTCATACTGTATGCTTCTTACTTGCACTATAATTGTTTAGTTGTGTATTGCTTTACTATGAAGTTCTTTTCATGTATGGACTCATTGTGCATGTTTACAATCTGGTCATTTACATAGTGTGAGTACAGGTGACCTATTAGCGTATAGCTATAAGATTTAAAATTGTATAAATGTAAGTCATTGTAGAATGGTTTTTAGGTGTTTTGTGATACACTACCATAGTAGTTGCCAATAGAAAGTACTGTACATGCAGATGATCTTCGTGGTCCTAACATTAGCCTCTGTGAACAGTTGCTCATGCATCAGTAAAAAGTTTGATCAAGCAGAGCAAACAAGAAAGGCAATAATTATTGATAACTTATTGGCTGAAGTACTGTAGTGTTTCTTATTTATATAACAATTAAAATCGTCCTTGGATAGATAGAGGATTGGATAGAGTTGTCTATTTTCAAAACAACAGAAATGATACAATGATAGCAGTAATTTCACAATGCACTCTCACACAGGTATTTATGAGTAAATACAACTCCTAAAAATACATTCGCTAAGAGTTTAGATTGACTACTTTGTCAGATTGTGATCGGCATTTAATACAAGGGAAATATTTATGATAAAAAATATAACCAGTTCATTGTCTTACTGGCATAATATTATATGACTTATGAACTTAGGGAAAGAATGATAAGACAAGCTGCCAAATCCAATAGAGTGCACATTACATTAAATTATAGTTAAGAAATCTTTAAGTCACTTATAGATCTCTTAAATAATTTAATGCATCTACATCGAATTTTATCAGCTATTGAGTACTACTCCCCCTGCCAGTATTATAGGTCAACAGGCAGTGGATCATCTCCTATAGTCCATATACACTCAAACTTAGATTCAGGATGTGTTTTCATATGTTGCTTTAAATGGGCTAATTGTATAGACTTATAATCACA
This sequence comes from Apeira syringaria, assembly GCA_934044485.1. Lineage (NCBI taxonomy): Eukaryota > Metazoa > Arthropoda > Insecta > Lepidoptera > Geometridae > Apeira > Apeira syringaria. The sequence continues at coordinate 9,124,204 of OW203670.1, read as the reverse complement.
CAAATTGCAAACAAATGGCTTCTCGCCAGTGTGTGTTCTCATATGTCGTCTCATGTCCCCTGCTTGTATAGACTTGTAATCACAATAATCACAATTGAAAGGTTTCTCACCAGTGTGAGTCATTACATGTCTTCTTAATCTACCACTACAATCAGTACTATACGAACAATATTCGCATTTTAAAAATTTTTCACCAATGTGTATTTTTAAGTGTTCTCGGAAGGGTCCGTATTGTAGGCATTTAAAGTCACATCGATTGCATTCATATATGTGGTTGCCTTCATGTGTTTTCATATGTAATTTCAAGTGACCTAATTGTATGGATTTATATTCACAGACATTGCACTTATATGGCTTCTCTCCAGTGTGAGTTTTAAGATGAAGCTTAAGGTTGCCGGGTCGTACAGACTTATAATCACACATATTGCAAACATAGGGTTTTTCTCCAGTGTGACGACGTATGTGTTGTTTCAAATGACCAGGTTGTCTGGATTTAAAATCGCACATTGTACATGAATATGGTTTCTCCCCTGTGTGTGTTCTCATGTGTCTTCTTAAAGTATCCGCTTTTTTTGCTTTATAAGGACATATATCACATGCAAATTTCTTATTATCACTTAGAGCTACTTCATTGATTACTACAGTTTTTTTTGCATCTACAGTTTCTTGGACTGGTTCGCTTTTTCCTATACAGGCCAGTTCATTCATTGGTTCACATTTGACAGATATTGAAAGTTCATTGCGTGGTACATCAATAACAGGCCTTGTTGGCATACTTTTTGATTCATTTTTTACAGGAACTAGTAAATTGTTTTTTTTACTGTTTGTAGTATTTGTAGATTCATTGGCATTGTCACTTTTTACCAGACTTAGCTGTTCCTGATTTGGTTCAATCTTAATAGTAATTAAAGTTTCACCATTTGATTCATCGTTAACAGGACTTCGAGGTTCAGATTTCACATCAAGAAGAGTTTTGTGCTCTGGGAAGATAAGACCATGACCACTAGTTTCAGGTTCAGTTGTATCGCACATGGTAGTGTTCAAGGAACATTGATTTTATCATATACAGATAGTACCCTGGTTTTCTTGCAGTTATTATTATATGATAAAACATGAAGTAAGTTCATGGATACTGGAGATGTTTTCGGTTCTCCTAGCACAAACTTTATAGGATGCTAACTCTAAAAAAATAAATAATCAAATATAACCACAAACTAAATAGAGTACTGCGTACAGACGTTTCGCTTTCTGATCAGTGCACGGTCACGTCTTGAACATTGTTTTCGACCATAGAAATGTCAGAATAATCTAGAATATGACAGTTCTCGTTTTTTTTAAATTTTGGTGCAATGTCAAGCAATAGCAGTACGGTCTAATAGTCCTACAATATCTTTGGATCCCGATCTTAAAGGTCTTAGCATTTTATATGGGGTAAATGATATGTAGTAATTTTATTTTATAATATATTTTTGTAGGCATCTGATACAGGGGGGATCTCCTATGTGAGTACTAGTACTAGTAAATAAAAGTCTGGACGAATATTAAAGGTATATTAGCTCACAGTATACTTGATACAATAATGCGATGTAATGGAAGTTCAAAGAAGTAATTATTAACAAAAGTGCGTGCGCACAAATTACAAATATGTGTGTTATAACCATTGTCACAAAGTACAATTAATTTAATTAGGTACACCAACTATGCATCATCATAGATTAAATTAAACTAGTAATTGGGTGGAACGTGAGCTGCGAGTTGCCTGCCTTAACGAAGTGCAAGTGCATGTGTTTTATTATGTAGCAAAAGCCGTATGCAGTTAAATTATATAAACAAAAACATTCCAAAACAACTCAACTTACAGTTACTTGAATTCAAAATGCTACTTATTAAGAAGGGTTGGAAAAAAGTTTCAAAAAAAATTATAAAACAAACGGTTCAAATTGTTTTAAACAAATGTATTTTTTTGTTTTTTACTTTTTATTTTCTTTTTAGTTTTTATATTTAAATAAGGGGAATATCTACTAGTCCATTGAATTACTTTCTTTCGACGGCCCACATAGGGACTTGCCTAGCGGGACTTTACCGGCGGACTTTACTTTAAAGAACTAGGTGGACTTGTGAAAACAATGGAGGCACACTACCAGCAATGTAGCACCACCGGTTCTGAGCCTGATGCAAATCTGGACACGGTGGAGGACTTAGTTTTGGAGGAGTTTTTGATGTTGAGTCATGCTGGTTCTTCCCGATCTTCAAATAATTCTTCTGCCAGTTCTGCCACAACCACACCAAACACTTAAACTCCCATTTACAAAACACTAAAGCCAACGTAGAATCTAATTCAGATAACAGCATTAGTTCGAAAATCGGTAAATATTAAAATCTTAGTTTGTGAGTTTCTATGTTTATGTCAAAATGAGGACCACAAACTAAATAGTGATGAGGACATAGAGATATAATACTATTTGTAGGAAAGGGGAAATTTAAGGACGAAGCCGGGGAGCGATAAACTTCATGTAATGGATTGTATATATAGAGAGAGAGAGAGAGAGAGAGAGAATATTCGCGTGTTTTACGTTCGAAACATTTTTGTCGATGATTACCCACCGTGAATTCATAAATCCTTAAATACCATAGACAAGCCGCCCATTACACTGACAAACTAGTGACAAACACACGCAATGTTGCCAGACCCAAATTTCAAATCTAGGAAATAAATTTATTAATTTATTTCCTAGATTCCTAGGAATTTCCTAGAACATTGTTATGCTATTGCATAACAAAATCAGTAGATTGTTGTGGGAAATGAAGAGGTAAATGAAAAAATATTGAATATCTAATAATACATTTGATTTTCAAATATTTCAAAAGAAACAGACTAACTAAGAAAAGTATTGATTAAACTAATAGAACGCGCCCCTATAATTCCGTTACCCACTATGCAGATTGCTGTAAAGTGCTGAGTGTGAGTGGCGAGTGCATGTTTACGAAGTGTACAAAGCCGTTAGTTAAAAATTCTCCAAGATAAATCCATGGCTGAATGATAGCGTTGCCAACTCTATGTCTTTTTACGTAGATCTACGTATTTTTTGCTTTTCCTGCAAATCGTCAGCCTCTAACGTATTTTTACCAAATTTTACAAATTTCCAACGTAACATGACAGATGAAGCATATAGGGCATAAAAATTTTTCGTTTCACATCGTTTTGGCAACCTCGCCTCGGAATACACCAAGACAAAGAATCTATTCTATAGTGCTTGTGATTGTAATAGACACTTCTTCTTCGGAATTTTTTGGTACTAGAGATGGCAATAATGGTTGAAATTTCATATATATCAGTACTAGCGGTCCGCCCCGGCTTCTCACGGGTAAAACATTTCGAAATTTAATAATTGAATCCCTAATTAAAAAAATATAACATTATTAGTATTAGAAAATAGAGTGTATATAGATTTAGGTTTCACAGAGCGGCATATTCGCATTAGCGAAAAAGCTCTTTAAATAAAGAAAAAAAAAAAAAAATAGCATATGTCACCCGGGGATAGAGTAGCTTCCCAACAGTGAAAGAATTTTGCGATTTGGTTCATTAGTTTCGGATTTTACTTCAAGTGTGATTATACTAGGTCCATCTTTCTGCTGCCCAAGTAAGATAATCGCATTAGTGGGCAGGGCAAGTGAGACCGATCCCACACACTAAATCCACACGTATTTTTATCCGAACAAGAACAACATTCGACGTTATTCAATCAACATTTGACGTTAGGGTAACACTGCTCACGGTGATATCGTAATCAGAAAGAAAATTTGTTGTGAGAGGTAATGACGTCATCCGTGACGTCACACACTCTTCATGAGTGTTCTTCATAGGTTTCCCTTAATCTGTGGTGCTCACCAGTGCTCACAATGATTAGGAACGCAAATACAGTTTACAAATTGATAATCGAAATTTACTGATCATCTGCTTGTTTACCGATCAGAACGTTTGTTTTCTACTCTATCCGTGTGACTTGACATTGGCGAAATTGTGGCACCCCCGCACATGCCATCAGAGACAAGAATTTGAAGTTGAATAACTTGAACACACTAAAATCGATTTTGGCGCGCTTCGGAACAGTATGAATGAAAGCTTAGATCAACAGCCGCAAGCACAACACGGGAACACGGTAGTACCTATTCCATTCTCTAGGGCCATAACTATAGGCCACAACCACAAACATAAAGAGATACCTACGGTATATATCAGCATTATCAGCCGTTATTAATTCAGAAAGCATCAGTATAATAGTTTGTGAATCAAAACACACTTGTTTTCTAGTCCAGTGGTACTATCTGCAAAAATATGGGAGACTTGCAGTTCATTCGCCTGGAAGTTAACAATGCATTTAAGCTCAGTGGATTTACTATACGAAGAGAAGCGAGCACCTTTGTTGCCGAAAAAATTTCTACCTTAACAAGCGAACAGCGACAAGCCATGATTGACAAACTTACGGCCCACTTGCTTCACCAGTGCCTTTCCAAACCTGTACTGGAGAAAGAACACTTAGAAACAGCCTACAGGGAGTGTTCCTCCCACGGGCTTGAAGAAACTGAAACTGTGCTAAGTGTAATAGACGCGTTTACTGTTCCTAAACTATGCTTCGACAGCGAGAGGAAGAGATTTGTTAAAGACGTGAGTGCACATAATACATTATATCCTGATCCTAAATGGAAGGCGCAATTTTTAATAGACAGATATATGGTTATTTGGCAAAGAATTATTAGAAACAAACTGTTCGCACAGGAGGCGCTACCTTCAGCAGAAGTCGAGCAAAAGTTTCAGTTACGCACAATAGAAGTTTTGTTAAGTTCTTCAAGCAGGATCGATGAAGTTATTGTACTAGGATTGCTTACACAGTTAACAGAAGGTAAGTATTACCTGGAAGATCCTACAGGAAGTGTGTTATTGGACATCACTTCAGCTAGGTTTCATTCTGGTCTATTCACAGAAAACAGTTTTGTCTTAGCTGAAGGTTATTATGATGATAAGGTATTACATGTGTCAGGTCTTGTCTTACCACCATCTGAGAATAGAGATGCCTCTTCACCTTATTTTGGCAATTTAAATACTTTTGGAGGCAAATCTAAAACATTACTTAAGAACTCTAAAAGTTTGTTAAAAATTGAGCAAGAAGACAGAGATGGCATTATGATCTTTCTCTCTGACTGTTGGTTTGACAATTTGAAAGTTATGTCCAAACTTAAGGCTTTATTCTCTGGTTACAATGATTTTCCACCTTTGGCCATAGTTTTCATCGGTGAATTTTTGTCGAATCCATATGGCCATGAGCATAGCTTACAGCTCAAAGTGGCCTTAACAAATCTAGGTGAAATAATAAATCAATACAAGAAGTTAAAAGATATGACCAAATTTATTTTCGTACCTGGAAGAGGTGATCCCGCTGCAGCAAATATATTACCAAGACCAGCCATTCCAAACTCAGTAACCAAAGAAATAAGGGATAAATTAGGTGATGCAGTTATATTTACGACAAATCCATGTCGAATACAGTACTGCACTCAAGAAATAGTTGTCATAAGGCAAGATCTGGTAATGAAAATGTGTAGAAACTCTATCCACTTCCCTGAGTCCGGAGACATTCCTGATCATCTAATAAAGACATTGCTCAGTCAGTGTACATTATCACCACTAGCTTTAGGAGTACAGCCTGTATATTGGAAGCATGCAGATGCTCTAAGTTTATATCCAATACCAGATTTGATAGTTGTTGCTGACCATTTTCAGCCATACACAAGAATGTATCAAGAATGTCAGATGGTAAATCCAGGCTCTTTTCCGAGGACAGAATTTTCTTTTAAAGTGTATTTTCCTGCCACAAAAACTGTAGAAGATTCACAACTACCTAAAGAAGAGTGATCTGATTTTGATACTGAGTACTTTTCTAGAACAAGCTGAAACCTCCCACGTGCACAAAGTCAATTAATAAATACTTACCTCTGGACAAAAATAAACTGTTCTGTAATATAAAATACTTACAAAGTTGATATAATCAATGAACAGTGAGATACTGCTTATTATGTCAATGTCTTTAAGTTATTGGCTGGTGCAGGTGGCGCTGTTCACATAACTGTCTGAAACATGTCTTAAAGTAAGTTTTTCAAAATAAAACAATATGCAAAGTTAAGTGTTTATTTTCATAAATAGCTACCTATATGTACATAAGATTCTTAAAATTAATATGAACAAGTTAACTTTACAGCATTATTCTTCTTAGATTCTATAATTCAAAATTGTGATTAGTCAGAAATGTTTACAATATAATAAAGAATCCTATAATAGTGTCGCGGATTTGATATCTTTAATTTTTCTTACAAACTCATGTTGTGTAATTGGATAAATATAAGTTCATCATAGCTGCACAGACAGACACATCAAACTTTAGATAATAAAAAAATGGATTGCACTGTACTTTGACCTGCTTCTTTTGACTTGCTGGTGTGATTGCTCTCAATGCATATGATGAAAAAAAAGGATGTGGGTTAGATTCCTATCTAAGGCGATTTTGTATAATAACTAAAACTGATTAAAATTTAAAAACTATCATTTACCATATAATTCAAATTTTTATTTCTCAATACCCATACCCTATATGTGCAGAATACAGTTTTATTCAAGTAGGGGTAGGACTATTATATAGTTATCCACCAAGAACAACTAATTTTAATATTAAACTACCAAAACTTCAACAGAAGACAATAGGAGACAACCCTAAAATAATATATTTTAGGGTTGTCTCATAAGCTTTTTCCACTTTGTAATATAATATCTTAAACTGGAACTAGAACTTTATTATTTTACACTTCTTTAGTTAGTTTGATTGAAGAGCTACATTACTAACATTATTATAAGTATGTCATGCACTTATATCAAATTCAAAGTAACTATGACTGGACAGATTACTTTCACCGTCTAAGTTAAAATAATTACCTAAGTAATAAAACAGGTTGCCTAAACTATTGGCTTTAAGCCTGTGTGATAGTTATTATTAAATAGTTGTGCTTAATAGTAATAAAATGCAGTGTTGTTAAGTGTGTTTAGCGTTTCATACTATGCTAAACCTATACTTCTACACTTTATAAGTACTGTCAGAATACCATGCATCGTTTTTATTTTCAAATTTAATTTTATAGTAAGTAGTTTAGTTTTATGTTGTCATGTCAGAATTGACAGCATTGGTGACAATAATACAAAGAATAAAAAAAATATAGGTGGGAAACAAGCATGGACAGCATAAATTAGATTTGTGCACCTAATTTGCCTTAATCTTAATCTGCAGTTATGCAGAATTTATGATTCTTACATTATTTCACAAAATGCAATCCAATTTTTAGGGTTCAGTACCCAAAGGGTAAAACGGGATGCTATTACTAAGACTTCTGTCCGTCCATCTGTCACCAGGCTGTATCTCATGAACCGTGATAGTTAGACAGTTGATATTTTCACAAATGATGTATTTCTGTTGCCGCTATAACAATAAATACCAAAAACAAAATAAAATATATATTTAAGCTTTTTCTTTTTCTCGTTTTTGCCCGATATTGATAATGACAACTGGTAGACGCTCGAAACATTCACAGAATATTTAGAATCATTTATTCAGTTTAAAAATAAAACAAATATTTAGGGGGGGCTTCCATACAACAGACATGATTTTTTTGCCGTTTTAATAGATAATGGTATGGAACCGGACTCGGGTACGTGGGTGCCCGAGTCTCTCGGGCAAGCTCTCGGGCTTCACTTCGTGTTTCTATTTTATTTGCATATCCTTCCTTAGAGAACTTGATGATGGCTGTATATTCCACTCAAATTTTCAAATGGATATGATATATTTCCACCTAATTGCCACCTTCTTGCGCTACTTGGATAGGTCCATGTACATAATATACTTATTATGTGATTATCTTTGGCCAGTGTTAATCAACCCTCGGGTTGCAGTATCTTACATGAAGAATCAAAAGTAACCAGGGCGCCAATTCTTATATTTTTTTTTACATATTATAAGCTTGCATTTGACAACTTTCTCACCTGAGAATTATATATGACAAGCAATTCATATACATTGCGAATAGATATCTTATAGGCTGGAATGCTCCATATTAGATCGCGTCAACACTTAACATCAGGTGGGACAGTGGTCAAACGCAAGCATAAAATAAATAATAAAAGAAACCAGTGCAATAGTAATTCAAATGTAATCATAAATCAACTTGATATTCCACTAAAAACACAATTGCATCTTGATTGCATTGTAGGATTTGTCGGTAATTGCACTTCGGTAGAAATTAGATCTGCCATTAAAATTATACTCCAAGTAGAAATAGCAAAACTAGCAAAAACGACAATTCATTAACAATCTATAAGCAATATGTTTAAGAGAATAGACACCCTGGTAAATGCAATCGAAAAAAGAAATGGCGAACGACACTAATAATTTACAAACGACATGTTCTTGTTGAATATTCGTATTTGATTCTTGTTCTAAAAGACACTGATACTTCAGGAATGATATCCCATTTTAAGCATGACAAGTAGTATAATCGGCGTTTACCAGCGATGCGTCCCCTGGAATTGTTATAAATTCAGAAAAGTTGACTTACACTGCTCTAGTATAGTTAGTACTCATACTAAATAGAGCAGTATAGCAGCATAGAGTAGTTAGTAACTATTCAATTCTTATGAGATTATATACGCTTAGATCTAATAAAATTACATTGAAACTGATGTTCCTCTCGTATTTTTACTTTTTACTCTGTTAAACCTAACCCAAAACAAAAACCAAATAAGCTTACAAAGTCAAAAATTTTAACCAAACTATGTAATAGAGAAATCTTTCAAAAATAAAATCGTGTAATAAATATGAACTTAGCAACATTTTGCGGTCAAAACGGTCAAACGTAAAACTCGAAGTTTGACGTTTGACCGTTTTGACCGATCTTTTTATGCTTTGAAGTGTCAATAATCGGCTGAGTGCCGTCTGCACTCGCCAAAAGTCCGGACGCCGTAAATGCCCCATGTGGCAAACAGCAATTAGTCAATCCTAACATAGGTACATAATATACTTGATTTCAATATGTGTCAATGTGTATTGTATCATACATACAATACATTGTGATTGCTCGATTTAATCACAGGTAGAATTCGGATTCTGTCTGTGATTACCTACGTAGAATCCGAAGGAGGAGAGGAGAAACTATAAAAGCGCTCCTAAAAGTATTCCATAATTTCTTAAAAAACTTTTATACTGTAAACTCTAAGGCTTTCACGGCCGGCGTTGCATGTTGTACGTATTGCTTTCGGGCTGTTTGGCCGTGGTCTATGTGAAACTTGTGTTCAAGACGTTTCGGCGATCACTGCGGTCGACATCTTCAATGGTTCAGGTCTGAGCGGCGACAAGAGCGTAGAACTCGCCAGTAACAGAGAAGACGCCGCGAAGGGTATAGGGATATATATAGGATACATACAACTTTTATACTGTTAAATACAAAAACTACTCATTATGATTTAAAAAATGATCCATTTCAGTTAACTCTACCTTATAATACGAAACTTAATTAGAAATTTTGCCTTAATTCATGTTCCATTCAGATAAACTTAGTAAGTATAAGAAATAAACATTAGTTTGCATACTTGAAGAAGTCTAAATAAGTCCAAACATTTTTAATTAAGAGAAGTTTTCATGTTTTACAAGATTATCTGGATGTTATCCCATAGTTATCTCAGAACTGTCCCATAATTATCTGAAAACTTCCATATTTTTCTGATAATTATATTATTATTATCGTCAAACCATCCAATGTTGTCATTTTGTTTGCGTGTTGTTAAGGTCCGTTGGGAAGGTTCAAGCACCCATGATGCTGTCATATGTCTGACCGATGGGCGCCAGAGCGACGAGGCAGATCATAGCTATGGTGAACAGTAGTATGGTCGGAGTGTAGATTGCTAAGAGGAGTTTTCTGAAGCCAGAGAACTGAAACATATAGAAGAGAATATTTAGTTACTCGCTGCGCCCCGTGACCCGTTACCCCGCGGTAGCAAGGATTAGCAAGTTGAAGTGGCAGTGGGGAGAGCACATAGCTCGAAGAACCGATGGCCGTTGGGGTCGAAAGGTTCTCGAGTGGAGACCACGGACTGGCAAGCGCAGCTTAGGACGGCCAACGACCAGGTGGACAGACGATCTGACTAAGATCGCAGGTATAAGAGCTGGATGCGGGCCGCTTCCAACAGGTCCTTGTGTAAATCAATGGGGGTGGCCTATGTCCAGCTGTGGACGTCCTATGGCTGAGATGATGATAGATTCGGAAGTGTATACTGATTACTGACCGGTGCGTCGGTGCTCCTGTCGATTTGCGTGACATTCCTCGTGTGGCCCATCATGTCCTTCATCGGGAACGAGTTGACGCGCCCGTTGCTGATCCGCCCCTCCGACACGCACACTGTCAGCTGTCAACAACATCATTATCATATAGTAGGCGCAACATATCTTTGTTGCTCTGGAGTTAAGTTCTGCTCTGGAGTTGTAAGTAAACAGTCTAGGTCTAACGTGATTATATTGTCACTTTTTCTTATTTTTTTATACTGTATAGATAAATTTGACCACTATCTCACTTGATGGTCAGTGACGATGTGGTCGAAGATTTACCACGCTAGACCTATAATGCTCACTGGCTCTCAAGGACTGCTGCGTGAACACACAGGGTGGTAGCTAGCCAGGCGGGCACTCGAAAGTACTCTACCACCATACAGGGAATTTGATAACGGTGTTCCCTTCGCCGGAAGCTCAAGCTGTTGTTGGGGATCGAACCAGTGTCCGTCAGCTTGGCAGCCGACGCTCCTCCCACTGAGACGATAGAATAATAAACGTTTACCGAAAGCCCTGCTCGACGAAATTTGTAAAACAGTTGTCGAGCAAAGGGGCGAGATATGATGATGCGACAAACGTAATTTTTTTTTTTTTTTTTTCTAACGGACTAATGCTGTTTGCCTCTACCGGCATTTACAGCTTCACCGGAGGGGACAAACGTAAAAGAGGAGTAAGCGAGGGATTTATACAATCATTACCTAACTCTTCGACTGACCTCGACCAAAACTCTGGATGTTTCATCACCTTAGCCATACCTACGAATCTGGATCAGGGTCTATCGTTTCTTAGTAGATTTGGTGTTTCGAATCGACTCACCAATCGATTCAACAAGTTGACTGTATAACTCGGACTAATCGAGTTAAATAACTCGATACGCCCGTTCAGCAGTGGTCGAAGATTTACTTACAGAGAGTACTACGTGCATGATGACGTGGAAGACGACGTAAGCAGCCAGAATGTAGACGCACCATTGTGGGAGCTCGGCCTTCTGCAGGTACACCGCCAGAAATATTGTTACAACTGGAACAAAGCAATTAGGTAGTTTTAATGAGGCGTTAATATAATTATAAAAGATAGCAAGGTATTGTTGTCTTCTAAATCATCTTTCAATTCTTACTACCAGTGCGTTCGAGATGGGCTATGCTATGGAACTGTTAAAAACGTCTAAAACGATTACGCTTGGCGTTCGATTTGGCTGGGTGCTAATTCTCTGATTATTAAGACAATCCATTCATAAACAATGCAATAGTCGTTCAACTATTATCATAAATAAACTTGATATTCCGCTAAAATAACCATTGCATTCGATTGCATTGCAGACAATTGAATTGCGGTAGAAATTAGATCTATGTAGCCATTACAATTATACTCCAAGTAGAATAGCAAAACGAAATAGAATAGAAAGACAATTCATTGACAATCTATGAGCAATGTGTTAGTAGAATTGATACCGTAGCGCTGTGAACTGTTTTCGTTCACTGTTCGAAATGCATGAAAACTGTCAAAAACGCCACAGTGAACTGCCACTTTTGACCAACATCCGAGGCAGGGAGTTTTTGTGATCCTTTTTGACAACTGACTGACAAATAACTGGCAATCCTTAGATTCCCAGTTTTAGCTATATTAAGAAAAATATTTAATCCGCCATTTTGTGGTGGCGGCCATCTTGGAGCGATTTTCATCAAACATAGCTAAGAACACTCCTGTCTCATAGGCACAAAACAGTACCATCTGTTTTGTGTCCTAGTTAACCTTCCAAATAAAATAAAAATAGGTTCATTCGATCTCCGACCTCCACTGGGACCACGATTAATCCCACTACTGTCAGAACCCACGTAGAGACCATCAGGATTCTATGCACTGAAACAGATCGAGAACAGTTTGCCAGCCACTGTAGGTAGTTATATACACTTTATATGTGAGCGCGGCAAATGCTGAGTGTACGCCTTTTGTCCTCAATTATTGTATTGTTTCCTTTTTTTTTTTTGTTTGTGTGTATTTATTTATGTGGCAATAGTGTAGTTGTGAGACAATAAATATAGTTTGATTTGATTTATTTATAATCCCTCCGGTGAAGCTGTAAATACCGGTAGAGGCAAACAGCATTAGTCTGGTAGAAAAAAATAAATAAAAATAAATATATATATATATATTTATATATATAAATAAATACTCACTTCCAAGGATGTGTGCTCCGTTACCGAACAGCCAGTGTACCCAGTTGAAGATCGGCCTCTTTTTAGTGCCAGGGTGCGGTCTGAAGTACGCACCTGTTGTCATGGAAAAGTATTATAATATTAGTAGCTAGGTGCGTCCCGCGGTTTCACTCGCAAGGTGATGATGATATAACACTCACAAAAAACGTGGACTTATATAAGGAAAAAAATATTTAAAATCGGATTAGTAGATCCACAGATTACCCCCTATAACCTCACAAACATGTTATAAGTTAAAAACCGGTTATTCCTACCTATTCATGTTACCGGGATAAGGCCGAGGACGTCTCGGGCGTCTAAGATATCTTTTTAACCGACTTCAAAAAAGGAGGAGGTTCTCAAACCGACTTTGTCACGTGTGTTAGGTACCTACCTCAGAACTTTGTTCTGGGTGAATCGTGTTTGATGATTTTCTTTTTCAACCGACTTTGAAAGAGGAGGAGGTTTTCAGTTCGACCCGTTTTTGTTAATGTTTGTTACCTCAGAACTTTCGACTGGATGAATCAATTTTGATGATTCTTTTTTTATTTGTAATCTGGTGCTTCCCGTGGTGTCCCAATTGTCATTATGTATGTTCACCGGCGGCTTCACCTGCAATTATAATGTCGTTCGTCGAGGTATGCGTAGGAACTTTATTGGAGTGTAACTTAAAAAAATCAAGACCGATTTTGGTGAAATTTAAACGGGATCAGCAGGGCAACGGGAAGCAGCAGCTTTCACATAAAAAAATAATCATCAAAACCGGTTCACCCACCCGAAAGTTCTGAGACAACAAACATAAAAAAAACATACGGGTCGAATTAAGAACCTCCTCTATTTTAAAGTCGGTCAAAAAATTACATTTGCTTTATACCTAGGCATCCTGTCTCACGCACACTTGACCAGTATTTAGCTCATATTAGTAACTCACCAATAGGCTGGATGAAGCAGAGTATGACAGTGACGAGGCCGGTGATGGCGTGAGGGTTGTCTCCGGTGGTAGCATACCCGCCGACCTCCACCAGGATCACGATGAATCCCGCTACGGTCAGACCCCACGTAGAGACCATCAGGATTCTATGCCACTGAAACATATTGACAACAACTTATTTGAAATTTGGTATGGAGATAGCTTGACCCTGGATGAAAATATGTTTACGTAGCCTATGGGCTACTTTTTATCCCGACAATAATTGCTGTTCCCGTGGGATACGCAAATATTTCAAAAACCACTGTTACTCTTTCACGTTCAAATAGCTGCACCGATTTCGATAAAATTTTGTATAGAGATAGTTTAGATCCTAGATTAGCACATAGGCTACTTTTATCCCGGAAGTCAAAGGAAGGAATTCATCCCACGACCTATGTGGGATGAATTGAGGTAGCGGGAAAACCATAATTCAAGTGGGTGAAACCGCGGGGCGTTACTAGTAATATCTAAATGTTACCATTTGGAAGCAATGATAGTTCAGTGGTGGGAGCGTTGGCCGTCAAACTGACGCACGCTGCTGGTTCGATCCCCACCAACGACTGGAGGTTTCGGTGAAGGTAGCATCGTTTTCTAATTCCAGCGTGGTTTTAGGGTAGGTGTTTCCGAGTACCGACCTACCTAGCTACCACCCTCAAGTTTGAAAAGTTTTACCCAACACATAGTGTGTTCAGGCAGCAGTCTTTGAGAGCCAGTGAGCATTCTAGGCGTAGCGTGATAACATCTTCGACGAAATCGTCACTGACCATTCAAGTCTAGAATCGTTAATTTTTTTCCCCCACCTAGCGAGGGATTACAAGAAGAATATTCATTTATTTACATAAAAATATTCATCATCATCATCATCATCTCAGCCATAGGACGTCCACTGCTGGACATAGGCCTCCCCCATTGATTTCCACAAGGACCGGTTGGAAGCGGCCCGCATCCATAAAAATATTACAGAAGATATAATGTTGCCAGTTCATAAACTTACACCGAACCATATGTCCTTCCCTCCGAGTTGTTGGCCCACCCATGTTTGTCTGAAGTATCTGTAAATTACAAACAAACAGATGAGCAATGCGACTAATGGGTTCCCCCTTTCTCTCATTCGAACACCCTATAATTTCCGCCGAAAAAATCAGGCACCCAATATTTGATCGATGTCTCACGAAGGACTACTCCCATCAATTTCCAGAAGAAGAAGTAACTTACATTGATAGTGGATTACGTGATTGCGAATGTCATTTTTGACAGCCGACCAAGAGTTGATAGAGGTAGAAAGATTACGGTCTCATCGACCATAATTTGGTCTGACAGGTTGACGTAAAAGGGCGTGATCAAACATTGGGCGGTGCTAATTGGTGAACGCCGCTCATCCGCTGTCAGAGCAAGATATGGAGCTGCCGAACGTACGCCTGTACCACTGTACCTGTGTCTGTGCCACTAAAAAATCTCGACAAATCGGCAAAATTACCTCACGTAATTTATGGACGCCCCCTTAACCCCCCCCTTAAATGTTTGACCTGCCCGGGAATCGAACCCGGGACCAGCGGCTCAGAAGGCAGACACCTTTTGTGGTGAGCCCTTTGCCTATACAAGCAGTGCACGTATGGGATGATTTATCATTTACCTACGGCTTCTATGTGAACTTCTGATAGAATCCGTAGGTAAATGATCTAATAGAATCCGTAGGTAAATGATCTGATAGAATCCGTAGGTAAATGATCTGATAGAAGCCGTAGGTAAATGATCTGACAGAAGCCGTAGGTAAATGATCTGATAGAAGCCGTAGGTAAATGATCTGATAGAAGCCGTAGGTAAATGATCTGATAGAAGCCGTAGGTAAATGATCTGATAGAAGCCGTAGGTAAATGATAAATCACCTTCTCTAATCACTTCTGGGAAGTGCACATTTATTCTGTTTGTTCATTTCATTCATTATTCGTCACCTGTTATTAACATACTAATTTAGACTTTATCGTAACCGTATAAAAATGTATTATTTAACACAAATGTTAACGTTCGTTTCAGCGAAGGATCCGGGATTCTGGTTTGTGGAGGATTGTGCCAGCTGGTTTATTGTCATTCCTTTTGGGAGCGGAGTCCTTTGTTCTAATATCTCTTTTAAGGATGAACGCGCCTTACGCGCCCAAATATCGGGAACTCAATCAAAATCAAAATCATGGTGCGTATCCCGTGTTAAACAATATTTATATTACAAAATTAAGGTATAAAAGGAAGTATAGAATGAGTAGCAATATGTTGTAGTAGTGAATACCTGGCGAGCAGTATCCCCAAGGAGGCGGATCCGAGCCAAGCGGTGACCATGAAGGCGCCGTGCAGCTTGAGCAGAAGGCGCGACGCGCCCGCCGCCGCGCCCACCGACGACAGCGCGAGCGGCGCGCCCGTCGACTCAAACGCCATCGAGTGGAAACCCACACGGTTCGCGTCTGTGCACCACGAACAATACCAATCATTATATTATTATATTAGTAGGTATTTCAGTTTCTTTTTTCTACCGGACTAATGCTGTTTGCATCTATCGGCACTTATAGCTTCACCGGGGGTTACTCACGTTTATATATAGTCGAAGTAATTGGACCTAGGTTTCGGGAATATCCAAAGCCCATCATCAGGTGAGTTTACAGTGCCAGATAGAGTAGGCGCCACGATCTGGCAGCGTAATCTCACCTAATGATGGGTATCAGACATGCTCCAAACCGAGGTCGAAATACTTCGACTATAAACGTGTGTAAATCCGGATGATACATATATATGTTGTATGTATTGCTTCCGGGCTGTTTGGCCGTGGTCTAAGTGAAACTTGTGTTCCAGACGTTTCGTCGATCACTGCGGTCGACATCTTCAGTGGTTCAGGTCCGAGCGGCGACAAGAGCGTAGAACTCTCCTTCGCGGCGTCTTCTCTGATACTGATATAGCAGTGATCGACGAAACGTCTGGAACACAAGTTTCACTTAGGCCACGGCCAAACAGCCCGGAAGCAATACATACAACATGCAACGCCGGCCGTGAAAGCCTTAGAGTTTACAGATACATATATAATATGTCAAAAATGATCTATGTACACCACTACACTTTTATGTTGCTTAATCGCCCCACTGAAGGAAACGATAAAAAGACAAAAGAAAATATGTGTAAGTATTAGTAAACAATCACATTCGATTCGACGTGTGACCAAAATGCTGGCACATATTTGGATCAACGAATCAGCATTATAATTCAACGGGGAAAAGTTGCTAGCATTCGAGGTACGGCCAACCGGTATCGAGTTGGAACATATGAGCTGGTTGTTTATTGTATCCAAAGTATCTACCTCAAAAGGCATGAACAAAAGCTCGATCAACCTTTACATATTTATGCCGGTTCAGCTGTGGCGGTGGTGTATTTACTTTTTTTTTCTTTTTTTTTAAATTATTATAAGTTTGCGTTTGACAACTGTCTCACCTGATGTTAAGTGATGACGTCTAGGATTTAGCACGCAAACCTAGAAGGTACCTATTCACTCGCGACTTGAAGACTCCAGGATTGTACATATCAGGAAACACAGACTTAAAAACTTTAAACATTACCAATATGTATACGTAACCCCTTTCACAATAGAGACCATATTGGTCTGAGTTTGTAGTACAACTTTCCTTCGATTGTGATAGTTGGAAGACTAGCATTTCTACGAATTGCTAGAGCGAGACACGGCAATATAATATAGTGTTGTTTCAATTGAAAAATACAATATGGAAATAAATAGTGTATCTGACCTTTCATGTCATCCCCGGAGATGACCATCAAATTGTACTTGTTGTTCGCCAAATCGAATGTCACCCCTTTGACAACGGAGACCACGTCCCGTCTGAACTTGCAGTACAACTTCCCGTCGATGGTGGAAGACTCCAGCATCTGTACTATCTCCTGGGGCGAGTCGGAGCGACTCACGTAGGGTTCCACCTTGGGGTAAGTCCAGGAGGTGAAGAGGCTGACTCGTCCGTTATCGTTTCGAACGCATTCCATCGCGCTGTCGTCACCCATTTTACCGTCCATGCTGAGAAAAATTAACATGTTTTATGTCTTTTTTACCTATAATACACTCCGAAATTAAAAAAAAAAAACACAACGTTGAAATTTTTCGTATTTTTCAACACTTTCCGTAGAACTATTCGTCACAGACCATCAAGTGAGATAGTGGTCAAACCCTATATCTATAGATTATTTTAAAAAAACTAGGTTGATGGGTTCGAAATGTCATCGGAGACCATCCTACCTACTGGCAAACGTAGCGTAGGACTCCTGCCAACAAGGTGGGCAGATGACCTGACAAGGACGATGAAAGACCGGTTGGAAACGGCCTCGGTTCTAGTTCTAGGTCTGGCGTGATTCCATGTTCGACCACGCCGTCAAGTGAGATAATGGGCAACAGCTAGATCTATTAAATATAAAAAAAATTGTTGCAGTACGCTAACCTGTTATCAACAGTTGATTTATTCTTTCATCGTTTTTGAAGACCTATTTAACATGTCCCTAAAAAGATCGTTCTGGCTTATATGATACTACTTATTATTATATTATATATAAATATATATTATATTATGATAATACACAATCATGATGCCTTTCATTATATTTTCTAGAAGGTAGCAATCAGATTTAGATTTATATATTTTAGAGGATTTTTATGTGATTTGTAGCGCTGTTAGTGGAGTTTCCTCTCCCGATCAGAAATGCTCAACAGCGTTAAGGAACGTCATTATCGGTTATACCTTGGACGGGAGACCGCTAGTGGCATTTTCAATTAACACGGCGCTTTCGGGGCAGGTCGGTCTTGGCTGTTGTCTTAGGATAACAGTCGTTAGGTAATGTCCGGAGTCCTTAGGCGACCTGCAAGTTCTATCCTAAACTTGGCTGTATCTACCATTTATAATAATAATATGGGACAACATTCACACAAGGTCTTCAGGTCCCAAACTTGGCAGAGCCTGTACTATGGTAAATTGATGACTGATATATATACTTAAATACATACTTATACATATACACACCCAGACACAGGTCAAACAGACACGTTCATACACACAAATGTTTGACCTGTCCGGGAATCGAATCCGGGACCAGCGGCTCAGAAGGCAGAGTGCTACCAACTGTGCCAACCGGCCAGTCACTTATATATATATGTATATATTGCCCTATCCTTCGGCTAGTGTGGATTGGCTTATCTGCCAGTTACCTCGGGCACTTGGTCACCTCTGACCTAAAGGACGATGCAGACATTGAGAGGGAACGAAGGGCGTTGTCTGTCAGAGCCAACATGATAGCCCGCAGATTTTTAGAGCATTTTGTACTTCCTTCTACGCGAGCGGCCTGTGGGTGAAACATACTCAAAAGCAGCGCCCTTCTGGTACAGTATAATAACGCGTGCTGATGGGGTGTCGACTGCTTTTATACGACCGATGCGCAAGCGGCGCACATCCCTGTTGCGCAGCGTCCGAGCCAGCCTCAACCATCCTTGGCATGCTTGCGTTGTGCGAGTCCGGATTGGCTTATCCGCCCAACCGCACTAGCCAGAGCGCGAACGTATTGGGCTGATTATGTAATGCTTTAGAGTATTTCATTATATTCTATTTATATATACTTAGAACTATTTCAGTACGTGGAGGACTAACGCTAAGTAGCATTTTCTACCAGTCATCCGCAAAGTGATGCAATAGTAAAATGAAATAAAATAGATAGTTTACCACATTTTTACGCATCCCCATGCGTAAAAATGTGACGTATGTCAACTTTACTATAAATAAGAATATATAATAAATACATATGCATAAATACATTTAATATACATAATTATGCAAATAAATGCATACAGCATAATATTCTACAGTGTTTCATGGTTATTCAGTGTGCTTTAGAGCGTTTTGTTGTGTTTTAACATGACCTACCTCAATCCAGCTCCAACATATTTAGGGTTGCCAGTGCCCTGGATTTCGAAAGTATAGATGTCACCAGCGACGAAGACGGCGACCAGGGCCATGCAATCTCCTTTCTCCACACAACCCTGAGGTACTCCGAAACACAGCTTGGTGTCGGCACAACCCTGGTAGATTACATCCATTGGGGCGGGGGTAGTTCGAGCCTATCGAAAAAAAAATCGGCATTAGAAATTAATTATTTTAGGCTACAATCGTATCGTATTTTTTAGAAGCGATGATAACTTTTTTAAAATGTAATATTAATAACTAATTACAATGCTACAGCTACTACAATAACATTTGAGTAATCCACTAGCTATTGGTAGCCTATAGATAACTCAAATGCTCTAACCCGATACCAGTTGGCAGCGTGCTCAGGACGCTAGCGGCATTGCCCCATTGAATTGCAACGTTTATTCGTTGAGTCAAAAATGTGCCATGATTTTGATTACGCGTCGCATCAATCAAACGTTCTGATGAGTTTTGGGAAATTCGACGAGCTCCCGTTCCCCACGGGTGCAATGTCTCGACCCCAAAAGGTTCAAACATGTATTAAAATATATAATGAAAAAAAATTCGTCAAAATCGTAGGTGTGTATAATTAATATAATATGTAGGTATCAGATATTTTGAAAGGCAAAATTCATGAAGCTACAATTTCCACATCGAGGAAACAATATTATAAAACACTCACACTCACACCCAACCCTGGGAGCAGAAGTCGGGTAACTGACTGCTGAGACGCGTCGACCATCAGTATCATCATCATCATCTCAGCCATAGGACGTCCACTGCTGGACACTGTCTCCTCCATTGATTTCCACAAGGACCTGTTGGAAGCGGCCCGCATCCAGCCTTTACCTGCGGTCTTAGTCAGGTAGTCTGTCTACCTGGTCGGTGGATATATATATACCATCAGTATTACTTGTGGTATAATCGCGTAGATATATATTATACCTATACCTATATACCTATACCTACGTTAGGTTATTACCGTGGTTTTATGGTCCACGCGTGTACTGTAATGTACCCTATACCACAATGGTGTGGGTTTGCTAACGATGTTGCATTCACCGGTAGCTCGAGTCATTGGTGGTGATCCAACCAGCGTTTGTCAGTTGAACAGCCGAGGCGCCCACCGCTAAGCTATCATAGTTTTTTTTTTTGGATCTTTGGAATCAACCAAAAAGGATCGTACTATAGTATAGTACCTTAGATTCCATAATAACCGGAGGAGCTGGTGTAGTGACAGGGGAGGGCTCCATGGGAGGGGAGGTGACGACCGGGGTATCCGGAGTCACTACTTCCACTAGAGGGGACTCCACTCCGGCCCAGAAGGTCGCGTAGCCTTGAGCTACTGTCGCTCTGAAATAAAAAAAAGTAGACAATCAATCAATCAAACACTTTATTGAACACGAAAAAAAATACAAAAATAATAATAATAATATCATTAAAACTCACGTTCATAATCACTACACTGTTTCTACGGGTATAACGTGAAACAGCTTAATTACTTGTCAGCTAATTACTTATCATTTAATTTAGACAATGGTGAAATGATGTGCAGAAACATTTATGCGAGTGAGACAGTATTCAACAACTCCGGCCGATTGTTGCAAAAATGGCGAAACAACAATGTGATTGTATTAACTCGACGTTTCGACCAAGTTGCATTGGTCGTGGTCACGAGAAGACGCGATCAAGCCCCGTTTGATTTAATAACAATGTGTTCGAATCGCGAATGCATAAAAATTACAATGTAATTGTAATTTATAGAATAGAATAGAATTATATTTATCTGTAACAAAATATATATATACAAAGTTATTACATAAAATATTACTACGTTAATAAAACAGCTAAAAGTTATGTAGCTCTTTGTTACGAATCAGCCCAAACTCAGCGTTGTGCTGGTTGTGAACAACCAGCGCTGGTCTTCTCGCTGGTCTTATACTATATAATATACTATATAATAACTGGTATTTACAACTACCAATTGCCGGTACAATTACCTAATGTAGTTTATGCAACGTTAAATACACTTTATTTACTCTGTTTGGGTCTCCGCTCGAAGGTTATAAGCCACCGCACTCAAGGTCCTGATGAAGGCTTCCGGAAGAAGACGAAACAATTGACGATCGTGATATCGACTACGCGTAGTACCACGTCATACCCGTAGAAAAAGTGTATTGTAAAAATAATAATATTATTAGTTAATAAATAACAATAAAATATATTTGCACAAGGGGTTGTTTGGAAGAGATCGCTCTGAGCAATAAAACCGCCTGTTGTGACAGGTATAGTACATATAAGTTATGTTGTAATTATTTTGATGTTGCAATATGATTTTTAAATCGAGATTGAAGAGGTGGCTTATCAACCAAGCGTTCTATAGTTATGCGGAATTCCTCAACATAAAAGCGTAGGTATTTTAATAGGGAATAATTTTTTTTTTTTGACTCGCTATGTAACTGACATAGAAACATTATTTTATATGTATATGTATTTTATACTCACACAATCATACATGCAATGTATCATTGAATATTTGCACTAGGGGTAAGGTACTATTTACATAGAGATATCTTACTATGATTACTTTTAATTCTTGACGTGTATGGAATATATTAATAAATGAATATGAATACAGAGTTATCTATCTATATACATGAAAACACTAGTAGATCAGACGGTGGACGGTGGACAGACGACCTGACTAAGATCGCAGGTAAGGGATGCGCTGGATGCGGGCCGCTTCCAACAGATCCTTGTGGAAATCAATTTTTTTTTTTTTTTTTTAACATACACACAAGGTCTTCAGGTCCCAAACTAGGCAGAGCCTGTACTATGGTAACCTGATGACTGATATATATACTTATATACATAATATATACACACCCAGACACAGGTCAAACAGACATGTTCATACACACAAATGTTTGACCTGTCCGGAAATCGAACCCGGGACCAGCGGTTCAGAAGGCAGAGTGCTACCAACTGCGCCAACCGGCCAGCCGATCAATGTGGGAGGCGTATGTCCAGCAGTGGACGTCCTATGGCTGAGATGATGATGGTGACTAGTAGAACAATTGGCAGCCTTATGGCTGTAAGGAATTTCTTACATGCAACCTTTGTAATGACAGGAATCGTAATATTATACACAATGGGAATAAACAGAATACTGAAAAGAAGAGAGATGAGAGAACGTGAGCACCCCGGCGACCGTCGAATCAACAACAGTCAAATGTTTATAGGCTTTAGAGTTCAACACGAAATGTTATGGCACCAATTATAGTGCCAAAACATTTTGTTTTGAACTTTAAAGCTTATTACGGTCGTTTTTTTATAGTAAAAATTATTTTTAAATACTTAATTGACCAAAACGAGTTTGTTGATAAGCGATTTAAGTCGCATCAACATACACAGCAGAAAATAGGATAAACATCATGACGACTATTTATGTTTATCCTATTTCATTTTTAACCGACGTCAAAAAAGGGGAGGTTCTCAATTCGAACCGTATGTTTTTTTATTTATGTTTGTTACCATATAACTTCCGACTGGGTGAACCGATTTTGATCGTTCTTTTTTTATTTGTAAGCTGGTGCTTTCCGTGTGGTTTGAATTTCTTCAAAATCGGATAATCGGCTTTTGAGTTACTTTCCAATAATTGAAAAGTATGTGCTTATACTTAGACGATATTATAATAGCGGGTGAAGACATCGGCGAACATACCTGCGCCACAATGACTATAATAATTGATCCCATGAGTAACAAAGGTCACTAAAAAGAGTGAAAAAAATTTTTTTTACCAAAAAATGGAACCGACTTCAACACTCAAAAGTATGAAATAACTTGTCGAAGTCGGTACCATGAGCACAATATTTTGATATCAGTTACTTTTGAACTATCATGGTACCATTTCATACTTTTGAGTGTTGAAGTCGGTTCCATTTTTTGGTAAAATTTTAATCTGTTTCCATCACCATGATGTCGTCCAAAGAGCTACCCAAGAATGGAGGTACCCTCCCCTTACATTAAATTCATCTCTCAAACACACTGTTATGTTTTTTAGGGAAGAGCCAAATGCTTTCAGAATGTGAAGTACCTGAATTCGATTCCTCCCAAGAAGTCGTTGGGCGCTTGCCACTGGAAGGTCAGCGCTGGCTTCTCATTGGGCGTGGTGTGGGTCACGGTGTCGTTAGCATTGTTACATGTAGACATGCGAGTCATCGAGAATGGAGCGTTCACAAACTTGCCCACTATTATTGAAGGGTTCTGCAAAAAATATTTCGGATTTCAGTATACTTATTGGGCAAACTTTTTAGGCTGTATCCCATATTTATTTTATTTATTTACACCAGAATAAAAAATAACTATTCCTAAGTAATAAATTAAACAAAAAATTTGTGATAAAGGATAAATAATACAATAGCTAATATACACCTAGGAAGGCCATTGGTAGCTGTATTAGGATTCCCTGTGTCACAGCTACCACGATACCAGCCTCTGAGGAAAGGCAAGGTTCTACAAATGGTTGCACAACTTGCTGAATATAAAGAAATGAATTTAAACAAGAATATAAGCTTATGGTTGACGTCTCAGGAGACCGAAGAGCTGGCAGCTTCCTCGCTCAAAGTATTAACCTAGCAATACAAAGAGGAAACGCTGCCAGCATCTTGGGTACAATGCCGCAGGGGCCCGTTTTAGATTTAATTTAGTTTTTATTAAATTCTTAAGGTTTTTATTTTAAGTTAGATTATTTTATTGCTATTCTAAATTATTTTTAAATTATGTTAATGTTACCTTGTTAATGTTGTGAAACAAGAATATATATATAATATTATTATCATTATTATTATTTGTTACACTATAACAAATACTACACAGATTTTAGACTAGGAAAACCCATGTCGCGTGATTCATCTTCCTGTAGTGACCATATCATGTTCTCAAAGGTTCTCTGGCCTCTTGATATTGATGCTACTTAGTGCCCCAATCAGGTGTTATAATAATATATTATGTGGAAGCATTTCTTTCTCCCGTTTACATTGTCAACGACTCACGATTATCAAAATATATTTTTCTAGCGGTCCGCCGTGGCTTCGCACGGGTCAAACAGTTGCAAAATGAAAATGTATACCAATCCCTAATTTTTTAGGCATGCAAAGCGATTGATGTGATCTAATTTAAATATTATCGTAATCTGTTTAGTAGTTTTTCTATTTAGGAAAATCTTAAAATTTGAATGAGATCGGTTGTTCCAACTTTTGTCAATAAATAAATCAGTAACAGAAAACACGCCGCGAAGGAGAGTTCTACGCTCTTGTCGCCGCTCGGACCTGAACCACTGAAGATGTCGACCGCAGTGATCGACGAAACGTCTGGAACACAAGTTTCACTTAGACCACGGCTAAACAGCCTAGAAGCAATACATACAACAATAAATAACTCCCAAATTTTTCATTTGTTGTTTTTGCCATTTGAGAAAATAATCACTCGTCCCGAGATCCAAGTTCGGGGCGAAGTACTAGCATAATACAATCATGTGAACTTACCTGTATCTGCCTAGCCTGGAGTATAAACCCGCCTATGGGCACGGGTGCACCCGCAGGGCTCCCTACGGTGACGTTAAGGATGTCCCCTTGTCTCACTTGAGCTGATGAGGTCAGGATGAAGTACGGGGGTACTGATGATTGAGGCTGGATACTCTCATGCCGGGGTAGTTGGTCTTGGCAAGCCTGAAATGATGAAGTGAAAGGAATGAGTTAATCAGCCCACCTGGACTGTTGGATCGCAAGCTACAAAACGGTTGCTTATGTAACATTTATTATATAAGAACGATACACATCATCATTTCAGCCATAGGACGTCCATTGCTGGACATAGGCCTACCCCATTAATTTCCACAAGGACCGGTTGGAAGCGGCCCACATCCAGCCCTTGCCAGCGATCTTAGTCAGGTCGTCTATCCACCTTGTCGGTTACCATCCTATACTGCGCTTGCCAGTCCGTGGCCTCCTTTCGAGAACACTTCGGCCCCAACGGCCTACGGGTTCTTCGAGCTATATGCCCTGCCCACTGCCACTTCAACTTGCTAATCCGCTGGGCTATATCGGTGACTTGCGTTTTTCTACGGATCTCCTCATTTATGTTTCGTTCACGTAGAGAAACCCCAAGCATAGCCCTCTCCATAGCTCGTTATGCGACTCTGAGCCTGCTCAGAATGCCCATAGTCAGAGACCACGTTTCTCAAGAATTGTCATCGACTTCTCAACGATATTCAAGATATAAATGAATTTCAGATTTAGTAGTACCTTGACAGACGGCTTAGTGTGGAGATGTCGGCTGTTAACCAGACGGACGCTGGTTCGATCCCCACCAACGGCTGTTGAAGGCAACATCATTACCAATACAACAGCATAGTGGACTTACATAAGCAGTGTCACTGAACTTAGCGACACAGCAAGGGGTTCAAATTGCGCCTCTTTAAAAAAATTCTGTGATGAGCATAGATGTTTGGTCTCGGGTCTTGAGTGTTTGTTTAATTTGATTTTGTGTGTCCATGCCTCCTGCGACGCAGCATATCCTAGTGCGGGGGTGTGAGTGTAAATGCGGTCGTTTGTTTGTTTGATATTGCCAAATCTTGTCACGGAAATTTGGAATTGAACACAGCATTATATGCAGATAATCAGAAGGTAAGCTTACCGTAGCTGGAGCTCCGGATCCATACTGTTCTGAAGGTTTTATAAGCAGCAGTACCGTCACCACCAAACAGGATATTCTTTTCCTCGGTAACATCGTGTCTGATCTGCAAAACAAATAAAAAACGATCTTGGAAACAGTGCCTGAAAGATCTTATGCTTGTGTTCCAAATGTGGTGCTGTATGTCATTCCTATAGTATTCTACAAGTACCTAAATAAGTTTTTATACAAAAAAAGTATTTTTAACACAAGCTTTTATAGGTAGTAATAAATATGACCACTGTCATCGTTTCAGCAAACCCATTTAGATGAGCCCAAACTCGATGGGCTTATCTTATTTCGTTTAAAAGTTCCTATGGCCACCTTCCGACTCTATCATCAGACCCTGAATATTATGTAGTACCAAAGAACTCACCAAGGTAAAACAAATGAGCCCAATTTCGATGAGTTTATCTTAGGTAAGTTTAGTTCAGGAGTTCCTATGGCCGTCTTGCGACTTCGTCATCAGTATAGTTCCGTGAACGTTCTTGAAAACATGATGGTTTTGTATAAGTTGGTGGTAGGACTCCCTGAATATTATTTCTCGTGTGTATTACTAAGGCGAACCTTGTATTATTTTCAAACAATATAACTTTTGTATTTGTATCTCTATCTTCCAACACGCAGCTCATACCACTGATTGAGCTGCTATTGGGCATAAAGATAATTATTATGACATCACCATCGTCATCTCAGCCATAGGACGTCCACTGGTGGACATATGCCTCCATTAATTTCCATAATGACCGTTTGAAAGCAGCCCACATCCTTCCTGTCTTCCTGTGATTTCACAAAATGTATTAATAGCTCATGTAAAAAAACTACCGCATGTGCCTTTGCCATTATTTATCTTATTCAGTTTTAAGTTACGTGATCTTTTAGATTATGAAGAAAGAAATAAAGAAATAAACGTATTTTTTCTTCCTACAATGACATGTCTGTTCACAGAAAGCCAAATTAATTGTATCCAAGCATTTTCTGGAAATATTTAGTAGACGGTATTCGTTAGGTCGACTTGCTAAGTTCGGAATTCCAATGTCAGTCACCGCTTTACACCATGATACAGAGTTCCCTTCACTTGATACGACCTTCCATGCATGACTTGATCTACTATAGATATCTCTCTCTAACAAAGGTTATAGTAGACGTATCTCTCTTTCGTATTTATTTATAGACCTTGGTTAAGCTTGTGTCATTGTTCTAATTGATTGTAAGGTGTTTCCTGTGGTCGTAAACATTTTGCAATTGATCAGGAAGTGAGGAATTGATCATCTACATGTGGACAAACCCACGTTTAACGTAGGTTATATTTTCTTTTAATTTATCGCTAGCGTATTTTCCCTACGCGATGCGATGCATAGACAAATTGTACGGTGAGACTGTTAAATAATTAACAATCGTATCAGTAATTATGTTGATAAAACTGACGTGGTTTTGCCACATTATGAATGTATAAAACACGGGAATTACTAATGTGATAAGACAGAAGGTTCCGACTATAGTTTTAACCACATTCGTAGTCTCTTTCAAGGAGAATACGGGCACTCGCGGACGGGGTCGCGTTTCGCCTAGTACTCTATAGTCGGAACCTTCAGACTTATTACGTGAGTAATTCCCATGTTTTATACATTCATAATGTATGACTAATGGTTGACATTAATTATCCCTAATAATTGTTAAATGAAATAAACATTTGTACGCACTGATCCTTAAGGACGCGTTTGCATTTCTAACCACAATAAGCAGCTTTCAGAATGCAGAATATATTTTATTGCTTATATAACACTAGCGGCCCGCTCCGGCTTCGCACGGGTATAAAATATAATTATAGCCTATGTCATTAATGGATGTTATTATACATATAAGCCTTCCTCTTCAATCACTCTATCTATTTAAAAAAACCGCATCAAAATCCGTTGCGTAGTTTTAAAGATTTAAGCATACATGGGGATATAGGGACAGAGAAAGCGACTTTGTTTTATACTATGTAGTGATAGTGATAATAAAAAAAACATAAGGAAATCTCAATTAAGTAAGTAAGTATTATACAATAGATTCCCACGCGTTTTTGTTGCTGTGTTCATAAGCGGATAAGGTAGATTAAAAATAACACTTGGATTAACCATCGATTTCAAGTTCAATTTTCCAAACAATAAACTTTACTCACGCACTTTACAAGTCAACGATTCATACCGTTTTGAATTAGTTCAAATCATGGTCGACAAATTTATATGATCGTTTCTTGTAATCTTTTTGTTTGTAGCAGCCGAGACAGATCTTAATCCTATTCGTAGTTAAAAATACTTAAGAATCGTTTTTATACCATACTAGCTGCACCGCGCAGTTGTACCCGCGTGATGAAAAACGGTGATGATGGTGATGATGAAAATAAGCCTATGTGTTAATCCAGGGCTTATAGGGTTAATTAATTACAGGGTTAATATAAGCTATCTCCAGATTTCATCGAAATCGATGTAGCCGTTTAAGCGTGAAGAGGTAACAAACATACGTACATGCACACATGCACACAAACTTTCGCATTTATAGTATTTGTAGGATTTTGCCATTGTTATGACACAAAGTTAATTATACAATAATTATATATTTTTGATCTGTGGATAGTTTACCCTCTGTATCTGACTGCTTTATCCGATGCCTCCTTCCACGAGTAAATCTCGCAATGGAATTCGTAACGATTTTCATAATCAATTAGATATTTTTTTCTGGAAGGTTTATATTTTATGTGTGTAATATGTGTGTATATAATACACACCACCACACATATCACACCACCTGCTCGACCAAATTACATGTCATCCAAACCTTACGTATAGCAAGTCATTAAAGCCCTTGGCTTCAGCCGGGGTGTATGTAATGTTGGACTGAATCTCATTATAACCCGCTAGGTTGTAATATTTTCATTCAACAGAAAATCTTATTACCTCATTCTCCGTATCATTTGTATACAGATGTCCAAGGCCTTGTTTATTTGGTTTTTACTGGTATAACTACTTTTATTATTATTTTGTAGTTATGTTATTATAATTATGTTAATTCATCTACTTACCACAAAATAATAACTAATCAATAGACTAGACGCTCCAAACCTACGCAATCTGCGCAGTGATTATGTAAATACTCATATAATACAGATTTTTTTGATACTAATTTTATAAGGAGGAAAAATTTGATTGTTTGTTTGCATTGAATAATCTACGAAACTACTGAACCGATTTGTAAAATTCTTTGACTGTTGGGAAGCTACACTATCCCCAGATGACATAGACTACATTATATTTTTTTGAAAAATAGTGATCCTTACAATTTTTAATTCTGGATTTTTTGACCCGTGCGTAGCCGGGGCGGACCGCTGATATCTTATAAAATGTTTTTTCTCTATTTTAATATCCAGCTATAGTCTGTCCACGACACTCACTTCAGGTCTTGGCTGTAAATCAGCTCTGCGGGTATAGCCGCGGCATTTTGCTGAGCCAAGTTCATTTTCAGCATATGCTACTTTTTAACCGACTTCAAAAAATGGAGGAGGCTCTGCCTACTCAGGAGAAGTAGATTAACTTTGGAGGAAGACGTAGGCTACTTTTTGACCTGGAAAAAGTATGGGATAACTGAGTTAGAGGGAAAACCTTAGTCCTCGCGGGTGAAAATGGAAGGCTCAGCTAGTAACCGATATACTATCGATGTATTGATCAAATGCCTACGTTACAATGTAAAATGTTCACAAAATTAATTATCAGAGTTGGTTAAGTCTGCGGAGGTTAAGTTAAAATATGCTCTAAATAAGGACAGTCTGTTTTGACATTGGCAACAGATCCGCAAGGCTACCGACTGGTTGACCTCTAATGTTTTGCTGCTAAACATTTTTTGGCTATAACACGGTCGGTTAGCTAAATGTTCACAAGTTCCGCTATTGGGAATTCCGGTCTTTAATACTGCAAAATTTATTTATTGGGCCATTTTTACTTATACTTTTTTCATAATAATATAAGTATTGTATGATGCCATTATAAGGTTCCATTTATACCTTAAAATTGAACCGAATTTTCTATAACTTATCAAAACGCTTGATCTATACGAGACGCCTCGTAATCAAAATGCTGGCACATATTTGGCTCAACGAATGACATTTGCAATTAAATGTGGCAATGCTGCTAAAATTCTAGGCACGCTGCCGACTGGTAGCGGGTTGGAGCATTTCAGTTGTGTATAGGCTGGCAACATCTAGTAAATTGCTGGAATGTTATTGTAGTAGCTGTAGTATTGTTCAACAAGTTATTTCACACTTTTGAGTGTTGAAGTCGGTTGTATTTTAAGTTAATTTTTTTTTTTTCTACAATTTAGTTAAGTTTGGTTGAGCCACGGAATCACTACCTGCAGTAGGTACCTACCTCTTGCAAATATAAAGGTTCTATTAAACTTTTCTTCTATAATTTTGTTGCATGTTTCTTAAACAATAAAAAGGTCAGTACTTATACAGTACGATACACATTTTAATTGCACTGACCGCTTTTCAACAGAGCAGTTATTGCCACTTTTTCAAGCAAGCCTTAAACACGCAACTTGTTTAAGAATGCTTTAACCGTGTCAATTGCTCAAATAACTTGGACTTGCTTGAGTACAGCGGTGGATAACAATCTAACCCAGGGGTTAAGGCTTTCGATATACGTATAACGAGTAGAAATAATTAATTACGTGACCCCAAAGTAGGGCAATGTAGGGGCAAATGAAAAGTAGGTGACAGGCCCTACGTTATTCAAGACGTTAAGGCTAAGCGAAGAAAATCAATTCGTGTATATAATGTATAATAACAATAGCAACATGAATATTGGCCCTAATTCTGTTAGTCACACGAACTAGCTAAAATTCACTAAAATTCTTCAAATTGAAATAGCTCGTATTCTATTAACGTTAAAATTCAAATTCGTATAACTCCATACAACGCTCTCACTAATATTAGACGGTGAATAAATCGGCTATCGCTGAGCATTTACTTGACTCTGGACCCAATCATTGGATTGAACTACACGACCCTAAAATCCTCTCCACGGACCGCCATTATTTTCCTAGAATTGTACGCGAAGCGGTTGAAATCAGGAAACATAAAAATTTCAATCGAGAGGATGGTTTTAGGTTGTCTACATCTTGGAACCCAGTGATTTATTTCGCGTCGCGGCGGTTTTCACCCTGAAAAAACTAAAGATACTATCAGTGTTGTGTGTCGTGACAAACCTGTGCTTTTGCAGGGCTGTGACAGCCCTACAGTTTAATAATATCAAAAGTGGGTAGTTGGCCAAACTACGCGCTCTCGCCGACATTGCCACCCGCATTTCTCCAGGCTTCTCGTGACCACGACCAATGCAACTTGGTCGAAACGTCGAAGTAAATAAATTACTAAATGTTTTTCTCGCGATTAAGCCCCGTTTGATTTAATACCAATGTGTTCGAATCGCGAAAGTCTAAAAATTATAATATTAGACGAGTTTTATTCCATTGCTGGCTAATTGCGGGTAGTTTTAGTAGGGACCAAATAAGTGGCGGCTTAATTTCGCTAAAACTACCCGCAAATATAACAAATATATTTAATTTTTAGTGATGTTATTGATAAGTCTCATATTAATTTAGACTTTATCGTAACCCTATAAGAATTGATTTAGTTTTCCAACATTTTAGTTTAGTTCAGTTAATTAAGCGAATCACTACCATTGAGTACTGAAAGGTCGGGAGCATGACGACTCTCAACACAGGTCATGTACCCAGGTTTCATAGTCAATGCTCAACATTGAACATTCCGACAACCAGAGGAGGGAAAAACAAATTATAAGTTTTACAGCTGCCCACGGCTGGGCATAGCTTATTTATATCAATGACCTCAACCGGCCCTATATATCCTTCAGCTAACCTTCTTCTGCGATCTTGGTCAGGACTATACTATACTATTTATTGAGACAAGCAATTCATTAACAATGCAATAGCGATTCAAATGTTATCGTAATAAAGCTTGGCATTCCGCTAAAATACCAATTGCATCGCGATTGCATTGTAGATAATTGTATTGTGGTAGGAATAAAATCTGTGTAGCCATTCTAATGTATGCTCCAAGTAGAATAGCAAAACAAGCAAAAACGACAATTCATTAACAATCTATGAGCAATGTGCTAGTAGAATTGATACCCTGACCAAGATCGTCTGCACATTCTATCAGCGAACGTCCTCAAATGTTCCGACGACCGTCAATTACATAATATGTATATATATCATATTATGATATACCATAAACGATCTATAGTACCTTCTTAGGCAAGGCAGCTTTAGTGTCTGGGTACTAAAAGGCTAGTGGAATCGATGACATAGAGATAGTTAGTTCGCTGCACTTTCAACGTATACATGCGATTACCTTGACATGAATATTATGATGGCTGAAATGGTCTTTGACAGCAATGCCCTATTTGTCGATGACATATGTATATCTCTTTTAAAATACGGATACAAAAAAGGCTTTGTGATTAGCTGGTGAAACGACGTAGTCAACTGGTGTTGTCAAGGTTTCGTGTTACATAGATACTAATTGGCAGTAGGCAAAGTTTAGTCTTCAAGTATGCTCAGACAAATATAACTGTAGCACACCTTGTCTGCTTTTTTTTCTTGGGGCAAATGCCTTTATTAAAATAAAACACTAATAACTAATTACAATACTGCAGCTACTACAATAACATTTGAGCAATCCACTAGCTATTGATAGCCTATAGATAACTCAAATGTTCTAACCCGCTACCGGCTGGCAGCGTGCCCAGAATGCTAGCAGTATTGCCACGTTAAATTGCAATGTTTGTTTGCTTGATTTTTTTTATACTGTATAGATCTAGCGTTTGACCACTTATCACTTGATGGTCATAGACGATGTGGTCGAAGATGTTTTCACACTAGACGTAAAATACTCACTGGTTCTCAAGGACTGCTGCCTAAACACAATGTGCTTGGTGACAGTTTTTCAAATTTGAGGGTTGTAGCTAGCCAGGCGGGTACTCGAAAGTACCCTACCACCATACTAGGGAAAATGATAACGGTGTTACCTTCACCAGTAGTAGCTCAAACTGTGGGGATCGAACCAGCGTCCGTCAGTTTGACAGCCGACGCCAATGATATTAGAAATAAAGGTGGCCGGACGCTCCCACCGGTGAGCTATAAACGTATCGTCAGTTTTTTTGCGTCAATATCCCCATCATAAACATAATTTAATGTCTACGGAATTTTGGTCCATGACGCACTATAAAATAAGTTTCTTTTCTTATTCGGATAGCACTTGAATAACAAGTTCTCTGACAGAAAACTGGACGTGGGTTTTTCCGGTGTGTCGAGTTAACTGTCTCGTCATGTAAGTAGCTGGATGGCCGGTAGATGTAGTGCCTGTTGTTTTCCTTATCAATCCGGTGCGTAGACAGAATGACGCAATATAATATTAAATGATGAGCAGTTCTTGTAGTAGTCTAAGATACGGCTTAGGTAATATATACCCTCAACTGTTATTTAATTATGAGAACGTTTAAATGGTAAATTATTTTATAAACATAACATTTAACAATTAACATATATATATATATATATATATATATATATATATATATATATTGATTGCTTTAGCGATAAGACCGCCGATTGTATAACCATAAGCTACAATTAGTATAAAATACACTTTTGATGTACATTTTATGATTTGCAATAAAGAGTTAATCTATCTATCTATCTATATATATAATTTTAAATATAATGTGAAGTATGATACAAGTAAGGAACTAAATGTACTTTTTTATTAAGGAGGAGGGCGTTGGTGTTAGTAACACAGTTTTTCAAAAAACTTTCGCAGATACCATCGTGCTTTCTTTATTTTTGTTCCATTGTTTCAGTTCCAATAAAGAATTATTATTATTATTATTAAATAATATTTTCATTGTAATTTTTAGACTTTCGCGATTCGAACACATTGTTATTAAATCAAACGTCAGTTAAGAAATCAGTCTTCTCGTGACCACGATCAATGCAACTTGGTCGAAACGTCGAGGTAAATAAATAAATTACTAAATGCTTTTCTCGCGATTAAGCCCCGATTGATTTAATAACAATATTTTCATTTTCTTTTAATCGTTCTCAAACCCCCCCTAGTATTCCATGTATCGCGGGAGGCATGGACACACACAATCACAGCACACAAACATCCAAGACCCGGGACAAACATCTACACTCATCGCACAAATGTTTGCCTCTGCCGTGATTCGAACCCAGGGTCCCGGAGACACAGTAGTCATGTCCCTGACACTAACAACTGCGCCACGGCGACCGTCTATTCTAATATCGGTCTAATATATATGTATATCTATATAAGTATGTATATCAGTCATCAGGTTACCATAGTACAGGCTCTGCCTAGTTTGGGACCTGAAGACCTTGTGTGAATGTTAATAAATAAATAAATAAAATATAATATGTAGATTGATACAATACGTATGGGTTGGCTAGCGACATCCCGTAACTATACGGTTTAACAATAACAACTTAAATATTATTAACAACATTGAACAGTGTTATTTGCCTGTTTTAAAAAAAAATTGATGCTTGTTTTATTACAGATGAAGGTATATATTTCTTAAGCCGTATTTCGTGCTATAGGTATATATAATATACTTAGATATTTATGTCTCGGATATAGTGATGACGATTTTTATGCAAAATAGATTGTTAATGTTTTGTTTTTAAGATATACATATAGATTGGTATAGTTAAATATAGTTACATATGTATATTTTGTTTATCGTATGCGCGTAGTTAGTATCTACTCTGTTTCTGATGCCGCGTTTTAAAATACTTTATCTAATTTTAACCTCTTTTAACCCTACGTTCAAATTATTTGAAGGAAAAAATTTGGTTACTAGTGGGATTTGAACCCACGTCTACAGAATACCGTCCTGTCGCTTTGCCACCTAAGCACTAGTAGCACTCTACTAGCCGTCCGAATTCATTCATCCCTTTTACATCTGAGGGGATGTTGTTCTTAGCGATGCGAAGATGCGACGTGAACAAAAAAATTTTTACCAAAAAATGGAACCGACTTCAACACTCAAAACATTTTTACAAAAAAATGGAACTGACTTCAACACTCAAAAGTATGAAATAACTTGTTGAAGTCGGTACCATGATAGTTCATAAGTAACTGATATCAAAATATTGTGCTCATGGTATCGACTTCGACAAGTTATTTCATACTTTTGAGAGTTGAAGTCGGTTCCATTTTTTTGTAAAAATTTTTTTTCATTTTTTTTTAGTGACCTTTGTTACTCATGGGATCAATTGTCATTGTGGTGTAGGTATGTTCATCGATGTCTTCACCCGCTACTATAATATCGTGTGATAAAAGCACACATTTTTCAGTTTTTGGAATGTAACTAAAAAACTGCTTGATGAAATTTAAATGGGACCACACGAGAAGCGACAGCTTTCAAATAAAAAAAGAACGATCAAAATCGGTTCACCCAGTCGGAAGTTATGCGGTAACAAACACAAATTTTAAAAAAAATCATACGGGACGAATTGAGAACCTCCTCCTTTTTTTGAAGTCGGTTAAAAATGGAAAGAGGTATGCAATCCCTTAAGACGGCGGTCATCGCATATACATAATATGCGAGCAAGATATCTTTATACTTGTTTTATTTGACAAGTATGCTCGAACATACAATTAAAAAAAAAAACAATTAAAAAATATTAACATCGTAATAATTGTGCAAATAAGCCTCCTTTTTTGTAAGTCAAGCAAAAAATGCGTATTAATTAACTTAATTAATAAACAAGCATTAAATGCGTAGGCATACCAGGAAAAAACATATTTTTGGTCATAATTCATAATTGCTGTAACTATTATGACTCATTTTAATAATAATACATTTAATGATCAGAAATTCCCACGCGGCGTCGTAACGATCATCAACAATGGAGGTCGGAACAACCTTTACCTCCGAGGGTCTTAACACTCCTCCGAGGCGTCCATGGCTTCTCAGTTGCCGTGAACAACTCTGCAGAGTCATAGAATGTTTATTTTACATGTACCATTAGCACTATTGCTACTCGCCGACTCAATTAAATTTCGTATTACAAATGTGACGCATAAGAAGCATGTTGCGTGTAATAAAAACATTGCTTAAAATTCCCGCTTTCCCGCTTTATTTACAGTTGTTGCGGAACAGAAATAGTCCCCAGAATTATGGCGGCATTATTACGTAGTTAGACTCAACTTTTGTGCAAAATTAATGCCTGCACTCTGGAAACCAGATACTTTCACGAAACTCTTGGCCAAGTCTCTTTATACAGTGAGAGCGGCCGTTCCACACGGACTCAAGGTCCTATCTATCCCAAAAGGCATAATAATACGAGTATTTAATTTACAACTAAAAAGAAAAAAGTTGCATTACACAATTCTTATTATCTAAGAGATAGGTACAATATCTATAACATAAATAATATGACAATGCGTTTAACTACACATACCATGAAAACAATAAGTTATTTAGTTATACGAATAAAAGGCTCCTACATTAACAAACGGATATTTCTCTTGAATGAACGATTATAATGTAGATAAAAATAATTAAACCTTATAATGAGGCAGTTCTTTTTTAGTCGCGACAGTTGCAAGTTACTTATATCCTAGATCTAGGAAGTATGACCAGTAATAAAAAACTATATTTATTTTATACTCAACGCACATACATAATCCTGGGAGACTTTTTATTTGGTAGAAACCGCGCGGGCGTGTTTTGTCACTTTTCATTATTGGAGTGTAACTCACAACAGCTTGACCCATTATTATGAAATTTAAATGAGACCACCAAATTGACAACAATATAATGAAAACAATATAATATAAAACTAATTTCTGTTCTACTAAGAAACTAAATTAAAATCTTTGAACACTGTAAGAAAAATAGTTTAGGAAAGTATGAATTTTGATGGTGCGAATCGTCAATTTGACGATTCTCGATTGTCTTTCGAATAAACTTTCAAATAACACTTTAGCAGGTTGGATTAAAGCCTCATTTGCTGGAGTTTTAGAGCGATAATAGCTCAGCGGGAGGAGCGTCGCCTGTCAAACTGACGGACACTGATTCGATCCCTAACAACAGTTACAGCTTGAGCTTCCGGTGACGGTAACACCGTTATCGTGTGTTCAGGCAGAGCAGTCCTTAAGAGCCAGTGAGCATCCTAGGTCTAGCGTGATAACATCTTCGACCACATCGTCACTGACCATCAAGTGAGATAGTGGTCAAACGCTAGATCCACACAGGATAAAAAAAAGTCAATGGACCCACGCACCTACGACCTACCTACCCTGGTTGGGGTACTATTCTAATTTCAATTGAAATTTGTATTTCAATTGAAATTTGTATTTCAATTATTATATCAAGGACTACGTTACGTAGAAGTGTAAAGAAGCGCATAATATTATTTTTCCGCATAAATTTAGATTGGATTAATTTAATTAAGACATTATACCCGTCTCAGTTGGATACCTAAGTAATTATTTAACTTAAGCAGTATGCAATTAAAATATGTGCAATTGCATGCCGTCGAGTTTTTGTGAAATAATTATCATTTGTAGGAAGTTATTAGTCGTGAAAAATTATAATTTTAGTATTACAATTGCCCTTGTGTAAATTTTATCGCGGTCTTCTTAGTGTGCGTGGTACCTAATAAGTTTTGATTATTTATATGTCTAGATAGAGAGTTCAAGCGTCTAAGCGTCCAATAATTTTTTTTTTACCAAGAAATGGAACCGACTTCAACACTCAAAAGTGTGAAATAATTTGTTGAAGTCGGTACCATGATAGTTCAAAAGTAACTAATATCAAAATATTGTGGTCATGGTACCGACTTCGACAAATTATTTGACACTTTTGAATGTTGAAGTCGGTGCAATTTTTTGGTAATTTAAAAAAAAAAATCTTTTTAGTGTCCTTTGTTACTCATGGAATCAGTTGCATTATGGTGTAGGTATCACACGGGAAGCACCAGCTTTCAAATAAAAAAAGAACGATCAATATCGGTTCAACGGTCGGAAGTAATGCGGTAACAAACATAAAAGAAAACAAAAAAACATACGTGTCGAATTCAGATCCTCCTCCTTTTTTGAAGTCGGTTAAAAATATCAGCTAACTGTTGGCATATATGCTCGTCCCGCCCGCTCAGTGGCGCCATTGTCATTTTAAGGTAAAGACGCATTCCGTGGCATTTAGAAATGACGATTTGTGCTTTCAACGTGTGAAGGAATTACAAAGGGCGAAAAGTGAGACATGAAAATATTCAAAGCTAATAAGTTAGCACTCCGCGCTAATGAATATGATGATATTTGGTACAAGGATTCTTGTGATGTGCTAATCAAAAGCATAAACATAGTAAACGAGTTTATTTACCACTACTGGGACACGAACCTATCTCTCAGACAGAGGAGTAAGTATCGGCCACGCAAATCCGAATTGGAGGATAAGCTACTGGCTAATGTCAGTTTTCAGACCACCCAAGAGTTTCCAATACGCTCGCTTACTTCAACTATGAGATCAAAAGAGCAAAATTGGCTTGGCTATTGGAGTGAGCAAACCCACCCTGCACTTGTAACCTGGGTCGCGGTATACCTTACGGGGCGCTAAGGAAAAGTATTATTTTAATTTTCATTGAAATAGGTCAACGCCTTGCTCCCCTACACGATTCATCAATCAGAGTAGTCACTGACAGCCAAAGCATATGACGTGCAAATACAAAAGTGAGGTTCGTTGTATTTTACAACAAAATTTGACTTTTACGCTGTCCAGTAAAATATACACTGACCTTGAGACATCTGTTTAGAACCAAATACAAAGGTCTCGCAAAAAGCATATTTTAAAATACATTGTTGAAAATATGACCACATTTACATACACGACCAAGGTGACTTACCAACCATCGGATAAAATATAATCCGGATTTCCTCATTTCAAAAGAATGCCAGCCTTTCCAATTTAAGTGAACTGTGATTACAATAAAAATGATTCAGTGCATATAACACAGGTGTTCATATACTCAGATAAATTAGGGCTGTAGGTACATACTCATAGTGTTCAAATTATGAAATGACAGTAGGAAGAGTAGTGAACGCGACAGAGATAAGTGTGTGGTAATGGTCGTGATTTATTGGCTTCTTCGATCA
This sequence comes from Apeira syringaria, assembly GCA_934044485.1. NCBI lineage: Eukaryota > Metazoa > Arthropoda > Insecta > Lepidoptera > Geometridae > Apeira > Apeira syringaria. Next base: position 9,084,662 of record OW203670.1, on the reverse strand, counting down.
GGAATACAACGATCGCAGCTAGCGATGGAGTTGGCATTACCTGCTTACCATATTACACAGATCTGATTTCACTCATAAAGAAACATGCGCATGACAATTGGTCTGAGTATTTCGACGAAAGGTCGTTATATAAAGGGATCTGGTACAAAACCATACAGCCATCACTTGTTCGTGTCCCATGGTTTTTGGGGAGCGACATGGAACGGAGTGAAATTGTTATCTACAGCCGTGAGGCTTTGATCCGGGCACATTCCTCTTAACAAGTTCAAGTTTATGATGAACAAAAGTAATAGTCCTGACTGTGATCAATGCTTCAAGTTAGAAGACGTATACCATGTTTTAGTGGAATGCTCCCGCACGACGCCTTACGGCGGCAATTATTTGTTTCTGAACATGCTTTCTGGCAGGTAGGTGGTTGTAACGGGGTGCTGTCGCAACCTGACTGCGGATGCCAGAAAAGTGTATGCATTGTACCACACAGTCGTGAAGACTGGGGCTAGTTAATTGTTGTAGCTTAATCTGATTATTAATAAGGGTGTCATATTCTCTAAGAAAAAACCCTGTATAAAAAATAAACATTAAAAAAAAAAAAAGGAATACAATGATCGAAGATTGGCTTTCTTACCTTAACTGGAATATTTGCTTATTTGAAAGAAACACAAAAAACGGCCTAGTGCGAGTCTGACTCGCGCAACGAGGGTTCCGTACAAACTGTAGGTATAAGTTTTAAATTATTAAACATATTTTTATTATATAACTAAAAATGCTTTTCGCAATTTTCCCTTTATCTGTGCTATAAGATGTTGCTTCGTACCAAATTTCAAGATTCTGAGTTTATGGGAACCCTGTAGGTTTTGATTTCCTTGCGATTGTCGAAAATTTGCAGCATAAACGGGTGTGTCTGCGGTTAAAACTGCGGGGCACCGCTAGTAGACAATATATCGAAACAACTTTAAGTAGTTTTTCAGTAAGTTTCATATAACGTAAATGAATATTTGGATATATAGCGAGTTACAGTAAATTTTAATTAAGTTACTATAAAATGTTATTTATTGTACGCTCAAAACGCTCTGAGTAGGTATACATACTACATTTATTTATCTGAGCCGACTACCCCGTAAACTTTAAAAAAAACTATCACCAAACACAGTGTGTATATAATAAAAAAACATCACAAATAACTCCGATCAAAACCTTGGTCACACACCATTGCTAACCAGCGCATATCATTGTTAGTGAGAAGCGGAGCCTCAAGGGAAACCGGTTTTGGGAGACGTGAGGAGTTTTTTTATTGCACTATAAAGTGTTGTTGATAATTGAACTGTTAATGTGTCACAGTGCTATGTAGCCTTGTGATATTTTTTAATGTTTATTTGATACAGTCTTTATTTATTTAATAACACAAAAAAATACTTATTGCGCTTACAGTTTGCACCGCACAATAAGCCATTACTTATAAAATTACACTTACATACTTTAAAAAAATACCTAAAAACGGAACCGACATTCACACTTTTGAGTGTTGAAGTTAGTTCCATTCTTTTGTAAAATTTTTTCACCCTTTTCAGTGACCTTTGCTACTCACAGGATCAATTGTCATTGTGTATGTTCACCGATTTCTTCACCCTTGACTAGGAAGTCGTCCAAGTAGACGTACCTAACATTTTTCAGTTATTGGAGTGTAACTAAAAACCGATTTTGATGAAATTTAAACATACGGGAAGCATAACCTTCCAATAAAAAAAGAAAATCATCATAATCAGTTCACCCAGTCGAAATTTCCGAGGTAACAAAGAAAAACATACGGGTCGAATTGAGAACTTCCTTCTTTTTTTGATGTCAGTTAAAAAACTAATACAGCGGCCTAGAAATTTATAAAAAGTGATGTAGCCTTGTGATAATTTTTTGAATACTATTTTATTTAAGGCTAGAGAATAATGGATCTCTTTTTCTCCAATATATAATAATAAATCCAATATCTATCAAACTGTGTGATACTTATTTAGAAGCAATGATATTATATGTTTATATGAGGTAGATGTCGCACAAGCGCGCGGAAACTGAGTCGGCAAAATTAAGTCAATTGTAGTAATTTTAATTATGACGCGTATTTCAAGCGCAAGTCTAAACATATAGCTATCCTTTTCTATATTATTTGTACCGTATTATCTGTCGCAGTAAGCATGTTTATGTCGTAAAGGAACTGAGCACCGCGCAGTATGAATATACGTCATCTTTAGTAAAACATCATTGTTTAGAAGCAATTCAAGTAATGTGACGTACATCGTCATAATCCGCCCACTTTCTCCACCATTGCATCGAGCGCGCGCGTGCAAACATTTACTATTTACTGTGCGAAGCCACAGACTAAACAATAGTATGGGCGGTGATCCAAGACTTACATTTGAAAACATTCTACCTTACCAGAGTAGATAAAATTAGAGCTCATACATTTATTTATAATGAAACTAGCTGCCTCGCGGTTTCACTCGCGTGAAAAACGGGTTTCCCGCTACTTAATTTATCATAAAGCCTAAATATAATTGTACCACAGATTAATAATAAAACGTTTCGGAATAGTTCTAATGTTATGGCTCTTTATGTTTACAATAGATTACCTAATGAAATAAAGGTATTAGACAATGAGTAAATTAAAATCGTGGCTGTTTCCAAAACCTTTTTTAATATGTAAGAATTATTTAATGATTATTATGGGTGCGACTGTAATTTGTGTATTAGTCATTAGTATTAATATACTAGTATAATATGTAAAATTTATTATATACCATGGACCAAATTGATATACCTAAGTATGAACTATAATATTTATATACGATTATTGAATGTTCAAACTGGGCAGGCTGTTGAAACCATATTAAATAATAACATCTATATTATATTATCTCAAACAGTTGTTCAATAAATATTTCTGATTCTGATTCTCATCCCATTGGAACTACAGTGACCTGAATATTGCGCAACATTTGAGATTGTTTTGTAATGTTCCATATTGATCTGGGATGTTCCCGAACATTGCACAACATTCCAGAATGTTCTGGAGATTTTTTTTTAAATCTGGAGTGCGTAACTTCCAGCCCTTCTATCTTCAAACACACGCCATTCACCTAAAATGGGACCCGTCTTTATGGACGAGAGATAGAGGGTTACCAGTACCACACTATAATAACTCCCGAGTCGAGACTAATTTCTCAGTTTTAGCGGCACGCACGTTGTAGGTACACTTTCTTTTATAATATATACCACGTATATTGTTATTGTGAAATCCTTCTCAATCGAATACTATTGAGAACTTTGTGCGTGACGGGACGTTTCGACGAACACTCAAGATCCTGATAAAGACTTCCGGAAGAAGCCTCAGGGAACAACCCTTAAAAACAGAGCGTGATTTTTAATAATATTACTTTTTTTTTATACTATATAGATATAGATGTGTTCAAAGATGTTATTACGCTAGACCTAGAATGCTCACTGGCTCGCTAGGACTCTGCCTGAACACACTATGTGCTTGGTGACAGTTTTTCAAACGTGAGGGTGGTAGCTAGCCAGCCGGATATTCGAAAGTACCCTTCCACCATGCAATTACAATTATTTACAAGTTATGAACAGCATCATATTATGTATGTACTCGTAGTTAATAGTCGGTTCATTTCTTTTTCTTTTTACTGAAAAAGTGCAAACTTTTGATTACTATCTCACCTGATGATGAGGTCTATGATGAAACATCCCCATACTGGTATATACCTATAACTAGTATGTTGATGTTACACAAATAGAATTTATATTCAACGCTTCCAATATTAAGGCATATTTTAGCGTGTGATCTGAGCTGCGAGTGGGTCAGCTAGTCTATCGTTATCAGCATCAAATAGCATATGAGTACAGCATCTATTTCTTCACCCGTATCTTGTACTAATTGCCTTAATATCGCATGCCAAAGGCTGAATCATGTGTGGCCGTTGCCTATTCTATACAATTCACAACGCACGCCTCGCGAAATTTGGACACGGCCCATTCATATCATATACCTACCCTCCCTCACTCTCAGAACAAAGAAAAAAAAGACACCGCAGTGGAAACTTACAAATAAAGCTACTTTATTTAAAGGCGTGTGCGTGAATTATCGATATAATTATATTCTCCTAAAATAAAGCCACTTTATTTAAAATAAATAAAATATTACGAAATATATTTTATCTTAATGTTATTTATAGTTCTAAAATGTTTAAAACATATAAAGAAATTAATACTGAAATAGGCAGCAAATCATACATAAATATACGATGCTCACAACGTCTTCAATACGTCAGTAATCGTTGGACCATTTGGAGACGAATTTGAAGGCATACTTTGGTAACACTATTGATCTTCGTTGGATGTTGGTATGGTTTTCTTTGTTTAAGTGAGGTCGAACGTGATTTCTGGTTGGGCATGGTTTTTACGGCCTCACTAGATTGTTCGCAATGAACTGTCTTTCCTTTTTTCTTTATCTGAGACCTGCTTGCATTAGTACAACATAACAGTTAAATAGCCTGTACCTGTTCATGAACCGTTAACATTTCTTTCGTGCCTGGCGGACGTTAAATTTGTTATCTGGGTGGAAATCTGCATTTATTTTATTGTTGGTTTCGTCGGGTCAATGCTTGATATCAATCTTAATATTTCCCTTTTGATAGCAACAACACAATTTCGTCAAAACAGGTGGAGTGTTTATATTTGAAAATTGGTTTTATCTGAAATAAAAGTTTTTACGTTTAAACGTTACGTCGCGAAGACAAATGCCAAAACGGGCCTTTTATTTTGTGATAAGTTTAGTAGGATGCACACAATAAATTTCATGTAATATATATTAGTGTGGTGGTATGTGATTACGTTGATATCTACAATTCGTTCCTAGTATTTATGAGTAAATATAGTACATACACGGTGTACCGTAAGATTAGTCATAACCACGGAAGTCGATGACTCCGCCATTGTTAGCCAAAGTCACACCAGCGCCTAGCGTGAGGGCGGAAGTTGAGTACTGTGGTGTATTTCAGCGAGTCATTGCCTTGATCGTTATAGAGGATATGAGTATAACCTTCATCGATCAAAAAGGCAACAAGTTACAAAATAATAATATTTATAAAAAAAAAAAAAGTTGAAAAAAAAACCCCGTCGTCACGAGTTGTCACCGTAACACGTATTTAAGAACATGCACCAATCAAACCCGAACCCATGACTGAAAACTGCATCAAGATCAGACTAGTAGTTTTGGATAAAAATGGCGACATGCATTTGCACAAACAAACATCCTCTCACCCCTAACGCATATACCGTCTCCGTTCCGTCGTGGGTAAAGAGAGATATTTAAATAATTAAGGCTTAACTATTTGCTAAAAAGACAATTTGGAGTTCAATCAGCTTACTTTTTTGAAAATCTTACATGCCTAATCAAATTTAAAAAAATAACACTTATGAGAACAATTCGAGATGGTTAACTTTGATTGAATTAAATTTGATTTTATTTGCTAATTTATTAGTAAAGAAAAATTTTCATGCGAGCTTATTTTTTTTGTTCAAAATACTCGCAGTAAGGACAATTGCGCTTGAACGTGTCTTACACCAGAAGAAAGGAAATTAAAAAGACTAAAAATGTGATCTATTATAAATGCGAAAGTTTGTGAGTGTGGATACATTTTTGTTCTCGCATGTGTTGTGTGTCGCGGTCAAACAGCTGGAGGGATTTGGATGAAATTTGGTATGTAGATAGTCAAGTTTACGGGAGCGCTAAATAACTTTTTAAAAACTACTGATCTTAAAATAAAACTATTTAATTAATAAAACTATATCTAATGCGTCTAAGCAGAATGACATGCTCGAGAACACTGTGGGCCAGACAACAACACTTCCCACGCATCGCCTCGGAGTTCCGAGACGTTGTTATGCTTAGTAAGGTGTTCTACAGATTTAGCTAGAAATGGTTGTTATCTGACGATCAGGTGGCAGCATAACTAGATACTTCAGAGATTTTTTTATTTATTTATCAAACAATACATCTATCATTACAGGCTAGTTCCTAATTTTATTGTGTATCGCATTAACGCTATGCTAGGCAGAACTTCAGTTCAAACATTTGAAGGAAAAAAGGACGGTATTCTGTAGTAGTGGGTTCAAGTCCCACTAGCAGCCGAATTTTTCCATTCAAATATTTGAACTGTAGATACTTCAGGTCCAGGAATAACATATAGGCTACTTTTTTCATTATCATCGATAATCACCACGCGAGTAAAACTTCAGGGCGTAGCTAGTTAGTAATTTTTTTTTAAACCCGAAGTCATGTGTAAAGGATATCAGAATTTGTTCCGCCCTCTCTGCATTTGATATTTTGATTCCCTGTCATTTCAAATTGCGATTGAATCGACTTAGCAAGATCAGACTCGAGCGATGAAAAAAAAGTGGTTAAAGAGTAGTGTCTATTTAAAAAGATAACTGGAGTTCTAATAATCAGACTAATATTATAAAGGCGAAAGTTTGCGTGTATGTGTGTATATTTGTTACTTCTTCACGCTGAAACGGCTGTATCGATTTCGATGAAATTTGGTATGGAGATACGGTAGACCCGGGAAATACCCATGGGAAAACCATAATCCATGCGGTTGAAACCGCGGCGCGCAGCTAGTAGGTACACAATATTTGAATTAGAAACCTAAGGCGAGTTTCGCCCATCATTATTATCTAAGAAGAAACTACGACTCACGTGATATTTGCTGGAAAATAGGAGCGAATCACTGTAACACATATAATGTTACGGATATTAACTGAATGGTCAGTGACGATGTGATCGAAGGTGGCTAGAATATTGACTGACTCTCAAGGACAATTAATTGCCTGAAGACACTGTGTCAACTGTGTGTTTGGTGACAGATTTTCAAACTTGTGGATTTAGCCACTCGCAAATTTGGAAATCTAGGTCGCTATTACACCTACGACCACATCGTCGCCGTCCATTAAGTGACATAGTGGTGAAACGCTAGATTAATAATGTATTAAAAATTCAGGATACCCGTAACGCGACTATAGTTTTATTGTAGTGCTTAGACATCTAGCTTCTAGCCTGACCATGTGGAGGTCTATTAGACTATATCTTGTGGCTGTTCTCCGGTTGAGATGATTATCATGATAATAGTGATAGCCTTATGGTTATTTCATGGGAGTTCCATGGTCTATACTAATATATATATACTAGCGGACCCGACCGACGTTGTCCTGCACGATATTCCGATATGCCCGACTACATCGCCATCTGCCGGGGGGATTTTGAATCTAAACCATTACGGCGTCACCCATACACATACAAAATAATTCATTCAAATCGGTCCATCCGTTTAGGAAGAGTTCAGTGACACATACGTACAGTAGAATTATGTACATATATAAAGATATATATTATAGATATCAAAGTGTAACACTACCACTTTATATTTTACAAGTCCGCTTTCTACACCTGTGGCGAAAATAATTTACAACATTATCTACATAAGTATTACTGCAATACAAACGAATTAGCATAACCCGTACTATAATTGTCTTAAAACCTGTTTATAAACAATGATTCATTATACAGGCTTTGTTTATGGTTTTTATTTCCACTTCTTGACACTGAGATAATTATAATGCAGTTAATACTAGTTACGTTAATACTTACCTACGTAAATTTTAGTGCTTCTAGAACATACACGTAGACTTTATTTATTAAGCGCTTCGACTTAGACCTATTTTTAACCGACTTCAAAAAAAGGAGGAGGATCTCAATTCGACCCGTATGTTTTTTTTATTTATTTATTTTATTTGTGTTTGTTACCGCATAACTTCTGACTGGGTGAACCGATTTTAATCGTTCTTTTTTTTATTTAAAAGCTGGTGCTTCTCGTGTTGTCCCATTTAAATTTCATCAAAATCGCAAGAGCACTTTTTGAGTTACAAGTCAAAAACTGAAAAATGCGTGCTTATACTACACGATATTATAGTAGCGGGTGAAGACATCGGTGAACATACCTACACCACAATAACAATTGATCCCAAGAGTAACAAGGGTCACTAAAAAGAATGAAAAAAATTTTTTTTGTTCCATTTTTTGGTAAAAATTTTTGTAAAAGTATAGAATCGGCCAAGCAGGTGTTGAGCAGAGAGTTCTTTGAGTAAACTGGTTTTATTAGTACTCTATTGCATATATGTTTATACGTGTAAAAGTAATGCTTGCATATGTGGTTCACGATATTATTGTAAAAATATAATGTCATTATCCGTGAGGACCTATAATTGGCTTTTTGTTAAATATTAAGTCGTTATATTGTATAGAAGGCCGTTGGTCTTTCATGTAAAAATAAGTAAATAAATAAAAAAAACACATGTTTTAAGATGTGGTTTTAATACCATTGTTTACTTATGAAATAAATAAATAAATAAAATACACGTGTCAACACATTCATTGGGAGCGGTACTAGCGGTCCGCTCCGGCTTCGCACGGGTAAAAAAAATAAAAAATAAAAATAACAAGGGTCCCTAATTTTTTGAAAATATCATATACCCTATGTTACTCAGGGTGAATGGAGATTTCCAATGGTGAAAGAGTTTTTAAAATCGGTCTAGTACTTTTTGAGCCAATTCGTTCCAAACATACCTACAAAAAAACCTTTCCTCTTTATAATATTAGATTTTTTTTCTTGGGGCAAATGCCTTTATTAAAATAAAACACAAATAACTAATTACAATACTGCAGCTACTACAATAACATTTGAGCAATCCACTAGCTATTGGTAGCCTATAGATAACTCAAATGTTCTAACCCGCTACCGGCTGGCAGCGTGCCCAGAATGCTAGCAGCATTGCCACGTTGAATTGCAATGCTGATTCGTTGAGCCAAATATGTGCCAGCATTTTGGTCACGCGTCGCATCGATCAAAAATATTAGAATAGATGTGCATGGGCACCGCCAGGATTACTTTCAGGGAGGTACATCTGCAACTACACATTATACTACACACATCAAAAAGTCTAAGTAACATGTACCTACGGTTTTGAACTTTAGAACGATATCCCTACACCATTCGTTTCAACGACTATGGGCGCAAGGATACTGAATTGATTGACGAGGCGATGAACAAATTTGGAGAGCAACCTTGATTCCTTCAGAATTTAATCAAACAGTAACTTATTAAAAAAAAAACGTTTTGTACTTTCGTCACATAAAATACAATTGTATTAAGCCTATCTGAGCTTCTTAACTAGGAGACCCACACACACTTGTCGATTGACATATTCAGATATTCTTAGAATTATTTTATAATAACGGTGAAGCATGTATATTTAAATTGCACTTTAGAACATGATCAACAGACTATAGTGAAAATTCTACTAGCGGTCGCCCATATAACTTGTGACTGAAGAGTCCCTTGCTGACCCCACTTGATCGGTTAAGATCGCGTAGGTAAACGCCACTATGAGCGTTTCTAATGAATGCGCCTAACTTCATAATAAATTCAAAAAACGGCTTTCCCTAAGAAAGTGAAATTTACTTTAAAATTTATGTAATGCTTGTTAATGTTCTGATGGTGCACGGAGTGACTGTGATTTAAGTAGTGTTTAGGTAGTAATATTTTTTAAATGTATTTTTAGCGTTAGTTTGTGTGCTATATTAGCACCTTATTTCAACCTATGATGCTTTGTGCACTTATGCAATAGATATGACATGACATCAACGATGGTCCACTTATGTTTCATTTAGCAAGTCATTGTCGTACTAGCCAGTGCCGGATTAAGACAGCGCGGGGCCTGTAGCAAATTTTACCAAAAGGACCATGCTTTTAAAAAAAAAATTATCAATTTCGTTCATATCGACGTTTTCAGTATATCGTATTCGATATTCAATAGTGAGGTGATTAAGACTTTCTTGCGTCATTATGTTCCTCGACTCATTTTTAACACGTTTTGATGTTGAGAAAGATTTTTTTTTACTGGCAGATGCCTTTATTACATTAAAACACTAATAAATAATTACAATACTGCAGCTACTACAATAACATTTGAGCAATCCACTAGCTATTGGTAGCCTATAGATAACTCAAATGCTCTAACCCGGTACTGGCTGCCAGCGTGCACAAAATGCTAGCAGCATTGCCACGTTGAATTTTAATGCTGATTCGTTGAGCCAAGTATGTGCCAGTATTTTGGTCACGCGTCGCAACGATCAAACGCTCTGATAAGTTTTTTTTTCTTTGAGAAAGATTGTTAACCACTGTGATTGGTGGTTATAAAAGACAAATTAGTGCGCAAGACATTTTTTCATTTTTTTCAGGGTTTAGGAAATAAAATTGTACGTATTTAATAAAAGCTTGTAAAACTGCAGTTTCAGAGCCTCGTGCTTCTTGCTGTTAATAATACCAGTCACATTAGAATTTTACTGCAAATGATTTGAATTACGGTCAGAAAGCATTGATGCGCGGGGCCCTCAAATACGCGTGGTATATGGCTAATCCGCCACTGGTACTATGTGACAATGACGCATCCTAACGCTGCCACTGACTCAATAAATCAATAAACTTGCCACCTACATATAAACAAAACATTCAAGGCATTTATTTATTGTCATTGGCAGACAGAATTGTTGTTAAAAAGCGTGACAAAAGCGGCCTTCACGGACCATGACTCGCTTTGACAAAAGTGAGATAATGCTCAGTTTATGAGACGAAAGAAATGCGTGTAATCGGTCGCTCTTGTCTAGTTCTATACCTGAACCATTTTCGTGGCTGTGATATTACAACGTCTTTATTTCAAGTTCATACTACGATTAGGTTTTTAACTCATATCATTTACAAATAACTTTTCAAACTGCATCACTTTTGCAGTTCATCGGGTATGTCCGCTGAAGGCAGAACAGAAATCCATATTATTATTCATTATAATCATCATCTCAGGAGCCATAGGACTACCACTGCTGGACATGCCTTCCCCATTTTTCTTCTTCTCTCAGCCAAGTGTGTCCACTGCTGGACATATGCCTCCCTCATATAGGGGGGATTTGCCAATACTCGCCACGCTTGGCAGGCGGGTTGGCGAGCGCAGTATGTTTTCCAATCGACAGAAGGCGCTGCTGCCACGCTTCTAGTACGTGGTCCCTTAGCCGACTCTTATACGGCACCCGCGGGAGGAAATGGGGGAGTACTATTCTAGGCTGGTACCACCACGCCCTCCCATAAATCATATTAAAATTATTTATTTTAGGCAAATTACACCAATTTAGTACACATACAAAACAAATGAAATAAAATAAAATGTCAGATGAGAATTAATACATTACTTATGTCAAATTTAAATGGCCAATATGAAAAATAAAAAGGTCACCTAACATTAAATAAAATATAAGTCAAATGTATCAAGGCAATATCTTCTTTTCGGAACTGGTATTGCGATATGTCGTACCGTACAGTCGAGTCTGGCTGCATTTTTCCATAACGTTTAGTTTGGAAGCAGCCCGCATCCAGCGCTTTCCTGCGATTTTATACAGGTCGTCTATCCACTTTGTCGGTGCTATGCTGCGCTTGCCAGTCCGTGCTCTTCATCAGTTCTTCGAGCTATGTGCCCTGCCAAATGTCAAATAACTATTCGTTTCGAGCTATGGCCTTGGGCTCTATAGCATAACCGATAAGACACTTTGTAACTCCTCAAATGCAAAGTGCATTTGGGAAAACTAGATAACCTATGCTAAGAAATGTCAATTACAGTGAATTGAATCAACGCACTGAAGAATGAGAATCAAGAGAGATAGAATTAAGATTTTCGAATTGTAATAGATCCAGTAGATATGAATATCAACTACTTATTAGACATACTAATGATAAATTATTTTATCAAAACAAAATTGAGCAATAAAAATATCGGTCACGGTCTTTGATATTCATTATGTTTGAATACTTGTACATACATATATTGTATAAAATCAACTTATCTACGGTTGCCAAATCAAGAATTTTAATTTTGTTCATGACTTTTGGTTTAGCTGTAGTTGAGGTCTTGCATTTATCCTGATGGAAGGTTATTTTGGATGAGTGTCTGAAATCTTGTGAGAGGAATGCATGAATGGGTTCCGATATAATTCTATTTTCTGTACATTATTTGATTAGTTTTAATGTTGGCACTCTTTTTTAAACTTATTATGTTATTTTGTGTAGTGATAAATTAATTAATGTAATTGGTGTAAACCGTTTTAATTAATTCAATAAATAAATAAATAAATCCTACTAATATTATAAACGTGAAAGTTAGTATGTATGCATGTTTGTTACTCTTACACGCTGAAACGGCTGAATGGATTTGTATGAAATTTGGAATGAGGATAGCTTATATACTCTAGAATAATTTATAGGTTACTTTTTATCTTGAAATATAGACTGTTCCCGTGGGATGACGGGAAGGCACTAACATCGCCAATACCACGTACCATTTCACCGCGGGTAACACCGCGGGGCACAGCTAGTGAATAATAAATGTTTTTACTAAAATTGAGTTTATTTTTAATAACCGACTTCAAAAATATATATTATATAATAATATGTGTTAATGTGTCTTCGTGGATAACTTCTTCGTATATGAACCGATTTTGATGACTCTTTTTCTGTTTGGTAGAGTAAACTTCCGTGGTGGTCCCATTTAAATTTCATCAAAATCAGACAAGCGGTTTTTGAGTTACACTCCAATAACTGGAAAGTGCTAAGCATACCTCGATGATATTATAGTCGCGGTTGAAGACATCGGAGAACACAGTGACTTTCGATTGATTCCGTGAGTAGCAAAGGTCACTGATAAGGTTGAAAAAAATGTTTTTTACCAAAAAATGTAACCGACTTCAACACTCAAAAGTGTGAAATAACCTTGTTGAAGTCGGTACCATGAGCACAATATGATGATAGTTACTTTTGTGAACTATCATGGTGCCGACTTCAACAAGGTTATTTCACACTTTTGAGTGTTGAAGTCGGTTACATTTTTGGGTAAATTTTTTTAAAGTAGTATTCATGACTCTACAAAATATGCTGAAAACATTCAAAATCGTTTATTGAGGAAATGGTAGGTAGGGCCTTCTAATACGTGCAATGAATGTGTTATTCATTATTTGTTTGCATGGTGGTCACCCATTCAGTGATACATGTTAATAGTGTTACATAGACACAGAAGTGTACACGTTACTTACACTTACAAGTGTAACAGTTTCTGTGTACACTACACTTACAAGTGTGAGTATTAGTGTACACAGAAACTGTTCTTGCCATGTTATTTAATGCAACTTGTGTATCATTGTTCAGTTTATCTTTTGATGGTGAAGATACACGTGTGTGTAATTAAGTATAATAAAAGTAGACAATAAAACTTTATGATTTGTTAGTGAACAAATTTTCTTACGCTCTATACATGCTTGCCAAGGTGGTGAACCAGTCTGCTGTAATCACTGCATATCATGGATATGTGGAGTCAGTTTTGCGTTTCGGGGTGATTTTTTGGGGAAATTCAGTGGAAAAAGAAATGGTGTTTAAGTCTCAAAAAAGGTGCGTCAGAGGAATTTGTAAATTAGACCAGAGAGACTCATGTAAACCATTTTTTATTAGCCTAAAACTGTTGACATTACCATCACTGTATATATTTGAGGTCTCGGTCTTTGTATTTTTAAATAAAAACTTATTTAGCTGTGTCAACAGTAAACGACACAGAACAAAAATATGTTTTCCATTTAACAGGACTAGACAATTTGATAATAGCATATTTTGTATGGCTCCTAGAATATTTAATCATTTGCCAAAAATTATAATTAATTGTAGTAATAATATTAATATATTTAAAACCAAGTTACAAATGTTTTTGATAAATAAAGCAAATTATAATGTTAATGAATATTTAAATGATAGAATGACTGCTAACTGGACACGTAATGAAATTTGACATTAATTCTAGAGATAAGTTTTATAATGTAAATGTTATATGTAGATATGTACCTACCTTCTTAATATTTGCACGCCAAATGGCTGAATATAGCTGATTATAACCATTTAATTACAAACTATTGTGCTACCTATATTCGCAAATAAACGATTTGATTTGATTTGTTAGTTAAGATATTTTCATCTTACTAGTTACTAGTCTGGTAACTTTATAGGTACCTTTAAGATCGTGTTTATATAATTATAGATAGAGTACCTATATAAATTATATCACTACTTACATGTACAAATATTCTACTAATAGAATGGGTACGTCTGTATGTTTATCCACACTAATATTATAAAGGCGAAAATTTGTGTTTGTGTATGTTTGTTACTCCTTCACGCTGAAACGACTACACCGATTTCGATGAAATTTGCTATGTAGATACTTGAGGTCCCGTAGTAAAACATAGGCTACTTTCATCATCATCATCATCAATCATTACCCGCGGGTAAAACTGCGGGGCGCGGTTAGTTATTCAGAAATGCATAGATTGGCTATATCTATATATTATGTTGTTTTAGGTGGTATAATGTAAATTTAAAATTGCCCATAAGTTTTATTCAAGAACACCAAGTGTCGGATAAAACATTCTAAAATAATTCAAATTAAATTTGAAAAAAAAAAACAATAATGCAAATTTCTGTAGACACGAGTTGTCCTAAATATATAAATTCAGTTACAATTCTAATGGCACATTTTTCACTTTTATTTTATATGTTTTGTAGATCTTGACATCACTTTTGTTTTTGATAAATTCATTGATAGACCTGCTTTATCTGATAGCTGTTGTAAAATCAAGTCATCTGCGAAGCGTAGATGACTTAAGTATTAGCCATTTATATTCAGCCCAATGTTTGACCATTCTAGTTTCCTGAATATCATTTCAAGAACGGCTGAGAATAATTTAGGTGAATTTGGTATACAATATCATCATCATCATCATCTCAGCCATAGGACGTCCACTGCTGGACATAGGCCTCCCCCATTGATTTCCACAAGGACCTGTTGGAAGCGGCCCGCATCCAGCCCTTGCCTGCGATCTTAGTCAGGTCGTCTGTCCACCTGGTCGGTGGCCGTCCTATGCTGCGCTTGCCAGTCCGTGGTCTCCATTCCAGGACTTTTCGGCCCCAAAGGCCATCAGTTCTTCGAGCTATGTGCCCTGTCCACTGCCACTTCAACTTGCTAATCCGCTGGGCTATATCGGTGACTTGCGTTCTTCTACGGATCTCCTATATATACAATATATACTTCCTTAATTAGGAAAACCTATATTTTTCATTATCTGTCCGAAACCGCCGCTACAAACTGCTCGTCACAGATCACATAAACAAGTTGCTCTTGACTAAAGTCACTATGTCTACCTCGACCTCTTATGCGTGCCCTACCTAAATTGAGTAAGAAATACCACCTGTCTTTGTATTACCGTTAACAAAACAACCAACTTTTACTTTCAATACTTACGAATTAACTAGTCCAGCAAGACTGCAACTGTAATGTAATCACAAACACTTCGATTTCTTTATTTCTTCACTGGACACGAACAAAATCGCTAATTTAAAAAAACAAAATCGTTCACACGCCACAATATACGCACACTTTTACTTCAAAAAACTATAAAACCTTGTTTTAAAACTCTTTGGCATTCGAACAAGGTTGATATTAATAGTATACTGCACAGAGTTCAGTGACATAAAGTTTACAAACTTTTTTCAAAAGATTCGATATTCGAATTATTCGGCGGGAAAAGATTACACGTTCACTCCCGTGGAACGCAGTAACCGACTGACTCAATGAGAATGTAACGCTACGCGTGGACCAACTTGTCTTGCTTGGCTTGGCTTGGCTTGTCGGGCAGGTTATTGTGGCTGTTGTACATAGTTTCTATCAACGAACGCTGATGAATCATTGTAGGGCATTCACACGGTGGTAAACCCAAGGTTATACCCGAAGGAGATCATTTGGGTATCTAAAAGAAAAAATATTATTCTGTAATATATATCTTTAAACCATAGTATTATATGCTAGGCATTAAGGAAATAAACTATTAAATTGTTATTCTAAGAAGTTCAAGTCTCGCTGTGAAAATGTGTAGACTGTTCATTGAAAAACAGAACTATGCAGCATTATCATCAGCCCAATCCTTCCCCACCGCTGGGAAGTGGGCCTTCCTCTCAAAGAGGCGTATTGGCCATAATCTATCATATTATCTTAAGGTGAAGAATAGAGACCAATTGGGAAGTTTTAAAAGGTACTCATTAACAACTGAACATAGCGGGTCAGTAGTCAGTATCACTGATCCACGATGACCGTCAGGTCGTCGTGGATCAGTGATCGAATCAGTGGTTCGAATCTCGGTAGAAGCAAATATTTCTGTGATTCGTTCGACCAACTTCGCGGCTAACAGGACTGTGCTCGCCCGCCGGATATTTGTTACGTACTTTAATTATTGTTTTTTATTTCATTTAACACTCCTTATCTGAATATGCAAATACATGTGTCAAAATACATTGGATTAGATAAGTATAAGATAAAAAATTAAAAGAAACTGAGAGCCTGACCGAAAGTTCGGTTTCGGCTGAAAAACCTGATTTGGTCGGACACTAGTTCTCGAATCAAATACTCAACATCCCGCTATAAAGTCGTATTCCCCGTTGTCACCGCCCGCATTTTTTTTTTTTTTTTTTTTTTTTTTTTTTTTTTTTTTTTTTATAACGGACTAATGCTGTTTGCCTCTACCGGCATTTACAGCTTCACCGGAGGGGGGGCGAGCACAGATGGTGCTCAGCCCGGTATTTGTGCGGTCGCAGAAGGCGCACCGCCTAGTGAGGCTAGCGCTGACGGCGCTGTGCCACTAGGAGAGGACGAGGCGACTAGCTCAAGGGCACCACTGAGGTTCGGACCTCGGCTTGAGCTGTCGCCAGGACTGGGAGATATCGGATCGACTTGCCCCGGTACCAGAGTGGTCCGTAAGTGGGCCCTAAGGATGTTTGCTCTTTGACTATTTGGAGAGAATCTAACCAGGATGTTTTTGCCTCGAGCTCGCCGCCGAGCTCGGTGTCTGACTGAATGCCCGCCCGCATCCAAGATAGAAGTTATAAGTACTTTCTACGGCCCGCATAGTAGATAATAGTTTCCAGCAGCGACAGTCGTGTTTTTTTTTTACACCCACAGACAAGTTTATCTGACACCTACTTGGTTTCTTTAAACCTAACTAATGAACAGTATTTTATAAGTTTATAAGAAGAAACCAAATACTATTGGACTGCCGCCCCTTGATTCAGAACTCTTCGATATCTTAGAAAATTATATATTCTAGACCGGTACCACCGACGGCCTTTTGATTATTGATGCAGCAATAATAAATAATACTCAGATTTATTGAACTATTGATCGAGTCAAGCTAACGCAGCGCCATCTGCTCAAAGCTTTGGGTTTTTAACTATTTTAATTGGTTGATGGTGGTGATTGATCGGTGGTGGATGCCCTGTCAAAACTAAATGTAGAAGATTCAATATAAAAAGAAAGAAAGAAAATAAAAAGAAGGCGATGGCTGGCACGCGTGTCAACTCGTGAACGGGTGCTATTTGCGGACACCGGTCTGCTCTGCCTGCATATGCAAATGGGACTTAAACAGCTACTTTTGTTTAAAATTAATTTTGTTTTAGTTTAATTATATTATTCTAGCTTAGTTTATATTATAAATGTATAAAACACGGGAGTTACTCACGTAATAAGTTAGAGGGTTCCGACTATAGTTTCAACCACATTCAGTGGCCTTTTTCAAGGAGAATACGGGGCGCTCGCGGACGCGGTCGCGATTCGCCTAGTACTGAGTTAGTTTATATTGTTTGTAAATTGTGTTCCTCAATGTACGTAAAATGTCTATAAAATTGTTAATCTATCGATTAAGTTATATGTTAAAAAATGGCACGGAGCCTGGAGTCTGTGGAGTGTAACGTTTCGAATTAAAAAAAAAACTATATAAATTTAAATTTAAAAAAAACTGCCTATGTATACAATTTATTCATATTTTATTGATATAATTTTGTACAAATAACGGCGTATAATACATGGGACACGTCTCACATACAAAACTATCAGTTAAGCTATCAGTATGTCACAGGTAAAACCTACGCTGCTTATTAAGTAAACTTAATTATAAAATGAAATTTTCAAATACTTAATACACAAAATATGAGAAAAATGGATTGCTGATATATATTCTAATTAAAATGATGTCACTGGTAAAGCGGAAGGCCATTGCCAATATTATAATTCCAAATAGTATTTAATACAAATATATTATTTTAATCAAAATATATTTAATCAGTTGTGATACCTATTTTAATTAGTATCATCAGCGCATTTAAGAAAATTGAACTCAATATCATGAACGGTTCAAACATTATAAGTATATGTATTGTAGGTATTAATGCAGAATAAATATATGCCATATTAAATATTGAATGACAATCCGCTTGGTATTTTGTAAAATTCCTATTTTAATTATAACAATATGCTATTTACTGGTCAGTTAAATACAGGTTGGTGGCGACATTTTAAGTAAGTACGTATATATTTATATCTATTGTTAATTATCTAGTTTAGAATAAACTACGATATATATGGCAGTTAGTTTGATTATGCGTTAAATATTTTTGGGTATATGCCTATTATATTCGTAGAAATAGTTCTATTTTACATGTTAAAGTATAACAAGGTTTCTGGAGTTGCTAACAAGTAGGCAGTAAGATATTAAAAATAGTGTGTGTGTGTGTTTGTTGCATATATATAAGAAATTGGCAATACACACATTGTTTTTATTGTATTGGTTTAGTGGCCAAAACATTTCGGTCGTAAATATATTATGAAGTCTATACTATGTATGTATGTACTACCCAATTCGTCGTGCTCCCAGTTTGAGATCGCATGAGGTGTTTCCTCAGTTCAGCCCTCAGCCCTCCGTATATAGTTTTACTTATCTATGGTTCAACCTCAGAAAACGAAAAAAGAAAAACGAGAAACAATCTAGTGGAACCGTCAAAACTATGACAAGCTGTTTGACCTGATTATTCACGCGCCCACCCACACAAGTACAAACAAAAACCATGCCCTCAACATGACGGTATTAAGGTAAAATAAAAATACGTTATTCGTTTCCAATGTGGTGTTTATCTCGTCTTTAGTCTGAGGCTTGCTTCGAAAGGAGAATGTCATAAAATTCCAAAACGTCATCGAAATTGCATCTACGACTTTTATTCGGTTTAAGTTCGATAAATACGTGAGTATTGCCAGCTTCTTAAGAGTAATAAAATAAAAACATGTCGCAAGCCCAAGTTTTAAATTAATTTTATTTTAAAAGAAAATTTAAATATTTTACGAATTCCAGCTTTTGGATATGATATCATTTACAGACTTGATAGATACATATTTGAAAAAATTACAACAAACCCTGTGAAATAGACATAATTATAGGATTAATAATTGACAAAATTATTGGTGTAAATTAAATCCCAACTTAGGGTTCTAGGGACATCAATTTGTATACAAATGTTATATTTGTACTTTTCAATTAATTTAACATTTAGATATAATGAGAAAGCTAAACGTGACATAAGATCGTAAATATTATTCATAGCTCTGTTTAAAGGTACATAATATATTGCCGCCACACATTTTAACATTTTATTATAAGCGTTATTCATTTTATGACTAGTATTGTGTCATTTTTACAATAAAATAAATATTATAAATTTGTTCAAACGGAATAAAGTAACTGTGGAAAGTTATTTCTGTGTTAAACAATTGAAAAGCACAACATTAATATACATTAAGCGAACTTACTATAGTAATCTACAATCTAACATTTAGTGTAGATAATTTTACGATAGAAAATGAAATTACTACGCTTTGATTCCCCGACCTTCAACTTCATTATTTAGAAATGTTATGTACATCAAAACGTATGCAATAAGTTAGTTATATAATAGTGTCTAAGAAGTAAACTTAAGAAATATACAAAAATGACATTCAACTAATTTTTCAATAAAAATATAATGTTGCTAATGGTTGAACGTTTGCAAGTTTCTAGTTTCTTAATTATAATTATATCAAGAAAATTTAGATACACGTGGAACGTTCATCATTTGTTAATCGCAAGCTTATAATAAATAAAGAAAACAAAAAACAGAAAAAAATCAAATAAGGCGTTTTCTTGAAAAATATCATGATCTAAAACACTTACTAGATGGCGTGATATTTACAAAAACTTACCTGTCATTGTTAATGGAGAGAATAATTTAAGAAGAAGAAGACCATTGAGAGAAGCTTGTTGCGCGAGAATATTCTAGAATCGAAAATGAAATCATAATTAAATGTAAACACTTGCGTCACAGACTAGTAAGAGTGTCATTGATATCTTGACAATGATAACGATTTTAAAAAACAATACAGCGCCATCTATTGGGTACTTTTATTATTACGTTTTATTTCTTAGAGAACGCCTCATTGCTCAAATTACACAGTAACATTTTTAAGACTTGCAATTTTTACACATTGACAATTTACTAAAACCCTTTATTACTAAAACAAAGTATAATATTAATTTGCGTTCATCAAGTACATAGTTTATAAATCGAGTCTAGGGTAGTCTACTGGAAGACCACTGTCTCTGAAAAGTGTATAAAAAGTTAGGATCTAAACAATATATACGATTAAATTGCTAATTACGCAAAAGGGATTTTTTCAAAAATCTCTCTGTAATAATTTCATTTTCTGTCAAGTTTACACTGTGTTCTTCTACATCTAATTTGACTAGATCTGTGCTAAGTTCGGGAGTCAGAAGCAAAGCAAAGTGTAACGCAAAACGTAGACTAGAATACTTACCACTTAATTATAAAAAAGCTCAGTATTAAAAACTCTATTAAAACTACTGTATATCTTCCCCGTGATTAGACAAAATAAACAGATATGGTTTATGTTTAAAAAACATCATTTTAAAGATACTTAATTATAACTAAAATGATATACATGCAAATGCATGATACAATGATAGAAATGCATTTTATAAAATTTTATACACTTAATATATTAAAATATTCGAAAAATTAGAACGTAATATTTGCCTAATATGATGTTAATGAAATGAACCATGAAACTCTGAATCTTAAACCATATCTATTTATATATAACTACATTTTATATTTTTTTATGAAACTTATTGATATATAAAACGCTATGTATAACTTATTGATCTATATATAAAATACACTCACGTTTAACAAATTGTGTTTAGCTAGTGAAATTAAACATTTAAAGTAGAGACAGTAATCAAACAAGACGTGCGTGAACACTTTCATTAGCAAGGGTTTCATAGTAGGCAATTATCATAAATGTTGTATGTATTGCTTCCGGGCTATTTGGCCGTGGTCTATGTGAAACTTGTGTTCCAGACGTTTCGTCGATCACTGCGGTCGACATCTTCAGTGGTTCAGGTCCGAGCGGCGACAAGAGCGTAGAACTCTCCTTCGCGGCGTCTTCTCTGATACTTCAGTATATAGCAATACATACAACATGCAACGCCGGCCGTGAAAGCCTTAGAGTTTACAATTATCATAAAATTAATACATTTATCTTTAGTGTCTTCAAGTTGAATTTTTTTTACTGTAATACAAGTTGAGTTACATTTTTACACTAAATTTTAAATTACGTACTTTGAAACCCTCAAACGTATGTATATGCAGTACATTTGTTATGCCTACAATTCAATTAATTAACATTACAAATAGTTTTTTTTTCATATCTACTAGATAGTAAAGCACTTTGAAAAGTTATTCCATTTATCAATGGAAACAAGAAATTAAAATTAATTTGATTAAAAAACAAACGAAGTCTAAATAGTTTTCAGTTCAGCTTACACTAAATTGACTAATGTATTTAATTAAATGTTAAATTATTAATTAAAATTAAAAATATTGGCTATAATTGTTTGTTGATTTTAATATTCGTATTGTTATTTATTGCCTCCGTAATTAATCGTTAGTCATATATTTGATATGTAAGGGCGGAGATTTAAAATTATTTGTCGTGTTAACAAAATATTTATTATACATATGTGGACATAAATGTTCGTTCAATTAATTACATCGTTCCATAGAATATTATGGAACGATCAATGAATTTAGCATAAGAGTCAAACATTGTAAACTTTTCTTACGTTTTGAAGTATATAATCAAAAACATTTTACATAAAAAACACAACCTAGAAACTTCAAACTGAATGTAATAATTTCTATAATTAACTAAATGTATGATAATTGTTATAGTTCAACACAGAAAATAAATAAGTGTTATTATTGGTTCAGCAAAGATTATGAAAAATATAATGCCGTGGTTTATCGAGTAATAATCGACTTAACTTTTTATGATTTAGATTAACTAAAAACTATAATAACACACCATGTCGGAGAGAACTTAGTTTTATCAATGCAATAATGGGCTTTATTTAATTGATTTAAAATATAATTGTACTGGTTATATCATAAGAAACCGGATACACTCACGTCTTTACCATATCGGTTTAAAATAGCCTCTTCATTCTATAAACTTGAGGGTAGCTGGTTACTTACGTTATAATATACTGGTTACAAATTAAGTTTATGGATCGAACCATTTTTATTAAAATATAATTTAATTTAATCAATTTGTTATTTTAATTAAAACGTTATTTAATTAAAATAAATATTAGTTGAAATCAAATGTATTATTGCTTCGTTATGGAGTGCATCTGCCGACGTTGTTAGTGATAGTGTGGGGTAGTTTGGATAGTGATAGGGGAATGTCGTAGTCCCCGCTTAGTGATATTTGTGAAACGCAGCCGACGAGGCCGGTCTTGTACTTGCCCATCGTGTTCATTTCTATAGACGGTAGACCACCTAGAAAAGGAGAAAGAATTGATTAAAACACATTGGTTTAGTAAAAGATAATTTAAAAGTTTTACAAATCTGATAAAAATGGAAACAAAACTTGAATCTTACTACCTGTACAGACAAGGTGGACAGACGTCTTGACTAAGATCGCAGGAAGAAGCTGGATAATACAATTAAATATAAATAAAATAAATATGGGACAACATTCACACAAGGTCTTCAGGTCCCAAACTAGGCAAAGCCTGTACTATGGTAACCTGACGACTGATATATATACTTAAATACATACTTATATATAATCTTTTTTTTTATATATACATATACACACCCAGACACAGGTCAAACAGACATGTTCATACACACAAATGTTTGACCTGTCCGGGAATCGAACCCGGGACCAGCGGCTCAGAAGGCAGAGTGCTACCAACTGCGCCAACCGGCCAGTCGATCTATTAATTGGATATTACAAAATACTTGGACAATATTTTATGTAGGTACATTGGTAAATTACACATGGGTTGCCGAGCTAGTAGGCTAGTCAACAAGTACAACGTATTCATTCTTGATAAAGCTCCTAAAAATATATACTGTAGAGATCTAGCGTTTGATCGTTTGATCGAAGAGGTTATCACGCTTAATAGCTCTTAAAGTCAGAACGCACTGTGTGTTTAGTGACAGTTATTCAAACTTGAGGGTGGTTGCTGGTAGCTAGCCAGTCCCTACAAAAGGAAACAAATTAAAGCAGAAATTCTTGTTTATCCCCTTAATTAAATTTGGGGACAGACTACAATTAATATTTCCTGTCTGTCTCCGCATGCAAGTTAGGTTACAAATTGAATTTAAAAAAAAAATTGGTTGTCTGTAAAGTCGGTTTACGGACGATAGATTTACGTGATAACGTCATAATCATTTATGACTTCGACTTCGACTTCGACTTCTGACTTCTGACTTTTGACTTTTGACTTTTGACTTGACTTTTGACTTTTGACTTTTGACTTGACTTTTGACTTTTGACTTTTGACTTTTGACTTTTGACTTTTGACTTTTGACGGAAACGGAACGCTACACGGAACGTTACTATTTTTCATTTTGGCATTCATCAATTTATAAAACGTTATCACGTCAAAAAATGGCCCTCAGTAACGCCATCTATGTACATGCAATCGTGTTAAATAATGACTTCGTATAAAACTGAACAGTCTGTAGGCTTGTTTGAAAGCAGATTTAGGAAGTTTTCTTACTCAAAATTTCAGTGATTTTTGTAACTGTCTTTATCTCTATTAATATTTACACAACTCACCAATATAGAACCCGTTTTCAGTGTTCAGCTGTTTATGTTTCCCCGGTGATATTTTACCGACGGAACCCAGCCCGTCCACTTCCAGCACACCCGCTTGTCTGTTTCTGAAAATAACAATTTTATGAACATTTAAAGATATAGCCTCGTCATACATACAATATCATCGACCTCATCGTCACTGACCATCAAGTGAGATAGTAGTCAAACGACACGAAACCATGTATACAGTAAAAAAATAAAATGTAAGCAGACAGTAGGTGGGGCCATGGAGAACGATATGGGATACTTTTGTCCTGGAAAGGGGGATTCCCGTAGGATCAATGATGTACCGTGAAAATCGTGGGCCACGCGGGTCAAACAAAATATTAATAATTAGATGAATTTGCTCATATCGCCATTAAACCGCACAAAAATAAAAAATAATATTTCCGATACGCCCCGTCATATTTGTATAGCAATAGAGGTAAATATAAGTTGCCTGTTTTAGAGTGCCGGAAAATATTCACTTCAATGTTTCCCGTTACGATATTTTACACTAGCGGCCCGCTCCGGCTTCGCACGGGTAAAAAGAAAGAAAATTAAAAATTATATGAATCCCTATTTAAAAAAATAATATAATATTGCCTATGTTACTCAGGGTGAACGTAGCTTTCCAATGGTGAAAGAATTTTTAAAATCGGTCCAGTATTTTTTGAGCCAATTCGTTACAAACATACTTACATACAAATCTTTCCTCTTTATAATATTAGATTATATTTGTCATGTTTATAGCATGAGGTCTTTTTATTTCTTTTTAAATTTTAAGTCCGTCCTCGGAGGTTGTGCAGAGGAATTTTTGTGAAATATTTATGTTTAATTATATTGTATGATTTTTTTTGGTATTGTTTGGGTTTTATTATGTGTTTTTATTTATTTGTTTTAATCGTGGTGAATAGTGATTAATAATAATAATTTAAGGTATGGTTATCCGTTACAGTACATGAGTGTACAACATTTTAACTTTTTAATTTCTTTCCGCAAACCAAAGTTTCAATAAAGTGAAACTGAATCATAATTGGAAAGGGAGAGGAAGTTTCGTTCTCAGCTTTCGGCTTATGCCCAGAACTTGATACAATAATATTGAAGTTTAATTCGCATATTAAATACTCATGAAATACGGAGCCAAAAATGAGAACAATAAATAACTATGTATCAAAAGCCGGGCGCTTAACCGTAAACTCATCTTAGGCACTACAACAATTCAACAGATGTGATGCTGGTTGCGAAAGCAATTATTGTTATTTAATTTTTATTTATCTACTAAAGTATTTATTTATATATATATATGTCGCCGCGCTGTTATGGAGGCGCCGTAAAATAGTTATAATAATTAAAACTCCGTTGATTATAAATTCGTGTTCTTAAATCATATTAGAATTTTTAAGTTAGATTATAATTCATGGTATTGAATTATGGTAAATTATTAATATTTGTGACTCAATTTGATTCGAGTTTTTGCGAGTACTTCGATGTAAGTAATTTTTACTATTCTTAATTGCTTTTGATGCTTTAGCTTATTATAATTTATTTGTAAAAACGTTTTGATAATTAAGATTTTATTTGGAATCCATGATGAGGTTATTCGTAGTAAATTTCACATTGCGAAAAATACGCTAGCGCCTCCTGCCGCCATTTTGACGAACAAACGGAACTATGGCGGCAGGCGGGCTCTAAAAGATTATTCAGAGTCAGTCTGTTGCGGATTTTTGGACGAGTAAGTGTGAGTGTCGAACCCATGCTCAATTTTATTCCGGATTCCAAATATATTCACTTGCCTTTATTTTCAATAAATATTAGAGTCAAAGTAAAGAAATAGTGTTGAAATTTAGCTATTGAAGTGTTAAGCATTTATTTCTTTATGCATTTCTTGGTGAAGTGAAGTAATTGTAAAAAGTGATAGTGTTAAGGAGTAGCTATTGATAATAATCACGCCCTATGAGTTTCTTGTCTGTTCTTCTCATACGGTTAGTCCCTTGCGAACAGACGTAGCTATACCTACCCTCAAAAGTTGATTGCAATAGTTATTAAAAGCAAGTTAACTCCTTAGCTGTTATGTTTCATTCCAATACTACCTGGTTAGTTCCTGCTTAGGTAGGTAGATCTGCAGTGACTCTTTATTTATTGGCGGCTGGCCCTAGTAGTTAGTTCATTTGCTTAAATAAAGACTGTAAAACCTTGACCTGCCTAAGGGTCAATGGTTTTACACTTTTTTTTAAATCAAACCTAAATTTTGATGCGACATCAGAAGTGGGATCGCCATGCGATCCTTTTTTTATTTTTATTTTTATTTTTGTTGTTGCCCTGGTATTTTTATCATTTCAGGAAATCGTGACTGAAGTATTACAACGTGCAACATGGACGGAGCCGAGTCAGAGGAATCTTCTGCGTGTCCGCCTGGACCGAGTGACCAGACTCCTAGTGTGCCTGCTGTACTTAATCCGGTACCACAACAAGTTGGTAATGTACCCCCTGATTTTTACCTACAAATGATAAAAATGATGCAGACCATGACTGAACGACTCCAACAACCCAATAATAAGGTAAGAATCACAGAGGTGTTCTTACCTTCATACGATCCTGATGGTAACGTTGGAGTACGTGAGTGGTGTAATCATATTACTACAGCTAAAGACGCTTACGAGCTCAGTGACTACGATATTCGTATGAAAGTGACTAGTTTGTTGAAAGGACGTGCAAAAATATGGGCTGATAATTGGCTTGTAACTACTTCAACGTGGGAACAGTTACGTCAAATAATTATAACTACGTTTGAGCCCGAAACGCGTTACTCGCGTGACATAGTCCGCTTTAGAGAGCATATCTATGACCACTCTAAAGATATTTCTGAATTTTTAACCCAGTCCTGGATTTTGTGGAGACGTGTGACCAAAGATAAGCTTGATGATAGTGATGCGGTAGAAGCGGTAATAGGGACTATTAATGACGAACGCCTCAGAATTGAATTAATGAACTCCAGAGCTAGTTCAGTGCCTGAGCTGATCTCTGTTGCCTCTTCTATTCGGTCTAATAAACGTTCTAGCCAAAACAACTCTAATGTTACTCAGCCTTTGCATAAACGCCCCCGATTTTCCGAAAATAATAAATCTCATGCATCTCTTCCTTACTGTAATTATTGTAAACGAACTGGCCATTCTTTCAATAGCTGTCGTAATAAAAATGCTAATAATCCAAGTGTGCAACCGACCTGTAGGGATCCCGAGATAGCCACCCCGTCTAAGCCGAATAACACGAATGGTAAGTTTTGTTCATACTGTTCCAAACCAGGTCATACGTTTGACACCTGCTACCGCCGCGAAAAAGCCATTGCCTCTAATATAAATTCGGTAGCAGCTAGTAGCCACTCTAGTTTAAATACGATGCGCATGCATGTAGGTGATATTTCGATAGATGCTGTATTCGATAGTGGGGCCGAATGTTCGGTAATGCGTGAATCTATTGCAGATAAGCTACCAGGTCGTAGGGAACAAATAGTTAGTTACTTGCGAGGTATAGGTCCATTCCCGGTGATCTCCACGTGGAGGTTAAAAACCATATGCGTCATAGATAACACTAATGTAGAAATATTGTTCAATGTTTTGCCTGATTTTGAAATGACTTCGGATGTTCTGATCGGTACGAATCTACTGCACGATACCGGTTTGAGTGTAATCGTAACACAGAATAGCGCGAAACTAGTACGTTGCCCGCGAGCTATGCATGTGCGATCCGACAGCTCTTTATTTGACGGTATAGATCACGACCTAACGGAACAATCAGAGATAAACCAGTTGCTCATTTTGCTTAACCAGTACTCTGATCTTTTTACGCGCGGTTTTGCTAAATCTCGAGTTAATACCGGTCAATTAGAGATTCGTTTAAAAAACAAAGATAAATTCGTTGAGAGAAGGCCCTATAGGTTGAGTCCAGTCGAGCGTGAAAAGGTTAAGGAAATAGTCGCTGAATTAATTGAGAATAAAATAGTGCAGGAAAGTAAATCTCCATATTCAAGTCCAATAATTTTAGTTAAAAAGAAAAATGGCGACGATCGAATGTGTGTCGATTATCGAGAATTGAATAGTAATACGGTACGCGACCACTACCCCCTACCTCTGATTGCTGATCAAATTGACCAGTTGGCTGGTGGGCAGTATTACACGAGCTTAGATATGGCATCTGGATTCCACCAGATTCCTATTGCCCGGGATTCAATCGAGAAAACTGCTTTTGTTACACCCGATGGTCTCTACGAATACCTAACTATGCCCTTTGGTCTCTGTAATGCGCCGTCCGTTTACCAAAGGTGCATTAATCGTGCCTTAGGTCCGCTACTGAATTCCGGCAGTGCTAATAATGGTCACAACGATAGCGTAGCCCAAGTCTACATAGATGACGTCATAAGCAAGTGTCGCGATTTTTCTTCTGGTCTTGCATATTTGGAAAGAATCTTGATTGCTTTGCGGCAATCCGGATTTTCCGTAAATATCGATAAATGCAGCTTTTTCAAAAAATCAATAGAGTATCTAGGTAATATAGTAGAGAATGGTCAGGTTCGCCCCAGCCCCAAAAAGGTCGAGGCCCTGCTGAAGGCCCCCGCACCTACCACTGTAAAACAAGTCCGCCAATTCAATGGCTTGGCGGGCTATTTCCGCCGCTTTATTCCCGACTTTGCGCGAACAATGATTCCCTTGTACGATTTAACTAAGCAGGGTACTGAATGGCAATGGAGTCATGTTCATGAGGAGGCTCGTCAAAAGATAATCGGTTACCTCACTGCGGCGCCGATACTAACCATATTCCAAGAGGAAAAGCCAATCGAGCTGTTTACTGACGCCAGTAGTAGGCTTTGGAGCAATACTAGTTCAAATTATCAATGGTCGGCAACATGTCGTGGCATACTTTAGTATGCGTACAACAGATATAGAGAGCAGATATCATTCTTACGAGCTCGAAACACTAGCTGTAGTCCGAGCAATTAAGCACTTTCGGCACTTTCTTCATGGCCGAAAATTTAAAGTCATCACTGATTGCAACGCGTTGAAGGCTTCTAAACACAAACAAGACCTGCTGCCGCGAATTCATAGGTGGTGGGCATATCTTCAGAATTTCGATTTTGACATCGAATACAGGAAGGGCGAGCGGATGCAGCATGCAGATTTCCTGAGCCGGAATCCTGAACCGCTATCCGTTAATGTCATGACCAGCAACCTAGACTGGCTTATTGTAGAACAACGCCGCGATCCGCAGTTGCGTCCCATCATAGACACTCTGGGCACTGGAGAGGAAGCTCCTGGTTATCTTCTCGAAGGTAACATTCTCAAGTTCGAACGGAACAATCCAATTTTAGGGCCACAAAGGCTCGCTGTCGTACCAAGGGCATTCCAGTGGAGCCTCATCAACACGTTTCATTGTGCACTTAAGCATGCAGGATGGGAGAAAACACTGCATAAAATCAGAGAGTCTTATCATTTTGATAAGATGAGCACCAGTGTCAGGGATTTTGTCGACAATTGTGTGGTATGTAAAACGTCGAAACAGACATCTGGAGCTACTCAGGTCCAACTGCATCCTATCTCCAAACCGACAGTACCATTTGAGGTGATACATATGGACATTACTGGGAAACTTGGTTCTCCGAACGATCAAGAGTATGTTATAGTCACAATAGACGCATTTACCAAATATGTACTACTCCGTCACACTAATGACAAAAGTCAACACAGTTCTCTTGCCGCATTGAAACAGGTCATCCATCTCTTCGGAGCGCCGCGGCAAATTATTGTTGATGGTGGGCGTGAGTTCCTGGGTGAATATAAAAACTATTGTGACAGGTACGGTATTGAACTTCGTCCAATATCACCAGGTGTCAGCAGGGCAAACGGACAGGTAGAAAGGGTCATGGCAACGCTAAAGAACGGGCTTGTAATGATACAAAATTACGAAACCCCGGACTGGCATACAGCGCTGGAAAGTCTACAGCTCGCCATGAACTGTACGGTACATAGAACTACAGGGGCTGCGCCTTTAACACTCCTCACTCGTCGTCAGAATTGCGTACCTCCAGAGCTGCTCAACCTAGTCGACATCGACAAAGCCCTAGTCAACGCAGAGGCTTTAGAAAGGCATGTACAGCAAAAAATGGTAGCAATATCTTCCAAGGATAAGGACAGGTTTGACAGAGGACGAGCCAAAGTCCATAACTTCCAACGAGGAGACTTTGTCCTGATTAAAAACAACCCAAGAAACCAAACTTCTTTAGACTTAAAATTTAGCGTACCTTATGAAGTTTACAGAGTGCTCGAGAACGACCGCTACCTTGTAAAAAAGGTAGTAGGACATCAGGGTCGACCCCGCAAGGTCGCGCACGACCAACTGCGGCGCGCCCCACAACCAACTGGTAGCCAGGCAGCCGTGTCGCCTCCGGAAGAACCACAACCCGGGCCTTCCGGGTCTACTGGAGCAGTGCTTTGTGATGAGGCTCCATCACAGTCCCCTGTCCTGGAAGATGACAGTGACTCCGTGCCCACATAAATCTATTTCTCCCGGTGAGGATTTTTCATCTTATTGTGATCATAATAGTAGTATAGTGCATACACACACTTGTACACACAAACATGCGTACACAAATACATACTTTATTTTTATACACACTATAATATTATTCTGACATGACTTTCATGACTTTGACTATGACAACAAAAGTGTGTAAACGGACTATTGGCGTGTGGAGTCGTTCAATAGTTCCAAATCCCCCGTTATGTTTTCGGCGGAGGGAATTAACTATTTTATGTTGCTATTGGCGTGTGGAGTCGTCCAATAAGCAATACTCCTAATCCCCGTGATGTTTTCCGCGGTTCCCCTGTGTACCACGGTATTGAGTGAGCGCCAGTATTCCTAAGCTGACGCTTTCTGAGTACCCAGAGCACGACATCGGCCTTTTCACATATCCTTAGTGCCCCTGTTTCATACAGCATCGACCTTTCATACACCCTTCCTTCCTTCCCAATAAAACCCTTGTACTTCATGCAGTAACATGAGCAAGGTACTCAACTGTCTTCATCGCTAAAACGTGGGCAGTGTATTTATGTATTTATTGATTATACTCTCATCAAGTCATTACACTATTTCCTAACACACAATTATTATAACCTGGCTTCACGTGGAGTGACCAGATTTCAATCAGTTTTATGAATTACTTATAATCATCCTTATATAATGTGAAGTTGCTGAAACTTTGTATAAGGCTAGCATGGTATGCATATCACTATATTTTTACGACTAGGTGTACTGTGGAAGTACCTAGCTTCAAAAGAATTTACTTTCTCATTTTCCAGAATCAAGCGATCCAGAGCACGTCTCGCATTGCAGTATGGCCGTGTCGCCGCGCTGTTATGGAGGCGCCGTAAAATAGTTATAATAATTAAAACTCCGTTGATTATAAATTCGTGTTCTTAAATCATATTAGAATTTTTAAGTTAGATTATAATTCATGGTATTGAATTATGGTAAATTATTAATATTTGTGACTCAATTTGATTCGAGTTTTTGCGAGTACTTCGATGTAAGTAATTTTTACTATTCTTAATTGCTTTTGATGCTTTAGCTTATTATAATTTATTTGTAAAAACGTTTTGATAATTAAGATTTTATTTGGAATCCATGATGAGGTTATTCGTAGTAAATTTCACATTGCGAAAAATACGCTAGCGCCTCCTGCCGCCATTTTGACGAACAAACGGAACTATGGCGGCAGGCGGGCTCTAAAAGATTATTCAGAGTCAGTCTGTTGCGGATTTTTGGACGAGTAAGTGTGAGTGTCGAACCCATGCTCAATTTTATTCCGGATTCCAAATATATTCACTTGCCTTTATTTTCAATAAATATTAGAGTCAAAGTAAAGAAATAGTGTTGAAATTTAGCTATTGAAGTGTTAAGCATTTATTTCTTTATGCATTTCTTGGTGAAGTGAAGTAATTGTAAAAAGTGATAGTGTTAAGGAGTAGCTATTGATAATAATCACGCCCTATGAGTTTCTTGTCTGTTCTTCTCATACGGTTAGTCCCTTGCGAACAGACGTAGCTATACCTACCCTCAAAAGTTGATTGCAATAGTTATTAAAAGCAAGTTAACTCCTTAGCTGTTATGTTTCATTCCAATACTACCTGGTTAGTTCCTGCTTAGGTAGGTAGATCTGCAGTGACTCTTTATTTATTGGCGGCTGGCCCTAGTAGTTAGTTCATTTGCTTAAATAAAGACTGTAAAACCTTGACCTGCCTAGGGGTCAATGGTTTTACACTTTTTTTTAAATCAAACCTAAATTTTGATGCGACATATATATTATATGTGTAAACTATTTAAGTACTGGGCTGCAATATTTTTTTTTTTTTTATATATTTTATTATTCATATATTATTATATATTTTATTATTTATGTAAAGCTACGTCATATTTACCTGGTAGCTCTCGCTCTGTGCCATAAGCCGTCGTCGACTTTCGTATGGTTCGCTATTATCACCACCTCGCCACTGCCCAGATCATATCTGTAACAAGTATTGTTTTCTCGTTTTGTCAAAGTTAAATTACATGGATACCGTGTTTGGTCCCCGTCTTCTTGCAATATTACAGAAATTAATTCAACGGGTTCAGAATGCCTGTGCCCGATATTGCTTTGAAATTCCGCTCAGGTGTCATGTGATTCTATATTTAAATAGAGAATGAGACATCGTCTTAAACTCCATTTGGCGTGCCTCCCATTCGGTGTTATAAAACATAACGCTCCAGCTTATTTATACCAAAAGTTGTCCTGGATGTCAAATTGGGTGTATGAACCTAATTTTTGCAGTCCACGCCCGAGGCGACACCCTATTTATGAATATTATTATATATTGTTTCAATCTCAATAAATAATATAAATCGTCTAGCGGTGGGAGCGTCAGGTATCAAACTGGTCCCTGAAACTGGTCCCCACAATCCCAGTAATCAAATTCCCAGCATGGTACTTTTGAATACTTGCCTGGCTAGCTACCACCGTCAAGTTAGAATTACTGTCGCCCAAATCTCCTGTAGTAACAACGATGACAGGCTCTAGCTGAAAGGCGGACCAACTCGTATAGCATACCTGAGTGTCAGCACGGAGTTCTCCACGGCCAAAGACAGAAAGTCTCTCGGAGGACGGCCACTCCATACTAGTAGAGCGTTGGGAGACACACACCGGAAACGGATGTTTATGTCCAGGGTATATCGACGCAATCTGCAATTTGAAAATCAACAATACAATACTACAGAAAATGTTCAAATGCCCAAATATGTGCCATATATTTGGCACATAATTTTGGCTCAAATAACAGTATTGAGAGCCAGGCACGCCGCCAGTTGGGAGCGGGTGGGAAAATGTTAACTATCTCTTCTAGGGGAGATCTAGGGGATTGCCCGAATGTTCTTGTAGTAGTTGTAGTATTTGTACCAAATTGTGGAATGTTATTTAAAAAATATAAATTATTATCATTTATCACACTGAAAAAATTGGTTGTCTGTAAAGTCGGTTTACGGACGATAGATTTACGTGATAACGACATAATCATGTATGACTTTGACATTGACATTGACCATTGACCATTGACCATTGACCATTGACCATTGACCATTGACCATTGACCATTGACCGTTACGCGGAACGTTACTATTTTTCATTTTGGCATTCATCAATTTATAAAACGTTATCACGTCAAAAGATAAAAGAAATCAGATGAGACCATGATCTCCAGCAAAATGTTTGAAACGTCGGACGACATTAATTGTATAAGAAAACCCTTCCCTTTCAAAAAAATGCATCTGAGTAAAAATGTACTCAATCAGCAAGTATATCATCCAGTCTTAGCTTTGAATTTCAAGATTCAAATCTATCACTCGATGGCCTAACTCTGCCGCTTATGTCATACAGACTGCCGGATGACGTGCGGGACGCAGTCTCGAGGAACAGTTTTATTCGTCGACTAAAAAAATGGCTTGTTGAGCAATCATTTTATAAGCTGGACGATATTAGGGCGATTTCTCTCACTTAGGTGACCTAACATTTTCTCCGATAATTTATTTTGTATTTTTATTATTTTTTATGACTAACAGTAGTGCTTGACAGTTGTGCGTAATGTAATTGTTTATATTTTGATAATATAATATGTTATAATTATTATATATAATATGTTGCATTCTTGTGCAATTATTATTATTATTATTTGTATTGATGTTGACATGTAACTTATTTGTTATGAATAAATGACTATGACTATGACTATCCAACTGCATATACTGAAGCTACAAGTCTGTGCACTTGCTTACCCTTCACATGAGCTTATGCCGTCAAAAGAAACTCTTTAAACTAAGAAACTAAGATGATTAAAATTTCTTATATAGTTACGATAATGTCCAAATTTTTTTTTTTTTCACAGTTACTCAGACCCCCGCACTAGGATTCCCTGTGTCGCGGGAGACATGGACACACACAATCACAACACACAAACAACCAAGGACAAAGACCTATACTCATCGCACAAATGTTTGCAAACAAAGAAGTTGTACACAAACATATTGTTCACAATGAAAAATAAAAGGAGACATTGATAAAGTCTAAAATAATAGTATATCTTACTGATATTCAATTATGTCCATTAGCAAAATATATACTAAGTTCTTAAATATAGAGATGTAGGCATTTATACGTCTCTGGTATCTTTATATATAGAAAGCTGAAAAATGTCATTATCATCATTATCACGGAAAATCTACTGGTGGTGATATGCATCACTCCATGTCTGTTTATGATTGACTGGCTGCTTCCTTTATCTTCACTAGGTGGTTTGGATCTTCGCCTGTCCCTGGGACCGTACAGGACAAGAGTCCCGGCAGAGAGCAATGGAAGCAGTTCGAGGAGGCCTATGTCAAGCGACAGCTAAGAGACAGTTTATAAATCATAAGACCAAACAACGAGAAACTAGCTCGGAACAAAAGGCTACATCATCATCAGGTGGTTTGGATATTATACACTGATCTTGCTGGTTTGTGGTCTCAATTCGAGAACTTTGCCATCAGCTGTTATAGACATGAACCTTGTAAACAAGTTAAAGGTCGCGCAACGAGCTACGGAAAGAGCTATGCTCGGGGTTTCTTTACGGGATTCAAATCAGAAATCAGGAGATCCATAGAAGAACTAAAGTCACAGACATAGCTCAACGCATTAACTAGTTGGAATGGTAGTGGGTAGGGCACGGAGCATGCAGAACTGATAGCCAATAGGGTCAAACGGTCCTCGAATGGAGACCATGGACTAGCAAGAGCAGCATAGGACATCCACCGACAAGGTGGACAGAGGACTTGACCAAGATCGCAGGAAGAGGCTGGATGCGTGCCCCTTCCAAACCTGTCCTTCTGGAGATCAATGGGGGAGTCCAGTGGACGTCTTGTGCAACCACAAGACGTCCACTGGACTTATCATGATGATGTTATATCCATGTGCCATGCACAAGGTCACCTTGCCAACTCCCTGGGTTATATAGGTAACTTTAGTCTTTCTGCGGATATTCTTATTCCTTTCGGGGTGGCGATTTAATCTCGGAGAAAAATTTCCGAGCATATCGTTCTCTATAGCATCAACATGATAATTAATACAAATACAAATTTCTTTATTCATGGAAAAATTAAAACAAAAAATACACATTGAAAGCCCTGCCTGCTGCTTTAGTATACACTGTGTTGCAGCAGACAGTGTCTTCCCCAAAATAGACATAGTACATGAATCATTTTAAAATAATAATAATACAGGACGTACCTACATTAGAATAATTTAATAAATCCTAAACTTTTATTAATTATTAATATGGGACAACATTCACACAAGGTCTTCAGGTCCCAAACTAGGCAGAGCCTGTACTATGGTAACCTGATGACTGATATATATACTTAAATACATACTTATATACATATACACACCCAGACACAGGTCAAACAGACATGTTAATACACACAAATGTTTGACCTGTCCGGGAATCGAACCCGGGACCAGCGGCTCAAAAGGCAGAGTGCTACCAACTGCGCCAATCGGCCAGTCAAAACTATATGAATACAATGATCCAAATTCCAAGAAAACGAAAGAGAACAAAAATGAAATTAAATTTAGATGTAAATAACGAGTGTTGTGTTAAATGTAGGTATAAATAAAGAATTCAATATTGTTAAAATTAAAAGTATAGTAAAAATAAAAAAAACATGTATCAATCGACTCTTACAAAAAGTTTTTCCGTTGCTTCATAATCTAGATGCTGCAACCATGCTTTTATTATATAATTATTCAAATGATTCTTACCGTTTCATAGTTTCCTCATCATCGATGTGAATAAAGCTATCCGTCCCCGAAAAGCTAGGATATGTATTAGTATCTCCCCAGTTGATTTCATTCTCACTGAGATACTTTATCTGCATATACGTCTGTCCATCATACGGTTTATCAGTTATAACTTCATTGTCTATATATTTAACTTCATTATGCATATATTTTACTTCATTACTCGTATATTTCACTTCATTACTTGTATATTTTAATTCATTATTGATATATTTATTTTTATCAATAAAGTACTTTTTCTTTTTTCTGTCTAAACGAGTATGTGTTGCATGTTTCTTTGGTTTTAATTTGTGATATTTTAACTTGATTCCTTTTTTGGGGACTATTGTATGTTGGATTTCGTTTTCTGATTCATTTTGGGAATAAATTGGTATTTGAATGACTTCTTTGCAAAGGTTCTGCTCCCTGGAAAATAAAAAAAAGATAATAACATTAAAACTCATTTTAATAATTACTTTATACTGTTTCTACGGGTATAACGTGGCACTTATGCCCTGTTAATATCATGATCGACAATTGTTTACTTACGTGCAATTTTTTACATTCTTTGGCTCCTCGCAGTTGTCGACATTCAGTCCGCCGAGTGCTGACGAAACCACTGACAACTCTTCATCATTTATCACCAACTATAAAAGAAAAAAATACTAAACTAAATTATATATAACGCACAGATTTTTCGTTTTGTTTCCTCAACCTTAAACATTGGCATTGCCTATAAATACTTAATACATTATGTATTTTAATAATAAACATGCGTGAGCAGCTAATAACAAGCTTTTTATGGTAAATTGTACATAATAAAAAATTGGCTGCTTGTGTGCCTTGAACCCACAACTACAGAATATCGTCCCTGTCGCTTTGCTAACTAAGCTATTGTAAGCACTCCACTAGCCGTCCGAATTTGTTCCTTCATCACAGTTACACCTGAGAGGACGTTTTTTAGCGCCATCTACATTTAATTGTATTAACTATTGTCAGGACCGATACATCAATATTGCAATTGCTAAAGTATCGAGCGATGGCATCATATCCGGATTTGTACAGATTTGTTTAATGGTTTATTGCATTGAAGTTAGGCCGGGCGGAAATTACGGCGGTGACAAGGATAGTATTCGGTAGTCGTGGGTTCAAGTCTCAAGCTACCGCGGGGCGCAGCTAGTGTAGAATAAATCACACAGCAGTATACAGCTAGATAAACAGTAATAAGCTAAGCCGTATCACAGAGAGTAGAGTAGCAAGCCTATCGTTTTCCTATCGGGTGCATTTCGGAGAATGTGCACTGGAATTACACAATCTGATTCCACCATCCCCTTTCTATCATCGGTCGACTCGACGTACGGCAATTCGCCATCGCCATATGGTAGATATACCACCTGTACGTACAAAGCATTTTGCTTCCACTTTCTTAATGCGTACTGCCAAGGAATGGAACTCGTTGCCCGAGTCTGTGTTTCCCGATACGTATGTTCACACAAACAATTCATAGCGCATAGCGCAAGCGCATCTACCTGTCAATGTAGTAAATAGGTGTGAACGTAGCCGCGCCGCGCCCCTCCAGGCAGACTCACTCCGGCCCGAGACGCCGAGCAGAAAAACACTCCAATTTTATAGATAATATCTTTATAATAATAATAATATCAAAGAAAGTAGAAGTGTCTTCATTGTATACACGAACATCCTCAACATTTTGGCGACCGAAGATTATTATTGTGCGGAGGCGCAATACACGAATTTGCAAACAACGCAACACGGCAACAACGAAAATCGACTATGGCGGACCTTTTACTTTGGATGACATTGTGACTGTGCTAATTTGTATCTGGAACGGCAACGGCGAAGAAAAACAAAAGGGTTTGCAGTTGAGACGGCTTCTAAAAGGGAGGTTTGCCCATTCATTACTTCTTTTGTTACTAAATTTCGTCTAGCTTGCTCAAGCGTCCAAGAAATTACGCTAGGTTCAAAGTGCAACTTCAAAGTAAATGCCAATTATTGCTTAATTTCTTTGGCTAAGTCAAATCTTATTTCTATCAGAGTATTTAAATTGTCATAAACATACATCTATTTTGCTTCATATAAGCAGCCTTCATCTATTAAGAGATATTTTTTTCATTTTAATCTTTCGCACACACCTACCTTCTTACTTCTTTTTATTCATATCTGATTTAAATACATGTAGGGGGTAGGTGCCTATTCTTCTGCTAAACGAAAATGCCTTTGATTTCACCACAACAACAGAGTTCTCGAAAGGATTATTCGATTTAATAATATATTGTCAGTATCGATTTGAAACGAGCGGCACGCGAGCGAATCGCCGACGTACTCAATAGTTTTTACAAAAGTTGTTCAGTGCCCTGGCATTAAAATCAAACGATTGATTTTGTCACTATCTCAATTCCAGAGACTGCGTGACGCGGTCCGAGCTGTCGCGCCGCCGCCACCTACCCGTCAGCGCTCTTATCTCTTCGAGTGCGGTGGTAATAACCGGTACCGGTCAGCTGATTCTATTGTTCTCGCACGGGCTCACAGCTGCTTCGTATACGAGTACATAGTTGGTCATTTCTTGAGGTATTTATATCTACATATTTTTTGTTTTCATTACAATGACTGGCACAGATGATAAGAACTATCAAGATATGAGAGAATTAAAGGGAAAAAGGTCATCATTAAAGGGTAGATTAACTACTTTTGAGAAGTATTTAGACGATTTAAAGACACAGGCTACACTCAGTGCAGTTCAGAAAAATGAGTTGAAGTCGCGGATAAAAAAGATCGAATCGATATTTGATGAATATGACCTTATTCAGACTACAATAGAGATCAGGCAGGAAAATCCAGAAAATGAAATCGAAAGAGAATCAAGCGATAATCGATTTTTTCGATGTATTGCAGAGGGTCAGGAAATATTAGATAAATTTAATAAAAATTTGGAACTAGAAACTTTATCGTCCCGCGGATCGCACAGGCAGGCAAATTTCAAATTACCACAACTAGGGATTCCCGCCTTTGATGGCGATGCCTCAAAATGGTTAGAATTTCATGATACATTCTCATCTATTATTCACAACAATGAGTCTATCGAGCATATCAATAAGTTTCAGTATCTAAAAGGTGCGCTTTCCGGCTCGGCCGCTTCTGTGATCGAATCCTTGGAAATATCTTGTAGTAACTACACAATAGCGTGGACACTCTTGTGTGACAGGTACAATGATAAGCGGAAGCTAGTATGTACTCACCTCAAGGCGTTATTTGATATTAAATGCTTAAGTGAAGGAAATTCTTTGCGGTCTCTGGCGGATCATATTGCGAAACATTTAAGAGCGTTAAATACTTTAGGGGAAAAAACTGAAAACTGGGATACACTAATAATATATCTTTTTGCATCAAAATTGGATAGTATTACGAGCAATAAGTGGGAGGAATACAAGTCCTCTTTATCCGAGAACCCTGATTTAGAAAAATTTTTCTTGTTTTTGCGTAGAAGAGCCGATGTCATAGAGGCATCAGCCTCCAGTAGTAACCATTTTTCAGATACGCACCAAGCGCAGGAACATATGCAGCTGCAGCAATTTAAGCGCATAAACAAACAACAAAAAGCATTTGTAGCTACTTCTTATGAAAATAAACATAATATTAAGTGTCTAGTATGCAATGAAGAACATCTGATTTACTATTGTAAAAAATTTCTATCTTTGTCACCGGCAGACAGATTAAAGCTCATTATTAAGAATAGGCATTGTATTAACTGTCTCCGAAGCGGACATTTAGCACCACAGTGCAAATTGAAACCATGTAAGCTATGTAATGCTAAGCATAATTCACTCTTACATTTTGACAAACAAAATGCAGAAAATAAACAATTAGTTTCTGGTCAAGTTTCATTGTCAACATGTATAGCTAATCAAGTTCTATTATCAACGGCAATTATAAAGGTCTATTGTACTAATTCACAGAAATATATTGAAGCTCGCTGCCTATTAGATAATGGAAGCCAGTGTAGCTTCATAAGTCAAGACCTTAAAAATAAAGTCGGTTTACAAACTGAACTCGTGAGTTCGGTTTGTGTAACAGGCATAAACAACATGGCGTTTGAGGCATTACAGCGCTGTAATATCATACTACAGTCGCGAGTGGGTGCATTTAGCACGCAAGTCAATGCATTTGTTATAAAAGAAATAACTAGTTCACTGCCAAGCCGTACAGTTGATATTTCCAAAATCAACATGCCGAAGAATATATCACTTGCAGATACGTCGTTTCATATACCTGATAAAATAGATCTTTTGTTGGGTGCTGACGTATTCTGGGACATCCTTTGCTCAGAACAATTAAAGCTAGGTCATAATTTACCTATTTTACAAAACTCGATGTTTGGCTGGCTAGTTTCTGGACCAGTCATGTGTAGTCAAAATATTGAATCTAATAGAAAACTCGTTTGTAATTTCAGTCATGAGATTAGAACTCAGCTCAACAAATTTTGGGAGCTTGAAGAAGTGCCCACGAAGCCCGTCATGTCTCAAGAAGAGGAGGCGTGTGAGCAACACTTTGTGACGCACACCCGTCGACTTGAGGACGGCAGGTTTTGCGTCACGCTGCCTTTGAAGATGAAGCCTGAAGTATTGGGTGACTCATATTATATTGCCCGTAAGAGGTTCGATTCGTTAGAGCGACGTTTTCAGAGGCAGCCTGAAGTAAGATCTCAGTATATTAAGTTTTTAGACGATTACGTAGCTCTCGGACATTGTTCAAAAACTGAGAGAAATGATAATGCTGTGTTTTTACCACATCATCCTGTATTAAAGGACACTAGCGAGAGCACAAAGTGTAGGGTAGTATTTG
Organism: Apeira syringaria; assembly: GCA_934044485.1. NCBI lineage: Eukaryota > Metazoa > Arthropoda > Insecta > Lepidoptera > Geometridae > Apeira > Apeira syringaria. The sequence goes on along the minus strand of OW203670.1, from coordinate 9,043,135 downwards.
ACGGAAGCTGTAAGACCTCTTCCGGCCTTTCTCTAAATGATTTGATGATGGTAGGGCCTACTGTACAGGATGATATTTTCTCTATATTAATTAGAATGCGTCAGCATGCATTTATTTTCACCGGAGATATAGAAAAAATGTACAGACAAATTCTCGTCGAACCAAGTCAAAGGCATCTTCAATCAATATTATGGAGAAGGAGTGAGATAGAGTCTATATGTAATATCCAGCTTAATACGGTCACATATGGAACCTCATCTGCACCTTTTCTGAGTACTCGATGTCTGGTACAGCTAGGAATGGAATGCGTGGACCCGGTACTTAAAGAAATTATGTTACATGACTATTACATTGACGATATCATTACCGGTTCGTCAGATGAAATTGGCTTGGTGAAAATTTATAAAGGTGTCACTAATTGTTTAGAATCGGCATGCTTTAATTTACGGAAGGTCAAAAGTAACTCTCCGGCATTAATAAATTCAATTTCAAATGAATCCGGTCCTGATAGCGTGCAGGAAAATTTAAAAATTTCAAACGTAACAAATACGTTGGGAATTGAGTGGAATCCTAACTCTGATTGTATACTTATTGCAGTAGCAAAATCATTGAAAATGCAGGAACATATTACCACAGTTACTAAACGTGTCATCTTATCTATTTCGTCAAGCATATTTGACCCATTAGGATTATTAAGTGTTTGCATTATAACAAGTAAGATAATATTACAAGAGTTATGGTTACAAAAAATTGGATGGGATGAACAAGTTCCCGAACAAATTTCACAAAATTGGATAAAATTTATAAACAACTTTAAAAATGTTGATAACTTGTCCATCCCACGCCAAGCGATTTGTGCTAATCCAATTTTGATTGAATTGCACACCTTTTCGGACGCGTCTCTAAAAGCTTACGCTGCTTGTACGTATGTACGTTCTAGCGATGCGTTAGGTCATGTTACTGTAAGGCTTTTGTGTGCCAAATCTAAAGTGGCGCCACTCAAAACATCCACTATTCCCAGGCTTGAACTTTGTGGGATAGTATTAGGGGCCCGACTGGGAAAAAAGGCCACAGAATCTTTGAGATGTTCAGTGAGTAACAGATATTATTGGTGCGACTCACAGGTTGTACTTGGGTGGCTAAAAATACCCCCACACAAATTAAGTGCATTTGTGTCACATCGTGTGGCTGAGGTTATGGATTTGTGTGCGAACTGTAGATTTTTATACGTACCAACGTCCTTAAACCCATCAGATCTAGCAACGCACGGTGTGGATCCAGAAGCGGTTCAAACCTTATCGTCGTGGTGGGATGGGCCTACATTCCTAAAAGGTACAGAAGGTGACTGGCCTGACCAGCAATACGGTGAAGTACATACTAGCTTACCTGAGATTCGCTTACACGTATGTAATGTTAGTACATCGGATAAATCAGTCATAGATTTCAAGCGTTTTTCTAGTTTTTTGAAGGTACGTCGTGTACTAGCCTATATTTATAGATTTATTAATAATTGCAAAGGTAAACACTTTACGGGAACTCTGACTACCAATGAGTTAGAAACTTCTGAATCAAAGTTAGCTTTACTGTCACAGAGAGAAAGTTTTCCAAGTATCGAAAATAACTTAAATAAATCATCTGCATTACAGAGTTTGACTCCTATAGTTGAGAAAGAAACTGGACTGATTCGTGTAGGTGGAAGGATAGAACAATCTAAATTTAATTATGATAAAAGGCATCCTATTCTTTTAGATAGTAAACACCATTTTACAGAATTATTAATGAGATACTATCATACGAAATTGATGCATGCTGGGCCGCAATTGCTTCTTTCAGTCCTCCGAGAAAAATATTGGCCTGTTGGCGGACGAGTTTTAGCTAGACGCGTATATAATAACTGCTTGCTATGCAAGCGAATGAAAGGAGCAATTGCAAGCCAGATAATGGGTAACTTGCCCTCTCAAAGAATAACGCCAGGTTTTCCGTATGAAATTGTGGGCTTAGATTATGGGGGCCCTTTTATGATCTTAAATAGGAAAGGCCGTGGCGCTACGTTAATAAAATGCTATCTATGTGTGTTCGTATGTTTTAAGGTAAAAGCTGTTCACCTCGAATTAGTGAGCGATTTGACCACAGAAGCTTTCATATTGGCCTTGCGTCGTTTCATATCTCGCAGAGGATAGCCTCGTGAGATATTTTGTGACAATGGCACGAATTTCGTTGGCGCGAGTCGTGAAATTGCTGCACTTGTTAAAAATTGTGTAGATTCTGTGTCAGATCTAGTTAATGAAGGCATAAAATTTAATTTTTCTCCTGTGTCCGCGCCTCATTTTGGGGGATTGTATGAAGCAGCGGTGAAATCTGCGAAATATTTCTTAAAGAGAGCCGCCGGTAATGCTCATTTCACTTTCGAAGAGCTCACCACCCTTTTTTGCCAAATAGAGTCTATTTTAAACTCGAGACCACTTGTCCCACTATCATCTGATCCCAATGATCTGTGTCCTTTGACACCCGGGCACTTCCTTATTGGGAGACCTCTCACATCACTGCCAGCGCCCGACCTAAAAGAGGTCAATCCTCATCGCCTGCATCGATACGCGCGCATTGAACAAGCACGACAACATTTTTGGTCTAGATGGGCCAGAGATTATATTTCCGGACTGCAACAGAAAACTAAATGGAAAAATAGAAGGCCTGATATAAGGGCCGGCCAATTGGTACTTATAAAAGATGAAGCGAAACCTCCAATGCAATGGCCATTGGGCCGGATTACTGAAGTTTTTCCTGGACCAGATGGAGCTTGCAGAGTCGCCGACATCAAAACTAGCAAGGGAATTATACGTCGAGCATTGAACAAGATTTGTCCACTGTTGGACTCGCCAGATGCATAAGAAAGCGATTTTTCGAGGAGAGGGAGATTGTTCACACAAACAATTCATAGCGCATAGCGCAAGCGCATCTACCTGTCAATGTAGTAAATAGGTGTGAACGTAGCCGCGCCGCGCCCCTCCAGGCAGACTCACTCCGGCCCGAGACGCCGAGCAGAAAAACACTCCAATTTTATAGATAATATCTTTATAATAATAATAATATCAAAGAAAGTAGAAGTGTCTTCATTGTATACACGAACATCCTCAACAACGTACAATCATGGATTCGTCAAGTCACGAGTGAATAGGTACCTTCTAGGCTTGCGTGCTACATCCTAGACAACGTCATCACTTAACATCAGGTGAGACAGTTGTCAAACGTAAACTTATAATAAATAAAAAGAAACAGAAAACAGTTTTTTTTGTGTACTTTTTTTTAAAAACTATATTCGAAAGGTAAGTATTTCTTTCCAAAATAGAACTAGTTCAGTATAACTGGAAGCTTCAGAATAGTTCTGATAATCGTTACCTGGCCCACGCAGCCACTGAAGGAGGCAGTCAGCGCCAACCGCTGCGGTAACGGATGCGGAGCTCCCCCTAGAAGAAGCGGCTGCTTTAACGTCAGTCTTCGAGCTGAACCGTGTGACGTCACCCAACGAGTCGCTGTGCTCTGTTGGAACAGAAAGTGGAGAATACAATTATAAGCCATATCTTGCTAATATTATAAAGGCATAAGTTTGTGTGTAACATACACACAAACTTACGCCTTTATAATATTAGTGATACTCCTACTCCTGAAGGAGCGTGAAGGAGTAATCCTTCACGCTCAAACGGTTACATCGATTTCGATGAAATCTGGTATGGATATAATTTAGACCCTGAAGTAACACATAGGCTTTTAAACTTTTCGTCCCTAAAAAAACTACTGTTCCCGTGGGATACGCAGATAATTAAAAGATGGCTGCGCTCACGCTCAAACGGCTGTACTGATTTCGATGAAATTCGGTATGGAGATAGTTTAGACTCTGGAATAACACATAGGCTACTTTTATTTCGGAAAAAGTATAGTTTTCGTGGGATAATTGAGGTAGCGGGAAAAACGTAACCCACACGGGTGAAACAGCGGGGCGCTACTAGTATTGTATATTTTAGAGTTTTCTTTTAAAAATATATTTATATATAAACTTTTCGTTTCGTAAAACGAATGATTGAAGAAAAAGAGTTACTACGTCAGCGTCGAGTAAAAACTGTTTTCTCGGGAACTCGTGGAGGAATGAAGTTAAATACAATGTGTTGAAAAACCAGTTTCATTCCTACATTTTCATAATGCATAATGGACAGACGACCAATATCACAGACAAGGTCTGGATGCTGTCCGCTTCCAACCGGTCCTTGTGGAAATCAATGGGGGAGGCATATGTCCAGCCGTGGACATCCTATGGCTGAGATGATGATGATGATGATGATGATGATGATGATGATGATGATGATGATGATGATGATGATGATGATGAATGCCAGCAAGTGGGACGGCTCGGCTAAATACCAGCTTGAGGCTCTTGAGTCCATAGAGAGGCGTGCTAAAAGGCTCATTAACAAGGATTCTTTAGTCGAGACACGACTTCAAAGCCTGCAGCACCGACGCAGAGTCGCTAGCTTATCGGTTTTTTACCGGATACATTTCGGGGAGTGTGCTCTGGAGTTACATAACTTGGTCCCTCCTTCCCCCTTCCATCAAAAAACGACCAGACGGACTGCAATGCGACATCCATACATGGTAGACGTTCCACCCTGTCGCACCAAGCGTTTTGCTTCCACATTCATAGTGCGTACAGCTAACGAGTGGAACTCATTGCCTAAGTCTGTGTTTCCACATGAATACAATCTGGGCATCTTCAAGTCACGAGTGAACAGGTATCTTCTAGGCAGGCGTGAATCATCGTAGACCGCATCATCACTTAACATCAGGTGAGATAGTGGTCAAACGCCTGCCTATTGTGAATAAAAAAAAAAAAAAAAAAAAAGTGGAGTTGTCCGTCCGAGCCCGTGTATTATGTGTTTACCGATAAGTACAATCCTGGAATCTTCAAATCTACTAGTGAATGTAGAGGTATAGCACAGGCACCTTCTAAGCTTGCACTATAATCTTCGACCACGTCATCACTTAACTCTTACTGACCTCGTTCGCTTCATTATGGTGTCCATCAGACTTGACCCTGAGCGACGCGCGACGACCAGCTCTGGAGACAGTCACTTTGTACCACCTGTTTGCCTGTAGAGGATACGCTGATCTGAAAAAGAAATTAACAAAATTATATTTTTCCTTCAAATATTTGAACGTATTCCGCCTAGCATGTTGTTAATGCAAAAAACCATAAAACTCTTGAGATAAGGGTAGTGTGCCTTCGTTTGATACGATATCAACTGTAATGTTTGTCTATCAGTCCTATTAATTAATTGTTCATACAATTAAAGGTAGATGGCGCTAATAACAACATCCCCTCAGATGTTAAGTTTGCGATTGACTACTGTCTCATCTGATGTTAAGTGACGACGTAGTTAAGGAGTTAAGTTTAGGAGTCAACTCGCGAAATAAACACGCGTGATTTAGTAACAAACATCCATCTATCCATCCATACATCCATCCAAAGTTTGACATTTATAATATTAGTAGGATGGGGTTACTGGAACCCCATTCGTCCACCAGCAAGGTGGACAGAATATCTGTTCAAGAAAGCAGGAAGAGGCTGGCTGTGGGCCGCTTGGAACTGGTATTTTTAGAAATCAATAGGAAGGCAGCCCAGCAGTTGACATCAATTATGATCAATCCCAGTACAGTGGATATGGTAAAGTAAGATCTGTACCTGACAAGCGCGATGCCTGATCCCAGGTCAAACCCGAACTCTATGAAGTAGTCTCGAAGATGCAGCGAGAAGAAATCCCCAACGCCATTCGCGTGCTCACAGTTGTACAGCACTAAGCCATCGCCGCTCGACGGTTTTATGGTTATCTGAAATTAAAAAAAGGGCTTGTTTAATATCTGTGTTACGAAGTCAAATTTTTATTTTTAATTTTATAACGTTTGAACGCCACCTCGATTGTTGGATAGGTACGATTCTGATTCGATACTTCAGGCTTTAGCGAACAATATTGATACCCTTCTAAAATTTACCGCATAGACCACTGCGCTACTATTCAAGAAGAATATGAATATCTATATAATTATACATTTTTAATGTTAAGTATATCATAAGGCTAGTTAAAGTGGCTGTAGGCAGGGCAGAACTGATGGCCGTTGGGGTCGATAGGTTTTCGAATAGACCATATAGGCTGGTTCACCGACAAGGTGGACAGACGACCTGCCTAATCGCAGGTAAGGCTGGTTGCGGGCCGCTTCCATCCGGTCGTTTTGGCAATCAATGTGGGCGGGCTATGTCCAGCTGTGGACATCATATGGCTGAGATGATGATGATGATGATGTACAATAACTCACCGACCTGCGGCAGTCAACATAACACACTCACACAGCGCACTATTCTATCAACTTTAAACTGATATAGTATGATCAAGACAATTTCGGTTTACTCTACAAAAAATATCAAGTATCGGAACCGACGGAAGCGTCTGTACTAATTAAAACTTTTCTTCCAATATTTCTCTACGAACCATTGAACGTGGCCCATAGTATACGAATAACATGGACAGAACTTTCCGTTCAATGTATTTGTAAATTAAGTATCTACTTCAGCGTCGAAACTTTATGGAGTAGGGCCTTGTTGTTAATAAATTGTTGTATATTTGCACGAGAAGTATTAGATACGTGCTCACGTTCAAAAAACAGTAAGTGAAATTAAAAATATTTTCAATATGGAACAAGTTTATTTATATATTGTTATTAAATCAAACGGGGCTTGATCGCGAGAAAAAAAAAAAAATGTGTTCGAATCGCGAAAGTATAAAAATTACAAGTTTATTTATAGCTTTTATTCATCGACGATAAATAAATAAATATGCATTAACTTTTAAAACATTTGAAAAACGTAAATTGCGGAGGGGTCGAAACATTACCGCTGAAATAACATTTCTGCGTAATCACAATAGGAATAAAGTTAAAACTGAACTGTCAGACTAATTAGCATTCCAAGGAAAAATCAACCATATACATTTTTTGTTGTTGCTCAGTTTACCGATATCACTAATATATGTGATTTTATTGTTGTGTAGAATAGAAGAAAAATTAGTAAATCCTTTAATTGATATTTAATTTGATTTATTAGGTAATTAATTTTAATATTTAATTGTATAATACTAGTTAATAAAGGTGTCTACGGCCTGGACATAAAAAAGAAAAGCGTGGATTACATTTGTGCAATATAACTGGAATGAAGGAACATAGCTTCCAACTTCACATACATATATGTTCATTGCACTTTAGAATTAGGTAATTAAATAATTACTTAATTAAAGAGAATGAAGCCCGAAGGGCAAAAATTCAGATTAATTTTCGAGTTCCTTCTTGATGGGATTAATTACTATCTTTTGGTCTTACAACACGCTAGTAAAGTCACGGTTAACAGCTAGTAGTATAGTAGTTCAAAGGTTATAAGTTAAGTGATAACCATACAAGAACTGATAATAAGATATGCAACAAAATTTAAATTTTGATGGTGCCAGTTAAGTAGGTACCTACAAAACTTTGTCAGTTCTGTACTGAGCCCGCAGTATAGTCTATGCAAACGTCAAGACGTAGTCGTTGAACGGAAAGCGTTCTAGCGCTGCGTTCTGGTACTGTCTAGTTAGGCGACTAATTATTTCTTAGCGCTGCAGTAGATTTGTGTTACATTTAATAATTAAAAACGTTCTAGCGCTTTGTGTTTGTATGGTCTAGTTGGACGACTAAGTATTGTTTATAAGCGCTGCAGCGGACTTTCGTTTAAACTCCTAGCAAAATGGGGCGTTACATTAGCTTATGATAGCTACTCTATACGTAGTAATAATAACTCAGTGGATTTATCCCGCTCTCACTGCCTGCCTATTGCGAGGCTCTGTAATTTCATCAGTCCTGTTAAGCCCTTACGCACAACTTAATGCATCAAAACTTCGGGAATAATAACTCGACACTGGCTAAATGAATATTAAATGCGTAGCCAAAACGAAGAACAGAAAAATACAATTTTCGAATACAACCTCTTTGGAAAAGTTCAATCAAAACTTTTCCAAAGTACGTACCATTACGTTAAAACCAGGTTCGTTTTTCATATGAACGCGCCTCTTATCGAGTTTGGAGCGCTTCTTATTCCATTGGAGTGTGTATACTTTGAGTGCGTTTTTTTTTTACTTTTAACTCTTAACTACATATCGTGCGTAGAAAAATATTTCAATATTTCCTTGATAATGTCGTTTTAAACTATAGACAACAACATAAATGAGTGAGTTAGTACCATATTTTTATTTATTAAAACTATTTAAAAAAAACCTAAAAACGGAACCGACTTCAACAATCAAAAGTGTGAAATAACTTGTCGAAGTCGGTACCATGAGCACAATATTTTAAGAACATTTGAACTATCATGGTACCGACTTCGAGAAGCCCTACCACCATACTTGGAATTTCATAACGGTGTTACCTTCACCGAAAGCTCAAGTTGTTGGTGGGGATCGAACCAGCGTCCGTCAGTTTGACAGCAGACGCTCCCATGACTGACCTATCATCGCTTAATTGTATCTGTGCATTTGATAAAGCTTGTAACATATGACGTGTAAGTAATAAGTCCTATCTTTAGAGGAAGAGTGAGGTAAATGAGTTTGAAGAAGTAATATGTAATTACGGTAATATCCGGTCCGTAAACGGTAAACGAATAGGCTTGAAAGAGGAAACTTCGCGCCAGTTATTCGCTGAAGAAATACGCCGTCATTTGTTTTTGAACCACATTTTCTAAATGTAATAAACATTTGTATGTCGATAACGTGTAGTTTTTTTTTATATTTTTTAATTTTTTCACAGACTAAATAGTGGTGTTTTAAGTTTATAGTGTGTATCTGTGATTTTGTGTATCTAACTGTGGCAGCATAGCTCCTAGGCTGAAGACGTGAATTTTATTAAGTGCATTTAGTTTGAAAGATGTTATAACAAACGTGTTTCAAGAAAATCTATCAACCGTTTAAAGATTATAATCTCTATTCTGGTTGACTCTATATCGACTACAAAAGAGGTGATTCTAGATACAACATAAAAACAACTTTCATATGTCTGATAAATTCGCAATTTGGAAACATGTCACTTGCCAATGATATTAAACAATATGAAACATGATGCTCCCTTTTTGCCAAATCACCATTTTAATGTATTACATATTAAGTGAATATTTTTTTTTGTAATGTTTTTTTTTATCACATTCAGACCCCCGCACTAGGAGTCCCTGTATCGCGGGAGGCTGTGTGCTGTGATTGTGTGTGTAATACACAAGCACAGCACACAAACACCCAAGACCCGGGACAAACGTCTACAATCATCGCACAAATATTTGCCCCTGCCGGGATTCGAACCCAGGGTCCTGGAGACACAGTCTATGTCACTGACCACTGCGCCACGGCGTCTATCAAATTTACATTGACCGTCAAACATTGTAAAACATGTTTGAAAAAAATGGCCCCGAGTTTCTTGCCGCTTCATCTCGTTGCGTTTCTAGTTATTTTAGAACGCGGTGTTAGAGTCTTTGTACATTGTTTTATCGACATTCATAAAGGCGACATTGTTTGTTTTTTTATGATTGAATAAATCATTTTAACTAATATCTGTTTAAAACATGCTAAGAATGTATGGGAGAGAGCAGAGCGACCGACGGCGTTGAGAGTGGTCACGGTCACAATGCGCGGGTAGACAGCGGCGCGGACTAGCCAGCTGTGGCCACGTGATACTGGACAGCACTTCAATCAAATGTACTTTAAATAGCTGGAGCAGGACTAGAATTTTACAAAACAAATTCATATCAAATCAACGATTATGGATATTGCTATAAAATCCTGACTGTGTCTCAACTATAATATTACCCACATAAAAAACTAACACTAATAACTAATTACAATACTGCAGCAACTAAAATAACATTTGAGCAATCCACTAGATATTGGTAGCCTATAGATAACTCAAATGTTCTAACCCGCTACCGGCCGGCAGCGTGCCCAGAATGCTAGCAGCATTGCCACGTTGAATTGCAATGCTGATTCGTTGAGCCAAATATGTGCCTAGCATAGGGTATATAATTATATAATAATAATATAATTCTAACATAGGTTAGAATATTACAATTATTTTGGAACATAAACGTCATTTATAAAAAGCATATTTTTTAAAACATAAAACTATCGAGAGCATAATACGTAATCGTATTTTACCAATTCAACTGAGAAAATAAAAGTTCAGTCTCTTGAACATGATTTTTAATTTTTTTTTTTTAATAAGTAGCGATTTGTGCTGCGACTGTATGCGCCTTAAGTTAAATGTAAAAAACTGTTTGGTAGCTTTTAACTAAGTTACTAAAACGGCGCCTTTCGCCTCCTAAATACCCAGTCTGTATTAATTTACGCCACAAAATGTCGCGCCATATTACACTCGAGTAATATTTTTCCCGACCGCCAATTTACTGTCGAGAAAGCTTTTAAAAACCTCCCCCGTCTAAGTTTGTTTAAAAATTATGGAGGTCTGTTATAACTTCATTTTGGGAAATCAACAGTCGACGGAGTGTGAGGGTAGAAAGGAGTATCGTTTAAAACTTTTTCGTTAAAAAAGAAAACAAACATGTATCATACCTTCACGTCTATACTTATATTTAGAGGAAAGAATTGATTATTTGTTTGTTTGTTTGCATTGAATAGGCTCCGAAACTACTGTACCGATCTGAAAAATGTTTTCACTGTTGGGTAGCTACACTATCCCCGGTTGACATAGGCTATATTATATTTTCAAAAAAATTAACGATCCTTACCATTTTAATTTTTTTTACCCGTGCGAAGCCGGCTAGATAAGATATAATTTAAAGTGGCATATGAAAGTAGACCTAGATGTTGACTCTTAGCTGCGTTTGGTGACAGATTTTAAAACGTCTTGAGTTTTAAGTTCTTGAACTGTTTTCACATTTGCAGCGAACGGGCTCCCATCATACCGGACAGGGCTGGAAGAACCCTCATCGACGGGGGATACCGGATTCAACTACGCTACACTTGAGGGTATTAATATAATAACCAGGTCGGCTCTACTACCATGCTATGGATTTGACAAGTATTTTGCGCTCGTGGTAGGAATCAATATAACGACTGTCATCTGGTTTGATGGGCATACCCATATCTCTGGCGGATACCACAGAAAATAAATCAAAAATTGCATTATGACGGTCCCGTGGCGCAGTGGTTTGTGTAATCGACATGACTTCTGTGTCACCGCGACCCTGGGTTCGAATCCCGGCAGGGGCAAACATTTGTGCGATGAGTGTAGATGTTTGTCCCGGGTCTTGGATGTTTGTGTGCTGTGATTGAGTGTGTCCATGCCTCCCGCGATACAAGGAATCCTAGTGCGGGGGTCTGAGTGTGATTAAAAATAAAAAAATAAAAACACTCCTTCACTAGGAAGTACTGTTCCATGACCCGAGAAGAAACATCTGTGTCATCTCATAAAGGTTTGCTCCGGCCAGGATTCGAATCAAGGACCCGAGGTTAGAAGTCAGATCACTGACCATTGAGCCACGTCGACCGTCAATGTGACGAACACACATTAAAACTTATTGAGTTACTTAATATTACCTGAATATCGAGCCACGATACTGCTGAGTTTCCAAGTCCTGGTAGACGAAGATAGGAGGATCCATTGAATCGTGGCACCTGAAACAACAACCAATACATCGTAAGGGTTTAAAATATACCTGCCTCACATCGTGGGGTATGTTGCTATCACCATCAGCGACCATGAAGTACGTAAGCGGCCAACCGTCCAGGGGTCTTAATATCAGCTTTGTAAAAACCATGCAAGTTCTGGGCAGTTTTAAAACCTGGCTTAAACCGCTTAGTGTGAAATCATTTACTTGAGTATTGTAGTCCTATTTGGAACCCCTGTTATAAAAATCACATCACTCGTCTTGAGAAATTGCAGCATCGATTTTTATTTCATCTTTGTTTTATCAACAATAAATGTCGCGAACTCACCTCTTACGAATCTAGGTTGACTTACTTTCGTACCACATCACTACAGAAAAGACGTATGGTATCTGATCTAATTTTTCTTTACAAAATTGTGAATAATTTGGCTGACTGTCCTGATTGATTAAATATGCTTGAATTGGCAGTACCACGATCTAGTAGTCGCCTTCATAACAGAAACACTTTTAGGCTGCCTATGACATGCACCAACCTCGGCCAACGCAGTCCTATCTATCGCTTGTGCTCATTTTACAATAGTATACACAGTGACATCGACATCTTTAATGCATCGGTTAATTCCTTCCGAAAATTTTGTCTAGGACACACCTTTCCTACCATATATGAAATTATTTAATATTTAGCTGTTATTTAAGACTTTTTAACATAGTGTATAATTATTTATTAGCATGCTGTGTCTACTTCGAGTAGGTCATACATATGTGCACCGGACCTTAAGCCGGGGCGGGATGGAAAGTACTTCCCCATCTCTCCCCGACAGGCTGCGTCTGCTCGCCGGGGTGGTTTGGTCGGTAGGGGCCCGGCTATATTCTATAGTTGGGTTGGTGTGAGACCATTAAACAGATTCCGACAGAAGCCGTCTGTGTCCCATATGACAGGCGGAAGTCCGTAAAGGGATTAACCTCGTTAAAAAAAAAAAAAAGGTCATACATATGTCTAAGTTTATAAATGTCAATATGTTAAGATTAAAAGTAAAAAAGTAAAGTAAGATAAAAAAAATCATACCATCACCACGGCATCACGCTCTTTTAGGTGAACGGTTTGAACATTGATATCCTCAAAGGTGAACGGTTATTGTTGTCTCTGGCATGTTTTAGCCAGGTTTTAGAACTGCTCGGAACTTACAAAGCTGATAGTAAGGCCCCTCTATAGAACTAGTGTGAGTTTTTCGCGTATTTGTACGCTACATAACAAACAGCATCCTAATAAATACGTATGCGTATTTTTTGACTTAGTCTGCTAGTTGAATGAATGTGTTTATTGAAAAACAAATTATCTTTTGAGTTAATGTCAGCTCACGAGAAGGTAACATATTCACTCGATCTTATACATTATTGATATTGCGGTTACTAAAACCTATATTCGAATTTTGTATGTTAATTCATACCCAGTTCAAAATCTTAGTATACAATTCGGCAATAAAATATGATATGATAATACGAAAAACGTTGCGCCTTAAACGCCAATGCCATCTCAGATTAAAGAAAAAACCTTATCTGGGCTGCGTTCAGGAGCGGCTTCGGCCAAATATTGCTCGATCAATATTTGATCGATGTCTCACGAACGGCTACACCATAACATGTCACAGAAGAAGAAGAACTCACTTACATTGATCATAAATCACGTGAAAGTTACCACTGAATATGTCACTTTTGACAGCCGATCAAGATTTGATCGATTCTAGAGGTAGAAAGATTATGGTCTAGTCGACCATAATTTGGTCTGACAGATTGACGTGAACGGTCATGATCAAATATTGGGTGGAGCAAATAATGCTCTAATTGAGCTCGTGAACGCCGCATATCCGCTGTCAGAGCAAGATATGGCTTGGCCAAAGCCGCTCCTGAACGCAGCCCTGTAATCTGAAATAGCGATATTAACACACACATATATACATAAATGATGCAAGAGTACATAATCGTGAATTAGAATAGAAGTCTTACCTTCAAATCAAGTGTTATTTCACATTTGACTCCGGCATATCCTAGCGGACACAAACAAACATGGTTGACACAACCGCCGCCATGTTGGCATTCACACATATCTCTATCCTCTTTCATCTGCTTCAGGTCATGACTTTTCATATCATATCCCAATTCATTTGGCGGCAAAACTTTTTTGCTAGAAGCGGTTACTTGTATTTTTTTCATATCATAAGTTTTGAAAGGTTCAACAGAGTTATCAAGTTTGTTGTTGTCATGAAACTTGGTGTTGGAGTCTCTCATGACGAGATCATTGTCCTCGAAGTGGACGATGTCATTAATGTCATAGATGGCGTGTTTGTCTTCAGAATACAAAGTGGCTTCTATGGTCGTGACTTCGTTTATTGGCTTCCACGGTGCTAGCGTTGGTGCACATTCACCTGTGGACAAATATACAAATAATCAAATATAAATGGTTAGCGATTCTCAAACTAACCTCTTTTTGCTTTGGTTGAAGTGTTCCGCCGATTTTATCCTCCTAGTCAGTCAATGCGGCTTAACAAATTAATTACAACGTTGTCTGTTTGCAATCCACTTTAATATATTGATCACAAATTCCAAATTGCAATGAATAAAGAAAGAAATCGAATATAAATTCGTTAATCGTAAATAATTAAAAAGCACGAAGATTCGTTACATTCGTCGAATCGGCTGATTCGATGAATCGAATTTAAAATGATCGACAACAAACTGAAACAGTACTTATATCACTAGCGGCACATTACACTATTTTATGTGTACTGCGCTAGGGGCTTGTCCCGGCCTCATACGGTTACAGTATTGAACTTTCAGTAGGGATCCCTAGTTTTTCCAGAAATAGATATAGCCTATACTACTAAACGACAATGTAGCATTGTAATGGTGAAATAATTTTGGAAATCCGTCCAGTAGTTTTTGAGTTTATTCGTTATACAAACATACAACAATATTTTTTTTTTCTCTTTATAATATTAAGTAACACTAATATTATAAAAGGCGAAAAATTGTATGTGATTTGTATATTTGTTACTCCTTCACGCGAAAACAGCTGACCTGACTTACATCAAATTCTGAATGAAGATAACTGGAAAACACACAGGCTACTTAGTATACTGAAAATATTGGCTGTTGCTGTGGGATGACGGGAACACCCAGACATTGTCAATATCACATCCCATTTCACCGTGGATAACACCACGGGGCTCAGCTAGTATTATACTATGAGTGTAGATATAGGATATAACTCCAACAACTGTCAGAGCTGACTTATTGATATGATTTCACTATTGTTGCTGTGAATAACAATGCTTGCCTGAAAAAATGATTCTTTGTTAAAAATTTGAAGAATTTTCGAAGGGCAATGTATTTTCCCTAAATGTATACGATCTTTAACATTCCTTCCATATATCCAAGAAAAATACCCATTACACGAGATGGTACGCATGAGATACCCATTACGTATATAGTACGTGACGAATCGTTGCGTATGCATGACGTCAGCTTGAGGAATTTCATTATCCTACCGCAATGATACAAAGTCATTGTTCTGCCGAGATGTATTAGTGATTAGTTAGTGATACTATAATTGGCGTAAGGTTGAAGCGACGCAAACTTCGGTATTATATGGTTGATTTTAGCTAACGTCTCTATCGATTTCTTGGTTGACTGTACAACACTATTTTTATGTATATAATGATACTGTACGTGTGTATGTCACTGAACTCCTCCTAAACGGCTGGACCGATTTGAATGTTTTTTTTGTATGCGTTAGGGTGGCACCCTGCATGGTTTAGATTGACATATCAGCCCGGCATCCACACCAACAACCACATCATCACTGACAACCAAATGAGATAGCGGTCAAACGCGAAATCTATACGGTATATAAAAAAAGAGTTTGCAAAGCCCATAAAATGGAACCGATTTCAACAAACAAAAGTGTGAAATAACTTGTATAAGTCGGTACCACGATAATTCAAAAAGTAACTGTCATCAAAATATAGGGCGGGTGGTACCGACTTCGACAAGTTATTTCACACTTTTCAGTGTTTCGGTTCCATTTTCTGGTATTTTTTTTCACCCTTTTCAGTGACGCTACTCACGGGATCAGTTTGTCATTGTGTATGTTCATCGATTTCTTCACCCGCAATTATAATATCGTCATTCAAATCAAAGTCAAAGTTCAAGTTTTTTTTTGTTTGATAGAGTGTATCTTCTTCCGAGGTGGTTCTATTTAAATTTTATCAAAATCGGGCAAGCGGTTTTTGTTTTACACTGCAATAACTGAAAACTGTTACGTTTTAAGTAAAACGTAACAGTTTTGCATTGCAAAACTGCAATAACTGAAAACTGTTACGTTTTAAGTAAAACGTAACAGTTTTCAGTTATTGCAGTGTAAAACAAAAACCGCTTACTTAAAACGTAACACTTTTCAGTTATTGGAGTGTAAAACAAAAACCGCTTGCCCGATTTTGATAAAATTTAAATAGAACCACCTCGGAAGAAGACACACTCTATCAAACAAAAAAAAAAATTTTGAGAAGTGGGTTAAAAAAGGGGGGAGGAATTGGTGAAACATAAAAAAAAACAATGAAACAAACAACCTCCTTCTTTTTTGAAGTGATCTTCCTTCAGACATCTCTTACGGAATGATGTTTTCTCGTCGTAAATGGGAAAGAGATCTCATTTGTCACTTCGATACTTAATCTTTAAAGTTGTACGTCTTTGAAATCGGCCTTCGTTGAAACAAAGCTCCAATTTGGAAAACAAGCGTTAGTTTTATTTAGAATAAATGGGATTCTATATTTCAAGTTCTATCTTATTGGCAATTTGTTTTACTTCTTAGTACATTTCAAAATTTATTAAAGTGAAACCTTCTTTAGCGGCGTTGTGCACTTGATAACCATAAAAAGGAGGAGGTTCTCAATTCGAATTGTATTTGTTTTTTACATGTTTGTTACCTCAGAACTTTTGACTGGGTGAACCGATTATGATAATTCTTTTTTTATTTGAAAGCTGGTACCTATTTCCCTTCTTCTATGTAGTCCTACTTAATTTCGTCAAAATCGGTCGACTTGAGTAACCTCCTTTTTTGAGGTAGGTTAATAATCGAATAAGAGGGCATATGTAAAAGTCCGACAGAACTAACAGCCAACTAAACTACGTAAACTACGACAGATATCGGAGGAAGTTTCCAGTACGTCAAAGTTTAACATAATTTTGCCTGATTTAATATCTCCGCGTTTATTATGTCGATGAACTAGATAGATGAGACTTGAATTATGCTCGTGTAGAGTTGGTTATTATCCGTTAATCTAGTAAATAAGATAACTTCGTTTGTAATACATATATTATATTTGTATGATATGGTTGTATGTATGGTCCTACATTGACGCTTATACGCAATGATATTATATGTTTATATGAGGTAGATGTCGCACAAGCGCGCGGAAACTGAGGCGGCAAAATTAAGTCAATTGTAGTAATTTTAATTATGACGCGTATTTCAAGCGCAAGTCTAAACATATAGCTATCCTTTTCTATATTATTTGTACCGTATTATCTGTCGCAGTAAGCATGTTTATGTCGTAAAGGAACAAAATCTGAGCACCGCGCAGTATGAATATACCTCATCTTTAGTAAAACATATACGTACATTTTTAAGCAATAGGTGGCATGCGTAAGTTTCGTACTTATATTAGTTTGTGTAGGTGGCAAACCAGCATACGGGCCGCCTGACTTCGACAAGTTATTTCACACTTTTGAGTTTTGTTGTCAGTTCCATTTTATGGTACATTTTTTTTCACACTTTTCAGTGACCTTTTCTACTCAAGACTGCACGACATGCCGGTTCGCCTTCCATAGTTAAATGCGCTGGAGGCCTAGCGTGCTCCATGATTTTATGACACTTCGCAACAATATAAGTTTGTTTACACACCGCGATAGGTTATTTACTAGATTAACGGTAAAAAGTAATAAATATCGATCACCGCTGTCACCATGAAGTAAACAACAAGATGGCTTGTTCAAGACTGACTTTATTACGAACTTCAGAGCATACCCTCATATCTTATTTCTTTCAAATTCGTCTTTGAAAGAAGTCTTTTTATTTCTTGTCTTTAAAATTCAAATTAAAACGCTGGCTCATTGAACAATCTTTTTATAGCTACGATGATTTTTTTTATTATTTTATTTTTAACAACATTCACACAAGATATTCAGGTCCCAAACTAGGCAGAGCCTGTGCTATGGTAACCTGATGACTGATATATATACTTATATACATAAACACACCCAGACACAGGTCAAACAGACATGTTCATACACATAAATGTTTGACCTGTCCGGGAATCGAACCCGGGACCAGCGGCTCATAAGGCAGAGTACTACCAACTGCGCCAACCGACCAGTTAATTACTAATAATGCGCGTATTACTAATAATGACATTATTTTGATAAGCAAAGGGTTGACTCTTTACTATTTGCACAATTGTATATACACATATATATATGAAAATTAGACACTGCGGTAGTCTCTTTTGTTTTGCTTTGTTACAAATGTATTTTTCATTGTTAATTGACATCGTTAAATAATTGACAATTGTTGAATAGTGCTAATTAATTTATTATAGAAAGAAAGAAAGAAAGAAAAACTTTATTTGTAACAATTAAATGAAAATAAAAGAACGAATACAATATAAAAAAAACAATGTTAAATGTTACAAAACGGACCCAACTCAGCAATGCTGGCTAAAACCAGCGCTGGTCTTCCGCTGGGCCGGTTCGTGACGTCACGGAAGAATAATTTGACAACAGTATATTTTAAACTAATGAAATTTTTATGATGACTGTAACTACATAATAATAAATGATATAACCAAACAATACTTGCATCAGCACAAAGAAAAAAAGAAAAATAAATAAATAAAAAGATATTGAATATGGCAATGTGTAAATACCTATACTACCTTTAATTATTAAGAACTAATCACTACCTCTATTATAATTATAATTATGTATACCATGTTTGACGTGTCAATATATATAACCAATAAATTGATTATGATTATAGAAAATAACTGCCTAATTATAAGGTTTAATTATTTTTATCTACATTATAATCGTTCATTCAAGGGAAATACCCGTTTGTTAATGTAAGAGCCTTTTATTCGTATAACTAAATAACTTTTTGTTTTCATGGTTTGTGTTGTTAAACGCATTGTTATATTGTTTATGTTATAGATATTGTACCTATCTCTTAGATAATAAGAATTGTGTAATGCAACTGTAATGCAACAACTGTAAATAAATAAATAATGATTATGATTATTATTAACATCTAGTACAGGATGTACGAGTATGTTCACTGATTTCTTCATCCTCAATGAGGAAGTCATCTAGATAGACGTTTTCAGTTATTGGAGTGTAGTTAAAAAAAGACTTGACCGGTTTTGATGAAAATTAAATGTACCCACAATGTAACCACACAGGAATCACCAGCTTTGAAATAAAAAAGAAAAAAAAAAACAATTATCAAAATTTCAAAGGTTCACCCAGTCGAAAATTCAGAGGTACTTAACAACATAAAAAAACAGTCAAATAGAGAACCTCTGCCGTTTTGAAGTCGGTTATTTAAATTAATTACTCTCGCAGCTCAGTAGAACCGCAGCGAGAAACAATTTAACTGAATGCAAATTTACGAAATTTGTTGTAATAAAAAAGAACATGTATGTTATTTTCTGGTGTGTTTCTTGTAAGTTTGTAAAATTGTCTTCTGTTTTTATATAAATGTAAATAAAAAAAAATGTTTTTTTAAATAAAAATGGCACGGACCCTGGAGTCTGCAGTATAATGTTTCTAAATTTTAAAAAATACACCTTGACGCTTATCTAGTACAACTGTGACACAGATTAACAGTAGTATGGTACGTACAATATTCTTCTTCTTCTTCTATTAATGGCTTTTAAACGCCATGTAGCGTTTCTCTGCCAGTGTCAAAGTATAATTATATGAGTTTGAAAACTATCGCAGGTTTTACTTATGTCATTTTTACTAAGAATGTCACTTTCACTGCCACTTTCACTATGATGGAAAGAGGGTTGCTGACACACCAAACACTAGTCGTGTCAACTTCGTGTTTAAAGTGTTGGCGAAACCATTACTGTAACACGGCATAAAAGCCATAAATTGAAGAAGAAGAAGAATTACCATTTCTGTGACGCGAGTTCAACTACTGGTCGGTTGGCGCAGTTGGTAGCGCTCTGCCTTCTGAGCCGCTGGTCCCGGGTTCGATTCCCGGACAGGTCAAACATTTGTGTGTATGAACATGTCTGTTTGACCTGTGTCTGGGTGTGTTTATGTATATAAGTATGTATATCAGTCATCAGGTTACCATAGTACAGGCTCTGCCTAGTTTGGGACCTGAAGACCTTGTGTGAATGTTGATAAATAAATAAAAATAAAAATATAAAAAAACTTGCTTTAGGCACCGTATCAAGATCGATTGTAACCTGACGTAGCCAAACACGCCACGTCCATATCTCAAGGTTCATATCGAGGACTTTGCAACTGTATTAGAAGCTGGTATCGCCAATATTCTCCACACGCGCCACAACAAAAACCAGCGTCGGACCGCCCGAAGCCAAATAATGATATAGGTACTCTCTAGAATACATAGTCATAGTCATAGTTTATTGGTTAATACCAAGTCACATAACAACTAAAGAAGCCTACAAGCGTAGGTAGGAACATAATAAATAAGATAGTAGTATGTAGCGCAAATGCGCATTCCACCTTATAAATAGTTTTTAACCTAATAAAATATCTCTTAGTGCATATAAGATTGAATACAATAAAATATCAAACATCAAGTTATAAGTATAAATATGTCACAATTTAAAATAAATATCTTAATATATATAAATCTCGTGTCACAATGTTTGTCCTCAATGGACTCCTAAACCACTTAACCGATTATAATAAAATTCGCACACCATGTGCAGTTCGATCCAACTTGAGAGATTATTGCTAATTATTAGCACACTTATTACAGTCACAATTATCTGTTAACTCCAAATGATTCTAACAGATGTCGATACCTTTCGACTGGGTTGAGTAAGTAATCAATAGATGGCGCTGCTATGGTAAATCTACGAACGTGTCATATAAGCTACATTTTAACAGCATAATTACCACGTGTTGGCCACAGCAACGCGTGGCCGGGTCAGCTAGTTATACTAATAATAATTATAAACAAAAAATACGTGTGGTACTCGGGGACTGCCGCGGTATAGCTATTGCATAGCATTTTTTATCAACTTATGCAATTCATATTAATAACTTATGCAGTAACGCCGATACAACCAATGCCACCTAGAGGCAATAACTTGTTGAAGTCGGTACCATGATAGTTCACACAAAAGTAACTATCATCACAATATTGTGCTCATGGTACCGACTTCGACAAATTATTTCACACTTTTGAATGTTGAAGTCGGTTGCATTTTTTGTTAAAATACATTTTTTTCACCCTTGTGACCTTTGCTACTCACGGGATCAATTAATTGTCATTGTGTGTTCTGCGATGTCTTCAACCGCGACATTAATATCATCAGGATACGCGTAGCGCTTTTCAGTTATTGGAGTATAACTCAAAAACCGCTTGTCCGATTTTAATGAAATTTAAATGGGACCAACACGGAAGTATACTCTATCTAACAAAAAAGAATCATCAAAATCGGTTCATAAACGACGAAGTTATCCGCGAACGCACTAAAAAAAAAACATATACGGTCGAATTGAGTAACCTCCTTTTTGAATTGTAATTTTTAGACTTTCGCGATTCGATAAATATAGTTTGATTTTATTTGATTTGATTTGATTCGAACACATTGTTACTAAATCAAACGGGGCTTGATCGCGTAAAAAAACATTTAGTAATTTATTTACCTCGACGTTTCGACCAAGAAGTCGGTTAAAAACAAACGCAACTAGACAAAGGAATCTGGAATTTCCGCGTATTCAGCAAACAGACAATGATGATGACTGTCTACATATCATTGGAGAAATTCTAATTTCGTTTACATGTGTATCAGAGTGAAAACGTGTGCTTAGAACATGGATCAAACGTATATGTGACAGGCGTTAGCTTTGACGCGAGCTCACTGTTTCCACTCGAAATTCTCTAAAGGTGTCAAAATCATAACGAGAAATGTCGTTCAAGTATAATTATTAAGGGTTTAAGAGGTGTCAATGACATTGCAGAGGCTCGAGAGTGTTCACGGGCAGAAGGGTGCCCCGACAAATCCTGATGAGTTTTGATTTAAAATGTTACAAAAATTTACTTTACAAATTACTTGCGGGCTAGATAAATATTACTATTTAATCACATTTTTGACCTTTAGAATTTATTTCTTCTGGTTTAAGACACAGTTCGCGTATTTCACCACGCCGCGAGAGTTTTTGAAGAAAAATATAGATGCCCAAATTTTTTGTTTATGTTTGGTAACTGAGAACTTGCTACGCGAAAAGAAGCGATGATAGCTTAGCGGTGGGAGCGTCGGCTGTCAAAATGACGGACGCTGGTTGGATCCCCACCAACGGCTTGAGCTTCCGGTGAAGGTAGCATCGTTATCAAATTCCCAGCATGGTATTAGGTAGTTTCGAGTACCCGCCTGGCTAGCTTCCGCCCACAAGTTTCTAAAACTGTCACCAAACACATAGTGTGTTCAAGCAGTCCTTGAGAGCCAGTAAACAATCTAGGTCTAGCGTATAATAACATCTTCGAACACATCGTCACTGACCATCTAGTGAGATAATATCTATCATACGCTAGTTTACATAGTAAAAAAATTAAAAATTTGCTTTATTTGTATGTCGACTTGCATATATATTTTGAATCTGGAAGAGCATACTTATAACTTGAACGTTTTAAAAAAAGAAATTAAGACCATAGATTCTTCTCTATGGTGGAAGAAATATCATAAATAAACCACAGTACGATGTGGTCGTGAAAAAGCTTGTTCTCAGCAGCAGAGTTTCAACCAAGCCTCCGTGCTGAAATAAATCCGATTTTTGATCATACTCCTTCGTAAGGACTTGAAGGCTGTACATTTTTCCTGCTTGTAATCCCAAGGCTTGTGTTTACATCTCTCGTGAATGTAACCTTGTAAGAGCAGAATCAACTCACGTGAGTCGATTTCTTTCTCAAATACGTTACAGTATTGTGACGCGTCAAAAATTCCTTTCAGCTGGAATGTTTTATTGCGTTCCGCGCCGCTGCCGTTCTTGCTTCAAATATGTCGAAGGGTAGGGTTGCCAAAATATATTGTTCTACATATTTAAGGTGTAATAAATAATTCCTCTAACCTTATCAATTACATAATTATAAACGGGAAGTTATATATTATAAATTTATATTGTTCTTTTTTTTTATTTGAAAGCCGGTGCTTCCCGTGTGGTCCCGTTTAAATTTCATTAAAATCGGTCAAGCGGTTTTTCAGTTACACTCCAATAACTGAAAAGTGCTACGCATACGTCGATGATATAGTTGGGGATGGAGAAATCGGTGAACATACACAATGACAAACGATCCCGTGAGTAACAAAGGTGAAAATGATGAAAAAAAATACATGCATAATGGTACCCTGACAATCTCCAGTATTGGTGTTATCAAGCAAAAGCAAAGCTTGCTTTTAAGATACAAGGCGAAGCAATCTCAACTTAACCACGGGACTACAACTTTTTATTTTATTTATTTTATACTTGTACATTTTATAATATATTATTATTTATTATTATTATTTACGTTTATACTTTATAGTACCAACATAACAAAGACACAGCCATAAATTACCAAAAAGCGGAACCGTTTTTAACACTCTTTTGAGTGTTGAAATCTGTTTAGTTTTTTGCTTTTTTTTTCACCCTTTTCGGTGACCTTTGCTTCTCACGGGATCAATTGTCAGTGTGAATGTTCACCAATTTCTTCACCTTCAATTAGAAAGTCGTCTAATAAGACGTAGCGCTTTTCAGTTACTGAAGTGTAACTCAAAAACCGCTTGACCAATTTTGATGAAATAGTATTACTCGGGAAGCACGAGCTTTCAAATAAAAAAAGAATCATCAAAATCAGTTCACCCTTCGATCTTGATCGAAGACGCAGTCGAAAGTTCTGAAGTAAAAAAACATTTAAAAAAATAACATAGGGGTCGAATTGAGAACCTCCTCCTTTTTTGAAGTTGGTTAATAATACAAAGCGGTAGGTAAGCCTTTCAAGCACAGTATATCTTTTCAGTTCACTCATACAATTCACTGAATTGAGAGGTTTTAAGATTTAAACTGCGCGTCAATACATATTTCAAAAAGCCATAATAATTTCTGATATTTTCATGAATACCTACTATTAATTAAAATTAAACAACTTTAGACGGTCTACCCAACACCTCGGTTGCTGAAAAGTGTTCGAAACCCCGTCGGGAGCAAAATTAAACAATTTATACGAATAAATATACACAGTACACTTATTACATAAATAATGTCAACCAAGGCGTCGCTTACGGTGAGTCAGAATTAGTACGAATATCTTTCATATTTTTTTTTTGTTTTTACACCTACACTAGCTGCTATATTAAAAATGTCTATATGTGTTTTTCCCACGAACCTATAGCGTTTTTCCTTTATCAAGTCGTATGGTTGCCCTTTCGTTAGAAATCGATATCGTTATATGATAACTTGACAAGTGAGTGTTACTCACACGAACTGCGGCATGGGCGGCTCATAAATGTCATATTACATTCCAAATTTGACGTTTGTCATACACACTATTACCTAATATATATATTTAGATAGAATGTTAGTGGGTATTACAAATACAAATAATTGATTAAAAACACCTATTTTACACGTCACTGTTACAAATAAAATGATATATTATATATTGCTCATTGAGCAATGCATGTCGTATAAGGTACACATAATTATATTGTCATATTGATTTATATGTTTAGAGTAAAAAACATAATTAATTAATAACATTTCAATTTGACTTCAATTTGACTATTATCTGTGAATTAGGTATATTGCTATGTAGCAATATACCCAACAGGCTTGTTGCGACGGTTGTGAATTTTAGTATGTACTTTGTTGCATTTTTTTTGTCTAAGGGACTTATTATCACTTTTTTTTGCTTTTATTAGTTCGGTATGTATCTATATATGTAACGAAATTATTATGAAGTATAAGAAGCCATAATTAATCAATTAGGCAATACGTCTCACTCACATACACACAACACCATACACACACAAAACACACACACACACACACACATACACACGTTTATTAGTTAAAGGACACAATTTATTCATCCTCGGGGACCTTACTTTAATGAACCAATCGAAGGTAATGCAGAACCTACGACACAAGAATCACTTCTTAGTGTAGATTCTGCACGTCAATATTTAAGTGGAATTTGTATACTTTTTACGATAATAAATTGAATTGAATTGAATAAATTGAATTGAATTGAATTGAATTTAAGAAGAAGAAGTTGATGCATTATTTTTATATAAACTATGTAAATGGAACAAATTAGCAATAAAGGCTTTTTTATTGTGTTAGATAATATTTTATTTATTTACTTTTATTTAAAAAAAAAATACAAATATGTATAACTAATCCTAAGTGTTCACAAAACATTTGTAATAAAACTACCTAAATATACCTAAGATGATCGTTGGTAGCTGCACTAGGATTCCCTGTGTCACAGCTACTACGATTCCAACCTCTGAGCAAAAGCAAGGTACTACTGATTCATACTGATTTATAGCTAAATATTATTCACTTCATTGATTACTAGCTGTAGCCCGCAGTTTTACCCGCGTGTTGATGATTGATGACGATGATGATGATTATGACGATGAAAAGTGAAAAAGAAAAGTTTGGTGTTATTCCGGGACTTGAAGTATCTACATACCAAATTTCATCCAAGTCCGTCCAGTCGTTTTTGCGTGAAAGAGTAACAAACATCCATCCAAACTTTCACATATTATTTTGTAACGAGGCCTCTTAAGTTAAGATATCATTGTAGTATTTATGATGATTTAGATGGGCTTCTTATTAAATCAATTTATTATTTTCTTCCAAAATGGATACCACCAACGGCGACGTTTCGCAGGTAAAAGACACAACAATACACTCCGAGTCCATTATGTAAATTACCCATTCAACTTTCATATAATTCGCTTTCGTCCTTTCGTCCCCACGCCAGAGTAAATCGAATAATAAGAACCGAATATCTCCGAAAAATCGAATATCATCGAATGTTGGGAATCATATTATAATTTTCCTATTAAGGTAATATATTTCCGATAAAAGTTACACTGAGAAATATAGAGTCGTTCCTTACGACGTTTCTGGAAAAAACCTTTTTCAATATTTTGTGTAGGTACCTACATTGACAAACATTCCTATGAAATCCCAATGTTAGTAATTACAAGCGAACTATGAGGTTCTCTGAAAGGTATTTTGATGCGGATAATATCCGTGGTAGTAAATAACTTTATCAATCAAAGTAAGTGAAACTATTCAAAATCAGAAAGATTTTATACAGTTGAGATAAAGTCCAAATTGCTAGAAAAGTAAAGAATACCTACATTTTTAATTATTCACACTACATATTTAAGAGATGAAGATAGCACCCAGAACCATGTCGCGTATTTTAAAAGATGACTTAGGACTTGCAGCCTATAAGAGACATATTGGTCATTTCTTAACTAATAATTTAAAAAAAAAATAGGAATGTAAAATCGAAACAACTACTGAAGCGGTTCGCGAATGCAGGTCACAGAAAATTTTTGTTTACGGATGAGAACATTTTTACAATTGAGCAACATTATAACAAACAAAATGACCTTATTTTTGTTCAATGGTCTAAGGAAGCTTCCCAATTAGTCGTAGTAGAGTGCAAAGCGGGTACTATCCGACTTCAGTGATGGTTTGGTGAGGTATTAGCTATGAAGGAGTGACTGAGCCATACTTTTGTGAAAAAGGTATCAAAACATTGGCACAAGGGTACCAAGATACCATCCTTGAGGAGGTAGTGAAGCCCCTTAACAACATCATGTTCAATAACCAAGAATGGTCCTTCCAACAAGACTCGGCGCCGGGTCATAAAGCTCGGTCTCTGCAGTCTTGGTAGGAAACGAACGATTCGGACTTCATCAGAGCTGAAGACTGGCCGTCGCCTAGTCCCGATCTTAATCCGCTGGATAAAGATTTATGATCAGTTTTAGAGAGAACGGCTCGCTTTAAACGCCATGATAATTTGGAGCCCCTAAAACAATCCGTGCGATTGGCAGTGAAGAATTTCCCCATGGAACGAGTGCGTGCTACTATTGATAACTGGCCTCAACGTTTAAAGGACTGTGGAGACCACTTCAAATAAGATTTTTATAGTTTAAATTGTTTTATGTTTATGTATTAAACTACACACTGTAAAAGTAATAAATGTTATTTGCAATAGAAAATTATTTTTTTCTCTCTTTCAGTATTTAAAGCAAGACTAGGTATAGTAGATAGTAAGATTTTTGCTGTGGATTAATCCCACTAATAAAATAAACTAGCGGCCCCCGCAGTTGTACCCGCGTGGTGATGAAAACGGTGATGCTGGCAATGATTAAAATAAGCCTATGTGTTAATCCAGGGCATAAGCTATATCCATACCAAATTTCATCGAAATCGGTGTAGCCGTTTGAGCGTGAAGAGGTAACAAACATACACACATACACACTTAGACACACATAGGTACACACATACACCCACACTTTCGGATTTATAATATTAGTAGGAAGGATGAAAGTTTGTGAGTATGGATTTATGTTAGTTACTTTTTTATGCCTAAGCGGCTGGATGGATTTGGATGAAATTTAGTGTGGAGGTAGCTTATACTCTGGATTAACATATGGGCTTATTTTCATCACCATCATCACCGTTTTTCATCACCATGCGGATAAAACCACGGGGCGCAGCTAGTATTATATGTGATTCTATAGTATTAAAACTAATTATTTTATATTGACATATAATTTGGAGCTCATTAAAGCTACCCGCAAACTTAATGACGCCTCAAATAAATAATTAAAGAACAAACAAACGTAACCTTTTAATTAATGACGCAATCTTTGAAGCTTGCTCGCTTCGTTACAGCCTTGAACCGATAATCAATGGATGTTAATCAACTGCGGGCTAACGATCTGACACAATCTCGTTTGGAAATCGTTCCTACATTCAAGCATTTTTGTCTCTCTAATCAAGTGTGACGATAGCCTAGCGGTGTGGGTGTCGGCTGCCAACACAATGGTCACTAGTTCACTCCCTATACTCTGGTTTTAGCTTCCAATGAAGGTACTTTAAAATAGTGCCCTTCAAGAAAGCAGGGACTCACGACACAAGATTATTTTTGGTGTTTTTTTTTTTATTGAGAATAGGCAAGCGTTTCACCACCATCTCACCTGATGATAAGTGATCATGCGGTTTACGATGGAGCACGAGTCTTACCTCTGCACGACTTTTTTCATCATCATCCTCATCATCTCAGCCATAGGACGTCCACAGCTGGACATAGGCCTCCCCCATTGATTTCCACAAGGACCTGTTGGAAGCGGCCCGCATCCAGCCCTTGCCTGAATGGAGACCACGGACTGGCAAGCGCAGCATAGGACAGCCACCGACCAGGTGGACAGACGACCTGACTAAGATCACGACTTTTTTATTGCAAGCTAATTCAAATATTAAGTATGAGTTGTAAGGAAACAAGAATTTAGTCTTTAACTAGCGGTCCGCCCCGGCTTCGCGCGGGTAAAAAATTTCAAAATTAAAAATTGTAAGGAACCCAAATTATTTGAAAATAGAATATAGTCTACATATGTCACTCGGAGATTGTGTAGCTTCCCAACAGTGAAAGAATTTGAAACAAACAAACAAATCGTCGTCATTCGTCCAGTGAAGTAGCTTTAGTGTGTCATTTTGTGAAGAAGTAATCATAAAGGAATTGCATAGCAATTTGTGATCTTATAACCCGACTACGTTACATTTTAATTAAAGAAATAAATTATTTGTTTAACACTCAAATGTGGTTAAAAATCTTTAATATTCTCGTGTACAGCTCAATACAATAGGTAGATAACAATTAGGTAGGTACACGTGAGTCGCGAAGGATCGCGAAAGAGCATGGATTACAGGGTCGCGTAGCTCACTGACTGGCTAAATAGGCCGCCAAAATATACCGAAGCCGCGCGGGGACGCGTGGGTTGCGGGGGGATGGTAGCACGAGCGCGAGCGCTGCCGAGCCGATCGGGTGATGCATAGAAATATAAAATAATACGCCGCGCTATATTTGTTTATTTCACATTGTTATTAAATCCACAGCATAGTAAGCATAGTAAGTTTCCTACCACCATGATGTGTAGGTAATGGTAAGACACCGATTGCTCTACTCAAAACTAGTAGCGGCCCGCGGTTCCAACCGCGTGATTACGGTTTTCCCGCTATATCAATTATTCCACGGGAATCATACCATTTACCAGGATAAAAAGTAGCCTACGCGCTATTCCAGACGTATCTATCTCTGTGCCAAATTTCATTCAGATCCCGGTCCGCCGTTCTGGCGTGATTGAATAATTAACATCCATCCATCCATCTATCCATCCAAACTTTCACATTTATAATATTAGTGATTTAGTGAGATTACAAGTTTGGAAACTGAAATAAAACAGATTTTAATATTATGTAAAATAAGTTTATGAACAATTTAAATAAAAGGATAGTCGCTAGCCGGGTGAGTACCTAATGGAAAATACCCAACCACCTGACATGGATTCGATAACGATCTCACCTACACTGAATGCTCAAGCCAAGGGCGGGGTTCGAACTAGCGGCTGTCAGCGTCAGCAAATACTGACTACCTCGAGGCTGTCGTCGCTTCAAATGCTACTTTAGTGCCTGAAGCAAGAATAACTTGCGTCATACTCGTCAAACTATACAACCGTATAAACAATTGAATAGCGCACGTATTCTTCTCAGCAATTGGACATCCACTGCTGGACCTATGCCTGGGGGGATTTACCAACTCTCGCCACGCTTGGAAAGCGGGTTGGCGAGCGTAGTATAATTTCTGATCTTCAGAAGGCGCTGCTGCCCACCTTCTGGTACGTGATCCCTTAGCCGACTCTTACGGCACTCGCGGGAAGAGATGGGGGAGTACTATTCTAGGCCGGTACCACCACTACACCCACGCACGTATTACCTTTTACAAACTATAATTTTGCTGTGTCTAAATTGTAGTAGACACACATGACAGTTGTAGTCACGATTTTTTTCTACACACAAAACCCCCGCACTAAGATTTCCTCTATCGCGGGAGGTATGCACACACACAATCACTGCACACAAAAATCCAAGGCTCGGGACAAACACCTACACTCAGCGCATAAATAGCCCCTGCCGGGATTCGAACCCAGGGTCCCCGCCGACCAGAAGTAAAACCATGACGTGAGCCACGGCGGCCGTCGTTCCATTTCAGAGAAACCATGTTTTTCCGTGGTTGTAGTGCTGAGTTCAACTGTTTCACGCTACGCTTCGTCTGCGATAGGGATTCCAATTTGCGAATTTCTTCCCGTTTGTACTATTCAGTAAAGGAGAGTTCGAATCGATCGAATCGATCGTATCATCCGCGCAAACACGCCGACACTGGATTCTGTTTGTCGTGTCAAATGGTACGTTTTAAATCTAATCGGGATACAAACGATGAGGCTAGAGATTGAATCTGACATCCGGCATGTTTTGGCCGATAATTCCGGAACAATAAATGCCTCTGGTCGTATTTGTATCTCTATTCAAGCTTTCGAATATTGTAACAAGCTATTCAAATCTCACATAACGTTGTAGTTTAGTAATACCTGCTTGGCAAGTTATCTGCTTTAGTTTGAAATTATGTAAAAATAAGATAGTTTAGGCAGCTGTGAATATTCTAGGGTCTAGGTTCTAGGTTCTAGGTGTGCAGATTCAGTATTATTCGTAGACGACATCATCACTTAACAATAGGTGAGATATTGGAGGAAAAAAATAGTAATCCCATCTTCACTCACATTGGTAGTAATTCTGTTATTTTAATGAAACTAAATAAAACTGTGTAAAAAGAAAGTTCTTATACAGCGGCGATGAAATCCAAACTGGTATAACGCTTTTAAATGAATGACTATAATTCTAAAAGAAATGTTTTTACTTTTACATAAAACATGTCATATCATAATGTAGCTTGGGACCAACAAAAACTACGTACAAGCAACCTAACTCTTATTCTTATTTTAAATAATATGAACACGTAACTAAACTACTTTCGCAAATCAAATTCATGTTTGATTCATTTGATTCATGTACTAATGGGTACATTCGCGCACGACTAAATATCAAAATATAATTTTAAATATTTCTATATAAAAACTTATAGTAAACTTAACCTTGAATATACAAGTTTCACATAGTTCTATACGAAGTATACTATACGTCATTTACCTACGTCCAATCGAATTGATATAATTAGGTATCGAAGAGTTCTGTATGAAAAGTTCTTGAATGGAGACCACGGACTGGCAAGCGCAGCAAAGGATGGCCACCGACCAGGTGAACAGACGACTTGACCAAGATCGCAGGCAAGGGCTGGATGCGGGCCGCTTCCAAGCAGTCCTTGTGGAAATTAATGGGGGAGGCATAAGTCTAGCAGTAGACGTTCTATGGCTGAGATGATGATGAGTTCTGATTTGGAGTAGTGCTCTCTGCAGCTCTCGTTGGAGGTAAGATTTCTTTTAGTCTGGTGGGGAATACGCTTAAACTTTGCTAATACACATTTTTGACCACAACATTCTTAGTGATACAAGCGAAAAAATCTTTTTCTCGACTCCCGATGTCTTTTTTACTTCCGGCTAAAACATTGCGTTCAATCTCAATGCAATCCTCGAAAATATTTTAAACCAATTCTCGCCTAGTAGACTCAAAGCACCCTCGCAAACGAAATATCCTTTTGAAAATTCAAATCGTTGATACTTTGTCCGGATTTTTCAGATGATCAAAAAAACCTCTCCTCTCAAGTAGATCCAGATCTGTCAACCAATCAATCAAATTAGGCAGCTACAGCTCCATTTTGTGGGGAACTCGGTTGGTTTTGGGCCCATTAAGGAAATAAGGCAAATATAATGCAAATAGACTCATTTCTCACGGTGGGATTTCTTTGCAGGGCATCTCGGCAATACTGAAATGCTTTTATTTATTATTCATGATAGGCCGGAGTTGAACCACTATACCATCTCGTAGTGACGCCCGGTGTAAGACAATGATATTGTATGTTTATATGAGGTAGATGTCGCACAAGCGCGCGGAAACTGAGGCAGCAAAATTAAGTCAATTGTAGTAATTTTGATTACGACGCGTATTTCAAGCGCAAGTCTAAACATATAGCTATCCTTTTCTATATTATTTGTACCGTATTATCTGTCGCAGCAAGCATGTTTATGTCGTAATGGAACAAAATCTGAGCACCGCGCAGTATGAATATACGTTATGTTTAGTAAAACATCATTGGTGTAAGATGAATATCAAGCCTGCCCAAGGCTCACACATGAGCGGAATTCACTGCTTGAGTCTGGAATCAGTGACTAAGTTACCAGTTCACCAACATTTAAAACGTCCACTAACCGTCCATTACCCGTCGGTTAAATGTTAATCGCACGTTTTAAATGTTGGTGAACAGTCGCCTTAGTCACTGATTATATATATACTCAAGCATTATATATGTATACTCAAGCAATGAATTCCGCTCCGTGACTCTTTGTTATACTTTATATATCTAGCATTTGACCACTATCTCACTTGATAGTGATGATGTGGTCGAAGATGTAATCACGCTAGGCCTTGAATGTTTACTGGCTCTCAAGGACTGCTGCCTCAAGATATGTAGACAGTTAAAACTTGAGGGTGGTAGCCAGCGGTTTACTCGAAAGTACCCTACCACCATGCTGGGAATTTATATCGTGAATCATCGTAGACCGCATCATCACTTAACATCAGGTGAGATAGTGGTCAAACGCATACCTATTGTGAATAAAAAAAAAAAAAAAAAACATTCAACGGTTGGTCCAGCCATTGGTGGGGATCAACTCAGCGTCCGTCAGTTTGCAGCCGACGCTCCCAACGCTGAGCTCTCATGGCTTTTCGGAAATGTGTAATAAATCATTTTATTCCTCTTAAAATATAATTCCCAACCGGAAAACACGTCTATTACTGAAATTAAACAATCATTTTGAAATATTTCTGTATAGAAATTAAATTAAGGATTATAAATAGCGCATCCATCATTGAGATTTATGGGTTTTGTTTGATTTATTGTTTCGAATCCAAAATGTATTCAGTGGATTTTAGTATTTTCGAGAGTTTATGTATGCTACGATATTCTAAGAAACACCTGACTGAGCAAGCTTTTTATAAGTTCGTGAAGATTTTAAATTTCATTTTATTTCTAACTCTTGTGACTATGCATCCCATTATTATTATTTACTAGCTGACCCGGCAAACGTTGTTCTGCCATATAAATTAACGAAATGTCAAAGTGACATTACTTCACGTCAATGATCATCAGACGGCTGCCGTAGCGCAGTGGTTAGTGTCAGTGACATGACTTCTGCGTCTCCGGGACCCTGGGTTCGAATCCTGGCAGGGGCAAATATTTGTGCGATGAGTGTAGATGTTTGTCCCGGGTCTTGAATATTTGTGTGCTGTGATTGTATGTGTCCGTACCTCCTGCGATACAGGGAATCCTAGTGCGGGGGTCTGAGTGTAACAAAAAAAAAAAATCAACGGTTGAATTATTTACATATTTGTTCACACAAAAAAAGAGAATGGCGGTTATAAAATGTAGAATGAGGGTAGGAAGGAGAAAAAACGTTAGGTTCTATTCTCATACCTACCAAATATACTATATATAATATATATATATATATATATATATATATATATATAATATACAAATATACAAAAAATTGGTGAAGCCGTTTTGGAGGTGTGCTGTCACGCACACCTTGAAACGTGATTTTTCATATATTAGAAGATTTGTTTGGTAATGTTTGTAAATAGCAACACAATCTATTTTAAAATGTAAAATTGACTTGCCTGTTATATTTTTAGGTCGCATTCGCTTTGCTCCTTGTCGAGTAATAGAATTCAAATGTCAGATGAAAATGTGTCGATTCCATAAACTCACAACTGTCAATGTGAATATTGAGACAGAGTATCGATTACCCTTTACCGGGTGATATTTACCCGTTTTGGAGCGCAGCCTTAATATTATTAGGCTTATAAATGTTTATACTTATATATCTATGTCAGCGGCAAATATGTCTAAGAAATATTCTTTTCTTCATTACAGCAGACAACAAGGTCAAATGCAAATGGCTGGTCATAATTTATTTCCTCTCTGATGAGAATCGCCCACTCTGTATTTCCTAGATCCGCTTTTGTTTTCAAACAAGTAGAACAAAGGAAAGTTCTCCAATCGTCGTCTCTGGGCGATATTAGTTCGATATTCTTTTGTTTTTATAGCGCCAACAAACGCTGAGAGTTTTATCCTTGAAACGAGTGAAAATATGCTATACAAATCGGATAAGCTGAAGTCTGCTGTTAGTCATTAGGTTTAATTTCTTAGCTGTCAGTACAGTACTTGCAGCCTGTCTTTGTCGTTCTACCGTTAGGCTCTGTGAACATGTGTGCATGTAGTGACGATAGCTCAGCGGTGGGAGCGTCGGCTGTCAAGCTGATGTATGCTGGTACGATCACCACGCATGGCTTGAGCTACCGGTAAAGGTAAAGGTAATACCGTTATCCAATTTCAGCATGGTAGTAGGGTTCTTTCGAGTACCGCCTGAGTAGCTACCACCCTCAAGTTTGAAAAACTGTCACCAAACACATAGTGTGTTTAGGCAGCATTCCTTGAGAGGCAGTATTCATTATAGGTCTTACGGAAACCATACCCTACCATATCATACCCCCGATAAAAATAAGTATGGAGGTAGTACTTTCCCGGACGAACTCTTTCTTAATTTCGTTTATAGATTATCACAGTTTTGACATTACGTTTAAAAAATTATAAATTTTAAAATGTAAAACATGATTATCTCTTCATCAAACACATTTAATTCATTACTATCACGTGCTAAGTTCTCAAAATAATAACCTCCAAATAAGCCAATTCACGTGTACTTAATCTGGTATAATTCGGCGTTCAAACCATTACCAAGAATCATTAACATAAGCTTTTAAGCAAGTTAATTGCACCCCAAACGGAGGGTCCAATTATCGCAAAAGTATAAACTCAGAAATCAGATCCAGACAATCGTTTCTGTGACAAGTTTAATGTAAGACTTATCTCAAGGGGAAACCTGTATGTAATGTAACACTTATTGATGATAAAGATAGACCTTATGTGGTTGAAGATTACTGAAAACGGAAATCATTATTTTCCGAAGGGTTGTCAAAAGAAAAGTGTTTCAAAAGTTTAAGTGCCGAATAAACCTATCTTATGTTCTCTGCGCTTCAACTAATTAAACTTGAAAACTGACAATAGAAATACAATTCAAATACTCATATAACGGAACACACAGAATGTAAACTATGTAGGTAAATGTTTCAAGCGAACCCAGCGCCATCTGTCTGTCTGAGTCTTGCGTTGTCTTCCCTATTAAGAAATAAAACAACTAACTACCTCATGTTAGGTGTCATACCTATAACAGAAGTTTGGCAGGTAACGATTTAAACGTGGTTACTTATAGCAAGTATTTTATAGATACATTGTATTTAAAACACTAATAACCAATTACAATACTGCAGCTACTACAATAACATTTGAGCAATCCACTAGCTATTGGCAGCGTGCCCAGAATGCTAGCTATTCTATTTTAGTATTTTATGTGTTACACAATGAATATTACAGACCTAGGCTATATTTATATTTTCCTATAAACCCAATCACTCTCTCTCTCTTCTTTCTTGGATCATCATAGTATTCTAATTGTCTTTTAAAGCCGTCTTGCTGCCAGCTTAGCTCCAGTCACAAGTGAAGTGCAGAATTTATTTTGTGATTCGTGTACAAACGATATAAATGTGTTATATACAATATTATATATGTGTGTATATTTCTTTCTTCTTCTACCTTCCCTATTCCCAATTGATTTGGAGTATTCACACCGAAGAGTGTTTTGTGCCAGGATTGGATAATATTTCAACAAAACTCAACGATAGACTTGCGACGTACAATAGCCACAGACTTGAGTAAATATCACCTGTTTGTGCACAACTGTCTATGAATATTAAAGTAGAATTAGTGCCATTTCAATATAATATTCACAAGCTACAATTCCAGTAATTTCTACCGATCGATAAAAACGTCTGGCGGGTAAACCTTAGTCTGTGCGTGCCGTCACGGACGCGGGTCGTCCCCGCCCCTAGGTGAACGCGTTACCTCTTTACTTGGACACCTTAGTCTTAGTTTTATTAACCGACTTCAAAAAGGAGGAAGTTATATGTACATCTGTATGTATTTTTTTTAATGTATGCTTACCGATTACTTTTCCATTTTTGGACCGCTTATAAAAATTTGAGTTTTCATACGGTTTTCAATACATTTGTGAGAAAAAACATGTACTGCATAATACGCAATCGTTTAGTTAATAAATTGAGAATGCTCTTACTTGCATATCATTTGCAGTTAGATACTAATTTCTCTTTTTATGGATAATTCTATTACGCACGAGTGGTATTACAACGCAAGTGTGTGCTATATCTTTCAGGGCCATAAACTGCCTAAAAAGCCTTAAAACGCCTGCATCAAGGCTCACTTTAGGAGCAAGTGTTTTGAAAAAGTGATTAATGTGATGCATAGCACGACTAAGCCTGAAACATCATGAAAAAGAAGTTGAAAAAAGTAACAATAAAAAAAACAACTCTTGTCCATTCTCAATAAAAAAAACATCACTTGCCCCTGTTATGTAACCTAAGGAACATTGATCGGGTACAACCTTCATATACAATGTTAGGTAATAGTCAAGTGATATTCACTTACCAATATCCAAAGTAGCCACTGCATCCTTCACTAGCTGATAAGTATCCCCGTTGATCCTCAGGAAGTCCACACACCCTAACAGTCCGTCTGAAAGGCCCAGTTTGCTTTGGAGGCCTGTGGTGTTGCCAGCTCCTCCAACCCAGACGGGCTCTCGAAACGTCATCCGGGAGAACAGACCCTGCAGACAAGGAGATATAGACGTAAAGTCGTTTATTTATCAGCTTTTTTTCGGGTTCTGTTTCGTGCACACTTAAGAATATTTTTTTGCCAGAATAATCTTTTCTACTAATATTATAAATGTGAAAGTTTGTGTGTATATTGTATATGTTTGTTACTTGTTCACGCTCAAACGGCTGCACCTGATTTTGATGAAATTTGGTATGTAGATAGCTACCCCCTCCGTTAATCGATATCCTCATGTCTGAGGGTCGCGACCATCTCCACCAATAATTTTGTTCTGGATGAATGAGCGCCATCTCGATCTGCTGCCCGCAGTTTGTAGAGCCTCAAGTACATGCGTATCTGGTCGGACCAACGCATTGCAGTGCGACCCCGAGATCTCTTATCTTCTATTTTGCCAGTGACCCTCAGCCTCTCTAGGTAGATAGCTTACACCCTGGATAAACACATAGGCTTATTTTAATCATTGCCGTTTTTCATCACCACGCGGTTGAAACCGCGGGGCAGAGCTAGTAATATATACATTTTTTATTGATCCATCCCTGTTCCACCAAAGAACGTCCAGCAAAATTGTTGCATGTTAAACGGCAACACACAAAATTTTCAAGTCCTTGTGTACTAGCCCAGCGGATTAGCATCTTGATGTGGCTGTGGATAGGGTACATAGCTCCAAGATCTGATGGCCGTGGGGTCGAATGTTCTCCAATGAAGGCTACGGACTGGCAAGCCCAGCATAGAACGGCGAGCGACAAGGTGGACATACGACCTGACTAAGTTCGCAGTTAATGGCTGGGTGCGGGCCGCTAACCGGTCCTTGTAGATATCAACGGAAAAGGCATATGTCCAATCAATCAATCAATCAAACATTAAATGCATAAAAATGTGTTTGTATACTTAAATTATTTAAGCATGCAGGATCTTATGAATAAAGTTGAACAAACATGTTTTGCTTGTCAAGGCATACAAAATTATATAATATGTACTTCTACTCGTATCATCATCATCATCATCTCAGCCATAGGACGTCCACTGCTGGACAAAGGCCTCCCCCATTGATTTCCACAAGGACCGGTTGGAAGCGGCCCGCATCCAGCCCTTGCCTGCGATCTTAGTCAGGTCGTCTGTCCACCTAGTCGGTGGCCGTCCTATGCTGCGCTTGCCAGTGCGTGGTCTCCATTCGAGAACCTTTCGGCCCCAACGGCCATACTAGTCATTAAAATTGTCGAATTTTTATATCACTACATAATATCAAATAATAACGTATTTTAAATATATCTAAAATGTCAATGGATTTCAAAAATTGTTCAAATAAATTTATCCGTCAAAAATTCACTTCGATGGTAATAGCACTTGTCGGTTAATAATGAATGCATCCTCTTTTTAATTAAATTGGCATTTAAGTTTTTTATTGATGTAGGTACTCTGTTATATATAGCTGGTGCCATGCAGTAGACGCTTTTATTCATAAGTGCATATCCAGCAATGGATGTCTTATGGCTGAGATGATGATGATGATGAGTACTACAATTACAATCCAAATAAATACTTCCAAACGTAAGCAAGACATTCGCCGTTTCTAATATCGTCGTTATTCAGTGGTCAGTGTAAGTGTTTTCCGACACTTATTCGGCTGATTTGTGTACCCATATCTCCTACGACAAACAGAATCAAGTATTATTATTAGTATTAATCTTAGTATGTTGTATGTATTGCTTTCGGGCTGTTTGGCCGTGGTCTATGTGAAACTTGTGTTCCAGACGTTTCGTCGATCACTGCGGTCGACATCTTCAGTGGTTGGTGGTGGCAACGCCGGCCGTGAAAGCCTTAGAGTTTACAGAATCTTAGTAATACAAATACAAATATATTTATTTGACATAACAATAGGTCTAACAATACATGAACCCATTGGCTCCAAACTAGTTTTCACTGTGTTTTGGAGCCGAAGGCTTCTCCCTTAATATAGTACATATAATTGTATGTCAAACGCACAGAATGAATACATAGCTATTTAAAAACACTAATTAATAATAACGTGTGTGTGTGTGTGTGTGTGTGTGTGTGTGTGTGTGTGTGTGAGTGTGTGTGTGTGTGTGTGTGTGTGTGTGAGTGTGTGTGTGTGTGTGCGCGCGCGAGCGTGCGTGTGTGTTTGTGTGCGCGTGCGTGAGGGTGTGTTTATTTGCGTGCTTGGTTATGTTTATGTGTGTACGTATGCGTTTGTGTGAGTGATATTTTTTATGCGATAAAAAAACCATCTAGCATACTTTCGATGCTATTATAGTCGAACTTTCTTAACCACGTTACAATACTTTTTTTGATCTCATTATTAGTCTTCTCTTTTATTTTATATTCCTCATCGATTTTATTGTATAAGAGAGGCGCAATACTCTCATATTTTTTCTGTTTGAATTTTCGTCTCGTTTGTGTAATAGGGCACCGGTTGATTCTTTTACCTTTATCAACTAAAAGAGGTACAGTATGTCGGCATAAGTATGAAGGCGTTCGATTATCGTAAATAAATTTCTTTATATCAACGGTAATTTCGTGTTTTTACAAGGCGTAGCAATTTAAATAATGCCAAATCGCGGCCATTAGGAAGCCCGCGGCTGGGACAATGATTCTACAAAATTTTAATTACCTTTCTGATAATGACTACATGATTTGCATTCTTAAGTTTGTGTTTTGGGGTAGAACTTATATTACTGGAAATTATGTATACCTACTAGTATGTAGTATGTGTGTAGTATGTAGTATGTTAACGCTACGTTCTACCACAGAATAAAAAAATAATTGAGCAATATTGCCATTTCTTGGTCGTCAACGTTGCGGTTTATCACACTAATATTATAAATGCGAAAGTTTGTGTATGTATGTGTGTGTGTATGTTTGTTACTTCTTCACGCTCAAACGGCTACACCAATTTCCATGGAGATAGTTTAGACCCTGGATTAGTGCATAGGCTTACTGTCATCACCACGCGGGTAAAACCGCGGGAGGCAGCTAGTAGTAAATAAATGTATGAAAGTTAAACTGTAGTTAAGATAAATAATTAAATACACATTATTTATTTTCTATACACAGTATTTATTAAAAAGTTTGTAAGTGTTAATTTCCGAAAAAATACAACCTGGGTATCTTCAAGTCACGAGTGATTAGGTATCTTCTACGCAGGCGTGCTCCATCGTAGACCGCATCATCACTTAGCATCAGGTGAGATAGTGGTCAAACGCCTGCCTACTCGCAATAAAAATAATAATAATTTTGAAGCTTTTGATCAAGTGATAAAGAATACGGTTTTTGAGAATGACAACATTTCATCAAGGTCAAGCGTTTTGCTTCCACTTTCTTAATGCGTACTGCCAAGGAATGGAACTCGTTGCCCGAGTCTGTGTTTCCCGGTATGTACAATCCTGGAGTCTTCAAGTCGCGAGTGAATAGGTACCTTCTAGGTTTGCGTGCTAAATCCTAGACAACGTCATCACTTAACATCAGGTGAGACAGTTGTCAAACGCAAACTTATAATAGTAAAAAAAAAAAAAAACTCGAATTATATCTTTTAACGACATTACATACTATTATTGTCTAAACTATATTATTTAATTTCATTTTTGTTCTCTTTCGTTTTCTTGGAATTTGGATCATTGTATTCATATAGTTTAGGATTTATTAAATTATTCTAATGTAGGTACGTACTGTATTATTATTATTTTAAAATGGTTCATGTACTATGTCTATTTTGGGGAAGACACTGTCTGCTGCAACACAGTGTATACTAAAGCAGCAGGAAGGGCTTTCAATGTGTATTTTGTTTTAATTTTGCCCTGAATAAAGAAATTTGTATTTGTATTATTTGTATTTGTATATCCGTACACGTAATTAATAATTAATTGCGCAAAGAAAACCAAACTTGCTCCGGCTGGAATCCCAGCAGGGGCAAGCATTTGTACGATGAGTGTAGATATTTGTCCCGGGTCTTGGGTGTGTGTGTGCTGTGATTGTGTGTGTCCATGCCTCCCGCGACACAGGGAATACTAGTGCGGGGGTCTGAGTGTAATTTAAATATATATATAATCATTATTATATATATATGTGGTATCCGGCTTTAGTCACGTTTATAGTCGAAGTTTCGACCTAGGTTTCGAGCATATCCGATGCTCATCCTCAGGTGAGTTTACGCTGCCAGATCGCGACGACCACGGTCGAAACTTCGTTTGACACATAATAATGTGTCAAACTCACGAGAATTTCCAATCAAAAAATATATATAATCAACACAGCAGGACTGAGTTTGAAGTAGCCGAGTAGCAAATGAAGGGGTGGGATTCCGACAATTCTCCAGGGACATTATATCTCTAGAGTTGGGGCAATTTAGAAACGGACGTCTTTTGGGGCAGGACCGGGGAGGTGAGCGGATGTCATTAGGACAACACCGGTTTTGACGATGAAACATTTAGAGCCAGAAGTCAACACAATAGATTTCGATAGACTTTGACTTATTTCGAGCCTTTTTTTTCAAAGACCTTTTTAAGCTTGCGTTTGACCGCTGTCTCGCCTGACGTTAAGAGACGACGCGGTCTAAGCACGCAGGCTTATAAAGCTGCCTATTCACTCCTGACTTAAAAACTCAGGGTTCTACACTTCGAGTACATAGTGAACTTTCAATTTTATCTTTTGAGGTTGCAATGTAATTGTACACTACCAGTTTTTAAGTACTTCAAAAAACTCGTAATGTAGAATACAAAAAACTCAGTTTATTCATCAAATGATAAAGCAGTCAAACGCTTAACCTATAATTTAAAGGTTATTGAAAAAGCACTATAATAATAATATGGGACAACATTCACACAAGGTCTTCAGGTCCCAAACTAGGCAGAGCCTGTACTATGGTAACCTGATAACTGATATATATACTTCAATACATACTTATATATATACATATACACACCCAGACACAGGTCAAACGGACATGTTCATACACACAAATCTTTGACCTGTCCGGGAATCGAACCCGGGACCAGCGGCTCAGAAGGCAGAGTGCTACCAACTGCGCCAACCGGCCAGTCATAATATCTAAGAATGACTCAAAACTCCTGAAAAGCGAGAGAGTATCATCAAATTGTTGTTTTTTGTGTTGTCATCTTAAAAGGCGAGGTATCATGGCAATGTCTGTTTTACACAAATATTGATTTCACTTTTCAATTCGTAAGTAACCCTTCCGAAAACAGCAAATCATCCTGATAAATAAAGCACCTTTCCTCTCGGCGCGCGGCGCGTAGGTCATTAATCTACAAAATAAATTGTCGGCCTAGGTGAGAGGTACCTACCGCAAAAACATTGCCTTGGGTAGGGTGACTCATTAAGCCTCGCGGTAGGGTTAGATTGAAAGAGCCCAATACCATATATAATACTAGCTGCGCCCCGCGGTTCTTGGTAAAATTTTTTCACACTTTTTAGTGACCGGGATCAATTGTCATTGTGTATGTTTACTGATTTCTCCACCCGCAACTATAATGCCATCGACGTATGCGTAGCACTTTTCAATTATTGGAGAGTAAGTAAAAAAGCGCTTAAATGATTTTGATGGACCAAACGGGAAGCACCAGCTTTCAAATAAAAAAAAGAACGATCAAAATAGGTTCATCCAGTCGAAAGTTATGCGATAACAAACATTGAAAATAAAAATAAAACGGGTCTAACTTCCTCCTTTTTTTAAGTCGGTTAAAAAGACGATACAATTATTGTCGGACGTAATTGAATTAAAAATGAATTTGTAGGTACAATCCAAAAGTTTACAAGACAATTATTCGATTCCTAGAAGCCTTTAAATAAAAGTTTTCAACTCGACCGATCAAACGTAAACGTTTTCCGATTTCCAAAGGAACGTCACGTTGACAGCATAAAAATAAAGAGCGTGAACTTGTGAAAAAGTTGTGTTTTACTACCTATTCCCGGGTGGGGGGTTAAGAGGAACTTTTTATCAATTTGCTTCTCTACCCTTTAACTTTTACTGCTCAAAAATGATTTTGCTTTTTTCAATATAAAACAAAAAAATGTTTCTTTGCGTGAGTACATAAAATATTTGGCATAAGATCGAATCTACACTAATAAAATTATAAAGAGCAAATATTTATTGTACTTTTGTATGTCTGTAACGAATAAACTCAAAAACGACTGCATTCTTACTGACTAGCGTAAACACCCCGATAACTTGGATGAATATGGCCAACCCTCAATTTTGAGTAGGAGGCTATATAACGTAGTGAGGTAATAACATTTTTTTTACCAAAAAGTGGAACCGACTTCAACACTCAAAAGTGTGAAATAATTTGTTGAAGTCGGTACCGTGAGCACAATATTTTGATATTAGTTACATTTGAACTATCATGGTACCACACACATGGTACACGGTTTCACTCTTTTTAGTGACCTTTGTTACTCATGGGATCAATTGTCATTGTGTTGTAGGTATGTTCACCGATGTCTTCACCCGCTACTATAACATCGTCTAGGAATAAACACGCACTTTTCAGTTATTGGAGTGTAACTCAAAAACCGCTGGTCCGATTTTAAATACATTTTCAAATCAAATCAAATCAAAATAATTTATTTGCTTGAATATAGGTATAGAAAGATCTTATGCTAAATTTATATGTTGCTCTATATTCCAACCTTGGAAGGTATGCAAATTACATGTCATTTCATCAACATCATTTAAATGGGACCATACAGGAAGCACCAGCTTTCAAATAAAAAAAGAACGATCAAAATCGGTTTACCCAGTCGGAAGTTATGCAGAAAATATATTCAACCTTAAAAAAACATGATGGGTTGATTTGAGAACTTCCCTCTTTTTTAAAATTTGGTTAAAAATGTTTCTTTGCGTGAGTACATAAAATATTTGGCTTAAGATCATCTTTATCATATATTAATTAATTCTTCAATACAAATACATAAGGCAATATCGCCGCCAGAAGGTTTGCGGCGCATGTAACATACGCAAGCCTTCATTTTACAACTTCGTTGAACTCAAGTTGAACAAACTGATCAGATACGTAAGGAACTTATTCCCAAGTTGCAGATAGAAACGAACTTTTATCAATTTTCGTTACAATAAGAACAAGTCTACTTATCGATAT
This sequence comes from Apeira syringaria, assembly GCA_934044485.1. Classification (NCBI taxonomy): domain Eukaryota; kingdom Metazoa; phylum Arthropoda; class Insecta; order Lepidoptera; family Geometridae; genus Apeira; species Apeira syringaria. Next base: position 8,998,905 of record OW203670.1, on the reverse strand, counting down.
CGATATCGATAAGTAGAAGAGACGAGATGTTTGCAATAGACTCGAGGGAATTCCACTATATAATATTATAAATGTCAATGTTTGGATGGATGGATGGATGGATGCTTGTTACTCAATCACGCCAGAACGGCTAAACGGATCTGGATGAAATTTGGCATGGACATAGATTAAAGTCTGGAATAGCATAGAGGCTACCTTTATTATATACTTTTTATCCCGGTAAAATGTATGATTCCAGGGGAATAATCAATGTAGCGGGAAAATTGTAATCCACGCGTGTGAAACCGCGGGTAATATGTGCTTACTTTATGTTATTAAAACTGACGTGATTTTGACACATTATGAATGTATAAAACACAGGAGTTACTCACGTAATAAGTCAGAGGGTTCCGACTATAGTTTCAACCACATTCGGTGGTCTTTTTCAAGGAGAATACGGGGCGCTCGCGGACGCGGTTCGCGTAGATCACGCGAGTAACTCCCGTGCTTTATACATTCATAGTGTATTTACTTTAGTTTAAGATGATGAAATTGTGGAATGTTTCACCGTTTTTTTACAATAAAGAAATGTTTTTTTATTATTTATTTAGTTTGCGTACAGTCGCATGCAGAGTTTATTGAACTTTATTTTCAAAGATGTTTGGTTTTTGTTTTACAAATTGACAGGCTTCGAACATACAGACCGTAGAAAGAGTGATCCCTCCTCAAGGATAACAACTAACGTGAGGATCACTCTCGTTCCAGCGGTCCACGAGTCAACAGCTCCTGAGGATGGCTCATGAAGAGGCAAAACACGTGTCGAAGAGGTTCCGGTGACGTAGGGTTGCTGGAATAACTAAAATTCACGGAAATAAAACGCAATACAACGAATACAACGAAATTGTCAGAAATAAATAATTTTCTTTCTTTCTTTCTTTCTTTCTTTCTAAATATTGCTGTGAGGACAGCAGCACTCTATGTGAGAACTCGCCCCTAGAAGTACCGCTACCATATCTATTTCTATCGCCAAGCAGCAGTGTTCCGGTTTGCAGAGTATATGGTACATATTTTTATGGCTTACCTTAGATCTTCCTCTGACACGTTTCCCATTGTTCAACCTGAGCCACGCGTCCCATCTGTGCCTGTACACCGATATGGTGTTCCAGTGGCCCAGTCGGACCGGCTCTGGTGATCGCAGTATGCCGGCTCCGCTACCGCAGTCGAACCTGGACAAAAAGTAGAAGAATCGCTTTTTTGGGACTTATTATAAGCTTGCGTTTGACAATTACTATCAAACGCAATTACATTACATACATAGACAAAGTCATCACTTAACATCAGATGAGACACTTGTCAAACGCAAGCTTATAACAAGTAGAAAAAAAAAGACTTGTGGCACTCGGGGACTGCCGCGGTAAAGCTATTGCATAACATTTTTTATCAACTTATGCAATTAATATATTATTAACTTATGCAGTAACGCCGACACAACGAATGCCACCTAGAGGCGAGTTGCTGAACTAAACAAACAAGCGTGATATTTCAAAAAAGTCATTAAAAGTTCTGCTATTCATCGATAGATGGCAAAACTAAAAAGTATCACCGCTGTGCCGATCGGAGTGGTGGGTGTTAGGTTATTTTCGTTACGGAATTTCTGGATTCGGTCTCCACGCTCAAGGCCCGCGATAGAAGCTATGCAATAGCTTACAAATACAATACAATATATATCGAAATAGCAGGAGCAGGCATAAATTTTCGCCGCGCCGTAGAGAGAGAGAGAGGGGGATATTACTTCCTTTTCTACGCCGCGCCGGCGGTCTACTCTCCCTCTGTCTTACGAATTTTCGATCAGGTCACGTGTCCTGACGCGAGTTTAACATTTTTTACCCATCCCAAAAAGTGCACAGCGCTGCTAAAGAAGTTTCCACTTCAAACACCCTCACTGACCAGAAGTCATGCCACTGACGACTGAACCACGGCGACCGTGAAAACTATTAAAATACTACATTATAACTGAGTAACAAATATAAAAAACAAGGATTCCTACTAAAACTTAAGTAATTTAACCGTGCAAAGCCGGGACGAGCCGCCATAGTCCTACTAATTCTACTAATATTATTATAAAGGCGAAAGTTTGTGTGTGTGTTTGTTACTTCTTTACGCTCAAACGGCTACACCGACTTCGATGAAATTTAATAATAATATAATATGGGACAACATTCACACAAGGTCTTCAGTTCCCAAACTAGGCAGAGCCTGTAATATGGTCACCTGATGACTGATATATACTTATATACATAGTTATATATATATACTTATACACACCCAGAACACAGGTTAAACAGACATGTTCATACACACAAATGTTTGACCTGTCCGGGAATCAAACCCGGGACCAGCGGCTCAGAAGGCAGAGTGCTACTAACTGCGCCAACCGGCCAGTCAATTTGGTATGTAGATAGGTACTTGAGGTTCCAGAATAACACATAGGCTACTTTTCATCATCATGATCATCATCGATCATCATCATCAGCACACGGGATACAAACCGCGGGGCGCTGCAAGTAATATATACTTACATAGGTATATGCGTTACATATTCTGTAGGTACTATGTAAATTGTAACGCGCCGGTGTTCAGTGGTATTATCCCTCAGGTTAATTAGCTGGTAATGCCAGATGATAAATTGAAATAGTGGACAGACAGGATTCCACGTAATGAATACATAATGGAAGGTGATGAGGGTGGAGGCGTCTGTCAACTTTAATAACAATTCGAGTCCCTTTGTATAATTATGATTAACTAGCTGCACCCCGCGATTTTACCCGCGTGGCGATGAAAAACGGTGATGATGAAAATAAACCTATGTGTTAATCCAGAGTATGAGCTATCTTCATACCAAATTTGATCCAAATCCATGAAGCCGTTCTGGCGTTATTGAGTAACAGACATCCATCTATCTAAACTTTCACATTTAATATTAGTGGGATATAATATATCTAGCGTTAAACCATTATTGATTTATACATAAGCACTATTTCAGTACATGGAGGACTTAACGCTAAGTAGCATTTTCTACCAGTTATCCACAATGTGAAATAAAAATGGTAGCAGTGCAATAGTAAAATAAACGAAAATTATCACTATCTAAAAAATTTAAAACGATCTCATTTGATGGTCAGTGACGATGTGGTCAAGATGTTATCACGCTAGACCCAGAGTTCTAACTGGCTCTCAAGGACTGCTTCCTGAACACACTGTGATGGTGACAGTGTTTCAAACTTAAGGGTGGTAGCTAGCCAGGCAGGTACTATAAAATCCCACTTATAAATGTCAAAGTTTTGATGGATGGATGGATGGACGCTTGTTACTCAATCACGCAACAACGGCTGAGCGGATCTAGATGAAATTTTTCACAGAGAGAGATTAAGTCTGGACTAGCACATAGGCTACTTATTATCCCGGTAAAATGTATGATTCCCGTGGAGTAATTGATGTAGCGGGAAAACCGTAATCCACGCGGCTGTAACCGCGGGACGCTACTAGTATATATAATAATATATACCTTAGTTCAACATGTCCATTTCTAAGCATGAGTGCGAGATAGTCCCCCGATAGGTCATCGTGCTCTCCCGTCAGGAGCAACACGCCGCGAGCCCGTTCTGGCCTCACTCGGATGCGCACGCGCACCCGCTTGTACGCGCCGCGCAGCGCCCGCAGCGCTATCCACGACGAGCCGGAGAAACGAGGAGTGGTGATTTTCACATCTGTACAATAATAATAATATGGGACAACATTCACACAAGGTCTTCAGGTCCCAAACTAGGCAGAGCCTGTACTATGGTAACCTGATGACTGATATATATACTTATATACATATACACACCCAGACACAGGTCAAACAGACAAGAATAAGTATATAAGTTTCCATTATTTTCTTGTTCAATAAAACTAAGTAAAAAATAGTTGGAACCCTCTGACTTATTACGAGAATAAATCCCGTGTTTTATACATTCATAATGTGTCAAAACCACGTCAGTTTTTGTAACAAATAATTTATTAATACTATTGTTAGCTGTCTAAATAACCTAGAAGTAGTGTGGTACGCGATATATTTGTTCATACAAAAATACTAAAATCATTTTACAAAATGAGTTATGTGGTGGAAGGTGAAAAATACTTACGCCCTAATCTCAGACCTACTAAATAAACACAAAAAGTTTCATGAAAATCTGTCAAGACGTTTCGGAGGAGTTTGGTTACAAACACTTAACAAGAGGATTTCTTATATGATTAAATTGCGGGTACTTTATGAGGACTACGATGTTCTTCCCTACCGCGCGCTGCGAAAGAAGGTTAGACGGAAAAAATTGGGACCAAAAGTTGTAACGACACTTTGACGAAACGGCAACATCGCGTGGCATCCGTCGCTGAATCGCGTCGGTCGGTAGTCGGTGCGGCAAGAGCCCTAGCCCAGTCAGAGCGGCAACGCCGCATCGCTTCTGACGAAGCAATTTACATTCAGGATTCCAAAGTCAAATTAGATCGTAGTAACTTATCGTAATAACAATAATTAATACTGACAGTGTTTCTGCACATATATATAGAGTGCATATATATATGTATATATGCCAATGCCACCTAGAGGCGAGTTACTGAACTAAACAGACAAGCGTGATAATTCAAGAAAGTCATTATATATATATATAGTCATATATATATATATATATATATTTGACTTTCTTGAATTATCACGCTTGTCTGTTTAGTTCAGTAACTCGCCTCTAGGTGGAATTGGTTGTATCGGCGTTACTGCATAAGTTATTAACATATTAATTTCATAAGTTAATAAAAAATGCTATGCAATAGCTTTACCACGGCAGTCCCCGAGTGCCACGCGTTTTTTTTTTTTGCTTTTTTTCGAAAGGAACTACGTTCCATCCGGGTGTCCCTTGACACCTCTCAAGTTTTCCGTCTTTTATCGAATATAACTACCAAAAAAATTATAAAAAATCAACGCATTTAAAATATCTTTCTTAAGGCTTTTGACGTTTTTTGACTCCATTTTTAAATATGACCATTTCAAAAGTATTTCTCCAATGCTCTTAAATCTTAATAGTTGTGAAGTTTGATACTCTATTATTTCTAAGCCTTAATCCTGCCCTGTTAACACATTGCTTATTCAGTCCTAATCCGACCCATGTATACGACAAATCCGTTCCTGACACGTCAATCCCTGACTTTTATGTACATTTTGCATCAGGTACATCAATATGTAAAGCTTGTAAAACCTTCATCGGAAACCTTTTTCTTTATTTTTTTCTAACACCGCAACAAAGGGGGGCTGTAATTATTATGTGTCTATCTCGTAACTCCTAAACGCGTTAATCTGAACGCGAATGGACCGATTTTTATGCGGTTTAAGGGTTTTATACCTCAAAAGGAAACAACGAAACCCTTAATATAGAATCACTTTGTTTTCTGTCTGCCTGTCTGTCTGCCTGTCAAAGGTGTTGGAATACTTTGGCCACATAGCGAGGAAAAGCAGCGACAACCTGGAACGACTGATAGTTACTGGGAAGGTCGAGGGGAAGCGGCCTAGAGGCCGTAGCCCAAATCGATGGTTAGACCAAATCCGCTCTACTCTGGGCAACAATGTCTACGAAGCACTACACGCTGCTACCGACAGAAACCGATGGCGTCATATCGTGAAAGACTGTGTCTTGTAGTGAGGATCACGACCTTCAGATATGAAGACAAACGACGCAAGGAGGAGGAGAGTCTGTCTGTCAAGACCCTTTTTCTCAGGAACGCGTGAAGGTATCTAGCTGAGATTCATATCGAATAAGTACTCAGGTCTACTGTACCTTGGAACTGTGAAAAAATCAAAGTTCTAAGCCAACGTAATCAAAAGACACATTCATTTATGATGCAAATTTTCGACACTCGCAAGGGAATCAAAACCTATAGGGGTACTTCCCGTGAACTCAGAATCTTGAAATTTGGTACGAAGCAACGTCTTATAGCACAGATAAAGGAAAAATTGCGAGAAGCATCAATTTTTTTGACAATCTTATAATAAAACTATTTTTAATAGTTTTAAATTTATATCTACAGGTTTGTCCGGTTGTTTGTCTAAACTATCTCCATATCAAATTTCATCGAAATCGGTGTAGCCGTTGAGCGTGAAGAAGTAACAAACATACAACCTATCGCCTGTATAATATTACTAGGAAGGACATGTAGTGACGAAACACTTATCGCAACAATGTAATGAAACTCAAAAAGCAGAATTAAGATAAAAACATGTTTAGTTTTCATATGGCTTGTATTATATTAATTGTAAAGGTTTGAAGTTTGAATTTTTGAAGCGATGATAACTCAGCGGGAGGAGCTTTGGCTGTCAAACTGACGAACACTGGTTCGATTCCCAACAACAGCTTGAGCTTCCGGTGAAGGTAAATCCCCAGCACGGTGGTAAGGAAGTATCCGAGTACCCGCCTGGCTAGCTACCACCCTCTAGTTTGAAAAACTGTCATCAAACACATAGTGTGTTCAGGCAGCAGTCCTTGAGATCCAGTGAGTATTCTAGGTCTAGCATGATAACATCTTCGACCACATCGTCACTGCCCATCAAGTGACATAGTGGCCAAACGCTAGATCTACACACTATTAAAAAAAAAGAAATAATTGTGCGTACCTGTATACAATAATGTTTGATTGGAAATTCTCGTGAGTTTTACACATTATTTGTATAGATCCGGCTTTACACACGTCTATAGTCCAAGTTTCGACCTGAGTTTCGGGTATGTCCGATGCCTATCCATAAGTGAGTTTATGCTGCCAAATCGCAGCGACCACTGATATCAGAGGGAAACAGGACCAGCCCGCGGACATGCCCGAAATCTATGTCGACACTTCGACTATAAACGTGAGCAAATCCGGATAACGTATACAATAAGGTATAAAACCTTATATTAAAATGGAAGAGAAATAGTCGACTCGAGACCGGGTATCGAAGTGGGATGGCTACTGCGAGCGAATTAAGTATAAGCTTTGTCCAGGATTTGTCCCGTCCGTAAATACCCGGGTGTCTCTGTAATGCCACCGGCACCTTTTAAACCCTTTCTCCCTTATTAATAAACGTTGCATAACCTCTGAATAGTTATTCAGTGTTTTGTCTTTATCGCTTATATCACAGTTTGACGTTGAAAGAACGAAAGAAAACACTGAATTACTATTCGCAGCTTAATCAATGTTTATTAATAAGGGGGTTAAGCAATAAGCCTTGATATGTGATTATACATTTTTGTAAGCATCTAAATAAAATGCACTAAAAAATAACTAGAACTTCTAGTTATTTTTGTATCAAACATATGGCCATGGTAACAGATTGTAGTCATCTAAATTTGAAAATTTCCAAGTATTTCTTTCCCTACGCTGAGAAATTGGTAAAAACAAACAAAATTACACTTGAAACAAAGAACAAACCAAATATTAATGTACCCCTATTACTGTTTGAAACAAGGGCAGGGGGGGTTCAGAGGGCGTCGGGAGGGAATTGAGTAATTTCATGAAAGCGGTAAAATGAAACCTCTTAATTATGACAAATCAGGGATGTAATTTGAAAACATTTTGGGGGAGTTACCACATACAAAAGTAAAGAAACCAGGGTTTTGTTACAAATCATCGTACATATTTTTAAAAATCAAGTCACTAACTTTTATCTCTCTTCTATTAGCTAAAATATCTATCGTACTGAATTCCATGTTATTTGTGTACAATATTTATCTTATTTATTTGTCTGAATATGTATGTATATAAATTTATAAGTATTTATTTATATATATTAGGTATGTATAAATATTTTTATATTTTTTTTTATATTGAATTCTATTTAATATTTTATTTGACACACCACCCTCCGAGATTATCTATTATCAATTATTCTCCATCCAAAGGTTGTCTGGAAGAGATCGCTCTTAGCGATAAGACCGCCTATTGAACATTTCTTATTGTAAATATTGTTTTTTTTATTTCTGTTTTTTGTGTCAATAAAGTGTATTTGTATTGTATTGTATATAATTTTCGGTGCTCTTACAGTGGGCTAAAAGCCAAATGCGCGGTCAGTATGGCATCCCGGTATTATGCTAGGATGGTATTTAATAACGGTAACAATATTATAGCATAGTTGTAACAGAATTACACACATGCACATACACATTTAGCATTTCATATTCTAATAACGTTCTTATCCCAAAGGAGTGAACTCGGAAGCCCCGGAACTTGTGACCCGCGGATCATGAAAAATTTCACATTAAAAAATTAAAAGGATAATTTTAATCTAATCAAATTTTTTGAAAATATAATATAGCCTATGTCACCCTGGGATAATGTAGTTTCCCAACAGTGTAAGAATTTTTCAAATTGGTTTAGTAGTTTCGGAGCCTATTCAATGCAAACAAACAAACAATCAAATCCTTTCTCTTTATAATATTGGTAAAGATTTGAAATGTGTTAAGATAAGAAGTATTTATGTCACAAAATATATTTATTTACACAAATACAATTTCGTGTAGCAAATTGAGGATCTCTATACCCAGTCTGGCGTGCGGCAGCTCCATCTGCGAAGCCATATCTTGCTCTGACAGCGGATATTTGCGGCGTTCAAGAACTCCATTCGAGCGTCATTTGCACCACCCAATATTTGATCATGATCATGATGGTTCACGCCAATCTGTCAGACCAAATTAACCTCGATTCGAGTTTCGATCAAAACTTGGTCGGCTGTCAAAAGTGAAATTTTTTACAAAAAATGGAACCGACTTCAACACTCAAAAGTGTGAAATAACTTGTCGAAGTCGGTTCCATTTTTAGTTAACAAATTTTTTTTGTTGTCTGTTATCATCCAACTTGTTAATTTTTTACAAAACTGACAAATGCCGAGCATAGGTTCAACACAGATTCAGGCCACTATGAACTTAGCAGACTACGGATTTTTGACGTTGTCTTATTCGCATCGGCTCGTCCTCGGACTGGACTGAACATGAACATGGAATTAGTGGACTTGACACCCTGATGTATCTATATTATTATTCAGCTGGATATACTTGTAACGAAATCAGTGATATTGACCTCCCCAGCCCCCGCGTCCTAGTTACGTCCACGTGACAAAGTCACGTTCGCAACAAAGGCGTTTAGCAAACACGTTTACAAGGATCGTTTGACGCAGTTTGAAGATCAAGTCTTCTTATTCAAGTGCTTGTCATAACATTAGTATTAAATCACTAGCCGTGCCCCGCGGTTTTACCCGCGTGGTGTTGAAAAACGGTGATGATGAAAATAAGCCTATGTGTTAATCCAGGGTATAAGCTATCTCCATACCCTACCATATCCACCCATATCTCACTTTTCAGTAATTAGAGTTTAACTTAATAACCTTTTGCCCGATTATAATGAAATTTAAAATGGGACTACACAGAAAACACTAGCTTTCAAATAAAAAAGAACGAACAAAATCGGTTCACCCAGTCGAAAGTTATGCGGTAGCAAATGTTTACAAATTTTAAAAAAACATACAGGTCGAATTGAGAACCTCCTCCTTTTTCTATGTCGATTAAAAATAGCATTATATCAGTAACAATAAAAGCACCTAAGCATTACTTGCCTGTGAAGAGACAAATAATATTTATAGTAAGAAATAGTGTTGTTGCTATGGAAACCTATGCATATATATATAGGTCCATACAGGCTAACTATATTTATAATTACAACAGGAACTATTTACATTTCTGCTATACAAATGGTAATCCACTAACAAGTTTGCGTTGTGAAGTTCGTAGCAGGCTCTACAAAGTTCTCAGCAAGTTCTACGAAGTCAGTAGCAGGTGCTACGACACTGAAATAAACAGTTTGGGTAATTAGGTCCCACCTGCGTCTTCCTTCAAGTGGTTCAAAAATTGTATGGATTTCAGTTTCGATTATTTACTTAAGATTGACAGGTTTTTGACCGCTATCTTACCTGAGGTTAAGTCATCACATAAATTTGACCGTTTATTGAAGTGAATCTAAATGAAGTATCGTGTCGTTTTGATACTTCGATAATATATCTATATATATGATAAACTGAGGAGCGTTTAAAAGTAATATCTTAGGTCGATACGATGTTATTCTGCACAGATAGATACACAACTGACACCCTCTCACATACACACATGCACTTTCAGTAAACACACAGAGAGGATCCTTCCCATCATGATGTACATATTTAATTTTAAGTATCATACTGTTTTTTAGAGTAAGTTTCAGTTTTGTTTCAATTATGTTTTACTGGTTATAGCGTTATATGTGAAGAAAATAGGTAAACACGGCTAGTTTTATTTTTTTTTCTAAGGGGTGGGCGCTGTATGTTGAAACACAGGCAATGAGCCTAGTTCGGCGACAGATAGCCAAAATTTAATATGTGCATAACTCTAGCCATTTAAGATGATGTAAGTGCGCAATTTTATCTGAAATAAACTTTTTATTATTATTATTATTTATATATGGCAGAACAACGTTTTCCAGGTCGGCTAATCTATCTTATATATCGGCGCGCAGGGCTAAAGTGCCAAAGCGCGGTCAGGATGGTGTGCCGGTAGTTTGTCAGGATGCTATCACGGTATTATGTCAGGATGGTATAACGGTAACATTATCATAGCATAGCTATAAAAGAAAGCACATATTTAGCATTTCATATTCTCATAACTTTCTTATCCAAGTGAAGCGAACTCGGAAGCCCTAGGACTTGTGACCCACGGTGGTGGATTAAAGGGCCCTTTTACATCATGAAAACATTCTCTCTCACTTCTGGTCCTTCTTTCTTCTTTGTCGTTACACTCTTGGCAGAGTGGTCGTGGTCGTCATGACAGGGGTGGTGGCGAGCTTCACAATTCGTCGCCATTCCTCTCGCACTGTCGCTTGCCGCGTGCATTCGTGGACCATTAAATGCAGTTTTGATTTGGTCCGTCCAGCGCATTGGTGATCTACCGCTATCTATCTGGTCCTTAGGTTCCTCCAATTAAAGCATACAGAGAGATAGAGAGATCCAACAGTTACAAGATACCAGTGACGATGTGGTGGTGAGTTTACTCACAATTACTCGCTGCACGCGTCCTGCCGTCGTCTCTCAGTACGGAGACTAGAGACTCCCGTCGGATAGCGACACTAACTTCACTTTACTTCACTATTAACACAGGTACACCTAGTACTACTTAAACGTCTGATCGATACGGCTTCCACCATTAGATTGTTCGCTGGGACCGAGGTTCTTACAAACTCAACTCCATTCACAAGCTAACCTCTTATTGGCCAAATAGAATATGACGTGTTTCCTACCTCCACTTGGCTAACCAATCAAGTATTAACTACATCTTTAGCACCATCTACTTTAAACATCTAAAACGCTTTGACAACGCCATCTATCATACTTGTCAGATAGTAGCAACACCTTTACATTATAATTAACGCCGTCTATCCTATTTCCATATCTAACAAACTCCGACATAGCTTTTACATATAAATTAATCGCTATTTCCCTTAGTCACGGCATCATGGGCGAAAGGCTTGACCAATTTAGATAAAATTTGGTATATAGATAGATGGGACCTTGGTGAAGGACATAGGCTATTTGGTCCTGGAACAGTACGGTTCCCGTGAGCTAACTGATTTAGCAGGAAAAAGTAGTGCACGCGAGTGAAAGCGCGGGGCGCAGCTAGTTATTTATAAAATTCAGTCCTATCATAGCAATAAATCGAAACAGTTACAAATTCTAAGCATAAGAGGAAGTTCAATGATGTGATACCAATAGGGGTAGTAGCGGAGCGACCCCCGCTGGCCACCCCTATAGATCAAGCACTTTCGATAGGTTAACGTAATTCAGGGCGCGTGCATTCTTCAAGTGATGTCGATTAGGTATAGGCGAAGCCATAGCTGGGACAACGAAAAATCAGCCGGATACAAGAATTTGTGAAACATTCAATAATGTTACAATACATTGTAACAACTAGTAGCGCCCCGCAGTTTCACCCGCGTGGATTACAGTTTTCCCGCTACCTCAATTATCCCACGGGAACTATACTTCTTTCGGGATAAAAGTAACCTATGTGTTAATCCAGAGTTTAAACTATATCCATATCAAATTTCATCGAAATCGTTGTACCCGTTTGAGCATGAGGAAGCAACAAACATACACACAAATACACAAACTTTCGCATTTATAACATTAGTGGGATTGATTAACGCACGTCCGTACAAACTATTATTTATTTGTGTCACAGTTGTAATAGTTAAATGACAGTTAGTGCTGAGTTCAAATAAAAATTAAAAGTTAGTAAAATAAAAAGTAGTATATGTGTGGTCTCAGGGTATAAAGCTGTTGAGTTCTATGCAAATCCGTTCAGCCGTATCAGCATGAAGAAATAACAGACGTATAAACGACATATTAGTGTGATTAAAATATTCATTTTGAATTCTTTTTTTTTAAAGAGTCCCATGTTGTAAACTTCTCAGGAGAGTAACATCATTCCACATCTATAACGGCTTGAGTTTACGATAACCCCGTCACGGAATTCGACGGTCGCCGTGGCGCAATGGTTAGTGTCAGGGACATGACTTCTGTATCTCCGGGACCCTGGGCTCGAATCCCGGCAGGGGCAAACATTTGTGCGATGAGTGTAGGTGTTTGTCCCGGGTCTTGGATGTTTGTGTGCTGTGATTGTGTGTGTCCAAGCCTCCCGCGATACAGGGAATCCTAGTGCGGGTGTATGAATGGGATTAAAAAAAATTATCACGAAATTCCCACCATTGTGGTATAGTACTTGCGATTACCTGCCTGGTTAGCACTACCCTCAACATAAGAATTTTGCCACTACAACATATAGCATATTCAGGCAGCGTTTTATTTTATAGATCACGCAATTGATCACTATCTCAGTTAATGGTCAGTGACGATGTGGTCGAAGATCATATGATCATTATCACGCTAGACCTAGAATGTTTACTGGCTCTCAAGGACTGCTGCCTGAACGCACTATGTGTTTGGTGACAGTTTTTCAAACTTGAGGATTACCACCATGCTGGGTTAACAGTGTTACCTTCACCGAAAGCTCAAGCTGACGTTGGGGATCGAACCAGTTTCCCTCAGTTTGACTGCCGACGCTTCCCCGCTGAGCTGTCACTGTTTTAAAATCGCTTCTGTTTTAGCCTATAGTAGTAATAATTAACTGGATCCGGATTTTACTCCAGAAGTACATCCTTATTCCACTCGTGGCTGTCGAAGAGAGTTAATCGAAAAATCTGGGTCGATATTTCCATCAGATTCCAGCGTATGGTCCCATGTTAGTCAACACAACTCGCATAAGGCGTTAAATCCACTGTTTTAAGGTTCAAAATGAATTGGCATAATGGCTTTATGAACGTGTGATGGTAAGCACTTCAATATAGCGTTAAGGTAGCTTTCCAATGCAGGACGCGACATTAAACTGTGTGTTAGCCTTGAGACCACGATTATTCAAATATACACCGAAAACATCAAAATTACACGCTAAATATCGCGGTCCAAAAGTTTTTTTGTATTTTTTAATATTACAAATACAGTATAAGTGATAAATAAAAGACGTGCTCCGTGTAGCGGGTATATTGCGAGACTGGCTTGACATGACATAGACTATAATTATGTATACAACACCTCCACCCTAAATTCAAAGAAAATATTATAAAATAAGTACATCCTAAATAACAACATATTGACACCAACTCTTATTATATATCCTAGTTTATTTATATAAAATACAAGTAATTGGTTTAATCTATAAATAACTACTCAATGCCATATCGTTTAGATGGGATTCGATTTCTTCTGGGCGTACGTATGGGACTAGGTGATGTCTGAGGAATCATTATGCTTGGCACATTGGGTACGGATGCTGGCGCTGATAAGTTTGGCAATTCGTCGTATAGGCCCCGATCCGTACGCTCTCGCTGTATACTGTCTTTATTCGACCGACCTAACTCTGACGCCGCTGTCTCCTCCTGTGTCTCTATCCCCTCGACCCCACCGATTGATCTCTCCTCACTAGCTACTGGGCATATTAGTGAACTGCGAGATCGACGGTTACAAGCTGAGTGCTCCACTATTGAAGGCAACTCATATCTGTGCTTTAACTGATCGACATGCCTGTGTACCTCGGTTCCAAATTCTGACCTAACCGTATAATCAGTCCTGCCTAGTTTTCGTTCAACTCGTCCCGCGACCCATTTATCCGGACCCCTGTAATCTCTGTACCATACTCGCTCGCTTGGCTCCAGCTGACGGTGCGCCCCGCCCGCTGCCTCCTCGCTGCGAGCTTGACGCCCCTGGACCCGCGACTCGCGATCAGGTTTCAGTATGTCTAGCCTCATTCGTAACTTTCTACCTTGTAAAATTTTTGCTGGACTCTCTCCGGTCGTGTAATGCTCAGTGTTTCTATAAGCCAGTAAAAATCTACACAGTGCCGTATCGGGATCTAACTTTTGCATTATAGATTTTTTTATAACGCGTTTACAAATTTTGACTGCGTTTTCAGCCGCTCCATTCGAAGATGGGTGGTAGGGTGCTGAAAAATTAGGGAATTAACTAATTTATTTCTGTTACAACTTTCTTTTTGTTTAAAACAATTCACACTCAAAGTTGGAATATTTATACTTAATTCGGCTAACCACTGCCGGCCCAATAAATTAGTTGTTCCGTTGTCAAAAATATATAAATCTAACACTTTACATAGATTATTGTATTGAACATCGGTTTCTATGTACCCTACCGGTTTAACAATGGAACCGTCATAAAAACTTAAATTCATCTGACAAGACTTAATAGGAAGACTACTAAAATACTCGTTGTATGTTTTTTTACTGATACAGGACAGAGGAGCTCCCGTATCGATTTCCATTTCTAACGGACTGTTATGTACACACATCGTTATACGCACCGGTTTATACTTTGCTAACGACATTTGATACATTGGCTCTTCCAAGCTTTCTTCACTATACTCCCCATCATACCGTTCCATATCGTCTAGGTTTTGATCGTGGTGGCGTTTTTCCGCCACCTCCAACGAGTCGTGTTGTTGCTCACAGCCGGGAGCCCCGTTAACATCAGCCTCCTGGACCCAGTGAGCTGTGGGCGGCTGGTCACGCGAGCGCCCCCCGCGCCCTCCGAGCCATCCGCGGGCTGCCCGGCCGCTGCCCCGCGCCCTGCCTCCGCGCGTCGATTGTTCCCGACGATAATTATAACCGCTTGTTATCGCAGATTCCGCGATTGATCTCGCAAAACCAGAAGCATGCCTTTTTTGACACATTCTTCTTAGGTGGCCTTTCTGTTGACAATAGCTGCACTGGAAATCTTTATATCTACATTCCCACTTATTATGTTTGTTATCTCCACAAACAGAGCATCCGTTTAATTGCAGTTTGTTTATACCCTCCGCCGTCTCCGTCGTAAATTCATTGTTTTGTTCCACAGCACAGGCATTTTTTTCTGCCGCTTCGAGGGTAGTTGCCAGCATTACCGCCTTAGAATAATCTAATGCCTCTTCCGCAAACAATCTTTGCCTTGTAAATTCACTTTTCAATCCACAAACGAATTGGTCTCTTAAATTGTCTTCCAAGACTGTTTTGAAATTGCAATATCTTGATAACTTTTTCAATTCCGCGACGTACGCTGCAATGGACTCCCCGGCTAATTGCCGCCGTTGTCTAAATCGGTACCTTTCTGCCATTTCGGAGGGTTTCGGTTGCAAGTGATCTTGCAGGAGACGTACAACTTTTTCGTATTTTAATTCCGATGGTTTCTGCGGGCTTGCTAAACTTGATAACAATTCGTAAGTTTCTTCACCAATTAGCGATATAAGCGTAGTAGGTAGCTTCACTTCGTCAGCTATCTTATTCGCAACGAAATACATTTCCATTCGTTCGATGTACGCCACCCAGTTTCCAGATTTTAAGCTGAATTCACGTATTTGGCCGATAGACATAGTCACTAATTAACATATAGCTATTAAACAATTTAGATAATATAGCAAAAACTGCACTAATCAGTCCGATTTTCCCCGTTCGCCACTGATAAATAAAAGACGTGCTCCGTGTAGCGGGTATATTGCGAGACTGGCTTGACATGACATAGACTATAATTATGTATACACCAATAAGTTAGTTTGCGTTCATGACTTTCACGCATTTTCATGGTGAAATTTCAGATTCATAATACAAATAAAATACACATCTTTCATCTAGAAAAAAAAAAAAACACTGAAGGAAATTATCCGTTCCAGGATTTTCAGGATATTTTATTTTCTATATCCGAAGACAAGGTACTGTTTTCATACAAGTAGCTTAACGTATAAAATACATTTTTCGGGGAGGGAGCTTGCAATATGGCTATCATAATGCAAGGAAGGATCCAGCAGGCTCAAAATTACCACTTAGCTTAAGTCACAGGTAGCAATAAATTTAATAAATCATCGTTTAAATAACTTTAAAAAAAATAGCAAAAAATTAAACCGACTTCAACACTCAAAAGTGTGAAATAGCTTGTTGAAATGCACAGAGAAACTATAAAGTTTCTCTGTGGTTTTCACTACACTATATAGCATCGCTTTACACCACATGTAGTGGATATCCTCCTTACATAGGTGCGGTTAACACTGTTCAGGTATGCAATGTTTTTTGACTTCTAAAGCCTTCTTGCTAAGGTTTAAGTCTGAACGAAGTATAATTTCGTTGACATGGCCGTATCAGTTGCGTGCTCGCGATGATAACTTAATTAAATGGAGAGAAACACGGCATTGCGATATTATCAGTGTTGTTTCACGCAACCTTACGTACGGGTGATGTAATATCCCATATACATAAGTACCTATCAAAATTTGTTGGTGATCAATTAACTGATTGAAACGTTATACTGTTTCTACGGGTGTAACGTGACACTTACACCTGTCGAGTATTTAGTGTTATTATTGTTGTTATTTATTTATTTTATCCCTAATTTAGACGTTACGATAGCCCACATTTATTGTGTTTTATCTTTGACTCACCGGTCTGCCAATTTAAATTTCTTATTTCATATTTGGGTATATATTCGTTCGTAGTTACTTCTGTTGCACTGAAATGTGACGTCGTTTATTTTTTTTATTTTAATTTGTATTCTGTGTAAGATTGTTTGTCTTATCTTTTACTTGCAATGTGCTCCAAACTTGGGAGTGCCTAGTCATTTGTGCGTTCGTGATGTCAGAAATGATTGTCTACTGAAATTCAGTGCTAGGGGTGACCCTAGAGTATGCTGAGTCTATAGCTAATATTAGAGATAGTGTTGAAAGTTGTAATACGAATTTGAATTTAGTTTTAATAAAATAAGAGCATTTTCATTTTAAATAATTTTAGAGAATTAGTTTGAGCGAATAACTGAATATCGTTACTGAACGATATTCAGTTATAGATAGACAGTTACTGAACTGTTGTTACCATGGCAACCTATATAAATGATAAATCAGTGGAATTACGAGCAATAACTTAGATTTAATCTTTCTTAGTCACCGATATAAAACAGGGTAGATACTCGATCGCCCGCTCCAAAACGGCACCGTCAAAACAAGGCATATGCCTTGTTTTGATGAATTTGATTCCTCTCAGTCGCGTGTGACCGCGCCAACCGTGTGACTTGTTGTGATGCCGAAGTGAGAATCCAAAAATAGCTGAAAAACTGTTACTAATGTTTTACAACGCTATTGCTAGGGTATTAGGGTCCATTATTAAAACACTTTTGTGACAATATCGACTAATTTTATATTAGTTGAAGGGCTATATACCTGTATATGTAAACACTGGCGGGGGGATACTTTTGAGGATTGATTTTTATAGAGACTGCATCTATAGTCTAATTCATCGAAGCTCTTAGTCTTCTCTATGCATAATATAAATGGTTAACACAAATACCTAATGAACAATACAATCGAGTCATCATATTTGACCTATAGTTATCCACAATGGCCCACATTCCTTCGCATAACTCACAACGGAATGTACGAAGCGAGTTGGTTTGCGCCGAACCCAAACAACGCATGATAAATGGCAGACCCAACGATCCTTACACATTTCTGGACAAATTATAACCAATGTCACAGAATATGCAACAGTCACCCCTCGAGCTTAATAAGACAGAGAGTTCTAGAAGGTCAAAGGTTACGAAGAAAGTTTGGAACGTGTAGGGAATTAATTGTGACACTGTGGTTATTTAAAGATTTTTTTGTTACAGTTTAGAGCGGGAAAAGAGGTTTGCCACGGAACGTAAATTCTGTCAAAAAAATTAACTATAAATCTCACGAGCAGCAACTGTCTCTAGCGGTTGCATAGAGGGTTGGGCGGAACGCTGAGATAGCAATATACGTTTGATTAATACCTACAACGAGAAATCAGTGTTTAGTACAGAATCCTCTTCTGGTTGTGAGAAACCAAATATGCGGTACATTTCTGAGACCTCTAAAAAACTATTCAAGGGGCGATTCGCAAGAAAGATTTCTAGAAAACCTATAAGTAAGAGTCAGTATTTAAATCTGGTTTTAAGCCAATAACTGCATGCTATTACGATTAATTTGATTTCCTTATTTTACAATATACTTCATCATCATCATCATCACCATCTCAGCCATTGGACGTCCACTGACAATATACTTAATATCAATGAAAATACTTGGCTATTCAATAAGATTCGATTGCTTACAAATAATATATTATATGCCTATCAACATCGAGCAAAAATATTTCCCAAAGCGCAAGCACACCAATCTTAACCATTCGTCCACCGCAAATATATACATTTCTAGAGGGTTTTGTCTTTATGTGCAAATAAACACACAATCGCGCAATGAAAGCCGTATTTCCTTGCTTCATGACGTAGGTATACTGAAACATACTCATTCCCACATATTTGTGGCATGTGGTTCAACATTTAACTTGTTAACATATCTGACAGTACCTAACAACTCAATAACAGTTGGGATGTATCCGACAGCCGACCCCAGCGCCCAACTCACGGGCAAACTTTACCCCAACCGGAAGCGAGCCAGTATAACGGCGGCCGGCTCACTTCCGTTTATTTTACGTAGGCTGGAACTGCGGTAAATGTGAAATCAATTTAGTTACTTTTAATGCGAGACTGGAGTACAGTCAGACAATCAAACAAACAGTCAAACAATACATTTGGATGCATTTTTTTTATTTGCATGTAAATTCTGGCGGTGTTTCTTTTATATGCTTTAATAAAATCAAATATGTGGTTATCGACATCTAGTTTAATATATCTTTACAAATAAAATAATAATAATAATCTAGTACCTTAAGGCATTATTTTTTATATTGTTTTTTACGGAAAGTAATTAATGTTCTGTGTTAATTATTTCCTAAATAAATAAATAACTTTTAACACCGAGAGTACGGGTTGTGGTTCAATCCAGCTTTCGTTTTAAACGACCAACACGCACTTCGCCGAGGCCATCAAGCTTCATAATTTATTATCGTAATTACCATCATGAATTTCTGCCACAACAAAAACTCAACAACTCGACGCCATATTTAAACTTCCCGTTAATAACTCAAGATGGCCGCTTATCTGAAAATACAATCCAAATTCGTCGGTAACAATTTTATCTCACTTCAAAAACTTCGACAAAATGCAGGGCGAGTGAAATTCGAATTGTTGCGAAAAGGGTTACAGTTCAAGTTGTCGATGAATGTGAACAATTTTGAGCTTTCACACACATGCAATAAAGAAAACGGGGCTGCATTTGACATGTTGTCGGAGTGCGCACTTGAAATCGCTTGGAAATGGGGACTCGAGTACTTAGATAGACTTATTCAGACGCAGCCGGGAGAGGCTTTTGAATTCCTTCGACTTCACAGTTTCCTTTACGAATTTATTCGTATTTTGAATAGGAGAAAGTGTACGAAGACTTTTTATGGGCGTTCGTGTCACGCACAATGTTTTCTAACTGTGACTTTGTGAGAGGTTTTGTACCTTTTGGATTGACTTTTGT
The DNA here is from genome assembly GCA_934044485.1 of Apeira syringaria. Taxonomy (NCBI): domain Eukaryota; kingdom Metazoa; phylum Arthropoda; class Insecta; order Lepidoptera; family Geometridae; genus Apeira; species Apeira syringaria. Next base: position 8,978,824 of record OW203670.1, on the reverse strand, counting down.
TTCAGCAAAGGGTTAAAAAATATTAGAAATTAACAAGGCGTAGATTAAAAAACCTTTTTGCTCTAATCACATTCATATTATAAATGCGATTTTGTATGTGTGTGTGTGTGTGTGTGTGTGTGTGTGTGTGTGTGTGTGTGTGTGTGTGTGTGTGTGTGTGTGTGTGTGTGTGTGTTACCTCTTCACGCAGTAACTTCACGATTTAATTTAAATTTGGAACGTAGGTTCTATAAATCCGAGATTAATACGTTGGGAACTTTTTTCCCGTAAAATGTATTGCTCCTCTGGGATACAACAAAAACCTTATTACACTCACACTAATTTTATGAAGGCGAAAGTTTGTGTGTAGTAGTATGTGAGTGTGTTTGTTACTTCTTCACGCTCAAACGGCTACGCCGATTTCGATCTGTCCACCTGTTCGGGGGCCATCCTATGCTGCGCTCGCCAGTCCGTGGACTCCTTTCGAGAACCTTACGACCTCAACAGCTATCAGTTCTTCGAGCTGTGTGCCCTGCCCACTGCCACTTCAACTTCCTAATCCGCTGGGTTTACAATACACTTACAATAAAAAGACAAAAGTGAAATAAAAAATTTAAATAATAAACGTAATGAAGTAAAGTTTACATACACATAATATGAATGAAAATGGTACTTAAATTATGTATATATTTGTGTGGTACAGCAACAAAAAGGATCTCGGTTCAGCATTTGCCTAACCACATCAAAATAATGTAGCTAAGCGCTGGTATTCTGCCGAGACCTACAGCCAATAGTAGACCCGGTGAAGATATAAGGTTTTGAGCATTGTAAGTGTGTGTAAGATATTTTTTTTTTTTTTTTTTAATATTTTTTTTAATATGGAACAACATTCACACAAGGTCTTCAGGTCCCAAACTAGGCAGAGCATGTACTATGGTAACCTGATGACTGAAATATACTTATATACATATACACACCCAGACACAGGTCAAAGAGTTGAGAATATGTTCATACACACAAACGTTTAACCTGTCCGGGAATCGAACCCGGTACCAGCGGCTCAGAAGGCAGAGTGCTACCAACTGCGCCATCCGTCAATTTTAGTCTTTATTTTTTTTAGTACTTATTTTTGTCAGTTTTAGTGTGCAATATAATGCTGAAATATTTATGAACAAATGGTGTTATTAATTAATTGATGTAGTTGTGTGTGTCATTCGCCTTAAATCTGCGACTCAAACGGTTCACGGACATTCCAAACTACATATTCTATTTTTGAAGTGAAACTTCTATAGCGACTTCCAACAAAGTTGCGTTAAACATTTAACGCTACCATGGAGGTGGTATGAAAGCACTGTTGCGTTAAACGTTCAACGCTCTTGGAGAGTAGAAAGAGACAGAGCGAGAGTGAATGCGATTTCTATCCCTTCCTATTTTCATTTCCACATTACGAAGTTTCACTTCTTCCGCGCGGGGGACTCCACGCACTATTTTTTTTTAATACAGTATTCCGGCTTAACTTACCTGGTCGACATTTAGTTGGGCATCTACAACGAGCGCCACAGTTGGTACAGCTGCAGGGTGCCACTGCTGTCGTTCTTGCTGGAGACGCTGTCGCTTCTGGTACCTGAATACAATACACAAAGTTATTGATGATGAGGGTTCACAATACGGCGATTCAATTGATCGACATTGACAAATTATTCATAATCGCAATGATATTGGCTTGAGGCGTATTTATCATCATCATCATAGGTAAAAGTCACAGGTATAGAAAAATCGCACTGTCACAGTGACTGATTACAGGCTGTGACAGTCAGTCACAAGTGTGGCTGTGATCGCAGGCAAAAGTTCTCACAAATACTCGCATGCTTATATCAAGTCAGAGTGAGATGCATCTAGTATTTTATAAATGGCATTCAATAAGTCAGAGTGAGATGCACCTAGTATTCTATAAATGGCAATCAATAAGTCAGAGTGAGATGCACCTAGTATTTTATGAATTGCAATCAATAAGTCAGAATGAGATGCACCTAGTCTTTTATCACAGGGACTTGTTACAGATTTTTAGAAGGCGTAGTAACAGAAATCACAGACATTGGATTTTGCCTAGTATAACCCAAGACTACAATATTATTATTTAATAAAACAAGTTAGGGTACGCTCTAAGGTCACGTTACCAACAACCTTTGACGGTCGCCGTGGCTCAGTGACATAACTTCTGTGTCTCTGGGGCCCTAGGTTAGAATCCCGGCAGGAGCAAACATTTTTTATGATGAGTAGGTAAGTGTTTTTCCGGGTACTGTGATTGCGTATCCATGAATCCGGCGACACGGGGAATAGTCGGGGGTTTGAGTTTGATGAAAACGGGCTTTCGATCGTTTTCGATGAAAAATTTCGATGTATTGTCTATTAAGACTGTCCTTCAAATTCTGTTTCTGATTTTTTAATCTTTACATTTCAGTATGAGATTAAATAAAAATTCATAAGAAATGCCGTTCTTTCAGAATGGGTAAGTAACGCGTAACGTATAAAATAACGTATAAAGTAACGTGTATAAATAATTATGGTACACTTACTTTCTGTTCCAAACTAGGCCCAAGCGTCGTGAACTTCCCGCTAACTTCTAACAGTTCTCTCTCATCTGCTATTATATTTAAATCCATCTTGCTTATTCCATCTTCAATCAAGCTTCTCAATCCATCCACCTCTTTACTTCTTTCTCCAGTGTACGTATAATTGTCTATGTGAATTTCTCCTGGCGGTGCAGTAGCCAGCTTTTCTGATCTGTCTGTGATATGTGTGTGTGTTCTTATAGTAGGTCTAAGTCTACTGGACGGTGCCACTTCGAGCTCAGCAGAGAAAGAGGCGTCTTTTTGATAGAGAACATCTTCACCCGAGTCGAGAGATGCTTCTGTGGTTTTTGTTGAGTTTAGTTCTGTTGAGGAAAGGTGAAATTTAGTTACAAACGTATTTTCTTTAAAAAAAATAGGTGTTATTATTTTTACTATTATTCAGTATATCCTATTACCTGTCAAAAAGTTTTAAATAAAATAAAATGTTTCACAAAACAGACTAAATTATAAAATACGGTTACGAATATTTAAAAAAAAATCTTAAAAACAATTTCTTTCACAGACTTTCACCAATTATCTTCAGTTAGGAAATTTCGGAGATTTTGTAGAAAAGAAATACTGATCCATTTTTGATGTTTTTTTTCCAAACCTATCTGAAATTATGTATTATCGTATCGGAGTAAAAGTACATATTTTTTCATGTCGGTTCACAAATGAGAACGTTATTTCCGAACAAACATACAAAATAGATATTTTTTTTGCGTTTAACGACTGTCTCACCTATCTCTATTAGATAGGTATATTACATATGATTATAGAACTTCCCCTTATATGGAAGTGGGTTAAAAAACGTCCTATGCTAATAAAACGGTATTTAATAATTACATTATATTGATTTTATTATAAATAAATAATTTAATAGAACAATACTTTACCCCGTTAATTATAACATAAGGGTGAAGTATTGTTTTATTAATTTAGTATCCTTATGGACTAACGACCGCTCTATTAAGTAATAGTAGTAACATAACTGAAATGTGTAATGTATTTCACACTAAGCTGTTTAATTATTTGTGACTTTTCTACAATGTATTTAAACTCGATATGAATTAACAAAGATCTAATTTAGATTCGTATAATCATCACAAATCAATAATTTTATAATGAGTATAAATACTGGAAAATTCTGAACAACTGTGACATTGGTCTCTCGCCAACCCGCTTTAACCAGCGTAGTTGAATACGGCCAGCAATCATTCTTGTCGTATTGGGCAGATCATGCTTACCAAGGTGTTTTTTACCCGACTTCAAAAAAGAAGGTTACTCAATTCGGCCGATTACTACTCCAAAACACAGTGAAAACTAGTTTGGAGCCAATGAGTTCATGTATTGATAGACCTATTGTTATGTCAAATAAATAAAAATTGTATTTGACCGTATATTTTTTTTTATTTTAGCTGTGTTTGCGGATAACATTGTCGATTATGAATTGTCGTGATATTTATGATTCTTTTTTCGTTTGAATGAAATTTAAATGGAACCACCACGAAAGTATAGTGGTTCCATTTAAATTTCATCAATATCAGTCAAGCGGAGTTTCACTCCAATAACTGAAAAGTGTTACATCTATCTGGATGACTTCGTTATTGAGGGTGAAGAAATCGGTTATTATACATACTGATAATATAAAAACCTTAAACATTTAATAAAAACTAAATTAAATCTAAAACGGGCCCCTGCGGCATTGTACCCAAGATGCTGGCAGCGTTTCCTCTTTGTATTGCTAGGCTAATACGTTGAGCGAGGAAGCTGCCAGCTCTTCGGTCTCCTGAGACGTCAACCAGTCTCTTGGAGATTTCCTTGTAGAAGTTGAGCGCGCTAAGACCCCACGGGCCAAGGGTCTCGACACTGAAAGGAACAAAATTGTATTCCGCGCCGAGACCGATAATTATGATTTAATTTATTATATTATTAATTACTGATAATTGATCCCGTGAGTAGCATAAGCAAAGGTCACTGAAAAGCGTAAAAGAAAATTTACCAAAAAAAATAGAACCGACTTTAACACTCAAAAGTGTGAAATAATTTGTTGATGTCGGTACCGTGATAGTTTAAAAATAACTATTATCAAAATATTGTGCATATGGTTGGTACCGAATTCGACAAGTACACTTTTGAGTCGGTGCTGAAGTCGGTTCCATTTTTTTGGTATTTTTTAACTTGATAACGTTTTATAAATTGATGAATACCAGCAACACTCATGAAAAATAGTAACGTTCCGCGTAACGTTCCACCTGAGTTTTGTATTACATAAAATAATCAAAGTCAAAGTCAAAGTCAGTCAAAGTCAAAGTCAGTCAAAGTCAAAATCAAAGTCAAAGTCAAAGTCATAAATGATTATGACGTTATCACGTAAATCTATCGTCCGTAAACCGACTTTACAGACAACCAATTTTTTTAACCTAGTTGATTCGTTGAAATGGAGCAGGGCAGTACCAAGTCACCATTACCACGTCAGTATCCTATGGCTATGTTCGAAACGTATTTTTTTAAAGCCAATAATAAGCTTATATTTTACCGCTGTCTCACCTATATATCTATTTATATAATATTTCTAGGTCTATAATATTTTACACGTCCCTAACACATGGCTGGTCCCCTGGTAGTCGTGTGAAATCCTTTGCAGTGATATCGTCGCATGCGGGCTCAATGAACCGTGAGCCCTTTGCTCCCGCGCTTGATGCATCCTACAGGCTTCATAGATACATCACGCTGCAGCTATAATATTATGAGACTTATTATACAATAGTAGATCGTTATACCAGAGGCTAAAATGATAATGGGTCATTTTTAATTTTTATGAGTTAATTTTTGACTTGATAACGTTTTATAAATTGATGAGCAGCACTCATGAAAAATAGTAACGTTCCGCGTAACGTTCCACCTGAGTTTTGTATTACATAAAATAATCAAAGTCAAAGTCAAAGTCAAAGTCAAAGTCATAAATGATTATGACGTTATCACGTAAATCTATCGTCCGTAAACCGACTTTACAGACAACCAATTTTTTATTACGAGTTAGTTTTACTCCAGAACTCAGCATCATCAGCAAGGGAGTAAAAAAGAGTAAAAATAGTTAAATAGAAACCGAGTTATAATGGGTTTTAGTGTGCTGCGTGCTACACTCTACTTTTCCAATTAATATTATTAGTAATTACTATTGGAGATTTTGTGTCTGAATAATAAAATGATTTGATTTGATTAAGACATGTTTTCTGTGGCCACAACGCTATGCACGCATTCTACCAAAGAGATCACCGCTTTAAGTTCCATTTTCAAAAACACACACACGAACAAATCAGGTTGGCTACGGTGAGGCAAAATGACCGAGTTTCAAATTCTTCGTTCTTTTTTTAATTCGTGGTCTAGTTCGAGCTTAAGGTATTGATAATATGATTACCTAATGCCCGGTATATTTTTAGGGTACCTTTCAGTATCCAACTGCTTACCTACTACCCTGAAGTCTAAACAAACTGTTAACAAACACATACAATGTGTGACAACTGTCCTTGAGAGGCCAACATTGTTTTTGCCAACCTTAATAATCAAATTCCCAGCACGGTGGTAGGGTACTGCCTTTTAAGGACAGCAGGTCAAAAACAATATACTGTGTTATTATATATATGTGGTGTATACCACGCCGGCGCCGGTGGTCGCCGCGATCTGGCAGCGTAAACTCACCTGAGGATGAGCATCGGACATGCTCGAAACCTAGGTCAAAACTTCGATTACAAACGTGAGGAAAGCCGGATACCACTTATATATAATAATGTGTCAAACTCACGAGAATTTCCAATCAAAAATATATTGTGTGTTTCTGGAAGAATTATTTTAATTGTGTGTTATTATGAACAGGTTATGAAAAAAGGGTTGAACCTAAACAGCTGTAGCCATTGACGTGCAGCACGTATCCGTGCCCGCATCCACATTCGTACGTGCCGTCGTGCAGCTCCCGGCACAGCTGCTCGCACGGATTGCCCGACTCGCATGTCCCTGGAACAAGTACAGCCTGTTACAAAGTTGCTATCACAATCCCGCACTAATTTTTCTTATGCCACGGAGGCATGGATATGTAATGTATGTAAACATACTATGTTTGCACATACAACCAATGCTCGGAACAAACGTCTATGCTACCATTCATCCCACAAATATTATAAAGTCGGACGCATCCAGCCTTTTCCTGAGATCTTAGTCGTCGTCGGTCGTCTGTCCACCACGTCGGTGGCCGTTCGTCGTTTCGAGAACCTTTCGATCCCAACGACCATCAGTTCTTCGAGCTATGTGCCCTGCCCACTGCCACTTCAACTTGCTAATCCGCTATGCTATGTCGGTGACTTTCGTTCTTCTACGGATCTTTTCTGATTTCTGATTCGATCGCGCAGAGAAAACGAGCATAGGCCTTTCCGTAGGTCATTGTGCGACTTTGAACCTGCTCACAAGGTCCATTTTTCAGAGACCACGTTTTAGTTCCGTCAGTCACTGATAGCACTAGAGAGATACTATAAAGGTATTGCACACACTTTTTCAAAATTGGAATTCTTGGTAAATTGGACGAGAAGACGTCGCGGAGTTTCCCGTATGCGGCCCAAACGAGTAGTCAATTGGCCTCTTTTTCAAAGTTGGACTTGCCTAATTGGACTGTTTGTCCTTAGGTAGACGTTATGGTCAACAACGTCGAGAATCAAGTTCCCAATTGATACTAGGGCGGGCGAAACATGAGCATTTGACAAAATTTTCGTAATTGTAAAAATACTGTTCCACTACTATAATAAATAAGGCCATAATAAAACATTGGTCGTAGTGAGATTATATAATATTGCATTTGCTTGAATCGGGTTTACGTTATTTAATTGAAGACTGTCGTAAACAGACAGAGACTACGATATATGACAACGCTCTATATTTCTGAATTCTATTAATACGCTCCGGAAAATGAGGACAAATGGCAACCCTAAGCGTACGAAGCAGCCGTATTTTCACGTTTCCACGCTATTACAGAAAGAAATAACATTTTGCCAGTAATTTTGACGTGGGTAAGGAAGTAAAATGGTTCTGTATCGGCGGAATAGAGTGAATTAGAGCACGCGGAAGAATTTCCTCGGTGTTTACGCATTTATCCTTGTTTTACACATGCCACCGCCGTTTTCATTCAATAAAGCAGCCAATATTAAAAACGGATTACCCAGTTAGACTCCTACTTATTATTAACCGTACTGGTTTAACACTCAGAAGCAAGGACTTTGAATCAAAAACACTCTTTGTGAACTTGAAAATCAGCTTTATTGCTTTAGTTGCTATTGCTATATATATTTAGAGGTACAATCTTACTTAACAAAGCCTACAGCGGCACGATACAAGTTACTCAGACAAATTTCGGAAAACGAATGGCGGCATACTTCCAAAATGCGTTGCCTGTTCGCTTACCCCCCACTGTTATACTCTTGCTTGTGATTGGTCAAGTCCTCTTGAACAAATCACAAGCAAGCTGTCGAAGTCTCGACCGATCACACGAAATCAATACAATCTACTTTAAATCTTACAACTTTATAAAAATGAACGTAGTTAGTCGAAAAATATATAAATAACTAAGATATAATTTAGATAATTATAACAGCTCGGCCATCCGATTTTCAACGAGTCCCTCGTTGTTAAGTATAATTACAAAAATATTACATTACTCTTTTCCACCACATAAACTATAAATGTATCGTATATTGAACATAATTATATTTTACCACATTAGTGCTTAATTACTCATCTTGACTATACAAACTTAAGTTCATAGTTCAAAGTTATTTATTGGTATAGGTATACAGGTCAAATTAGCATTGAAATAAATAATAATAATAAATAACATTTGAAAATTAACAATATTATATATAGACATCAGTACGTAGTACTAGTTACAATTAGTTATACAATAAATTTCAGTCATACTATGTCACAAAATAAGAATAACAACGTACAATAAAATAACAAATAATATAAAATAATATTTTATCAAATTTCAATATGTCACATATTCGTTCATTCAATCTTTTAAATTCCTCGTAACTATAAAACCTTTGGTTAATAAGCCAATGCTTCAATCTTAGTTTTAATAATGCATTTGTTTAAATAAGTCATCAAAGTAGCACATTTCAGTATTTAAGTCTCGAATGCAATTGTATTAATAATATATTTACATGACCTATGATTGAAACTGTATGTTTTAACAAAACAGAAGTACTGCTACTACCTACTTTTTAAATTTATAGTTATATGAATTTAAATGACCATATAAATATGTATTATCTTTGAGGAGATATCGGTTGCCTGATATCCCCAACTTAAAGTACTTTGTTATCAGATTAACAGTAAGACATTTATTTATTTACAAAATAAATTAATTAACATTACAGTGGTGCATTGCATTTAGTATCTAAACAACGCTAACTTTAGTAACTTTACAATAGATAGAACTCGTCAATGTACCTACTTATTATACCATAACCTTAGTTAACAAAAATGCTTATAACTTAACCTCATAATGTGTCGGTCAAAAACCTTGACCAGCACACCTATACCGATGTACAAATTGTTAACATGAGAGGCATCCGTTACCTGATACCCCACACTGACCCATCGATACTTACTCTAACCGATGGATCAGTATTTACAGGTCCATGACGTTGACCAGCAAATATTCCAGCAAGTAGTACACGGGATATTTTAGATGATACATGACATTAATCATCCAAACTTAAAACCACATAACCTTTGCATTTACTATGCACATTTATATTCTAATATTACTTAAAGTGGACCTTGTAAATTCATTACCTGCTTGTTTAACTCTGTGTACAATATTTATCTTCATAACTTTATTAATAGTAAACATTATCTTCACTATCCATACATCTCTTTCCAACTCTCATATTCAGATCCGCAATCATTATTCTCGGGTCTACTACCACGTCACCTTCTTTAAAGCAAGTTCTACTTTCTTTTTCGTCTATATCTATTATACCGTTGCTTATCCTTGTCCTGTTGCCTGCTCTTTATTCATTACACATTCAAGGCCCTCTACCAGAAATTCACTCCAAGCTTAGTATACCTATTCTAAACCCGTGACGACCATTCAAACACAACTTGCGACTGCATCAGACACTTTTCAGACCAATTCAAAAGTATTGCTAAATGTAGTCAAGCCCTACACGAGTAAATAGTTCAAGTAATCCGTACGTTCTAAGAACTAGACTTCATGCTCGATCTAATAACGATACTTCCCGCTCGTTTGACAACGACAGTTCATGGGGCGGAACCCGCCACGCGCCATAAATTAGTATTCACATCGGTTGAAACCATGTTTTGAACATTAAACCACAACAACTGTCTTTCTAGGACATGGCTGCACCTGACCCTGAACTTTAAATCTCCCGATTAAGCTACTTCAGCCGGAAGTAATATGAACATGATGAAGTAATGTTTCGTAGTAAGAACAATGAGATTAAGTATAAGAAACTATTTAGTTCACGCTTCATCCGATTTGATACAAGTAAAGCTACCCCTTTTCTGTTTATAGCGCGTCCGACCTTATCGCACAGGTGCCCTTTCAATTTAAGAATGCATATCAAATAAATACACTCGCGCATATTTATGTCCAACGCAATAGTTCTAACAACATGAGTGAGTAGTCTTTATTCCCTGTCTTCGTATTCTCCATTATACATTATATATAGAATGTATAATTATATACATATATGTATATTATGTATGAATGTACATATACACAATATGTATAGAATTTTTCAGTTAAGACGTTACAAAGCTGAATAAGTTTTGACATTTTGAAGTTGATATTCATCTACCGCGTAGATAGATGATTTATCCATGATCCACCGGTTCATTAGTTCGTAACTTTCTGTCATTGACATTATCTTTTTTTTAAAATGACACGACACTAATAATATCTACTTTAAATAATACTGAGACGATATAACCCTGTCCTTTTATTTAATAATGATAACACATTGAATGCTTCGAAGAGGGATTTCAAAATACCAAAACGGTGTGTAAGAGCCATAAGCAAGGCATGGTATCTGGGCGGTTGCGAGCAGTTATTTGGTCAATGTAATAGTCTCTCACTTCCATGTATGTGCATTAGGGATTTATGCATATTTGTAAAAACTCATCTTAAGTTCTTTCAAGAACGCAATGAAATTATTCCAAGACAGAGACGAACATCAAGTTTACAAACCTATGTTATACCAATCTCCTTGTCATAAAAGTATTTACATTACTATGCATACGCATTGCGACATTTAAGGTAAATCCCGATTAATCTTAATGGACACATCGCGCGCGCAGCCTTTGCATGAGCCACGGGAAGCAATGGTTCTAAATACGAAATACTTGATAACTCATATTAGATTCCTTCTTATTATTTAATTTAATGTAGGATCGTATTCATTTTATGGATTCGGGAGTTCTTAAGTAGACTTATTACAAACTGGGACTCAACGTCGTAGGACATCTGAATTTCGAATTTCTAATCAAATCTAAAAAAACCTCAATACACACAATATATCACGCATATCGAGATTCGACAAATTGCTATCCAGCACGCACAATAACGAACATAACGCCTTAACTCTGTACTGTCACAAGCACACACATCGCTTCATACCTACTTATTATCAGAACTCGCTAATCACTATAGCTACCTAAAGTATACCAACGTGTAATGACTTGTAAGACCCAAGAATAAGTACACTTCACTAATAAAAATTTCAACGATACCTCTGCCCTTGACTTTAACACAACGTAAACTAATCACGGCTCTTTATCTGTACAGTATAATCACCGAACTCAAACGTTATAATCTTTTCCTTCATACCAAATCGCAATATTTTAAGTCGGCTTATAGTAAGCACAACACATAGTTACACTATTCATTAGAGACAAACGTTTAGCGACTGAATCAATTAAAAAAACCATTGCTGATGAATAGATTTTGTATAGATACGACTTATCGCTAGCTTGACTTCGCCTATTGCGCCCCACCATGCTATTATTACATTACATATCTGTTTTAGAGTAGTTCATACGCATTGACTAAAGCACACTCATAGGACAATGGTCGTTAACCAACTGTCACGACGCTTCTTCATTTCTTTACTAGAACAACCTATCCCTTGGTAGACAATAATAAAAGTGTCCGAATATTATTTTTACAGTCTATGTAACTCATGAATGCGTCGATTACAACCAACACCTACATTGTACAAATTTTGACATTTGTTTAATATATCTTGTATAGTCGCGACTGTTACGTGCTATTCGAAAGAAACACACACACACTTGTACACGTTAAAAGTTTCTCGGAAAACAATTTACCCAAAATGAACTGTTAATAGTTTTCTAATTTCGGCAATCGTTCAATTACTTCAACAGAAACAGCGAAGCCTACGCAAAAAAAAAACCCATTGAAGTAGATAAATAAAACTTTTACTACGCTTAGACACAATCGTCTTTTACAACTTTTATATTATGGTTAGATATCGATGTCGAGCATAACAATATCAGACGTATTTTAGTCACTTTGAACTGTAGGTTCCGTATGCCCATATAAGCAAACACTGGCAAGGGGACACATTTGAGGTTCGGTTTTCATAAAGACTGTATATATCCATGGTTTCTTTACGGTTCTATTCATTTATTTCTCATAAGGATACACAAGAAAGTTCACTTACAGAGAAATGCATTATTTTAAATGGCTTATTCGTCGTCAAGCGTGGCCGAGTACTTTAATATGTATGCTAAATGCATATTTATACAAATAAAAATATATAACTACTCGAGTTCATTGCAATATCTACATGAATTACACCTACATATAAACATTTAAAACAAAATACCGACATGAGGATATTCTGACAATGCGACTACAAAAACAAGATGAGTTGACACCATGAACCTTTTCTAGGTTCGTGGTTGACACATACACGACTAATTGTAAGCAGTTACTCTATAAGTTATTCATTAAGGCCAATTAGTCCTTGATCATAAGAATAAGATGTATTTCGTTACATAGGTAAGTGTTTGATTAATGAGAGTTTTTGGTGCACATAAAGAAGATCAACACTTAAGTTTAATGAGGGGAAAATCTTTTAAAACATGGGTTTTTTGATAACTTTTTGAAAGTATTCAGCGAACTAGTCTCTTTGATATCCTATGGCAGTCCATTTGGTTGAATATGAGAACATTATTATTATTATACCTATCAAATGTTACATTTACCTGGAATAAGCGACTTGAAAATTATTATTTTTACCAATAAATATCTGTTTCTCTATTTGTTTCTAAGCAATTACCTTCAATCGTAAGTAAATAAATCTTCATGCGATCAGCGCACATCATTTCAAGAAGAATACAGTGTCATCGACTTATACACACATAGTTTAAATAGTTAATAAATGGTTTGCGAAATCATGCGCCTTCTTAATACCTATGGTCCAGCCAAGGACATTAGACTTAGTAAATTGGATTAATCTCACTTGGTTAGCAAGCCGCTTAGCCACATGGGTGTTGAAGCTGCATAGTTTGTGTAGCCGACAGTCCGGCCCCCAAGGCGCCCGCTGCGCCGTCAGCTCCAACGCGTGCCTATGATGAGCAGGCACCCGGCGCCATTTCACCGCGCCAAAACAGCATGCGTTCAGCGGCCGGTTGCTCGTGTACCAGGTGAACCCGCCTTCAGCTTCAACACGTGCCGATGAGAAGCGGGCACCCGGCACCCATTCGCCGCGAGCTTGTCCTTCTTGAAAAGCGTGACCGGGGACGAGACCGACTAATCGTCAGTCGCGATTGTCTTCTTCTCGAACGCCTGGACCGCGACCGACGATGACGGCTGCCACGGCTGCCGTGACCGCGTACGCCTTCCACCACTGCGTCGGCCTCATGAATTGCGTCATGACATTTTAGCGACGGAGTCAGCGTCACGCGAGAGGTTCGCCTTGGTTCGTCACGTCCTTATAAAGAGCTAAACCTTTGCTCATCCATGCCTCGCGATTTCAACATGTGAAAAAAAAAAGAAACACCCGAGTTAATAAACCGCGCTATATTAGACAAGACTTTACAAGATTTTTATTGACCTGCACATACTTTGTTATAGACCATCTAACATGTCAATCTCCAGGGGGTACCCTGGCAAGATTAACATGCCTGACTAACCATATAAACCTCCGGACTGTCTCCGTAACGGTAAATATAGTTCGGTCGTGAACTTTTTCAAATAGGACAATCGAATCATTTAAAGAGGGTAAACGTATAGAATGCACATCGAAAAGAAAAATTCAATTAATTGAGCAAAGTACACTTACGTTTCTTTTTCGATCCTTGTGTGGGCACTAAGTTGCTTTCCCACTTCTGAGATATTAACCGTACTGGTTTAACACTCAGAAGCAAGGACTTTGAATCAAAAACACTCTTTGTGAACTTGAAAATCAGCTTTATTGCTTTAGTTGCTATTGCTATATATATTTAGAGGTACAATCTTACTTAACAAAGCCTACAGCGGCACGATACAAGTTACTCAGACAAATTTCGGAAAACGAATGGCGGCATACTTCCAAAATGCGTTGCCTGTTCGCTTACCCCCCACTGTTATACTCTTGCTTGTGATTGGTCAAGTCCTCTTGAACAAATCACAAGCAAGCTGTCGAAGTCTCGACCGATCACACGAAATCAATACAATCTACTTTAAATCTTACAACTTTATAAAAATGAACGTAGTTAGTCGAAAAATATATAAATAACTAAGATATAATTTAGATAATTATAACATTATGTTTTTTATTCATAAAATAGAAAGAGATTTGTTGTTTAAGCTGACGTGGTTCTGACACATTATGAATGTATAAAACACGAAAACACGGGAATTATACACGTTGTGAGCCAGAGGGTTCCGACTATATAATTTCAACCACATTCGTTGATCTTTTTTATGGAGAATACGGGGCGCTCGCGGACGCGGTCGCGTTTCGCCTAGCACTACTAACTATTATATAGTCGGAACCCTCTGACTTATTACGCGAGTAATTCCCGTGTTATATACATTCATAAATAGAAAGAGGTTGATTATCAATAGGCCGGATATAGTAAACAGCATATTTTTTTTTAAGTTCATATATTGCGACTTTAGTACTTCAAAAATTATACGCAAGGTACCTACTAATATCGCGATAAAAAATGTGGGGTGGGGGTAGGAGGGTAAACAAAAAAATTCACAAAAATCGTTTAAGCGATTTCGGAGGACACTGTGACAAGAGAATTTTTGTATATTAGAAGATTACTTTTTTCTTTGTTTAAGGTATATATTTCTATGGGCCTGTGTGTTTGTACTTTAGCTATGGATTTGTTATCTGAAATAAATTAATAATTACATTATCAATACTGTTGAATGTAATTAAAAGTTTGGTACTTCTGAAGTGCTTTTCATTGAAAAATCGTGAACTCTAATTATATTTTGTTCCCATTACAATACTACTATAGTAATACTACTATATTGGTTCACAACTTCCCTATGTTTTTATCGAGATTTTGATCGAGATATTATTTGATCGGCTCACTATATTTTCTAGTCTATGATATTTTGTCTAATTTTCAGAATAGACAGCGTTAGACATACTAAGGATGTCATAAATATAGCAAAATATAAGTTTCGGATTGTGCCGTGCTGTCTATAGTCCAGTCAAATAAACTTTTAAATCAAATTTTCAGTCTTAAGGCTGCATTTTTGATATTATGTAGTTTTAATCGTACAAAAAAAAAGTGTAACACAGTTTGAGACAGAGACAGAGTGCGCAACCACCGGCAAGGGTTGAAGAAGAATTTTTGAAAATTTATTGTCGCAATTACTCGAAAATAGTAAAAGTTACAGAAAAAGGTTCTGAAGAAGATTTATAAAGCTTAAAATTTTACATTAAAAAGGTTCTATGACTTTTTTTCCTCCGTTCAAAGTTAACCGAGTTAAGAAGGTTTCCGAGTTTAAGAGATAACTATATATTATCAAAAATGCAGCCTTTAGACTGAAATTTTGATTTAAAAGTTTATTTGACTGGACTTCTAGTTTAGTCTAGTTTAGTTATTGGAAAATCTACATGATGGTATTTTACCGTCGCCTATTCATATTCCATAAGAAATCGTATTAACCTCAGTAATATTATTATCATAAATGCGAAAGTATTTGCGTATTTGTATGTGTTGTGTGTGTCTTTTAGCGGCTCGATATTAGATTTAAATTAAGTTCGGAATTACCACATATGCGACTATTTATTGCAAAAAAATATGTTTTTTTGACGTGACAACGTCTTATAAATTGGTTTGCCGGGTGACACTTCAAGAAACTGCGTTACGCTCCGCTCACGTTATGCGCTCACAATGAGAGCGAGTGAGAGGCACGCGTCCCTTCCACTCGGGCATGGTTAGCCCGCCTAAGAGCGAGAGAGACAGACATAAAAAGTGAAAGGCACTCAAAGTCGTTGTCACGTAAAACTTTCGCCCGTATACCGACTTTACAGGCAACCAATTTTTTTTTTTCTGATAGGTAAGTCACGATATTCTCTGGGATACAATAAAAACTGGTTATAATATTACAGAATATGTGAAAATGACCTAATTGTCTGTTATCTTTTCAGGCTTAAACAGATGCGCTGATCTAATTTGATGAATTTTGGCATAGAGACAGATAATATGGAACTTTGGAGAAGTTCATAGGCATCCAGGAGAAAATATGGTTCGCGTGGGATAACGAAGGTAGCGGAAAAAACGTAGGTATTCCACGAGGGGGAAACCACGGCCAAATTAGCGCAGCTAGTTCGTCGTCGCAGCCACAGAACACCCACTGTTAGACATAGCCTTCCCCTTATAGGGGGGATTTGCCAATACTCGCCACGCTTGGCAGGCGAGTTGACGAGCACAGTATGATTTCCTATCCTCAGAAGGCGCTGCGGCCCATCTCCTGGTGCGTGATCCCATAGCCGACTATTACGGTACCCACGGGAAGAGATGGGGGAGTACTATTCTAGGCTGGTACCAACACGGCCAAATTAGCGCAGCTAGTTAGTTACTCATAATCTTTAAATACATTTTTTTTATGTCATAAAATGTCCCCGTAATAGAATTATGAGTTATACTGTTAATTATGCTCAAATGGCCTAATTTAAGAAACGCAATATGGAGCTCCCACAATCTCGCGGCTTCAATATGGCAGGTTGAACTGTTCGTTTCGCCCCAACAAACAATGGAAATAAAAGCCTCATTTGGCCGCCCATTGTTGGGGAACCTATTATCTTGCCAAATTGAATGAATAATTAAATCCGGTGTTTGGCTGTTGCTGTATGTACATCGGTTATGGCTGTTATACACGGGTATCAGGTATATATCACGACCTCCTATATACTCAAAGAACACGACTGACTTGGCAAACGTTCTGACGTATAGATTATCGAAATGTCAAAGTGACAGGACACATCATTTAAATTAATTCACGTCAATGATCGCCGCTTAAATTATTCACATAATTGTTCATACAAAAATATTGAACTCGCGATAATTTTTTTTTGCTAAGTGAAAAATAAATTACGACGAATTATTTTTAGACGTACGAAATAACAAAATGACATAAAAATCAGGCAAGCCGTTTTGGAGGAGTTCGATAACAACCACCACAGTATAAATATATTTATACTGTGCAACCACTTTAACCAGATATTTTTATATATTATATTTTTAGCGGTTAGTTAATATTTAGATCAACATGAATAAAACTAATACAAAACCATTCTTAAATCGAAATTTGAACTCAACTGTTTCAACATTTGCTAATAGTCACGCTAGATGGTAACCCCTGAATTACCGGGAGCAACAGCTTTGCCGGAAATCCATTATTTAATATATACCATGCAAATATGCACATATGCACCAGTAATGCATCGTCTATTAACTAAAACATTAAAACAGAAAAAACATTCCGATGTAATGTCACTTGCAATTTTTTCGTATTTACGCCCACCTATCCCAAAGTCTCTCGAAATCTGTGACGTATACTCCCGAATCTCGATTGAATCCTACCGTTCAATCAGTGACGTGTACTCCCGAATCTCGATAGAATCCTACCGTTCAATCTGTGACGTGTACTCCCGAATCTCGATTGAATCCTACCGTTCAATCTGTGACGTTTACTCCCGAATCTCGATTGAATCCTACCGTTCAATCTGTGACGTTTACTCCCGAATCTCGATTGAATCTTACCACCTAGCTACTCGTATTTGCGAAGCCGAGTTTGACTGGACGCCTTAATCGCAATGTCCAGAAATAATGCTAGGAAAGCTAGGTCGACTTTCGAATTTATGTTATGGGGTGGAAATCGGTCGTATTCCGCAGGCTTCGTGAGTAAGGCATTTTTGGGTCTGTCAAAAATGAGAATGCTAGAGATGAGACATGTAATTTTACAAAAGCACAGAATAGAAACTCAGAGCCCTTTAAAAAGCTGAGCACACAGGAATCTTGAATCTTGAAACCACTTAAATTGCGCATTATTACTTGAAATTTAGCCTTTTTTTTAACCTTTTTTAACCTTCGCTTCGGGCTTCGGGCGCAGCTAGTAAACATATAAATGCATTAAATTAAATTTTTTTGTCATTTAAACTTCTAGCAATTAATTTTAAATATAAACGCTCCTATTGACGCGTTTTCGGACGTATAATTTAAATGCCAAACCCTACAAAATCGTGTACCTTAGAACATAGATTATGTTATTCTTGGAGCGGTTGCAATTGTGGGGTCGAATTGTGAATTTAATGTACCTTGGAAAGCGGCCTCAAACTGCACAGGGTCTAGTGTAGGTAGCTGCAGTTCAGTTGCGACGAGCAGCGCGCTGAGCAGCGCGGCGAGAGGCGCAGAGAACGCGACCCGCCCTGCACCCATCATGACACTACGCCATGCCATCGCCCATGCTTCACCATACGCGCCACACCTCTGTTGACAAACGAACATAAACATGCATTTATTAATCTAGCTTTATGCGCTCCTAGTACCTAAGCTGCTAAGTACTAAAAAAGTTGTTTACTGGTATTATGTTTTTTTAAAATTATTTACTTCTAAAAGGTTAATTTGTACCATTTTCTGTTACATACATACTGTCTTAAGAAATCTATTATCTCTGTTTTCTTTTGAGATGTGTTTGTAACTGGCTTACTTTAATCATCATCTCAGCCATAGGACGTCCACTGCTGGACAAAGGCCTCCCCCATTGATTTCCACAAGGACCGGTTGGAAGCGGCCCGCATCCAGCCCTTGCCTGCGATCTTAGTCAGATCGTCTGTCCACCTAGTCGGTGGCCGTCCTATGCTGCGCTTGCCATTCCGTGGTCTCCATTCGAGAACCTTTCGGCCCCAACGGCCATCGGTTCTTCGAACTATATGCCCTGCCCACTGCCACTTCAACTTGCTAATCCGCTGGGCTATGTCGGTGACTTTCGTTCTTCTACGGATCTCCTCATTTCTGATTCGATCACGTAGAGAAATCCCGAGCATAGCCCTCTCCATAGCTCGTTGTGCGACTCTGAGCCTGTTCAGAAGGCCTATAGTCAGAGACCACGTTTCAGTTCCGTAAGTCATCACTGGTAACACACATTGTTCGAAGACCCTCGTTTTCAGGCATTGCGGTATTTTGGACGAGAAGACGTCTCGGAGCTTTCCGAACGCTGCCCAGCCGAGTTGGATTCGACGATTGGCCTCTTTCTCAAAGTTGGACTTACCTAATTGGACTGTATGTCCTAGGTAGATGTAATGGTCAACAACTTTGAGAGTCGAGTTCCCAATTGATATGGGGGCGGGCGCAACATGGGCATTTGACATAATTTTCGTCTTGTCCATGTTCATTTTAAGGCCCACCCTTAGGGAAACTCTGTTGAGGCCTTCGAGCATCGTGCTGAGGTCTTCCATGGATTCTGCCATGACCACAATATCGTCGGCAAACCGAAGGTGAGTGATGTACTCGCCGTTGATGTTGATGCCGAATCCTTGCCATTCCAAGAGCTTGAAGGCGTCTTCCAATGCGGCAGTGAACAGTTTCGGAGAAATAACGTCTCCCTGTCTCACGCCTCGTTGCAATGGAATCGCCCTCGAAATTTGCTCTTGTACTCGGACCGACATGGTGGCGTTATTGTACAAACACTTCAGCACTTCGATATACCGATGGTCAATACGGCACCGCTGGAGAGACTCAAGCACCGCCCACGTCTCGATCGAATCAAAGGCTTTCTCATAGTCCACAAACGCTAAACATAAGGGCAAGTTATACTCTTCGGTCTTCTGTATAACTTGCCGCAGCGTATGGATGTGGTCTATGGTGCTGTAGCCTTTTCGGAAACCGGCTTGTTCGGGAGGCTGGAAGTCATCAAGCCTACGTTCGAGACGATTCGCGATGACTCTTGAAAACAGCTTGTAAACATGGCTCAGAAGCGAAATGGGTCTGTAGTTCTTAAGCAATGTGTTGTCACCCTTCTTAAAGAACAACACCACTACGCTTCTGTTCCATGCTTCCGGCGTTGACCCTTCGAGGACAACGGAATTAAAGAGCTTCTGAAGGACTTTCAGTATCGGTGATCCACCCGCTTTCAGAAGCTCTGATGTGATTCCGTCGTCACCCGGTGCCTTGTTGTTTTTAAGCTGCTTCAGAGCCATCCTAATCTCGTATAGGCTGATGTCCGGGATGTCTTCGGTATAGTGCCGGGTCAGCTTGGCTCTTGGGTCTTTGGCCAAGCTGTCAACAGGTTTAGCGACCGAAGTGTATAGCTGTCCATAGAACCTCTCGATCTCTCCAAGCACCTCTGCTTTGGTCGACGCTATACTGCCATCATCTCTCTTCAGCTTAGTCATCTGGCTTTGCCCAATAGACCTGTCTCTTGCAAACACTTTGGAGCCTTTTCTCCGTTCGATCGTATCTTTAATACAATTTGTACTAAAGGTACGGATGTCGTGTCGCAAGGATTTCCATATTCGTCTATTGAGCTGCCTATATGACGCAGCATCATCGGATGATTGCAGTTGCAACGAGCGTCGTTCAGCCATGAGCTCGAGGGTATGGCTGGAGAGTTTTTGAGGTCTATTTGTACGGCGGGGCTTAAAGAACTTAGACCCCACTTCGTGGACAGTTTCTACAAACCTGTTGTTGGTCTCGTCCACCGACGCAAAGTTCTCAAGGCAAGCAAAGCGATTGGATAACTCAAGTTGAAAGCTCTCGGGGTTTTGGATATGGACATTTTGAGGTCGGAGCGTGGATTTCATCAAACGGGACCTCTCAAGTTTAACATTAATATTCAATGTGCCTCTTACCATGCGGTGATCACTACCGGTTTTGACCATGTTGATCACAGAGACATCATTGAATATTTGTTTCTTGGTGGTCATGATGAAATCGATCTCATTTCTTGTGGAACCGTTGGGGCTCAACCAGGTCCATTTCCTTTGAGGCGGCTTCTGAAAGAAAGAGTTCATCATAAAGAGTCCCTCTTTCTCCATGAAGTCGGCCAGCCTCTGTCCCCTAGGGTTCCGTTGTCCATAACCAAATTGCCCCACTCTCAACTCTCCATCACTTCTTTCGCCCAACTTTGCGTTAAAGTCCCCCATAACAACATTGTAATGGGTCTTGGAGGTATGTATGGCCCTACTAATGTCCTCATACATAGCCTCTACCTCCTCATCGGTTCCGAGTTTCGAGGTCGGTGCATATACCTGAATGACCTTCAACGAATATCTGCTTGATATTCTGAGTATTAGGTATGCCACCCTGCTCGAAACGCTGTCGATGGTGATGATGTTGTTAGCGAGGGACTTGCGAACGAGAAATCCGACACCACCTTGGGACTTTTGGTCGCCTTCCCGGTAGTAGAGCAAGTTACCGGATTTGAGAGTTATGGTGTCCTCACCCTCTCTACGGACTTCACATAACCCTAAGATATCCCAGTGTAACTTACTCATTTCTTCTTCCAGTTCGACGATCTTCTCGTCTGCCAACAAAGATCTTATATTGTGTGTTACCAGGGCCAGAGGTCGTTTTTTCAGGGAGTGGTAGCCGGGAATCTCCTTTACTTACTTACTTACTTTGCTTTGCTTACCTTAATACTAACTACTAACTATTCCCTTTAAAAAAAAGCTTAGATAAATAAGTGCATAAAGTTTGTACGTTTGTGAGGTTGTAAGCCCCCTACAGAAGAATTGAAAAATTTTCAAAATCGGTTCAAGATCCAGAGATTAGCCCTAATCACTGAATCTAATGAACCCATCTTTGAAAATTGTTTTACCAATATAGAAGGCCGTGTTATTTGTGAGTGCCATAGGCATTCATCATCACCGCCACGCGGGTGAAACCGCGGGTCTCAGCTAGTTAATATATAAATGCGTCTCTTTCTTTTTTTGGCTAAAAGGAGACTATAATATTCGACTTGCTTCTTCCACTTTATTGACAATCATTGCGTTTGTAAGATAAATATTAGACCCACTTAAAAGGTAGATTACATTGAATCTTTAATAAGTTGTAGCTTCTTCAAACAAATTAAAATGAACAACTATATACAAAAATGTACTTGGAATTAAGTACAGTCCTGACATACCTACTCTCTTTCAATGTTTTTATGCAATAGATGGCATTCGAGCATATTATGGGCCGTCTGTACGTGAGCGATCACCAATGGATAAAATGGATTTAACCGATTATGATCGATTAGCGAACGAGTGAGGAAACGATTCATCTTTTTATTAATCAAATAATCAATAAGAATTAAGGAACAACTTTATCTAGTAGTGTCGTTCACACACAACATGGATAAAGCTTTTAATATGACCAATGAAGCAATAGTACATAAAAACAATAAGTTTTTATTCAAAAAAGTATGAATAAATATGACCACCATCATCGTTTGATCGTAACCTGTCGCAAACCTTTTTAGATAAGTACAAGCTCGACGGGCTTATCTTGTTTAGAAGTTCATATAGCCACCTTGCGACTCCATCATCAGACCCTCTCAGATCATGTAGCACGAAAAACATAACAAGACAAAAGAAATAAGCCCAAACTCGATGTGTTTATCTTGTTTAGATCAGGAGTTCCTATCAGTCATCATCAGTATAGCTCCGTGGTAATATTATTGTATTATCACCAAAGATACATAAATGTGTCAAATTTCAGCTCAACCGGTTAAAGATAACTGATTTAAAATTCAGTTGCAAGTTTTCTCCCGAACAAACATACATACATTGCAAGTTAAATAAAAGCTGGTAAAATATACTGCTATAGTAGAAAGCTTTTGAGCTGATATGTCGCTGTCTATGTTTATTACCCGAATGAGTTTAATCCATTTAAAGTTTCCATTCACTGTTTTATTGGACCATAAGGGAGTCATGAATTTCAATCTAGTTAGAAATGGGTAGTTAGATTGGTAATAAAAGTGAATTCCCTGCTAAACTTCTGTTTCCAGTACTACGGAGCTTCCTGCGTTTTATTGTATAGTTTAGAACTTTTTATATCTTTAACCTTTTCTCTTTCAGATTACGCCCTTTGTTAGAACAAATGTTCATAGCGACAGTTGGACAATGTTTATGTGTTTAGCGATTCTTTACGTGTTCATAAAGTAATTCTCTAGTAATTTCTTAAATGTGCCTAAGTAGTTACGTATTATGTAGGAATAATAAAAAAGAAAAAAAAGTACTTGTAAAATATAAAATATAGGTATCTCGGCTTTTTCGTTTGTAATGTTATTAGATACTTAAAAACATAGCACTTCCTGAAAGTTATTTTATATGTTATTCAGTGTTCCTAAAAAGTAAAAATTAACACACAAAAATAATATATCTATAGTAATATAATACAGTTATATGTTAACACGACAAACAGCTCGTGGATCATTCAATATGTTATTGACGTATGAGTATTTTTTTAATTAGTAGTATTTTTTTTATTAAACGTCGTCGGCCGGAAATAAAGAGAAAAGTTTGTAGATCTCATGCAAAAAGCTGCTGTATTCCTTTAAAATTTACCTTATTAATATTATCCTTTAGTTGCACAATTGTGTAGCTAACACGTTTTTTAAGCATATAAAACTGTGCATGTTTTATGATAAGCATATAGGTAAGTATAGTAAATAATCTTGTTATGTTCCAGTATTATACTTTTATTAATTAATTATAATTACATTCGAACTTATACAACCAACACTTAAATTTAAACATAGAATATATATTTGAAAATAGCAGTTTATGAAACTGTATCATATTAAGGGTTCTTAAAACACGTGTGTAAGTTAAAAAAAATGAGCCGTCGTGGAGTTTTTTTATAGCATTACACGAGTATTTTAGGATCAAATTATGTGCAGAGTAAATGAAAAATGTTTCCTCTCAAAATGTAAGCGATTCACTAACAACGACATATTTAATCAAGTTTTACCCGTAGGGGTATGCAGAGACCACAGCCTTCCAAATGCTAGGATCCCGACACACTTCTTTCGCTTCATCCACGCTCATCAGAACCTTTCATAGAAGAGCGTCAGTTTAGAGTTCTCGGTTAGACTCTTGACCTGGCCCTTTCTTAGAACTTCCTCAATCCGATTTCGGAATGTCCGCCTAGGCCTTCCTCTTCTAATTCTACCATTCACTTCACCCATGTACACCTGCTCAGTCAATCTCCCTTTGTTTGTTCTATCTGCATGACCAAACCATCTTAACATACAAACAAACAAAATAGGCTCAATGCATCTTGCATGGAGCAACACGGTCAATGCAGATTGCAATTGAGCACTTCTGTTTTTCAATGACTACAATTAGCCTATAATTGTAGTCATTGAAAAACAGAAGTTGTACAGATTTTCTCAGACCTTAACGTACGCCTACTGTAGGCACCTACCTAACTAAGTAATAACTAAGAACATGAATTTTGGCTTAGCACCAGTAGAGGTAATTCGACATAAGTAGAAAATGCCACTCATGTAAATTGGGGTCGCACAGATATTTTTTTTGAAGTTATTTGACCAGTTTCCATAAATCATTAGAATAAATTGAACGTATTGACCTTAATTTAAAACAAAATCTCCACAACTAGGTTTAAGTAGGTACCTATTTTTGGGAAGGGAATTTTTATTGAAAAAACAAACTTTCAGATTGCTTGAAACCATTTAAAATATACTCGTAGAATTTTTAGGTACATCCACTGCCTTAACAAACAATTTTATATATATTGTTGATGTTTCAAAAAGCGTTCGATCGATTTCGATAAAATTTAAAGTACCTATATGTACCTAGGTATCCACCTTTTATACAAAAAAATAATTATCCAAATATATATACTTAATATGTATAAATCTAAAAAAAACCTGAAAATATGACAATCTCCTCCTTTTTTGAAAGTCGGATAATAGAAACATACCTATTTTACAAGCCATAGGTGTAAACCATCTGTTATTAACTTAATATAGGACAAGACATTCCAATTGTTCTTTTGACAAATGGCCGCATAAAGCTTGGGTGTGTTCCAATAGAAAAAATGCGATATAATGAAATTTATTCTGAACGAAACGTAAAATCCATGGTAGAGTTTATAAACGTCAACTGACAGTGGATGGCAATGCTGCCAGCTCTAAGTCTTTTCACGTAGATCTTCGGATTTTTGGGCATTTCCTGCAAAACATAGGAACTTTAATCCCAGAATCTACGTATTTTGATCAGATTGTACAGAGATTCAAACGTTCAAACGAGTCAAACGGGCTAGGCCCTGTTAGGTTATGCAGGTATATTCCATTTTTCTGTGACTCAGGTGAGTATGTAAAATGGAACGTCTCATCGTGCCGTAAATTATATAGGTAAGCAATATTGCTATTAAAAGGATATATTTTAGTTACGATACTATGGTCATGGCAGAATCGATGGAAGACCTCAGCATGATGTTTGAAGGCACAGACAGAGTTTCTCAAAATAAACATAAACAAGACGAAAATTCTGTCAAATGCCCATGTCGCGCCCGCCCCAATACCAATTGGGAACTCGATTCTTAAAGTTGTTGACCATTACGTCTACCTAGGACATACAGCCCAATTAGGAAATTACTCTGAGAAAGAGGCCCATCCACAAATTCAATTCGGCTGGGCAGCGTTCGGGAAGCTCCGCGAGGTCTTCTTGTCCAAAATACCGCAATGCCTGAAAAACAAGGTCTTCGAACAGTGTGTGCTACCAGTGATGACTTAAGGAACTGAAACGTGGTCTCTGACAATGGGCCTTCTGGGCAGGCTCAGAGTCACACAAAGCTCAAAGAACTGATTGCTGCTCGGGTAGAAAAGTTCTCGAATGTAGACCATGGACTAGCAAGCGCAGCATAGAACAGCCACCGACCAGATTGACAGACGACCTGTCTAAGATCACAGGCAAGGCCTGGATGCGAGCCACTTCAAAACGATTTTGGGAGGGAAAAGCTTATGTCCAGCTGTGGACATCCTAAGGCTGAGATGATAATTATCATTATGAACACTAACCTCTCCATTTCGAATGTAAAACATCTGTAGCGGTGGGCTAGGCCTATTGTCACTACGCTATACGCAAGCAGGTCGACAGTGAGACCGTGCTACTATTAATTATTTCAATATTTCACATTTGGCAAACTTCCCGTGACAGCGCAAACTTGCGTTTGACCACAGTTTCACCTAATGTTAAGTGAAAACGTGCTTTCTGATGTAGCACGCGACTCACGCAAACATAGAAAATACATATGCACTCGTGACATGAATAATGAATACTAATAACTACTACTAAACGTTTATTAGTTGTTATTAGTAACGTTTGTTATAAGTTTAAAAAAGTTTAACAAAAGATCTACTAACTTTACCTGTGCAAATATCACAATAATTCTACGTATTTTCTTATCCTGGCCTACATCTTTTTTTTAAAACCGAGTTGGCAACACTGTTGGATAGAACTCTACTCCTTGGCTATAGGACTTGTATCCAAAGTCATAATAACATTTTTTTAAAAAGTACTCTTCTCCACTCTCCACTGATTAGAAAGCGAAACTCTTCTCTCTCATACGTGCTAAACAATTCAAATAAATTAAAGAGTTTGTGTAAACAATAAAATTGTGTACCACTTTGTATACTTGTCATAAAGTATTGTAATTGTATTTTATTTGCCGGTTCATGGGAAAAGTGCATAGGGTGATAGAGTAATACTTATACAGGGCAAAGTGTGTGTGTGTGTACATAATTTTGTTATCTACCGAATTTCTTTAGTTGACGACGTTGAGTTAAAAGTGTGCACTACACTGTTTTATTGTCTGTATTAGGCTCAATATTAGTAGGTATTGGTTAATTTGTCCAACCGTTAATTTCAATCTAAATTCTTTTAATTTAGATTGAAATTAACGGTTGGACAAATTAACCAATACCTACTAATATTGAGCTGAGAGACAGATAGAGACTAGTGGACCTGCTGGAAACTGTGAAAAATTGGTGTTTATATAATATTAAGCCCGTTCTATCTAACATTTAGTTTGCTGCAAATTTTTAAACTTGGAAACGATTTGTTTCTGATATATCTAAGAAACTCGTCACGGTAGTGGCTAGTAATTAATTGTAACGGTTTTTTTTATTACACCTGCCTAAGTATCATACATATAAGTACTTACTTTGTTCGTTTTTATTGGGCTATGGTGAGCTTGAGCCCTATTTTCGTTGTTCTCGCAACCATTGTGAAGGAGGTTCTAGTTCTGGAAAATGGTTTGGCACGGACACCGCCAATGGGTTGGATGTCATGGGGTTACTACATGTGTGGGGACGACTGTGAGAAACATCCTGATAAGTGTTTGGAGTAAGTTTTAAATATAAAGTATTTAGAATCTTCTTAATGTTCATAGTTTATAGACATCAGTTCACATACAAATATAAGTACTTACTTTGTTTGTTTATATTGGGCTATGGTGAGCTTGAGCCCTATTTTCGTGTTTCTCGTAACCATTGTGAAGGAGGTTCTAGTTCTGGAAAATGGTTTGGCACGGACACCGCTAATGGGTTGGATGTCATGGGGTTACTACATGTGTGGGGACGACTGTGAGAAACAGCCTGATAAGTGTTTAGACCACGTTTTAGGGTACTTAATGTTCATTGTTGATAGATAGCAGTTCACATACAAACAGACTAAGATAAGATATACTAACTAATACACTATCTTAGTCTATTTGTATTTGAACTGATGCCTCAGATTCAGATCATTATTCATCATTTGAGGCATATGATACCTAATGCTGGACTTATGCCTCCCCCTATGGGGACATCTTATTGTCAGTCCTTGTGTAGAACAAATAGAGCTCTGCAATGATTCCTCCCATAGTTATTAGGCCCAGTGGGGCCTACTCCTACCTCCTACTTGGTCCTACTTGAGCCTGCCAGTCTGCTGTCGGCACTCACAACCCTTAACAGTTCACACCTAAAAGTGCCCTGAACATATAATATGCTATTTCAACTTACATATTTGCTATCAAGCCATGTTCATGGCTGGGTGTTGAGCTTGCTTATGGGACTGACAGAAACTATATTTCCGTGCCATGTGTAAAGCCACTAAAATTCGGACTCTGTCTTTGATATATATCATCAGTCATGATTGGTAATTAAAGATCTGTGTTTTCACTCTTTTTTACAACAATTGACAAAAGTGCTGTTTGAATATATATTTTTTAAATATTTGCATGTGTGGTTGTAACCTTAACCAAATATTTTTTAAGACCATATATATTACAATGTATTCTTGCAAATAAACTTTTGATTTCATTTGATTTGAAATATATTGAATTCATATCTTGTCCAGTTGGTTATCTTAGTCTATTTTTCAAACCTTTCCACTAGTCCAGTAATACTGCGTTGTTTAAGCCAGGAGACAGTAGTGAGAATACTAATGAAAGAGAATAAGAGAGACTTGCTGCTTTGCTATACTGAGAAAGAACAGCAACACCTATGGGATAAGCTAACTGATTGCAAACAAGCAAGAGCCATGTTTCCAGTCTGATAGCTTTTCCAGTTTGATATCCATGAAATCGTTGCTGATGTACTGCGGTACATTGATCATACTCCTGATTGTTTCACTCTAGAAGTCTATCAAAATAACATCATTCAGTAGATACTATCATATTCACCCCTTGCACATGTTTTTCATTTCAGTGAAGACCTAATCCTCTCTGTAGCAGATGCATTTTTCACTGAAGGATATCAAGAAGTTGGTTATGAGTACATAATCATTGACGACTGCTGGTCAGAGAAGACCAGGGATGAAAATGGCAGATTGGTGCCTGATGGAAATAGGTTTCCAAAAG
Source organism: Apeira syringaria (assembly GCA_934044485.1). Classification (NCBI taxonomy): domain Eukaryota; kingdom Metazoa; phylum Arthropoda; class Insecta; order Lepidoptera; family Geometridae; genus Apeira; species Apeira syringaria. The sequence goes on along the minus strand of OW203670.1, from coordinate 8,949,830 downwards.
GGATGGAGTATATTGCAGAATATGTATGTATCTTTTCATAAGGAATTATGAAATAACTTAATTCGGCAGACCTTGTTTACCTAGACAGTTGACATTTTCAGACTAACTTTTGTATTCGGGAACCCTAACTAACAAAAATGTTTACCAAAATATGAAACCGACTTCAATATTCTTAAAGTGTGAAATAACCTTGTTGAAGTCGCCGTCTTAATGATCTCCCTTCTCACATAGGGTTTTAAAAAAATACAAGTGATTTAATAACCTGCTTTTTTGATGTGTGCTCGATATATTGTTGTCCTTTACAACAAACATGAAACACATAGGTTATAAAATCTTGGCCTTATCATTTAATCAATTTCACTCTCGCAATCGGCTAGTCTAACATTGGCTCGCTTAAGTGAAATAGTGCCCCTTGTATATAACTTTGAATTTTTTATTAGCTCTTCAGAAATTGGATATCTGCACTAAGTAATAATTTTACTAAAACATAACAACTGTTAACATAAAAAGAAAATATCATTTTAGAGGTTATTACTTACGACATTTTTTAACCGACTTCAATAAAATGAGGTTACTCAATTCGACCGTATCTATATTTTTTTTTAATGTGTGTTCATGGATAACTTCCTCGTTTATGAACTGATTCTGATGATTCTTTTTTATTTGATAGTGTATACTTCCGTGGTGGTCCCATTTAAATTTCATCAAAATCAGACAAGCGGTTTTTCAAGTTACAATCCAATAACTGAAAAGTGCTTCATGTACCTCGACGACATTATAGTTGCGGTTGAAGACATCGATGCACATACACAATAACAAATTGATTCCGTGAGTAGCAAAGGCCACGGAAAAGGGTGAAAAAAAAAAATGTTTAAGTACCAAAAAATGGAACCGACTTCAACAATGATAGTTCACAAAAGTAACTATCATCATAATATTGTGCTCAACACAACACAGTGTTTTTGTGTTTAAGAATAATGGACCTTTTCCTACTAGCCAGTTCTCTGAAAACTTATAAAATACTATCTCGATATATGTGTAATTTATATAGACCTAGAACAAGATTACATAATACACATTAAATAACTATTGCTATATATAAATAACTAGTGCCGTGGTGGTACCGGCCTAGAATAGTACTCCCCCATCTCTTCCCGTGGGTGCCGTAAGAGGCTAAGGGATCACGTACCAGGAGGTGGGCAGCAGCGCCTTCTGAGGATTGGAAATCATACTGCGCTCGCCAACCCGCCTGCCAAGCGTGGCGAGTATTGAGTGCAAATCCCCCCTATACGGGGGAGGCATATGTCCAGCAGTGGACGCACATGGCTGAAAGAAAAAATAACTATTATCACAAGATTGACTCACTTGTAATAATAGTTATATAATGTTTATTAAAATTTAAAACTAAATTCCCAATGATTTCAAAGATTTGGCATTTAATAAATTTAAGATAAACCTGATCCGGTGGTTAACTGAGAAATGTTTCTATAGTTTAAACGAATTTTTGGACTATAAAATATGATTAAACTGTATACTAAGCTGATATAAGTCCGAACTCATTATTCATTCGTTTATATTATTAAGGACATAATAATATATGTGGTTTATACCTATACATACGTCTGTAAAGACAGATTTTGGCAGGACCGAACTATTTTATAACATGCTGTATTACCCGAAATCTGTGAATAAAGTTATTTAATTTCATTTACAAAGTATGAATTTAGGATTTTTTTCCAAAAAAAATCCAGCCGTTTAGGTGTGCAAGAGTAACAAACATACATCCATAGCTTTCGCATTTATAATATTAGTATAATGTCACCGTTTAGTTAAATACACTGACTATTTGATTTACAGATCCATAACAGAGGCCTGAAATTCGGTATGTACACAAACATAGCGAATGTGACGTGCATGCACTATCCGGGCTCGAGGAACCATTTCCAAACTGACGCGGAGACCTTCGCCAGCTGGGGAGTTGACTACCTGAAGGTTGATGGGTGCTTTGTTGAAGAACATTACCTCAACAAAGGTACGTAATAAAACAGGGAGCTTTACAGGGGTTATACCATCCCACTAATATTATAAATGGCAAAGTTTGGATGGATGGATGTTTGTTACTCAAGTAACAAACATCCATCCATCCATCCACGTCAGAACGGATGAACGGGTCTGGATGAAATTTAGCACAGATATAGACAAAAGTAGCCTATGTGCTACTCCAGACTATAGTATACTATACTTTTATCTCGGTAAAATGTGATTCCCGTGGAATATTGATGAAGCAGAAAAACCATAATCCACGCAGGTGAAACCTCGGGGCGCTACTAGTCTTATATATTTTAAAAAGCAACCTAAACTAGTACCTACTTCACCGACACCGACACGAAGTAGGTTCCAATTTTAGGTAATTTTTTTTTCACCCTGTCTTACTTTGCTACTTATGGGATCAATTATGTGAATATTCTCCGATTTTTTCGAATTAGGAAGTCATCCGAGTAGACGTAACAATTCTCAGTTCTTAGAGTGTAACTCAAAAACCACTTGACCGATTTTGATGAAATTTAGACGGGACCACGTGGGATGTGAAAAACTTAGTTTGGTAGGTAATAGCATAGTCAAAGAACGGTTTTGTTATTTTATTGCTAAATCCATAATATTAGATGGGATACGAATTTATTTTTGTAAAATTCCTACTGCTGCCCAGTATCACGTGACCTCAGTTGGCTTGTCCGCGCCACTCTCCACCCGCTCATTCTGACCGTGACCACTGTCCACGTCGGACCTGTGCTTGATCGCTCTGCTCTCATATATTCCTCCTAGCTTATTTGAAACAGATAATTTCGCCGCGCTATTTTCCTAAACATTGGAAAAAATGTCACTTAAAAAAAAGAAAAGATTTTTCTTTACTATTTAAAAACTACTTGTAGTGTGTAAACTCTAAGGCTTTCACGGCCGGCGTTGCATGTTGTATGTATTGCTTCCGGGCTGTTTGGCCGTGGTCTATGTGAAACTTTTGTTCCAGACGTTTCGTCGATCACTGCGGTCGACCGCAGTGATCGACGTAAACAAAAGTTTCACATAGACCACGGCCAAACAGCCCGGAAGCAATACATACAACATACTTGTAGTGTACCTATTGAAAAATACAATATGGGACTTTTCAAAAGGAGAATTAACAGACTTTTGAAAGGCTTGTCAACGTGTCGTAATGCCCCCAGTGTTACAGATATCCATAGGCGACGGTGATCGCTTACCATCAGGCGGCCCGTATGCTTTTTTGCCACTTATTTTATTTTAAAAAAATAACCTGTTAACTATTTTTCAGCGTATATACAGTTGGGTAACGAGTTGAAGAAGACTGGAAGACCTATGGTCTACTCTTGCAGCTGGCCTTACTACATCGAATTCATTCACAATAAGAAGGTCAGTGCATGTCACAATGAACCATAAGCGATGATAGCTCAGCGGGAGGAGCGTCGCCTCTCAAACGGACGGACACTGGTTCGATCCCCAACAACAGCTTGAGCTTCCGGTGAAGGTAACACCGTTAGCAAATTCCCATCATGGTGGTAGGGTACTTTTGAATACCCGCCTGGCTAGCTACCACCTTCAAGTTTGAAAAATTGTCACCAAACACATGTGTGTTCAGGCAGCAGTCCTTGAGAGCCAGTGAGCATTCTAGGTCTAGCGTGATAACATCTCCGAGCACATCGTCATTGACCATCTAGTGAGATAATGCTCAAACGCTAGATCTATAAAGTATAAAAAAGTGGATCATTGATGCTTTAATAAATTAAAGCATCAATGACCCATACATGGTTTTTAACCGACATTTAAGCTTCTCAATTTGTCGAAAAGTACGAAAACAATACTTTTTTTTAATCAGACACTCAGACCCCCGCACTAGGATTCCCTGTATCGCGGGAGGCATGGACACACAATCACAGCACCCAAATATCCAAGACCCGGGACAAACATCTCATACACTCATCGCACAAATGTTTGCCCCTTCCGGGATTCGAGCCCACAGTCCCGAAGACACAGAAGTCATGTCAATGACACTAACCACCACACACACACTACTAAAAGTAAAATGTAATTAATTTAGACCTTATAACTTAAACAATAAAGTTTTATATGTCCCCAGTTATATGCCCAGTAGGGAGAATCGGTTCGTAAGTTGTCTTTTTATTATATTTTCAGCCCAATTACTCTCCGATAGCACAACATTGCAACCTTTGGCGTAATTATCATGACGTGATGCTCGATTGGAGAGCTGTCAGGAATATCATAGAGCATTATGAAAAGGAGTATCCGAATATAGCCGCGCATCACAAGCCCGGCCAGTGGAACGATCCAGACATGGTAAGATCAACATAACAGTAATTACTAAAGCAGGTATAACTAGGATGGCTTAGTGAGCTAGGATGGCTTGGGGAGCTAGGATGGCTTGGGAAGCTAGGATGGCTTGGGAAGCTAGGATGGCTTAGGGAGCTAGGATGGCTTGGGGAGCTAGGATGGCTTGGGGAGCTAGGATGGCTTGGGAAGGTAGGATGGCTTAGGGAGCTAGGATGGCTTGGGTAATGGCTGGCGAGGGGAATGCACAATACACCCCAAGCGGTCTACTAATGTCATGTTCATATTCAGTCTGCTGCGAGGCCGAGCCGATGCCAATAAGACGATCCTCGCGCGTTTTGCTTCCTATATTTTACCTAACTCGTGTCTGTGTCCAGCTAGTATTCGGTACAAACGCGCTGACTCCCGGCCAAAGCCGCGTGCAACTGTCTGTGTACGCGATGCTTTCCGCGCCACTCCTACTCAGCTGTGACGTCGCCAACATAACCCCTTACGAGAAAGAACTCCTTCAGAATATGGACCTTATTGCGGTGGCGCAAGATCCTATGGGCGTCATGGCTCAACCCTACAAGGTAACATAAGTATTTTACTCCATTTATATTATTATATAAATGCTTACAGACTTCTAATTGTACTTATTTAGGTATATGTATTGTCGTTTTGCCTTGCCGTGGTGGTACCGGCCTAGAATAGTACTCCCCCATCTCTTCCCGTGGGTGCCGTAAGAGTCGGCTAAGAGATCATGTACCAGGAGGTGGGCAGCAGCGCTTTCTGAGGATCAGAAATCATACTGCGCTCGCCAACCCGCATGCAAAGCGTGGCGAGTATTGGAAAATCCCCCCTGTACGGGGTAGACATATGTCCAACAGTGGACGTCCTATGGCTGAGATGATGGTGATGATTGTCGTTTGTGTTTTTTGTGATCAGTATGCAATAAAGTATTATATTGTAATGTATTAAGTAAAATAATCAAACAAACGGTCGCCGTGGTCTGCGTCTGCGTTGTAGATGTTTGTTTCGGGTCTTGGGTATTTGTGTGCTGTGATTGTGTGTGTGTGTCTATGCCTCCCGCGATACAGGAAATCCTAGTGCGGGGGTCTGAGTGTGATAAATAAAAAAATAACTTTAAGCAACAAATACATTGCCAGCTCCTTCCGTGATAAATAAGCGCTATAAATACGCGCTAAGTCTAGACGTTTTGCTGCAATTATGCCGCTCGTAAATTGTGCTATCGTGCAATTTAGCTTCAGTTACTGGACTAAGTAATTGGAACATTTTTTATGTGTATACACTTCAATTGGCCGACTACCTATCGAATCGCAATTTTAACTTTAACTAGGCAACAGTAGAGTACATAATTGAATGCGGAAAAGTGTATTTATAGTATTTTAAGGATTTTGTATCCAATATATTCAGTATCTAATGCCCGAAAATGAAGGTCTTCGAACAGTGTGTTACCAGTGATGACTTAAGGAACTGAAACGCGGTCTCTAAATATGGGGGTCTCTGACTATGGGCCTTCTGAGCAGGCTCAGAGTCGCACAACAAGCTATGGAGGGCTAAGCTCGGGGTTTCTCTACGTGATCGAATCAGAAATGAGATCCGTAGAATACCGAAAGTCACCGACAGTCCAGCGGATTAGCGAGTTGAAGTGGCAGTAAGCAGGGAACATAACTTGAAGAACTGATAGCCTCAGCGGGTCGCGGTCGAAAGGTTCTCGAATGGAGACGACGGACTGGCAAGCGCAGCATAGAACGGCCACCGACCAGGTGGACAGATGACCTGACTAAGATCGCAGGAAGTGGCTAGATGCGGGCCGGGTCCATCCGGTCCTTGTGGGAGCCATATGTCCACCAGTGAACGTTCTAAATAAAATAAATAAAAATCTTTATTGTTCATAGATACATAACATTTTTCACTTGAATGGTGCACCTGAAACTTAAACTAGGTTTAGAACCCAAGTTTAGTTTAGTTCTAAGGCTGAGATGATGATGATGAATGAGTGTCTGCTGTCAATGAGACAATAAAAGAAAAAAATGCTATAAACGCAAGGTTATAGGGTCTTATAAACCCCTTAACAGGCTTATAAGACCCTATAACCTTGGAGGAACAAAAGCGCGCATTGACCCGCTATTTTTTAAATGAGTAGCGATATAAATATATTAACTGTCGCCTGGAAAATAGTTGCTATGAAAAATTAAATGTACAGTTTGTGAGTCACATCTTCAAGAATTTTGCGTTTTAAGTTTCAAGTAGTATACACATACCAGAGGATGGGCAGCAGCGCCTTCTGAGATTCACACGTCATACTGCGCTCGCCAGCCCGCCTGCCAAGCGTGGCGAGAATTTTCAACCCCCCCCTTAAGACCTTGTGTGAATGTTGTCCCATATTATTATTATTATTTTAAAGATGCTCAATTGGGCCAATACTTCACCGTAAGACATAATTTTCTTTTATTAGTGTCATCTAAGAACTAACAGCAATCAAATAACTTATAAAAACTAATAAAACTTATTATCTCTTTCAGTTACGGAAGTCGGTAACTATGTGGGTGAAGCCGCATTTGCCGAAGAAGGCTGACAGCTATCCGTCCTACTCTTTCCTGTTCGTCAACGTGGCGCGACACAATGCCGTCGTCTCTTTCACACCCAAAGATTACAGTCTTAACTCAACCGATGGATATTCTGTTATGGTACGTATAATGTTATAATTAAATAATATTAGTAGTATGAGCTTTTGTCCGCGGCTTTTCTTGTATTTATATAGGGTACCTATATAAATAATATAATAAGTTTGGATAATAAAAAATAAAAATGTTGGACCTTGCTTATACGATGTTAATCGAGCTGCGTTAAGCTCTCGGTCATTATTTAGATGGGTGAGTGCTAGTAGCGTTTTCAATTGAACGTTTCCTGCTTCGGAGGGCACGATGAGCGGTCGGTCCCGGATGTTGAATAGATCTAGCGGTTGACCACTATCTCACTTGATGGTCAGTGACGATGTGATCGAAGATGTTATCACGCTAGACCTAGAATGTTTACTGGCTCTCAAGGACTGCTGCCTGCACACATGTGTTTGGTGTCAATTTTTCAAACTTGAGGGTGCTACTCGTACAGGCGGGTATTCGAAAGTATCCTACCATCGTGCTGTGAATTTGATAACGGTGTTACCTTCACCGGAAGTTCAAGCTGTTGTTTGGGATTGAACCAGTGTCCGTCAGTTTAACAGCCGAGGCTCGCCCCGCTGAGCTATCATCTTTTCAAAGATTGCCTTAAGATGACAGTCGTTAGGCCATTTCGGAGGCATTTGGGTGGCTTGAAAACAGCATTGAGTTGACCACCAACCTATCCGCGAACCCGTATTGGCCAACATGGTGGAGCTCTGATAATAATTTCCTTCACTTCAACAGTCTTAAATAAAAAAAGGATGTATCTTTTAACAGACTTAAAAAAAAACAGGAGGTTCTCAATTCGACCCGTATGTTTTTTTATGTTTGTTACCTGACAACTTTCGACGGGGTAAACCGATTTTGATGATTCTTTTTTTATTTGAAAGCTGCTGCCTCCCCACTCTCATCTCATCATCATCATCTCCCTAGTGTGGTCCCATTTAAATTTCATCAAAATCGATCAAGCTGTTTTTGAGTTACACTCCAATAACTGAAAAGTGTTACGTCTACTTGGGCGACTTCCTAATCGAGGGTGAGGAAATCGGTGAACATAAACAATGACAATTGATCCCGTGAGTAGCAAAGGTCACTGAAAAGGGTGAAAAAAAACTTTTTCTTCACACTTTTGAGTGTTGAAGTCGGTTCCATTTTTGGGTAAACATTTCTTTTTTAATAATGCTGTAGTTTTTTTATTGTGCAAACAATGCCGCTCGCTGTCGACTGACAAATATACTTTTTGGTTATTTTTTTTACAGGATGTGTTTACGACTAATTTTCTGAACAACGCAACCTTGAATGATACTCTTACCGTATTAGTGCCCTTTGAAGGTGAGAATAAAATCAAACATATTAACCGATTTAAAAAAAAATACAGTTTTCTCAATCCCCATTTTTTTTTATGTTAACTTAGAACTCTGTACAGAACTGAACAAAACCACAGATTGATAAATTTCGTCGAGATCGGTTCTCTACTTCGATTTCAATTTTTAGAAAATGTAGAAATGTCTGTAATTTTTTTATTTTGAAACCTGGCAAACGTACGTAGAATACTCCCCATCTCTTCCCGTGGGTGCCGTAAAAGTCGACTAAGGGAACACGTACCAGGAGGTGTGCAGCAGCGCTTTCTGAGGATCAGAAATCATACTGCGCTCGCCAACCAGCCTGCAAAGCGTGGCGAGTATTGGCAAATCCCCCCTGTACGGGGGAGACACATGTCCAACAGTGGACGTCGTATGGGCCACCTGATGGTAAGCGATCACCGTCGTCTCTGGATGCTTTGCAGCGTAGAGCTATCAGAATTGTCAACGACCCCAAATTCACCTAAGACCTAGAGCCACACAGTATGCGTAGAGACATGGCTCTCTGTGTTTTTTCTACCGTATATACAATGGGGAGTGTTCTGAAGAACTCTTCAAAGTTTTTCCGGCATCAAGGTTCTACCACCGCGCTAGCCGGCACCGCTTGATAGCTCTTGAATGACTCATGGGAGTCACATACTGTGCTATTCCATAGATCGTTTCTGCCACACACATGCAAAATGTGGAACGAGATTCCTCCCTCGGTGTTCCCGAGTAGCTACAATATGGCAGTTTTCAAAAAGAGATTTAACAAAATCTTTAAAAGATTGGTAACGTATCGTAATGCACCGAGTATCACAGACATCCATAGGCGACGGTGATCGCTTACTATCAGGCGGCCCGTCTGCTTGTTTGCCTCCCAGTACATAAAAAACTTACTCCAGAAGCTCAAGCCGGAGGTGGGGTTCGAACCACTGACCATCAGATACGGCTAATACTCACAACCGGACCTGTTATCGATTATTATTATACAAAACTTTTTATAAATACTTTATGTAATATAATATCTAAGGCGAGTCACTGAATTAATATTCATTTATTAATTTTTCCAGATGCTGTAATGTACACATTATTTCCACTATAAAATGTCGGTCATAAATTAAAGATGAATTCGTCTAAAGTGAGGGTAGTCCTGATTCAATTTTAATAATCTTACTTTGACTTGATGATGACTGATTCCTTGTGTCACAACTGGAATAGCTAACATTAAAAGTACCTAAAATAATTCAAATTGTTTATTAATTATCAGTCATAGTCCATTGTTAGTAACATACAAAATGTGTTACATGAAAGTTACAAAATTGTGTACATGTAATTATGTGATTACCCACCTTATTTTATTTATTTTTCTTTGTATCATGCATGAGTCAGTTTTACTTAACATAAGTAAATGAAAATAATTATGTATTTAATTAATTATTAATTATCAGTCATAGTCCATTGCTAGTAACATACAAAATGTGTTACAAGAAAGTTACAAAATTGTGTACATGTCATTATGTGATTACCTTTTAATTTTATTTATTTTTCTTTGTATCATGCATGAGTCAGTTTTACTTAATATAAGTAAATGAATTTAATTAATGAAACAACCATTAAAAATAAACTGACAATAACTGTAGTAGTAGAAACATCAAAAATGCTTACTATCAGACAGTAGTCATGGCTGTTTGATAAAAGCAATGATGTTTTACTAAAGATGACGTATATTCATATTGCGCGGTGCTCAGATTTTGTTCCTTTACGAAATAAACATGCTTACTGCGACAGATAATACGGTACAAATAATATAGAAAAGGATAGCTATATGTTTAGACTTGCGCTTGAAATACGCGTCGCAATCAAAATTACGACAATTGACTTAATTTTGCCGTCTCAGTTTGCACGCGCTTGTGCGACATCTACCTCATATAAACAAAATATCATTGGATAAGAGCCCGAATGACAGTTTTAAAGGAGACGGACTCAAATCTAACTGCAATGGTTTGCAGGATGCTGTCGTAACACTGTTGCACTCTGTCAAGCAGAGAGGTTATATAACTATATTATATAAATCGGTCGCTCCACATTGCTATACCCTACCGGGGTCATGTGTACACTCAAATAAAATGTATTTAAAACCTACATATAGATTCATATGAATGCCATAAACTATTGACTATTAAGACTGCTCTTTGCGGTATCATTATTTAAAAAATGTTGTGGTATAACCGATGATGTAGTGACTAGGATTGAGAAAAGTGTGTTAAGATGGTTTGATCATGTAGAGAGAATGAAAGAAAGAGACTGGTTGACTAAGCAGGTATACATGGGTGAAGTGAATGATAGTGTTGGAAGAGGTAGGCCTGGGCGAGAGTTCCGAAATCAGATTGAGGAAGTTCTAAAAAAGCGTCAGGTCAAAAACATTTTGCTCGCGTAGGAAAGGTCTGATGAGCGTGGGTGGAGCGAAAGAAGTAGCAATTGGAAGGCTGCGTTATCTACCTGCCCCTACGGGAAAGAGGCGTGAATCTTACTAATATTATAAATGCGAAAGTTTGTGTGTACGATTAAATTTGGTATGGAGATAGTTTAAAACCTGGATTAACAGATAGGCTACTTTTATCCCGGAAAAAGTATAGTTCTCGTGGGATAATTGAGGTAGTAGGAAAACCGTAATCCACGCGGGTGAAACCGCGGGGCGGTACTAGTAATGTATGTAAGTAAGTATCATCAGTAAAAAACGATTTCTTAAATAGCTTTGACTAGAGCAAGTTTGTTAATTATTGAACGTTAGGCGTTTGATCGTTTACAGGGTCCACAGGCTTACAGGGTTAGATTTTAACATGATATCACTTTGATAATAAATAAAATAAATAAAGATAAACAAAAAAAAAACCTTAAGTTGAGAGTGGATAATCAAGAAAGTAGAATATACTACTTAGAGAAACATGCAAGGCGACGTAACCTAGTTTTCTTTGGTCTGGACAAGAAGATGAAAAGTCATACCAAAAAGATCACTTTGATATCAGTACATAAAGTCAAAGTGATTACGAAGTGATTGTTCTTGTTCTTTGGCGAACGAGACGGTGATCTAAAGTAAGTTGAACATTTGTGTAATTCGCTTATTATCACTGCATCAATCCCCGACCAAAAAACATGCATGTAAATATTTCTTCCGATTGCAATATTGGTCAATCGGTCTTATACAAATAGTTCAGGCTGTTTGATGTAGATGGCGCTAAGAAAAATATCGCCGCAAGATCTGGTGAAAATACATTCGGACCGCTGCGCTGGTTCAGTGCTACTATATAATATTTGGCAAAGCGCCTTGTCGCTTTGCCAACTAAGGCAAATACGGTATTCGGCAGTCGTAGGTTCAAGTCCCACCACTTGGTGAATTTTTAACCAAAAATTTGAATGAAACATTCAGTCAGAAATAAATTTCTCAGGATCGTAGCAAGTACGAGAAATATACAGTGTGTTCAAAATCGTTATTTTATATCGCCCAACGAAGCTTATATAGGGTCACAGAAAAAAATGTTAGAGGCATTCCTTAGATACTATAATAGGTATATGTAGATGAATATACAATAATAGGTTGCTCTATGTATCATTATCATCATCATCTCAGGCATAGAACATCCACTGCTGGACATATACCTCCCCCATTGATTTACATAATACGGATGGAAGCGACCCGCATCCAGCCCTTACCCGAGATCTTAGTCAGGTTATCTATCCACTTATATATTAGTATTATCAATGTTATTTAAGACATATTTATATAAAATAATGAATGCCTTATGCACTATAAGTGAAACAGAACATTTTTCCAAAGTATGTTGTAATTACCATAGTCTATAAATTATTTATTAATGTGTTGTGTTCCTATTGTTGCTGTAATTAAAATAAAATGTTTGACGTTAAAGTTCATTTTATTCAACTTCTAACCAGTCATATTACATATTTGCATTTTCAAATTTTGATATTAAGATTGAGGTGGTTTTGACACATTATGAATGTATAAAACACGGGAATTACTGTACTGTACGACATACTAGGCAAACAGCGACCGCGTCCGCGAGCGTCCCGTATTCTCCATGAAATATACCACCGAATGTGGTTGAAACTATAGTCGGAACTCTCTGATTTATTACGTGAGTAATTCCCGTGTTTTATACATTCATATGGCATTTTCAAAGTCCCACATTTAGGGGGAAGCCGGCCGTTCTACGAGCTTCGTCGTATGAATAAACACCTGTGAATACTGACACCAGACTCTTTTCTTCAATTAAAGTAAATATAAATGGTTTATTGGCGATGAAATCCCGGCCGATGGCTGAAGCTATCCCGGTTGCGGTGTTGGAAGCCAAGTCCAGAACGCCGGATAGGCTGTTAGGCTGCGGTTGGGTTGGTTGACGAAGGCCAAAGTTTCCGCAGGTGATATTGACTGAGATTTTCTGAAGGTAGGCGCTGGGCCACGCTGGAGGGTACGATATGTGTCTGGGGATAAAATGTAAGCACCAGTTAGATATTTTAGTTACCTACTCAAGAAAGAAGAAAGTTATCCAGGTCCGCAATATTTTCCAATGGACCGGGAGTAAGAGAGTGAAGGATCTTCTTAGACTTGCCCTGAACAAAGCGGATTATGGAAGGATAACTGCCAACCTTCAGTAGGTCGCCACTACTGATGGTTGCCAGTCCTCTGCACTTGAAGAAATTGAAACATCGCTTCAAACTCTAAAAGAATTTATGAACATTCGTTTAGGAAAATGTCCCCCGAAAGATGCCACCTTAGTCGATAAGTCACTGATGAAGTAGTTGATATTTTGTTTGAAGCGATGTTAGCTCAGTGGGCGGAGCGTATGCTGTCAAACTGACGGACACTGGTTCGATCCCTGACAACGGTTTGAGCTTCCGGTGAAGGTAACATTGTTATCGAATTCCCAGCATGGTGGTAGTCTACCAAGTTTAAAAAACTGTCGCCAAACACATAGTGTGTTCAAGTAGCAGTCCTTGAGAGCCAGTAAGCATTAAGTGAGATAGTGGTCAAACGCTGGATCTATACAGTATGAAAAATATTTCAAGATAATTATTTCTTATTCAAACTAAACGTTCAGTCAAAATATAGCATAACACATTAGCCATTAGTTTGTGCTATTTGACCTGGCCATTGCCAAAGAGCTATGGAAAAATTGGAGGACATGACTCTTGTCATCTTTTGATGAGATACGTGAACAACCGTTTAAAAGTACAATAGATAAGATCATTTATTCCAAAAAACAACTTTTTTTTTTACATATAAGTTTGCGTTTGACAACTGTCTCACCTGATGTTAAGTGATGACGTTGACTAGACAACTAATCTATTACACATTTCTTAACCACGGAAAAACAGTTTTTATATGTCTTAAATACAGTGGTGTCCAGCGAGTTCCAACTAAGCGAAGGAATAATACAAATTGTTACATACCTGGTAATATCTGGATCACTGAACACTCTCCCTAGGCCCAAATCCTCTAAAATACGTCTGGCGTCATACCCAGCGCTAAACGAGAACTTGGGAACCGCAACATTGATGGGTATCTGACTCAAGGTCAAAGCTTTCATTATATCAATTATAACCGAGTTCATCAGTAGGTCTAGAATATTCTTGACTGTATTGTTGTTGACACCCATAGTCAAAAGCATGCTGTATCTGCCGTCCATGCCTAGCGGCAGCTGCAGGACTTTTGCGTTGATAATCGGAATGTGAGCAAGACGGACTTTGCTAGTCATTCTCATGTACTCAACGGTAGCTACCTCTTGTCCCAAATCATTAAAGAAAGGCGCACGCTCAACAGTTCCATCTGAGAATGCAGTTTGCCATAAACCCCCGAAGTCTAAACGGTCTAATATGATGGAGTGCCCGTCTAAAGCAATCTTGGAGGAGATGCCCATCGTTGCAGGCACATTTTGGAATGATGCCTCGTCGAAAGCCACTGAAAGATATTTCAGGATATTGGTTGAATCTGCGTAATCTTTCCAAGCTTTGTTAACCTCTACCTTTTCATCGATCGCCAGGACCCTGTTTCTGTCAAATCTCAAGTCGTTTGCCTGTTTTTCGATGCCCAAAGCAATATGGTATAAACTTTGACGAATGCATTTCTCGGCTGGCAGGTTGAGGGCTGTGAACAGCTCCTTTTGATCGGCCTGATCTGCAAACTCTGAAATGGCCGTCAGTGACAACCATATGGTGTAAGGCGAAATTATAAAAGTCCCTTTAGAGTAAAAAGCTGCTCTTTTCATGAGGCGGGTGGAGAAGTCACTCACAGCGTCGCGGAATATTGGAAAGGGGTCCTGCTCACATGGGTTTTTGGCAACTTGGGTAATGCCAAAGATATTGTCAATGCCTTTTCCGATAGTTCCAAAAAATCCCTGACATTCAGACTGGGCACACAGTGCTGTTAGGAGTGCAGACAATGCAAGCAACCTCATGTTTACCGCTAAAGTTAGTACTTATCGTGACAGAACTATGCTTAAGACTTAGTCAGGCCACCTTTCGGCCATAAATTGTCACTACTAGTCATATTTTGGTACATATATAGGCCGATAAATGTTTTTCGTAATAAATAACCGATTAATGAAAATAGAAAGATCAGTTTTGGAGATAACAAGCAGTTTATCAAGAACGCTAGCAAATTGATTGGTCGATTAAAAATCTATTTTGTAGCTGTATAAGATAAGTAACTTAAATCTTTTTTTAATAGGAATAGTGTTATTATTTTAATATTTATATGTGTAAAACAGGTTGTAATCGGAAAATATACTATGATGAAACAAAACAGCCTCTGCATTGTCTTGTATGAAGTATAAGATACCTATCTAAATGGGCGAGGTATGATTACGTATTTGATTATGTGATGTGTTGCAGTGTGTATATTGTGTGTGTATCAAAGTTGTATTGAAAACATTCATAAGACAGAATTAGTACTAGATGGCTAATGCACGGGACTGTTTAACTTGTACGTATACTAACTGCGCCTCGCGGTGCAAGTTTCATGATGATGATGAAAAGTAGCATGTGTTATTTCGGCACCAACCAAATTTCATGCAAAACCGTTCAGCCGTTCTGGCGTGATTGAGTAACAAACATCCATCCAAACTTTCACATTTATACTATTAGGTATATATGTATAGATATTATAAACGCAAAATTTTGTATGTATGGATGTTAGTTGAGAAGTCGAGCGAAACCGCGGGGCGCTACTAGTAATTTATATGGCAGAAAAATCGATTGCCAGATCAGCTAGTAATTCATAATTTAAATTATTGTAACCTTAAAAGTGAATCTCCGTTCAGAATACCTTCACATCTTTAATATCTTATCAACGTTCCGTCACATACGACAAACTACAGACAAAATTCTTATATTTTAAGAGCAACCAGCAACTTCAATCAACTTAGTAGGAGTGTTGACATAGATCTGTTCTGTACGAGCATCGGGACGGCTAGACGGTTGTTAGCTAACTTGTTTTTTAATAACAACGGTATGTAACATTTTAACTTATATTTATACTTTTAAATTGTTTACGTAATATTTTTATTTGGTTTATTAGGTGAATACAGCTATCCCTAAGCTAAGTATATATAATTCGCATTACTTTAATAAACAAAATCAGTGTTACTATTCGTGAGGACCTGTAATTGGCCTCCTGTTTTATATCAGTTTAACTATTATGTATAACGGCTATTGGTCTTCCTTTAAATTAAATAAATAAATAACTAAAGAAATCTATCCAATCACCGTGCACTTGTATGAACGTTCAATGGTATCTCTAGTGCAGAGTTCAGCATCGAGTATCCCAAGGGGTCTCGTCAAGTGTGCTCAGACGTACTGGATGGTCTATTCACTCTTGCATCCTAGCTACCTATTGATTGCTGCTATAGCATATATAACTATAGATATGTTCAGAGGCGGAATAGGCAGTCTTGGCCACTCTACGTCAAGAGTCGGCTACCTGCGGCTCTTTCAATGTTTAGTTGCGGCTTCAAGTAGGTTCTATATGCAAAATGTTAACAAATAAATACATAAAAATTGGATTGTACACAAACTAAATAAATACAAAAAGAGAAACATTTATTGCTTATGACCTCACGACGACAGCGAGATAGAAATAATGTAAGTTTCTTTCTTCAATACGACGGGGTTTGATTACTAAAAAAACATTGTTTTTTTTTAAAATTTAGGAATGCTTTATCTTATCATCAAAATCGATGACATGCTGCTTCCTAAGTTAAAATAAAACGAACGGGACTTGAGCGCGAGAAAAACATTAGTAATTTATTTTACCATGACCTTTCGACCACAAGCACAGGGTTGCCACGACACACATGCTTCCTAAGAACAGGGGCCTATCAGCTTTGTAATTTTTTATTTTATTTTTTTATTTATTAACATTCACACAAGGTCTTCAGGTCCCAAACTAGGCAGAGCCTGTACTATGGTAACCTAATGACTTATATATGTATACTTATATACATAAACAAACCCAGACACAGGTCAAACAGACATGTACATACACACAAATGTTTGACCTGACCGGGAATCGAACCCGGGACCAGCGGCTCAGAAGGCAGAGTGCTACCAACCGGCCAGCCAAATCCATCAAATCCATTCAAGTTCCGAGCAGTTCTTTAACCTGGCTTAAACCGCTTAGTGTAAAGTCATACCTACCATCACCACGGCATTACGCTCCTATAAGTGAACGGTTCGAACTTTGATATTCTTAAAGGTGAACTGTTATTGTTGTCTCTGGCATGTTTTAGCCAGGTTTTAGAACTGCTCGGAACTTGAATGGATTTTACAAAGCTGATAGTAAGACCCCAGATATTTGTATGTCTTATAGTTTCAGATTTGCTCATACTGGGCCATTTAAATAGCAATGTACCAATTAATTATTAATACTATACTACTGTATTACTACAGAACATTTTTTATTCATTGACTTCAGCTAGTGTATTATAAATAAAACTCCTCATGCATTTTACAGACATTTTTTTCTCAGTGCAAGAGATAATCAACTTCATTCTAACTCCGTTAGGTATTACGTTCTTGTCTCTCTTTTACTTAGATATTTTTGACGTGATAACGTTTTATAAATTGATGAATGCCAAAATGAAAAATAGTAACGTTCCGCGTAACGGTGAATGGTCAATGGTCAATGGTTAATGGTCAATGGTCAATGGTCAATGGTCAATGGTCAATGTCAATTTCAATGTCAATGTCAAAGTCAAAGTCATACATGATTATGTCGTTATCACGTAAATCTATCGTCTGTAAACCGACTTTACAGACAACCAATTTTTTAGATAGAACAAAACTGTACTGAGAACAGAATCCACCGCTAATTCAGAAACGAGACACGTGCGGGTAAGCCGCCTTGATATCCTCGCAGACACGATTCTTGCTTGTCTGAATAACTTATATGGTGTACGACAAGTTTGCGCTTCTTTGAGTTAAGCCTCAGATTTTGTGCCAACGCTTTTGACATGATACATTTCTGTATTGTTAAAAGTTGGCCGTTGGGGCCGAAAAGTCCTAGAATGGAGACCACGGACTGGCAAGCGCAGCATAGGACAGCCACCGACCAGGTGGACAGACGACCTGACTAAGATCGCAGGCAAGGACTAGATGCGGGCCGCTTCCAACAGGTCCTTGTGGAAATCAATGGGGGAGGCCTATGTCCAGCAGTGGACGTCCTATGGCTGAGATGATGATGATGATGATGAAAAGTTGAATGTGTTGTTTATCATCATCATCCTAGCCATAGACACACTTGTCGGTTTTTAGAGGGGGGTATGCCAGTACTTGCCACGCTTGGCACGCGGGTTGGCGAGCCCTGTATGTTGGTTATATCCGCAGTAGGTGCTGCTGCCCACTTTCTGGTACGTGATTCCTGACCATCCCAGACTTTTACGGCGCCCATGGGTATAGATGGAGGTGTACGATTCTAGGCCGATACCTTACGGCTAGGGTACCAGCCATGCAGTATAGCACCTTCCCACTGATATTATAAATGTCAAAGTTTGGATGTATGGATTTGGACAAATTTGTAACATTTATAATATAACATTTGTATATAAAATATAATACTTACAAACCACTATTGAATGCTCAAACTGGGCAGGCTGTTGAAACTATTTTAAATTGTAACATCTTTATTGCAATATCACACAGTTGTTCAATAAATATTTCTGATTTCTCAGTACTCACCTCTTTAACACAAGTAAGAACTCTTTTCGTTACATGTTTTTCATCCTCCTCATGACATGCTAAAAAATAATTAAATGAACACTAGATAAATAGAAAAGGAATAGATTTGCTTAGTATATATCAAGCAAATCTATTCCTTTAGTATATATCAAGCAAAATTATTCCTTTTCTATTTATCTAGTGTTCATTAATTATTTTTAAGAGCTCATCTCATCTCATACATTTTCCATAAGTAACAGAGCGTTTGATCGATGCGACACCTGACCAAAATGCTGGCACATAATATTTGACTCAACGGATCAGCATTGCAACTCAACGTGACATTGCTGCTAGCATTCTGGGCAAACTGGTAGCGGGTTAGAACATTTGAGTTATCTATAGGCTCACAATAGCTAGTGGATTGCTCAAATGTTTTTGTAGTAGCTGTGGTATTGTACTTTATTAAAATAAAATACTAATAACCAATTAGTTATTAGTATTTTATTTTAATAATTTATCTATAACTTTATAATATATACAATGCTGCGAGTATTAATACAATAAAATTTATTATAGTAATGTAACGTGCGGTACGTACAACGTTGCACCAGGACGAATCTTGTCCTTGACATTTACATATCAATAGAAGCAAAATGTCAATAGAAATCGTGTTACCTAGTTGTTATTTTATGTCCTTAGATTAAGTAAGTATATATTTTAGTTTATTGACTCTATATCCAAAAATATCTGCATATTTAAGGACAGGCTGCAGCCGTTTTTATAGCTAATCGACCCGCTCGCAAATTTGCTAGTGTTGCTCCTATTTTAAAAGAATACTTTTTCTTAAAATACAATCTAAATAAAGGTGTTGCCACTGCTTTAAACATCAGCTATAGTGAAGACTATAGACTATATTCGACTAGTACTCGTCCGTTTTTGTTAACCGACTTCAAATAAAGGAGGAGGTTATGGATACGTCTGTATTTTTCTATTTATGTTTTGTTTGTATAGGTATCTTGTAAAGTTCTGATAATCAATTCAATATGTGCGGTTTTTTGAACAGATTTATTTTCTACGTATTATTATTCCAGAAGGTGGGCAGTAGAGCTTTTTGAGGATAGGAAATCATACTGCGCTCGCCAACCCGCCTGCCAAGCGTGGCGCGAATTGGCAAATCCCCCCTATATGGGGAGGCATATGTCCAGCTGTGGATATCCAATTGCTGAGAAGAAGAAGAAGTAGAAGTATTCCTTCAATGTCCGTACATCTACAATTATTATTATTATAATAATATGTATATTACACAATGAAAAGATTATACATATAGTTGCATCCATTCCCGAAAATAATAAAAAAATGTATACACTCGACAAAAAGTTCTTTTTTTGATTTATTCACAAAATCCAACAGTTTGACAATAAACAAACGTAAAGTAGTCAAATTGGGACGGCACCAGGATGCTTTTTTAAAAAGATACGCAAGAGACTTTTAGACGTCTATTCAATGCAAGAGCCAACTTAATTCTAACTTAATTCTAGACATCTCTGCCGTCACCGGACACAGAAGACCACCCGCGTTATCGCATCATACGCCTCGTGTGAATGCAACGCAGCAAGATATGGTTGTCATTAGTCAGCACGTATGGTGATCGTGTGGGGTTCTGGTCGCATGACTCCTCCCTCCTCAGATTCGAAATTATCCTGAATTGGAGAATTTCGAATTGTACACTTATAACCCATTTTTACTAGTCTAACATATAAAATAACTAATCCGCTAACTGCAATAATCACATATAGTATGATCGTCCAAACACTGACACTATAGATTTTAACTTCACTTATTTCACTTGAGTCAATGCTTTTTATGGAGTTAATCTTCAATTGAACCGTTTTCAAATCCATACTTTCTAGTACCACAGGATTTCCTCTTTCAGTATGTACTTCACTTATATGAGGTAGGTTGACAATAGGCAGTCTGGCATATTCTACGTTTTCCAATTGATGCGCTCGTAGTTTCAAAGAAAACTTATCTATTTTTATTTCACAGGTATCTTCTAGCGTAACTATGTACGTTCCTTGAATGAATTTCTGCTCTATTTCATTTGCGCAGACTTTTTGAATACGTTTCCGGTTTTTGGAATATACTATCCACCTATTAGGCTGTATGTGCTGAATAAGTGTATTGTCTATTTTTACTGGAACCAGGGTACAGGAACTCATATTTTTCGCGTATTTCATTAGATCGGAAATGCATTTGTCTTCAATGATTTGGGCAGTGCTGTCTTCAAAACACATGAAACTGGAGTCACCCAACGGCTTACATGGCTGCGATAGTGGCTCGGAGGTAAGTCCATTCACTAAAAGGTAAGGGTATTTAGGTAGGATGATGTAGGTATTGTGATCATGGAGTACAGGTATAGGATACAATTTGTAATATATATAGATCTCTTTACTAATCAACGGAACTTCCATTACAAATGTTAACTGATTTTCTTTGAGAAATGACTTCAGCCCAATACGCTGCTCAATTCTAACTAGGTTTTCATGGTTAGCCGGAAAAGGCAACTTGTCTGTTTGTTCAATCTTTTTAAGCTCAGTCAACAAAGTATTAGAATTGATAATTGATTGATGCAGAGTATTAAGTTTACAAAATGCTATAGCAGTTTCGACATCACTTAGTTTCAAAGAAATACTTTGGAAATTATGTAAAATCACAGAGTATAGATTTATTATCATATTGCTAGTAAAGTGTACATTTTCTGCCTTCAGTGCATTTTCTAGATTTTCTTGAATATTTTCCAATTTAACATTGAGCTGAATCACATTTTTCTTAATAGATTGTGTAATATTATAAAACCCTTCAACAACTTCGGAAACCAGCGTGACCTTTTTAATTTGATGATTCTGTTTTAACTGGATATCGTTAATTAGTTTGTCAAATTTGATTGCATCATCATTGTCTAAGTTTCCTGTAATGATTTTAATTATAGAGCCTAAAGGGTTAATTATACCTCTCTTTACCCTATAACTAGGGACTAATTGTTTGTACTTGGTGATAGTTTGGTTCATTACATATTCGGTTTGGATTTTAAAATTAGAGAACGTAATGGCTGTATACGATTCGTTATAAGTGGTGTCTATAATACTATTTAATTCTGAAAACTTCAAAATGTTAAGATTTAGATTTTCTGATATAAGGTTAAGGTCTAGTCTTTTAAGTAACGTCCAACTTTCAGTGCTGACGACCGCAGTTCCTTCTTTAATAGGTAAGACCCCGGGAATGCCCTCAAGTGACTGAAGTTGAAGGGCCTGGAGTTGGGTCACTGCCATCAGGACCAGCACCAGGTTTCGGGTGTTTCTGTGAAGGACGTTTGATATCTTTAATAGGGACTCTTACCTCGCGATTTTTGGCTGTAACAGTCACTACATTTCTATCAACTTCTCCTACAACAACACCTCGTTCATACCTGGGTTTGTCTTTACTCCTTCTCACATTTGTTCCTTTAAAGAAAACAACGTCATCGGGATTTATATGAAACTGTGTTTCTCCTCTCTTCTTCTCTATGGTCTCTTCTTTTTTCCTAATCATTTTATCAGTTATATGTTTATATAAGAATTTAGTTCGTTTAACATGGTCGCTAATTAATACCTGCATGTATTTTTTATCTAAGTTTATATTGAATGGACTCTTAGCTTCCGTGTGTCCAAATACTACTTCAAAGGGCGTGAAACCCGTTACCGAATGGATGCTGTGGTTATAGGCCATAATGGCAAAAGTCATTACTGACGCTGCGTCAGTCAACTTTTGTTCGAACTTAGCGAGTCGGTATGTCTCAAGAAGAGTGGAGTGGAATCTTTCTATAAGACCCATAGAACTCGGGTTATTCGGTGTACCTAGATGTAGTTCGACCTTATAAAACGTTAATAGCTCTTTTATGAGCGCGTTGTTAAATTCTGAGCCTGAATCAGCACTTATTTTATTAGGTGTTCCATAAAGGGAAAAATACTTAATCAAAGCTCTTACAACTTCTGGTGCAGATAAATTAGATACCTCGAATGCTTGACCTAATTTACTGAATGCATCTATAATAGTAAGGAATGATTTCCCTTCTATTTTGAATATGTCAATGAATAATTCCTCAAAAGGTCGGTTCTGAGTTTGTGTGAGCTGTAATGCGGGTTTAAATGGTTTTCTATCGTATTTAAGTTTTTTGCAAGCCTCACATGCGTTTATTACCGCAGCTACGGTAATATCCATGTTGTGCCAATAATAAGTTCTTTTTATATGCGATACTGTTTCTTTAATACCGCGGTGGCAGTTCTTGCCAATGTGGTACTTTTGTATAATTTCTTTTTGTTCGTCTTCGTTTTCTACGTTAACTACCCGTTCAGTGCATTCAAAAATATTAACTGTACCCTTTTTGAATAGAGTTATTACCGCTTCTGTAAACCCTGCCCTATGATGTTGGTCCTCAAAGTATATGAAGTATTTAATTTTATTTCGTATGTATTTCTTTAGGAAGTCTCGTATCAGGTCAGGTCTATTTAAAGGCATGTGTACTTCTAAAATTCTTTGCCTTTTGTTTGAGATATCCTTAATTGCAGTTTCATCCCTAAACCACGTGTATACCAATATCTGGTTCGGCTTTGTGTCGACTGCTTCTTTTAAAATAGAGATTCCTACTGAGTCAGTATTACGTTCAGAGTGCACAGTCTCGGAACCTAAATGAATCGACTCTGATTCTGATGCTGTAATTGTTCCACTAGAAGGTGATGGAAGGTGATTTGAACCATGTTCAGATATGCTGATTGTGCTTTCTAAATCAGAGACAGTTAGAGTTTTTTCTGAATCAGAAGAGAGAGCGATCGGAGATTTTGGTTGTACTTTCTTTGTCTTCTTTTTGTTTCCTAACTCGATTATTTCATTAGTTAAGCTATCACAATGTCTTTGCAATTCCATTTCACTTTGATCTACATTAACTTGTATAGAACTGTCATCGTTAGCGGCTTTTCCTATTGCATTTATTTTAACCCTAGAGAGTGCGTCTGCGTTTGTATTTTGGCGTCCGTTTTTATACACAACTTCATAATCGTATTCGGCGAGTCTTAGGCGCCATCGAGTGATCTTACTACTCGGCTCCTCGAATGAACTGAGCCAAGCTAACGGTCTATGGTCGGTATATATAGTGAACCGTTTACCGTAAAGATATGGGCGAAAATGCTTAACAGCCCATATAATTGCGAGAGCCTCTTTCTCGACGGTGCTATACCTACTCTCGGCATCGTTCAATGCCCGCGAGGCATAAGCAATAGGTCGATCACTACCAACTGTACCCTGTGATAAGACGGCTCCGATAGCAAAATCAGAGGCATCCGTTGTCAAGATAAACCGTTTATCGAAATCTGGGAACTGCAATAGAGGTGCATTTGTAAGCAACTCCTTGCATTTCTCAAACGCTTCAATATAGTCTCTATCAATAACTATCTTATGGTGTTTCTTTAAGCATACAGTTAAGGGTCTAGTTAGTTTAGCGAAGTCCTTAATAAACTTCCGATAATAGCCCACTAACCCTAAGAAACTTTTGATTTCTGTTTGGGTCCTAGGTAATGGGAAATTAATGACAGCGTCGATCTTATCCGTGTTGGGTTTTAACCCATCCTTAGTTATAGAATGTCCCAAGTAAAGCACTTCCTTACGAAGGAATTCGGACTTATCTAGTTGAACTTTTAGGTTTGTTTGTCTTAAGCGATCGAAAATCTTACGCAGCTTATCCACGTGTTCCTGGAGGCTGGAGGAAAAGATGATGATGTCATCTAAATATACTAGACAGTGTATCCCTTGGAGACCTCGCAGGATACTATCCATGGCTCGTTGGAATGTAGCCGGGGCTGTCTTGAGCCCAAAGGGCATACGTAAGAATTCAAAATGGCCTGCCTGAGAGCTGAACGCGGTTTTCGGTCTGTCCTTCTTGTCAATTTCAATTTGGTGGTACCCACTGGCCAGGTCTAAGGTAGTGAAGTAGGTCGATTTACCCAACTTATCGAATAGGTCCGATATATTAGGCAGTGGATACTTATCGTCTATGGTAATGTCATTCAACCGTCTAAAGTCAACGACCATGCGCCATTTCGCTTCTCCAGAAGCATCCATTTTCTTGGGAACCAAGTGAACTGGAGCGTTCCATGGTGAATGTGATTCTTGGATTACATTGTCTCTCAGTAATTTGTCTACCTGTTTGTTAATCTCATCATTCACTATATGTGGTTGTCGGTAAGGTCTCACGAAAATAGGGTCTTCGTTCGTCGTTCTTATTTGGTGCTTAACTTTATTGGTGAACGACAACGGGACCTTGTCGCAATAAAATATGTCTCGGTACTCTAAACACAACATACTTATTGCATCCATTTCTTCTGGATTCATGTGGTCAAGTCTCAGCTTTCCTAAATTTTCCACTAAATAATCGTCAATCTCTAAGTCATTGTCAGTGATAACGTTTAAGTCACATACTTGAGGTTTGAATGGGGTTATGTTAATCAGTTGATTAATTTTAAGTTTAACTGGTCTCTCCAATGAATTTTGTATAACTGTATATGTGTGTCCATTGACACAGTTAACTAATGCACACGGCATTCTGACGCCATCTTCAAATTCTCTAAAATCCATAATACCTGTTCCATTCTGCATGGTTGTCGGTAGTCTTACGCGAGTTTCAGTTCGCGGTTCCAACTGTAAATTTAGCTCTGGATTATATATAAATGGTATAGCCGTATCACGAGTATGTATCATTTGATTTTTCATATCTATGTTAGCATCAATTTGCGCCAACAGATCGGAACCAATAAGTCCATCGTAGTCTTTGTCTACTTCGTATATATAAAATGTATGTTGTTGGTTACTTTTAAACGACTTCAAAAGTGGGATGTGGATTGCTTCTCCATGGGCACTTCGGCCATGAGTACTTACTACTTCGAACGGAACTGAGAACTTATACTCCTTAAAGTACTCATCAACCTTATGGGGGCTTATAAATGATCGTGAACTACCGGTGTCAATCATGAATTTTGCGTTTATTTCAGGTAATCTAATGTAGGGTAGTTTAGCAAAGTTATCGCAATTAATATTTATTATTTCGGATTGTCCGTGTCCGAGGCTGGTTTGTAAAAATTTTCATCGTTGTTTGTCTCGTCATAGGTCTCGGGCATGTCAACGGTGTAATCGGCTTGTTCATAGTAATTGTCATAGTCGTAATAGTCATAGTTGTCACTATACACTTCTAATTCATTGTGGAATACAGCGTTAGGTCGTGCCGCAGGCAATGCTGTACGCATTGTGACGTCTGTGTTGTCAAGTTTAGATTGGGATGGTATTCCGAATTTAAATTGGTTTGGTTGTTGCTGGTGGAACGCCTGCCTAGGTGGTGTTTGACCAAAAGTGGGTCGATAACCTTGAGGTCCTGGTATGTTGGGTCTGTACCCTTGTGGAGTACCATGCCTAATTCCTTGATGAGGAATACCAAATTTGAAATTCTGATTAGGTTGTTGGAACTGTTGTTGTAGTTGTGGTCTATACCCTGAATTGTGAGGCACTCCGAATTTGAACTGCGGAGCCTGTTGTGCCCCATAGTTTGGATTTTGTGGGACGTTGGGCTTGAATTGGTTAGGAATACCAAATCTAAAACCTCCTTGCTGCTGAGGAGTGCTATTGGCCGAGAAGTATGGTTTTAGACCAAATTTTTCAACGTAAGGATTGTGAGACGATGATGGTTGTGGTTTATTTGTACCTATTCGCAGCATCTTATTTCGAGCATTGTACTGAAATTGGAAATTTACTTCTTCCAGCACCATACTCAATGCTTCTTCTAGAGTTCCGCTACCCTTAAGCCTGACAATGCGTATTAAATCCTCAGGAAGGTTATAGAGGAATACGTTAAGGGCCATGTTGTCATAAATTGTGATCTTACTTTTCCTAACATTGTTATCTGATATCATATTAACCTTCGCTATTAACGTACTCTTAACCTGCTGGATTCTATTGCAGAAGTCTAGATATGACTCGTTATGGTTAATTTTTAAGGTCTCCAGTTCAATGGCAATGCATTCTTCTGAACGCGGATCTCCGAAATGTTGAGTTAAAACGGCTTTCAACTCGACCCAAGACTCTATATCCTGTCTTTCACTTATGAGGTGAGCGGCTTTGCCAGTAAGCTTACTGGTAAGAACGTGAAACACATACAACTCTTGGGCTGGGTTGGTTCCATGTACAAAACAACTAATCACATATTCACATTTCTTTATATAAAGATTCAGTAATTTTTCATCCCCGTCAAATTTAGGGATGATCGAAGACATCTCTATCGGCACAGATTGGATTTTAGTAGTACTAGCTTCCGTCATTTTAAAAGTTTAAAGAATACACTTTTACACAAATTAAAATTAATATATAGTCGTCTAAGTATGTAAATCAATCAAACCTAGACAATAAATCTAAAATGTCACGGTTTCAAAATTGTTCTATATTCTCAATTATAATAATATTTCTCGTCAATATGCTAAACTAAAAATACTTTTGTAAAGATTATATAATTATATTATATTATACTACGATATATAACTGTCAATTTTAGTACAATTATAATACGAGTAATACTTCTCGATCGAAGTCAATATGCTATACTAAAATACTTATGTAAACTAAAGATATATAATTGTCAATTCTAGTACAATTATACCGAAAATCAGTTAACGCAAATTAAATTAGGTAATTTCTAGACCTAAAATACAGTATAACAGATTTTATGGATTGGATAAGATAGGGAAACAAGGAATAGTGAAGTGAACTACTCACAAGCCACACATCTCCTCTCCTGAGAATCAGCTGCTCCTTCACCCTGGATTGCGCGTCGCGGGAGACTTATTTGTTTGTTCGTCAGGATACTCGAACCACTTTCACCGTACTTGTACGCACCAAAACCGATTTATGGGCCTTTACTAAGCGTAAGCACGGCAGTAGGACAATGCGAGTATCCTACCGGCTGCGCCAGTCAAATTGGGACGGCACCAGGATGCTTTTTTAAAAAGATACGCAAGAGACTTTTAGACGTCTATTCAATGCAAGAGCCAACTTAATTCTAACTTAATTCTAGACATCTCTGCCGTCACCGGACACAGAAGACCACCCGCGTTATCGCATCATACGCCTCGTGTGAATGCAACGCAGCAAGATATGGTTGTCATTAGTCAGCACGTATGGTGATCGTGTGGGGTTCTGGTCGCATGACTAAGTAGGAAAAAGTTGAGTATGTACAATATATTTTTCAATTATAAAACATGGTTATATAACTTCATATTTCATAATTAACAATTTTAAGCATGTTTCATACTAAATTGACGTAAACATTGTAAAGTCAAATTAAATCATTTCAATTTTTATGAATGTATTTTTGAATTTTTATTTTTGATAAGATAAAAGATAAAATGAGGAAAATATGCCACCTTAAGAACATTAATTAGGCAGTTCACAGAAGTGAACACACTATTAGATCACAAAGCATTTGTGATCACATGAATTTTGGTCGTTTATAGTAGACGGTAACTTGGTGAGATTTAAATCTGAGCCCTATTGATGGGTATCTAAGGGATAAGTTGGCGTAGAAAAAGTACCACTGAATAAGCTATTAAAGGTCTTCGAATCACATAATCCAAACATGAACGGCCTGTTGATGATGAAGTCTCTTCCCAAGATAGCATCCAGTCCAGTGTCAAACTCGTGTGCTCTGCCCATCACGGGGTCTGGAATTATGTTACTGATTTCTTGGATAGGAGGTCGAATCCCGGTGGAGTCTAAGGTGACAGTGACCCGCTGGATAAAACTGCTTGGTAAAGCTGCTGGCATTGACATGTTTCTGAAATAATTATATAACTATATTAATCGTATTCATCTATGCCGCCATAGTGTTCTCGACTTTTCTCGAGTTCAAAGGACGAACCTTGAGTGTAGCGAAGTTTTCAAAACACGAAACGCTAAAAAATTTTAGCTATGAGTGAAACACAAAAACTTTCACCACACTAGGAATCACGAGAAACTTGCAAAGCGCGCGGTGGGAAGATTTTTTTCATAGGATTCTTTAAAGTGCTCTCTGATTGATCGGGGGTGGTTGAGATAATATAATATGTGTTAAGTAGATAACAGCATCTAACAGGGTTGTTCGGAAAATCACACTTATATTATAAAAGCGAAAGTTTGTATGTCGTTTGTATGTTTGTACTCTTTCACGCTGAAACGGTGAGAATACCGTAGTCCACGCGGGTGAAACCACGGGTCATAACTAGTATTACATAATTTTACTTATGGGCAATCCAGTATTACCGCATTGTATTCCAGTTCTAGTTCCGTAGACATGTCAGAATCTATTCCAATGGTGACACTGGTTAAGAACTGTAAGCTCAATGTGCAATTTGTACGCAATAAGGTAGTAACATAATCATGAAACTTTTCTTCACTACGCATAGAAAAGTGATCAAGCAGGCATTCGGCACCAAAAAGAAATCTGAAGGCATACAAAAATAGAACTCACCTGGTGCCTTCAACATCATTCCAAAGAGATGAAACCCCCATCTCTTCCAATATTTTCTTCATATCAATTTCAGTTGTCATCCTAAACCTCGGAACGGCTACTTCCAAAGGGATCGTACTCTCCTGAATTCCTTCCAAAACTTCAGTAAAAATTGAATCCAGCATATTAACAGTCGATTGCTTCATAGTTGTATTTCCAACGTTCATCACGAACAGCATCCGATAGCGACTTCCGAACCCAACAGGTAGTTCCAGAATCTTAGAATTCATTGAAGGAATATACACCATCTTGACACGTCTCTTGATCTTCATCATGTCAACATACCCTACCTTATTTCCTTCATCATCAAAGAAAGGCGCGCGCTCAACGATTGCATCAGAGAATGCATCACTCCACAACCCTTCATAACTTAATGTATCTACTATTAAAGAATTGCCGTCAAAATTAGGATAAGGCATTTGAATTTTGAAAAATTTTCTAATCATATCAGCAGCTTCTACTGGATCAGACTTGATAGGCGCTGAAATTACCTTAATCAAGGTATTCTTTTGAACGAAATTCTCCCAATCGCTGTTTAAACTGACGCTGTCATCGATAATTAATGTCGTAGACCTGGATAGCTTTACGTCTTCATCGTGTGGTTCCATCGTGGTCGCCAGTTGGTATTGCTGAAATCTTAAGCACTCGTCTTGCGGTAGCATAAGAAAGTCCCATAGCTCCTGGCGAGTTTTTCCTGTCGTACCTTCAGACACGGCTCCAAGAGTAAACCATAATGAATAGGACGAGAAAATGAAGTGCGAACCGCTGATCTCATCAATCTTCCTCAACGTTCGTAGGGTGATGTTTCTATAACCAAAGTTTAAGTCAGTGTTTAATTCACATGGCTTCCAATCTATCTTAGATTGAGATTTAATCAAATCGTTATGTCTGTCAAAAGTATCCCAAATAATAATAGCTTCTGATTTGCTACAAAGAGCAAGAAAAACACAGATAATAATGAATTGTCTCATCTTAAAGCGTGTTATGCTACTCTGCTAAACTACTAAGTTAGATAAAATTGGCTCAATCGCTTCTTATAAGTATTTGTAAAAGGTGAGGCTATTTATTAGCACGTACATAACAGGTTTGCTAAGGCTTACGTCCAGTGGATCAGCAGAGGTGCACAAGCGATAGAGCAATATAATGCAGTTACTTATTACATATACCTACGTACACAGTTATTAGCATATAAATTAGAATAGAAATAGTTATATTTACACATAAACTAAAAAAGTCATTGCTTATAATATATTATAAAGAGAATGTATGGTTATGTGAATGCTTGTGAATCCTGCACATCACAATCATCGAGGTTTCCGCGATATAGGGTCGCCTAGACCCTATATCGCCCTTATATCGAACACTCGATTATTGCGATTAATTGTACCTACCTATTATATTACCATGGTATATTACCATTATTTATCTTTATATGCTGTCTTTCTTAGGTCTAACATCTCCCGCAGATGTTAATAAGGAAGTAAGTAATTCGGCCCTAGTGGTATGGGCTGCTATAGCTTAGTTGGACAGAGCGACAGGACGGTGTTCTGTAGTCGTGGGTTCAAGTCCCACTAGCAGCCGAATTTTTTCTTTCAAATATTTGAACATAAGTTTCTTAGGTCTAGTTTTATACAATATAGATATTATAAAAACCTAGAGTGCCGTCAGCGGCGGGCCAGGGCCCAAGGTATGGCGATTAGGGCTGCAAAAAGAGTAGCCTCCAGATAATACCCGCTGTTTCAAAGAGTACCGCCTTCGCCACTGCCGCTTGTGAAACTCTAAAGAATAAATCCGAATCACAGTGACCTATTTATAAGATTTAAGAGGCATATGCCAAAAAAGGCACCTCATCATCATCTCAGCCATAGGACGTCCACTGCTGGACATATGCCTCCCCCATTGATTTCCACAAGGACCTGTTGGAAGCGGCCCGCATCCAGCCCTTGCCTGCGATCTTAGTCAGGTCGTCTGTCCACCTTGTCGGTGGCCGTCCTATGCTGCGCTTGCCAGTCCGTCGTCTCCATTCTAGAACTTTTCGGCTCCAACGACCATCAGAAAAGGCACCTAATTAAACAGTATTACTATTAATCCCGTAAACAGAAAATTAATCCTATACTAACATAATGTTATAAATGCGAAAGTTTGTAGAGTACGGATGTATGGATCGGATGTATGTTTGTTACTCTTTCACGCAAAAACTAATGAACGGATTCTTCTAGCTTGAGATTTAATTAAATGGTGATGCTTGTCAAAAGTGTCCCAAATTATAGCTACAGATTTGTAAAATAGAGCTAGAACACCAATAATTATGAATAGTTTCATTTTTATTTGTGAATAGTTTGCTGTGGTGTGCGGATAATTAAAGTAATGCGAAGACTTGGTCGCTTCTTATAAGTTGATGATATTTAAAAGGGGAAAAAAATGAAAAACTTTTACCTAACTGGTCTGCTAAGGCTTGCGTCCGGTGAGATCATTAATTGAGTTGACCGAGCGCCGATGCAATATTAGAATGGAATTAAGGTTTTTTTTCAAAAATCACTAGCTGACCCGAATGTAAAATGTAATGATAAATAAATTTGTGAAAACCAACCGCCTAATGTAACTAAAAATGTATAATGTTCGCATTTTTTCCTTTATTTGTGCGATACGGACGATGTTTCGTACCAAATTTCAAGGTTCTGAGTTTACGGGAAGTACCCTATAGGTTTTGATTAGCTTGTGAGTGTAGAAAATTTGCAGCATAAAAGGCTTTATCTTTTGATTGTGTAGGCTTAGAAGTTTGATCTATGGATGACTGTGACTATATGCCGTGGTGTACTGGCCTAGGATAGTACTCTCTCATCTCTTCCAGTGGGTGCCGTAAGAGTCGGCCAAAGGATCGGTGTCAGAAGGTGGGCAGCAGCGCTTTCTGAGGATCGGATATCATACTGCGCTCGCCAACCCGCCTGCCAAGCGTGGCGAGTATTGACAAATCCCACCTATATGAGGGAGGCATATGTCCAGCAGGGGACGCCCTATGACTGAGATGATGATGATGAGAAGTTTAATTTTTTCACAGTTCTAAGGGACAGTAGATCTGAGTATTTGATATGAATTTGAGCTTGATACCTCCACGCGTTCCTGAGAAAAGGAGTCTTGACATACAGCCACGAAAGGAATTCTATAAAGGTTTCGTGGTTTCCGTTTGAGGTACGGAACCCTAATTATGAGTGACCTAACTGGTCCGCTAAGGCTTGCGTCCGTTTTATTAAGTGGCAGTGGTTCTATAACATAGATTTTTGTCTATTTGATTTTTGATTTTGATCTATAATATATACGTTTGTTCCCCTTTAAAGTTACCCCAATTCAGAATTCCATATCTTAGGATGGAGCCTACGTAGGCATGATAGGCACTTTAAAGAGCTTCCTTTTTTGCAACTCTACCCAACATATACAAAGCATTCGATATTTATACTAGGTAATGTCACTCAATTGTTTGCCTTCCCGGTCGCCTCCACTAACACTTAAACTTTATGGTATTGTATTGAAGTTCAAATTGACTTTTAAGTATTATTACGAATTTTTTGTCTGGGAAATATCAAAGTGTTATTTTTAGACTTTTTCAGGCATTTTTTTTTATTTTTTCTCTCAGTTAAAACCATCCTGGTACTTCAAGTAATATTATAAAAAAAAGAATTAGCGAAATCGGTTCAGCTGTTCTCGAGATTTGCGCTTAGCAACACATTCAGCGATTCTTTTTTTTATTATAGATATTACGCTCAGTAATATATCAATGGAAACTTAAATCACCAGACATACCAGTACCTATACTAATCCATGGCGTCACGAAGAACTTAAATTACGCCCGGCTATGCTCAGACTTGCAGCGAAAATCCTTTGAACCCGCCCCGTACAGACAAACACTCGTACAATCACACGACATGAGTCACGTCCAAATCCCTTCCGAGATTAAACCTTTGACAAAAGGTCCCTACGTCGAACCTGCACGCCAAGTGCGAGTCGTCGCAATCTGAAGATTCCGTACACTACCAGTTACGAATAATTCGTCAAAACCGCTTTATGCTCTGAATACAAAAAGCTACACAAACCCTCAACTGACTTGCCCTTTAAACACAAGAACACGTTTAACGATTTGTTTTACTCCAACAAACAATGTAATATCTCAAGTGCTTGAAGCAGGAATAAGTTGCGTCACAATCATTGTATCGCAGTCGTGACAACAATTGAATAACGCACGCACCGTCCGTACAAACTATAAATTTTCTGTGTCATAGTCGTACTGTTGGTACCTACTGAATCCAGTTGGTTCATAAATATATAGAAAGATAAATTAACTCTGTATTGCAAATCATAAAATGTACTTGAAAAGTGTATTTTGTATAATTGTAGCTTAGGTTCGTTACGCACAATCGGCGGTTTTATCGCTAATGCAATCTCTTACAGACATACTGCTATATGGCTGCGATATAGCATTTTCTGCGTCGGTTACTGTTCGTATCTTAGTAAAAACAATTGAATACCATACCTACCTTACGTACAGTTTTTAATTTATCTGTATCACTGTTGAAGCAAATGACATGAGAATTGTTACCTTTGGTCCCGATACTCTGTCTCCTCACAAATTTATTAGATTTTTTTTAAGCTATTGCATAGCTTCTATCGCGGGCCTTGAGCTCGATGACCGAATCCAGAAATTCCGTAACGAAAATAACCTAACACCCCACACTCCGACTGGCACAGCGGTGATACATTTTAGTTTTGCCATCTATCGATGAATAGCAGAACTTTTAATGACTTTTTTGAAATATCACGCTTGTCTGTTTAGTTTAGCAACTCGCCTCTGGGTGGCATTGGTTGTATCGGCGTTACTGCATAAGTTAACAATATATTAATTGCATAAGTTGATAAAAAAATGCTATGCAATAGCTTTACCGCCGCAGTCCCCGAGTGTCACACGTCTTTTACGGTAGTACTGTGACCGGAGCACAAACAACTGAAAACGCTTGGCCCTTATTAACTGTATAATATATCTATTGTGTACAGTTGTGACACAGAGAATTTATAGTTTGAACGTGCAATGCGTTATTCAATTATTACTTTGTACGACGGCGATATGAAGCAAAATATTAATTTGAAACTTGGGTTCTGAGCTATTTGTGTCTATGTATTGACAAGAAATAAATACTCATACGGGATTAACGTGAAGAAGTTATGTAAATATTAACTGGCTCATTAAGGGTTTACTGTTTGTTGCCGACGGATCTCTAAAAGTCGATAATAGTAGGATAGGAACGGCACACAAGGGTGGAAAATGAAGTAGATGTCAACAGGGGTGTTTGAGTGTTGTCGAGTTGCAAGTTTGGCTGAAGTCAGCCTCTACGTGAGTCTGACGTGTACCACCTTATCTATGTATACTTATGTGTAAAGTATTTGTCTCGCCCTCTCTGCTTGTAAGCACCCGAGAGCTTCTGCGTACTGTCATCGGCGCCCGTTAATTTGTCTACGTGACAGTGACAGGTTGTTGTTCCAAAATTCAAATTATCTCCACACTTATGGCTCGAGAACGAGTAAACCGTTTTGGAACGCAACCTAAATACAATCTTATATTTCTCAGGAATAATGTACCTTTAACTGGCGAAATAATTTTCACATTGGGTAGTTCCCGAGATTAGGAACTCACAAACCTTTGGTAGGTTTGTGACCTTGACTTGACCTCTTAGATGAAATAACACTGACGGGCCATTTTTTTTTCTCCGATGATCTACTTTTTTTTTAATTTCCTTTTCTTATAATTATTTCGAGCAGTTCTTCACAACGTTACAAAAGACAAACAACCGATAGAAATCGAATAAACGCTACATTCTTGCTCATTTAGTTTTCCTTAGCACCTTAATAGGTTTTGTTAAAATAGTATTTTTGTATAGACTTTTTTGCTTATAGTTTTATTTTATAGTATAAAAATGTTAATACAAGAGAGAGAAAACCAGAGAAACACTAATTTTGGAAAATAGATCAAAACAAAAATTCTCCATATAAACTTCCCGCCAAAACCTCTTGAGCAAAACAACATCAAAGTGAAACTCAAAATACTGAAATAATATTCCGCGCGCTAAAGAGTTGAAATTGGAAAATTGTGAAGTTCGACTCTTGCTGTCAAACACAAGACAAGAATTTGAAGGAAACAAACTTTATCTGCGCCTCCCAACATGTGGTAAGTATACTTATTGACTAATGAGCCTTCTCCGTGCCGCATAGACAAAATATAAACATACGTATACATTTGTACATTCTGGGAATTTCATCTCGTTTTCCGCTAAGGCGCCGTACATAATACACTAATCCTAATTTTTTTAAAATAATTAACAATCATGTGTTCATCATCACAGTTTGAATTAATTTGGTTCATTATAAAGGACTGTTTATGAGTTAAAATACGATCAGGTATAATCCTCTGCATAGTTTTATACTTTCAAAACTATGCTTTTAATGAATTAATAAACGTAGGTATATCTTCCAATTTAATAAGAATATTCTCTCTTCCAAAACTAAATACGAAATTAGCCCAGCGTCACCAGTGTTTTACAAGTCCCTACTTATATAATAAAGCTTGTAGAGAAATACCTAATTTATTAACTTTAACAAATAGACAACTCAGAGTCGCGCTGTATAACTGGTTGCTTAAGCTCAGTTATGATGAAACAGAAAATTTACTAAAATATGTGATATAATTAAGAAGATACTTTGAGTAACGATAAACCCTCACTTTCAGAGACACACACACACACACGCCACACACCACACACACAACACACACACACACAACACATGCGACACGCATACACAAATAGATTTATTAATTGCTTACATTTATGTTCGTAAATATATTGTTAAGGCCGATGTATATAACATTTTGTAACCTTGAAGGGAGCAGACACCCACGATACAAGAACTTTTCTTAGTGTGGGTTCTGTATGTCATTTTGTAATTTAAGCAAACACGAACATTATTTCTTGTTTATGTTTCTAAAGCGATCCTTGCATTATTTGAATCAATAAACTTTTGTATTTGTATTCATACACATCTAAGTTTTTACGTAATAGCAAGGTCAAACGGTCACGCTTTTATTGAAATATACATAGTTGTTGTTTTGATTAGTTACTATGGACGTTGGTTTTATTAAATTTTGGGCATTATGTATGTTTATATTACGGGACTTGAAAGGGAAGAAAGGCAAGGGGGTTTAAAAAGGCTGAATATATTTTGAGAATCATTTTGCTAATAAATCTTAATCATCATCTCAGCCATAGGACGTAAGGGTACATAAATGTAATATTTTATACCAACACGCATCAGTATTTGTCCCGCCCTCTCCGCCTGTAAACACCCGCGAGCCTCTGTAATGTCATCGACAACTGTTGAGCCCTTAAATGATTGATTTTGCTCTTGTTGTGATCTCAGGGTTGATATGCTATTGGAAGCATGGACGTAATCAGATATAACGACGTCTGGCGGTCACCGACCCTTGAACTAGTTGAACGGGTAGTCAAAGATACAATCACTCCAGAGCGTCTAGTCTGAGTTACATTCACAGATTTTTGTGACGTATTCACATTTCGATTGTACGGTTTTGTATGGTTTTACAAAAAGCGCCCCTGGCGGTTGATTTGTGAACCTCATGTGAATCATACAAAGCCGTACAATCGAAATGTGAACACGTCACAAAAATCTGTGGTTGTAACTCAGAACTACAAGCTTGCATATATCAAGTAATGCTGTGTTTACATGTATTACCCATTGCAATTAAATCCTACCAATATTATAAATGCGTGCCGTGGTGGTACCGGCCTAGAATAGTACTCCCCATCTCTTCCCGCGGGTGCCGTAAGAGTCGGCTAAGGGATCACGTACCAGAAGGTGGGCAGTAGCGCCTTCTGAGGATCGGAAATTATACTGCGCTCGCCAACCGCCTGCCAAGCGTGGCGAGTATTCGCAATTTTCCCCCCCAATTGGGGGAGGCATTTGTCCAGCAGTGGACACCCAATGGCTGAGATGAATCAATGAAAAAATATTATAAATGCGAAAGTTTGTGAGTATGGATGCATGTTTGGTACTCTTTCACACCTAAACGGCCAAACTAGTACCTACCGCACCGCGCTTTCATCCGCGTGAATTACGGTTTACCCGCTACCTCAATTATCCCACGGGAACTATACTTTTCCAGGATACAAGTAGGTAGTCTATGTGTTATTCCAGTGTCTAACCTATCACAATACCAAATGCCATCTAAATCGATGCAGCCGTTCGAGCGTGAAGGAGTGACAGCAGATTTTCAGTTATTTGCTTTTCCCACGAGAACAGTAATTATTTTCGAGGTGAAAAAAAATATTACCAAAAAATGGACCGACTTCAACACTCAAAAGTATAACTTGTTGAAGTCAAAGAAGAAAAAGTACCTACGGTAGTAGGTACTTTTTCTTCTTACCGAAGTACCCTCACCGGGTATTCACCCGGTGATGGTGCCGAAACAACCTTGCAAGACACTAGGTCATTCTATGTATGTATATGTCTTAGCAGATATTCGTCATTTCTATTATTTGAACCCCAGGACATTCATAAGTGGACATTGAGACTCATATATTTAAATAGATAATCGGCTGGCACATAACGCATTCGACACATTTAGACCAACGATTTCTGTGAAACGGGGGTTAATATAAATAGAACTTCATGACACCAATAGTTTTTCAGTTCAAATATTTGAAGGAAAGAATTCGGCTGCTAATGGGACTTGAACCCACGACTACAGAATACCGTCCTGTCGCTTTGTCCAACTAAGCTATAGCTGCCCATACCACTAGGGCCGAATTAAATCCTTCCTTATTAACATCTTGCGGTGATGTTATTAGCGCCATCTACCTTTAATTGTATGAACAATTAATTAATAGGACTGATAGACCAACATTACAGTTGATATCGTATCAAACGAAGGCACCCTAACCTTATTTTAAGAGATTTTATTGTTTATCGCATTAACGCTATGCTAGGCAGAACTTCAGTTCAATATTTGAACTGAAATTCTGCCTAGCATAGCGTTAATGCGATACACAATAAAATCGTATTTAAAACAATTAATACGAAGTAAAACTATTGGTAAGAGATCAGAACGGGATAGGACGGGATCAGAACGGGATATAATCAGAGAAGGCAGAACTTCAGTTCAAATATTTGAACTGAAATTCTGCCTAGCATAGCGTTAATGCGATACACAATAAAATCTCTTACCAATAGTTTTATTTCGTATTAATTGTTTTAAATACTTTGACATAAAGGTCTATTTAATTAATTAGTGTCTCTGTTCAGTCATAAGGCTGAGAAAATTAAATTAACACGGCAACGCTTCTCTACTAGGTCCCTTTAGAAAATGTCTCATTATCCTTTAAAAGGGAGCGCCCCAACCGGCCTTATTAGGCGGGTAACTAATGACTTCAATACTGAATGAAGCCTTTAAACCTCCGCTTATAATACGATTCCATGCAAGGTGATCGATGTCTGTCGCTAAGCCAAAATAAGATAAGTCAATAAGAGTCACTTTGACAATTGCTATACATTTTGTTTTTGTGTCAGATATCAGAGAAAATAGGCCCGAAAATTAGATATTTGTGAGAAATTAAAAAATTTTCTTTGATTACCCCACTACGGCGAAGCAAAAAGGAGGGTTGTGTTTTTATTCACTGGTTATCTTAAAAATCGTTCATAAACGTCTACATAAACTTCTTATACATCTAGGATTGTGATTGTTAAAGAGGCATGGTGAGTTTATTGAACCGATATAATTATGATTTTGGGAGTAGATATGACGTCACATACCTATTTTATTTTCCAGCTTAATTGGCCGTAATTTATTATTCTTAGTTATGATGACGCATATTTTCATTTTATTTCTCTGAACGGAACTCTTAGTTGGTATGGAAGATTTTAGGTAACAGACATTTAATAAGGAACGAGAAACTTGGGGATCTAACCCCTCTGGAGTGATTTTTGCGGGGGGACAGATTTTCACAAAAACAGATCTTAGAAGAGCAGACGAGGTTTAAAAATTGTAGAAGAACATGAAGGTCACAATTTTAAGTTTCTCATGCATTTAAAAATGATCTTGATGACAATAAGACAAAGCATATAGATTGCATAACATTAATTATATTGTAATTATCAGACTCTCGCGATTTGAACACATTGTTAATAAATCAATCGGGCTTGGGTCGTAAAATGGTCGAGGTAAATAAATAAATTAATTAATTCAGATGACTTAAAACGATTTAGATAAAAGTTCGCCAAGATATATTCAATTCAAATATTTTTTAAGAGCTCCATATTTAACATAAATAATTATTTCTGCAAAAATTGAAACAAAATTAAATTTAATGAAGATGAATATGGGGTACTCTTTTATGACTTTTATATGACACGTGTCGTTTACCAAAAAACTTTCGTGCCCCGAAAGTTTAAGCCTGGCTACGTACACTAATTAAGTTTTCGTAAATTAAAATGTAATTTAGTAAAGATGCATATATTTAAGAGGTCATTGTCCTTGTAAGAATATTTCCAGAGTTAATTTATATATGCATGTTAGCATAATGCGGGTATTTTGGTTGTAAACAGAATTGGTGTGGAGCAGAGCATAAACCTTTTTTTTCATACTTTATAGATCTAGCATTTGACCACTATGTCACTAGATAATAATAGAGAAAAATTGCTAATCCTGTGAATTTTGGTAATATTTAAATGTGACAAACTATTTAAATTATTGCAATATCATCGGTCCTTGATAAGTGCACACATATCATGATTACCGAT
Source organism: Apeira syringaria (assembly GCA_934044485.1). Lineage (NCBI taxonomy): Eukaryota > Metazoa > Arthropoda > Insecta > Lepidoptera > Geometridae > Apeira > Apeira syringaria. The sequence continues at coordinate 8,909,766 of OW203670.1, read as the reverse complement.
GACAATTCAAAAGTTTCAAATTGATCCGACGTTCTCAAAGGGTTGAAAATCACATTCAAATGTTTTGTATGTATGTTTTTTACATATATACAAGTGAAGCTAATTAAAGTGTGTGAAGAATAAGTCATTGTATATACAGAAAACAATTAATATTATTCGTACATCTGTTTAAGACCGCTTCAATATAACTGGATCTCAGCTTTAACGGAACAGCTACAAAACGGTGAAAACTTATAAAAACGAACACAAACAGCGCTTTAACTCAATTAGCCGGTAACGCGCCTAACAACTAAACGTTAAAATGAGGTTATTAATTATTATTGGTGCTATTATACCTTTTTTAAATAAATTAGAAGGTAAAGCGGCATGGGATACTTTTGATAAATATCACCATTTGGTCAAATCTCAAGCCAAGATCGATTGGAAGCCATGCGCATTGGACACTGACGTCACGTTTGATTTTCGTGAAGCTTTATACAATATTACCATAAAGACGTTTAAAAAAATTGCTGCTGTCAGCAATTCCCACTTTGCATACTCCCCATATACGTTATGGATGACTCTTGGAGCGATATCAGAAGGGACAACAGGACAAACACGCCAAGAGCTCTGGAACTATTTATTGCTGCCACAAGATGAATGTTTACGAAACCAGCAATACCATTTGGCGACCACTTTAGAAACGGCCGATGAAGACGTGAACCTCTCCAGGTCTAGCATGCTCATACTGGATGACAGTGTCACCTTAAATAACCATTGGGAGAATTTCATACAAAAGGATTCCATAATTCAGACAAATTCGGCCCCTATTAAATCTGACCCACGGCAAGCGGCTAATATGATAAGAAAATTCTTAAAAGTTCACCTGCCTGCTCCTAATTTTGATGGTAATTCTGTCATCGTTGAAACGTTGAACTACGAAGGGCTATGGACTCACGCGTTTCCGAATGCAATCACTGAACGCGCCCCTTTCTATGACGATGACGGTAAGAAGATAGGGTACGTTGACATGATGAAGATCAAGCGTCGTGTGAAAGCTATGTATATCCCTTCAATGAGAGCTAAAGTTTTGGAAGTCCCAGTAGGGTTTGGAGGACGCTATAAGATGCTGTTTTCCACTAGCCTGGGGATAACAAACGTAAGGCATTCGATTTCAGCCATCATGGATTCAATTTTCTTTGACATTTTGGAAGGATTGCAAGAAAGTTCAATACCTATAGAAGTGGCTATCCCAAGATTTCGGATGACAACTGAGATTGATATGAGGAAAATATTAGAAGAGTTGGGGGTTTCCTCTCTTTGGAATGACGTTGAAGGAACCCGGTGAGTTTATTTCCATGTTTTTCCGTTAATTAGCCCTGTCTTTAAATTTAAACTTTTATTGCAATTTCTAACTGCGGGACTGGCCCGTTGGCGCAGTTGGTAGCACTCTGCCTTCTGAGCCGCTGGTCCCAGGTTCGATTCCCGGACAGGTCAAACATTTGTGTGCATGAACATGTCTGTTTGACCTGTGTCTGGGTGTGTATATGTATTTAAGTATATTTCAGTCATCAGGTTACCATAGTACAGGCTCTGCCTAGTTTGGGACCTGAAGAGCTTGTGTGAAAGCAAAAAAAAAAAAAAAAAAACTGTACAAAATACAGGTTGAAGTACAATAAAATAGAGATTATTAGAAACACTGGCTGGCGCGGCAATTTTAGAAAAGAAGGGGATAGGTTTATTTTATTACTTATCGCAACAATTGAATAAAAATAATAGAAAATTATAAAAATCATGCTAAATTGATATTAGAACTTTTTGTTTCATTTTATTGGGAGAACATTTTGTGGTAGTTTAATTACATTTTTAGTCTGTTATGTAATATAATTTACAGAAGTTTGTATGTAAATATTGAACTAGATGGTTACGGCTCTTTTGAATGATGCTGAAGAAATAAAAAAATATATTTAAAAATTGATAGCATTATTATATAGATGTAGTATCCGGCTTTACTCACGTTTATTGTCGAGGTTTCGACCTAGGTTTCGGGATTGGTCGCCGCGATCTGGCAGCGTTAACTTACCTGAGGATGGGCATCGGACATGCCCGAAACCTAGGACGAAACTTCGACTATAAAAGTGAGTAAAGCCGGATACTATATCTATATAATAATGTGTTAAAGTCACGAGAATTTCTAATCAAAAATTGATAGCAATTAAATGTACGTATAGAGACACATGTTAAACACTTTTTAAATCATGTTAAAACATAGATGGTCGAGTAATTTCGATTAGTTTTATACAAAATATGTCACTACTTATTTGGTGCCGACTGAAACTACCCGCAATTGGCCAGCAATTGAATAAAATTTGTCTAATATTAGAGATAGCGTTATAATAATTTGAATTGAATCGGTTCTTTTTAAATTGTTATAAGCTTGCGTTTGACCACCGTCTCACCTGATATTAAGTTCGACGCGGTCTAAGATAGAGCACGCAAGCCTAGAAGGTACCTATTCACTCGTGACTTGAAGACTCCAGGATTGTACGTATCGGGAAACACATACTCAGACAACGAGTTCCATTCCTTGGCAGTACGCAATAGGAATGTTGAAGGAAAACGCTTAGTACGTATAGTTGGCATGTGTACCATATAGCGATGGCGCATTGCCATACTTCTGGTTGATCGATGATAAAATGGGGACGGTGGAATTTAATTATGTAATTCCAGTGCATATTCATAAATGTATTCGATAGTTCACCGATAGGCTTGCTACTCTACGCAGGTTGTTGGCTTTGATAATGATAATGATAAATAATAATGCTAAATACTAAATAATAAATATAAACGATAAATAATAAATGATAATGATAAATTATAATGATAAATTTTATTCCAATAAACAACTTATCTATTACACTTTTTCTTAACTACGAAAAACAGTTTTTATATTTCATAATGATGTCCAGCGAGTTCTGGGCTCTGAAGCGTACATTCTACCAGAGTCAATGCCTAAGATCTTTTTTGCTCGTCTTTCGAATAGAACGCGACCTATTTCATTTTGAAGAACCTTTAAATAGTTCGAATGTTTAACAGAGTTAGGGCTAATGACCATATACACTCTTAAAAGGTGCTAAATATTCACCAAACACTTCCCTTCCAGAAACATATCTGACCCCGGAGCATTACCGACCAGTTACATCCAGCGTACGAGCGTCACCATGGACTCCACCGGGATCCGAGCCCCGATCCAAGAGGTCACCAACATAGTTCCAGCTGCGATGACTGACTCGGAACACGAGCTAGACACTGGATTAGACCCCATCTTGGGAAGAGACTTCATAATCGACAGACCGTTTTTGTTCGGGTTATTTGATACAAAGACGCTTGCTAACATATTTGGTGGTACCTTTTCTGTACCCACATATAGCCTTTAGGAAGTAAGTAATTTTAGTAGTAATAAGAGTTATTTAATAAATATAAACAATGATTATATGTATTGGTAATAACTCTTTATGGACACACAATTTTCGTACCTATAGTTTTTTCTTATTACACTTATCCCGCACTAGGATTCCCTGTGCCGCGTGAGGCATTAACACACAATGACATCATAACAAACGTGCAAGACCCGGGACAGAAATTCATGCTCATTGCATACATTTTTTGCCCCTGCCGGGATTCAAACCCAGAAATCCACATAGTTTTCTCTGATAACTAACCACATGATAAATTATCCTAGAATTAAAATATGTAATATGTATCTTAATCATAAGTATTATTAAAATTTTGTATATAACATATATATATATATATATATATACCTACATATATAAATTTATTATTATTTATTTATATAAATATAAAATATATATATTTATATATAAATATATATATATAAAATATATCTCTCGTATGTTACAAAAAATACTACGATATCTTTATTTATAAAATACTAGCCGACCCGACAGACTTTGTCCTGCATGCAGCGCCAGGTGGTTTTTTTTTTTTTTGTAAATCTAAACCATCCAGGGCGCCACCTAAACGCATACAAAAAAAATCATTCAAATCGGTCCAGCCGTTTAGAAGTTTAGTGACATACAGACGTAAAGTAGAATTATATCTTTAAGAAGAATTATCTCTTCAAGTCGCGAGTGAATAGGTACATTCTAGGTATGCGTGCTATATCCTAGACAACGTCATCACTAACATCAGGTGAGACAGTTGTCAAACGCAAACTTATAATATGTAAAACAAAAAAAATGTATGAGATTGACACTTCAAAGCGATATATCACGTGATCAACGAAACAGAATAGAAAATTGGCAGACAATGGACAATTCGTTTCTATTTACCCTTATGACGGCCAACAACTACAATTAGGTACTATAAACGGCGAGAGTTATGTGCATATTTACGCAGAATGACGTCATACCCCGTCCAGGTATCCGTAGCAGTCGGCTTAGACAAGATGCATCGCTTCAAGCGATTATCTTTCTCTAACCGCTTCCGGTTCTAAGCTGTCGTTATCGCTTGTCAAAATGGTATTTGTCTACAAAAAAATGTATGGATCCGATGCTCGGGAGAATACAAATTTTTGTAGACAAATACCATTGCATTACTGCTACGGATAGCTGGACGGGGTATGACGTCATTCTGCGTTAGCACATAACTCTCGCCGTTTATGGTAACTGTAGTTGTTGGCCGTCATAAGGGTAAAAAAACTGTGTAAATTCTACATAACTTCTATCGTAATCTGCTGTAGCACACAAGCAGATGTTTTATGATCGAATTTGTCCATACTCGATATGTTCCGAATAAAAAGCATCACTCTATCCTAAGTCTACAGTCCTAAACAAACTCACCTTCCATTAGAACCGATATCAATTCCGTCAAAAAACATATCGATTTTCGACCATTCCTATCGAGTACGGCCCCACTAAAGGCAACGACTTGTGCGATTTTAATCCGATGAAGAGCCTTTGAATCTATAAAAGATCTAGGCTATTCTTGTACAGATTATATAGTAGTTACTATGCAAGTTAATTTTATTAATTTTCGTTAAACTTTTGCGGGGAAACGAGAGATTGATCATGTCTTTATATTTTATTAACAGCATAGGTTTTAGGACAGTCACCGACAAGGTCGACAGACGACCAATTTTTTTTTATATTTTTTTTAAAGATTATAAGCTTGCGTTTGACCACTGTCTCACCTGATGTTAAGCGACGACGCGATCTAAGGTGGAGCACGCAAACTTAGAAGGAACCTATTCACTCGCGACTTGAAGACTCCGGGGTTGTACGTATCGGGAAACACAGACTCAGGCAGTGAGTTCCACTCTCTGGCAGTACGCATTATAATATCGCAGAGGTAAGGGCTGGATGTGACCCGCTATCATCCGGTACCTATCAATGTGGGCAGCCTTTGTCCAGCAGTGGACATGCTATGGCTGAGATAATGATGGTCGTGATCATCGTCGTTATATCCGTGTTTTCAGGCAATAAAAAACTGCTACAATATCATTAATAGAATGTGGCTCTACCTGACATCTATTGACCAGTAGTACTTAATACAACTTAAACAAAACTTAAACAAACTGTTTTATACTTCGATCGAAGGTTTTACAGACACAGCATTTAGTATTGCTATACAACTAATTGACAATAGATGGCGTTGTTAAGCAATACTATTGAAAAACTGCAGCCAAGCTCAGTCACCCAGATATTATGAATAAGATAATGATTCCTCGTCGAGCCACGTGATACACGGCTAAAGATTTAATGTTTTTGATACAAATCGGTAAGTAGGTAATATTGATTAAATATATTATAATATTGTAGATTTCTCAAATCTTATTGTAGTAGCTGCAGTAATTGGAATGAGTTCACATACTTGTAGGTTCTTTTTCAAATAGAAAATGGATAGCAAACGGATCTGACGATAATACTTTTTTTTTAAATTTTTACATCATTTTTTAGAAGACATAGTAAAAACTTAAAAAAATATTAAAACTAAAATCTAAAAATAAAAACCTACGAGCAAATTGTATTCAATTCGATGGCTAAATCTTAAAAGACCAACTTTGGAATAAAAAGTTCTCAAAATGCTGGCGGCATTGCCACTTTTAATAGTTAGACTAAAGTTTTGTGAGAAATATGCCAGCACTCTGGTCTTCAGAGTCTGGTCTTCTGGTCAGCACTAGTCAAGTCTTTAAGTAAAAAAAAAATTTTTTACAAAAAATGCAACCGACTTCACACGTTTAGTTAACACGTTTGAGTGTTGAAGTCGGTTGCATTTTTGTTAAAAAATTTTTTTTACACTTTTCAGTGACCTTTGCTACTCACGGGATCAATTAATTGTCATTGTGTGTTCTGCGATGACTTCAAACGCGACAATAATATCATCAAGATACGCGTAGCACTTTTCAATTATTGGAGTATAACTCAAAAACCGTTTGTCCGATTTTGATGAAATTTGAATAGGACCACCATGGAAGGATACTCTATCTAACGAAAAAGAATAATCAAAATCGGATCATAAACGACGAAGTTATTTGCGAACACACATAAAAAAACAACAAAAAAAAATATATATACGGTCGAATTGAGTAGCCTCCTTTTTTGAAGTCGGTTAATTAGTCGACAATTTTATGGAAAGCTATCCCAGAACTCTCATCAAATGATTCAACATTGAATTTGTCCATACTTGCTATTTTCCGAACTGAATGAAAATCATCACTTAGCAGTAAGCCTACACTTACAGTCCTAAACAAACTTAACCTTCCATTAGAACCGATATCAATTCCGTCGAAATAATATCGATTTTTAACCATTCCATTGGGATAAGGTCACACTAAAAGAAAAGGCTTGTTCGTATTTAAACAGAATCAGAATAGTTCACCACAGTCACTATCCTACTAATATCCTACTTCCTACTAATATTAAAAATGCGAAAGTTTGTGTGTATGTGTGTATATTTGTTACATCTTCACGCTCAAACGGCTACACCGATTTCTATTAAATTTGGTATGGAGACAGCTTATACTTACCTTGGATTAACACGTAGGGCTTATTTTCATTATCACCATCATCACCGTTTTTATCACCACGCGGTTACAACCGCGGGGCGCAGGTAGTAATATTATAAGGCGAAAGCTTGTCGTTTGTATATTTGTTACGTCTTCATGTTCAAACTTTTATTTTTTTATTAATTTTTTTTTTTTTTTTTTTTTTTTTATTAACATTCACACAAGATCTTCAGGTCCCAAACTAGGCAGAGCCTGTACTATGGTAACCTGGTGACTGATATATATACTTATATACATATACACACCCAGACACAGGTCAAACAGACATGTTCATACACACAAATGTTTGACCTGTCCGGGAATCGAACCCGGGACCAGCGGCTCAGAAGGCAGAGTGCTACCAACTGCGCCAACCGGCTAGTTAAACTGCTGGGCCAGTTTTTATGACATTTGGTATGGAGGTAGCTGACGCCCCGGAATAACACATAGGCTTATTTTCATTCTCGTCTTTATCACCACCGTTTTTATCATCACGCCGCCGGTGAAACCGCGGGGCACAGCTAGTTGACCATATAACATTATCATGCTTGGCAAGTCATTGAAATACATTATGCAAATCTCTCAGATGAAGAACTGCAAATAAGTTCGAAACTGGTCGGAGAGTCATTTTCCAGTGTTTACCACGTGAGTCCTAGTCGGTTTGTTACATTACAATTAATCAAATCGTTTCAGACTTTACAAAAATATTGGTTGTCTGTAAAGTCGGTTTACGGACAATAGATTTACGTGATAACGTCATAATCATTTATGACTTTGACTTTGACTTTGATTATTTTATGTAATTCAAAACTCAGGTGGAACGTTACGCGGAACGTTACTATTTTTCATGAGTGTTGCTGGTATTCATCAATTTATAAAACGTTATCACGTCAAAAAATAATTTGATGTAGTGTAATGCAATAAACCTTAAACTTTTAAAATAAAAGCTGTTTGACGGGTTTTATTATATTATTACAACAGCATCTACTTTATCAGTATGACATCAAAACTCACTCAACGCAACGGGAAATGTGATTCGATAAAGACGTCGATTCGATTTGCTGAAGTGACTTTACTACACCCCTTTATATCTTTGAGCTCGGTGGGATATTGTTCGAAAGTTCACCTGAGAGGGCACTTTTATAAGTACGACAGTTATACAACGATACATTTTAAAATATAAACAAAAGAGTACTAATTTAGTGCCAGGGATTGGAGCTCACTGCCTGAGTCTCTGTTTTCCGATAGGTATAACCCTGGAATCAACAACTCCCGAGTAAATAGGTAAAGTTCTTCAAAGATGGCGTGCTACACTTTAGACTGCGTCGTCGCTTAACATCAGGTGAGACAGTGGTCAAACGTAAGCTCGAATAGTACCTTTAAAAAATGTACTATTCGACTAATTTATATCTATTTGAAGCGTTTCTAGTGGAGTTCACCTAGGCTAACTTAATCGTTCAATTGGGTTAATCGCTGCTGCGTCTTATGCCTGATACGTTATACAATATTTATAATTGATATACCAATTATAAATATTGTATAACCTAGCTCCAGAAACAAATAAAAAATATTGTATGTATTGCTTTCGAGCTGTTTGGCCGTGGTCTATGTGAAACTTGTGTTCCAGACGTTTCGTCGATCACTGCGGTCGACATCTTCAGTGGTTCAGGTCCGAGCGGCGACAAGAGCGTAGAACTCTCCTTCGCGGCGTCTTCTGTGATACTGATCAGATTCTGGAACACAAGTTTCACATAGACCACGGCCAAACAGCCCGAAAGCAATACATACAACATGCAACGCCGGCCGTGAAAGCCTTAGTTAGAGTTTACAAATAAAAAATGATATTTTTTTCTACAATTCTCTCGCGCCCCACTGCAAATAAATTGAAGAAAAATCAAAGGCGATTTTTTAAAATTACACGGTGCCTCAAACAGAACCACGTGTAATAATGTAAATCCATTAGCAATAAATATTACGTTCCACCCCATAATGAAACGTTACTTCCACGTTTCCACCCCGCGCGGGAAATCTTACAACTGTTGAGGTGGAACGGGAAGGGTGGAACTGATAGGTGTGTTACTTTGTATGGACACGGTAGAAGATAAGTTGAAAACGGGAAAATGGTTTGGTTCCAATAGTTCAATTTAGATCCAATCAAGAAAAGTCACGGTTTCAATTAAGTCGGAGTAACACATAGGCAGAAGGTTCCTTAGAATTTTCAAGATGCTTAATTTAATAAATCAAATTATAAAAATCTTACACTGAAAATAGATAAATAAAAAGTTATTTAATTACGACATTTTTATATTATTAGCTGGCTTTAACGATTTACGATTATTTTACACTGTTTCTACGGGAATAATGTGGTACTTACGCGTAGTTGTAAAGTAATTACGAACGTAATTTACGATTAGTCAAATAAATGATAAAATGAAGTGGTATTTATAAGCCAATATTTTTAATTATCATCTCGCAACAGTAAATTTAACACAGAACTTGTATCAATGGTCATCTCTCATTCCAATTGCAACTCCAATAAAAAAATATACTAAGGCGATGTGTAGGTTTTATACTTAGAATTTTGCGATTCGAACACATGGTTTATAAACATATCGGGATTCAATCACGTGAAAAAATATAAAGCATTGTTCTTTCATTTAACTCGACCTTTTGCTGGCTGAAGACTGGATGCAAGTTGCATTGCATCCCGTGTGTCTTGTTCGAAACGTCAAGATAAATATCTAAATGTTTTCCCGGTTATTCATTCCAAGTAGATTTATAAAACCTATTTTTATGAATGGTCAAAGTTAATTTTAATGAGTAGACTTATTATTATAAGCTTACTATGTTGCTTAAGACTTTATATAATTAGTATACGCATAATTATTACGAACGTGTCAAACAAATGTTCGTATGCCCTTGTCTATAAATCTTAACAATAGTATATATCATTGGCAGGAAAATGTGCCCGGTACCTATTACATACCAACTGTAACCTAAGCTGTGTCGGGGATGAGGTGAATGACCTCGGTATTGTAACACAACGCTGTAAGTGGCTAAGTTTCAATGTTATAAATCTATTGGAATATATGAATGTACTTACAAAAGGAGTTCCGACTGCTTAGAGTATCTGCAATAACTGAAAGAAAAAAAATATGTAAATGGCTTTTATGTCGAAAATTCAAATGTGCGTGGATCGACGCATTTAGATATCTTTCAAAGCATTTGCAGTGGCTACGGTACAGTGAACGCTACAAAATGACCGGCCACCTTAATATAAAATTTATATTAAATATATGGTAAAATATATTTTATAAACATGTACAAACGTTTATTATTGTTGATCGGTTTTCTTTGTGATCGATTAATAGCCAAGTCTACAGTTCGGCCGCAGAGAGAATGCGTTTGATAGTCCGTTTTACTAGTTTTTCCAAGCTCAAAGTGGAATAGATAGTATGATTACACAACATTATGAGTTTTATTATTTATGACAAGTGGGCGATAAATATTTTATGTAGCCTATAAGATAAAACCTTTGCTTAGATTTTTAGATGTGGGTTGAAATTATTATTGCAGAATAAACAGATTAACTGCTACTATCACATTCCGTGTTTCTCCACAAGCACGTGCTTGCCGGATATTAACTGTCAGTTCGCGCGTCATATCCGGCGATCTGACTACTACCGGTTCCGGAGCATCGGCACGGAAACGGACCGGATTCTATGATTTATGGTGCAACTGCCGCTTCACATTCATGGGGTTAATGACGGTAGATCGAGGAATACCTTCGGAACAGCATTAAGGGCCTATAATATCTCAGCAATATAGCAGTGCCGTGGTGGTACCGGCCTAGAATAGTACTCCCCCATCTCTTCCCGCGGGTGCCGTAAGAGTCGGCTAAGGGATCACGTACCAGGAGCTGGACAGCAGCGCCTTCTGAGGACCGGAAATCGTACTGCCTCGCCGACCCGCCTGCCAAGCGTGGCGTGAACTGGCAAATGCCCCCTATATGGGGTAGGCATATGTCCAGCAGTGGATGTCCGTTACTGAGAAGAAGAAGAATATCTCAGCGTCCGATCGCTGAAAGAAGGCTTAAAAAATCATATTAGTTTTGTCATTAATCTTCAAGCACAATAGTTTGCACAAAGGTTCGAATGACGTTGGTGAGAAGCTGAGAAATATGCGCGGGGCATTTAGGAATGCCATCTCCTATTTCAGAGCTCTTTAGGGATGAGAATTTGTATAATATAATAATATGGTCTTTTAAAGGAGAGTAGAGGGCGCTCGCGGGTGCGGTCGCAATTCGCCTAGTACCTAGTACAGGCCGCCGCGCGCTGCGCATGCGATGATTTAGATATGTTGATGTGGACGGTGGGGTGGTACTACTGGCTCCGTTGGTGAATCCTGGTGTGAGTCTTCATCATCATGAAGTTTGAAGTTTGTGCTTCCCGTGTGGTCCCATTTAAATTGCATCAAAATCGGTCAAGCGCTTTTCGAGTTACACTCCAATAACTAAAAAGTGCTACGCATACGTCGATGATAATAAAGTAGCGGGTGAAGAAACATCGGTGAATATACACAATGACAATTGATCCTGTTAGAAAGAAAGAAAGAAAGAAAGAAACCACATTTATTCAAGACATATATATTTATACTGTTAGTAGCAAAGGTCACTGAAAAAGGGAGAAAAAATATACCAAAAAATCAAACCGACTTCAACACTAAAAATTGTGAAATAACTTGTCGAAGTCGGTACCATGATAGTTCAAAATTAACTGTTATCATTTTTCAACTTCGACAAGTTATTTCACACTTTTGATTGTTGAAGTCAGTTTCATTTTTTTATATTATCACTTATTAAATGATGCTATACTTGTGGTTGACCCACCATTCGTCCCAAAAGTTTTTTGAGGCTCGAAACATGCCAGCGCCAAGGCCAGACTTCATTAAAACGCTTCATTAATCATACCGCCCAAAAGTACCAGTATTCACGCATAGTTCTATGCGTGAATGCTTTCATACATGCCTACACACACATATGTATTAGGTATAGAGATACTTATAATAATTTTCTGCTTGTGTTTGTACAGAGGATTATTACATACTTTGCCGGGAACTCATACAGAGAATATCGATACTCGTTAACAGTGAGTGGCACATTTGGCTATATAATATAGCCATATTTTTGAACTAAAATGATGACATAAAGTTGTGCAAAGTTTCAAATTAACGATGTTTTAAAGGGGGCGTTCAAATCACGTTCAAAGATTCCATTACACAGATACAGATGAATCTAATAAAGGCTTGTTGAAAAGAACTATTTTTTCACCTCACTAGCTGCCAATAGTTAGTTTACTCATCAATATCTGACAGGAAAGTTCTGTTTTATTCCCAAGTGAGTAAAAAGGTTTGAAAATTCGAGAACGTCCCTGATAAAGCTAATATCGACTCGCTGACCAATCAGAGAGCACTTGAAAGAAAGATGTGAAAGAATACTTCCGCACTAACTAGCAAGAAACTTGCAATGTACGTGGCATTGCAAGTTCCTTGCTAGTTAGTGCTAGTGTGGTGAAAATTGTTGTGTTTCACTCAGAGTTATACCTTATATATAGTTTTATAGCGTCTCATGTTTTGCGACCATCGCTACGCTTAAAGTTTTTTTTTGTCCTATAGAACCCTAGATATCCTAGAACCCTTCGCTTGCTTAGGTTTCAATCCAATAGCACTCGCGCCAAAAATCACCATTATACCCATACGTAAAACAAATTATCAAAAAATCTTTCCAAACGATAACATTTTAACAATAGCTTTAAGAAAGAGGATTTCTAAAGGTTATAAGGGTAGGTGTAATTCAGCTTCAAGATATAAATGAGAAAACTGTAAGTACTTGAAAATAATGATGTGTTTTTTTTCTCTTTCTCACACATGAAAAACAGAAAGGAGGGAGATATTTAAAACACTACAAATAAACATAATAATCACAAACTTCTTAATAATATTATAAATGCGAAAGTTTGTGTGTATCTGTGTATGTTTGTTACTTCTTCACGCTCAAACGGCAGCACTTATTTCGATGAAATTTGGTAAGATGATAGTTTAAGCCCTGGATTAACACATAGGCTACTTTTATCCCGGAAAAAGTATGGTTCCCGTGGGATAATTGAGGTAGCGGGAAAACCGTAATCCACGCGGGTGAACCCGCGGGGCGCTACTAGTACAAAATAAATATGGTTACGTTCTCTTTATTTTCACTACTCCTAAATGACATTTGATGACAATAGCATATTTCATTTAACTGTAGGTCTTACAGTTACCGCAGTTAGACGCATTTAACTGCTGTATATACCTCGCGGTTTCAGCCGAGGGGAGTGTTTGGAACCAATTTGGAAGCTATCTCTACTATGACGTTATTAATAGCTTGTCTATGCATTGTAGATAGATGACCTGATCGGTGGAGGTCCACCCCTGCTTGAACTAGAATATATATCAACATCGATGATATTACTTAAATTGTAGAAGTTAATTCTCGTCAATACAGTTTAGAGACATTTTGGAAGAAAAAAGGTCGTGAAGTTTCCTGAACGCTGCCCATAGCCAAAGCGGTTGGTTTTACCTCCTTACAAAATGTACTTCAGCTAATATAGATTCTGGTTGTTATGTTGGCAGCCCTGGCTGTACTGCAATATAATTTGCATAGTAACAAGCGGCAAGTTATTTTCTTGTTACATAAACTAGCGGTACGAAGGAAGGTTAAATTTACTTAGCTCTGTACAGACGACGCTGTAAACATAATTTTCATCACTCACTCTCTGTAAAAGTAGGTTGTATTTTACCCTTCGCACGCCGCAAATAAGTCTTTTCATAGGAAAGTATTACCTGCCCATGGACACATATGCGAATCGCTAATTCATCTCAAAGTGGAGACATGTGAGGATTAATTCGGCAATCGTTTCTAAAATTGAGAAACAAAATGTAGTTTCATATTTTGAACACCGAACATAACTAAACAAAAAATCCTGAAAAACTATTGTCTCAAATACGTCTAATATTGAAACAAGAAAATTAAATTTTGGTTTATTTTTTAATGTGTTTTCAGTGAGTTCTCCATCACTGAAGGTCGGCGGTCATCGAATGAAATAAAAATTATAAAAAATTGGATGTCTGTAAATTCGGTTTACGGACGATAGATTTACGTGATAACGTCATAATCATTTATGACTTTGACTTTGACTGACTTTGACTTTGATTATTTTATGTAATACAAAACTCAGGTGGAACGTTACGCGGAACGTTACTATTTTTCATGAGTGTTGCTGGTATTCATCAATTTATAAAACGTTATCACGTCAAAAAATAAATTTCTTCAAAATCCGTCTACGGGGTTTGGAGTTATGTATACTCAAATGGCTGAAAAGTGTTACGTCACTTGAACGACTTTCTTATTGAGGGTGAAAAAATCGGTGCACATACACAATGACAATTTATCCCGTAAGTAGCAAAGGTCACTGATTTTTTTTTTTTAATTTTCGAAGCCCTATTTGGCATAGATAAGTACCTAATTAACTATGTACGGAGATAGTAGGATGGATGATGATGCTACGAGGATTATAAATCGTGACTGAAATAACTGATTTCTACGTTTTCAAAAACACCACGAACCAAAACAAAACACCTCTTTCGAGGGTAATTTACAGAAGTAGAATCCATCCAATGACAGTTAATTGTGAACCATTGTTAATTTACGCCAGTGGACGCCGCGCGCTGCCGGGCGCTGATTGGCTATAAATTTGAACAGAGCGCGCTGATTGGTAGGCTCATTTTGTTTTTTGTTGGTTCAGCGGCTGTATCGCGGTTTTTAATTGTACAGTTGAAACCACGTGAAATGTGCTACCTGTTTGCTACCCCTTTAATTATACGCACCTGTTTTCTTTTCGTATCCGCACGGATTGTAGATTTACTTCATGGCCAGTGTCAAATATGTCTCATAGCCATGTCTCCAAGCGTTATTGCATCAAGTTTGTTTGAGCACTTTCGACTACCACAACTTTAGCTTTCGGTGTAGGAAACATTGTTAAGATATCTACAGCATAGTGGTATAGTACTGTTTATTTATTCTAAGCTTGCTTTTGACCACTGCTTAAAGTTTAAACCTTCACGTACCTGCAATCAGAAGTGGTACTTGAGATTGTTAGCAGATGGCGACACCAGTTATGGTTTGATACAATTAACTTACTTATCTATAAGTAGACGTAGTACCAAGGTTTGTAACTAGATGGCACCACACGAATGGCAAATAAATGCTAAATTGCGCAAGCGTTTGTCACAAGTCAGTTGATGGACCAATTGTGAAGTTGGGAATCAATCACTTCTACCACTGGGTAATTACGAGCACCTCGTCGAGGACGTCACCTATACAGTACGCGAATTGATATTAAGGATCGACGCGGTCTAAGATGGAGCACGCAAGCCTAGAAGGTACCTATTCACTCGTGACTTGAACACTTCCAGGATTGTACGAATCGGGAAACACAAACTCAGGCAATCGAGATCCATTCCTTGGCAGTACGCATCAAGAAAGTTGATGGGAAACGCTTAGTACGTATGCCTACCATACAGCGATGGTACGTTGCTTACCATCTACTATTATACCGGTTACTTCTGGTTGACCGATGATAAAATGCAGATGGTGGAATTAATTTATGTAATTCCAGTGCACTGCCCATTTATGTTAAAGATACAATGAAAACTGAAGGGGTCTAGGTTGCTGTCCAAATTTGTTCATCACCTTGTCAACAAATTCAGTATCCTCGCGCCCGTCGAGTGGGATACAATTTTTTCCAGTCCAGAAAGTGCCCCTTTACAGTGGCTCCACAGGCAGCGATGATATGGGCGGGTATTAGATGAACTGACCTCGTTTTTGTAGAAGAAAGTTACGATGCAGGTGCATCGCTCTAAAAGTAATTCTAGCAGCGCCCATGGTCACATACATCTTTTTTACGACTTCAAAAATGGCACAAAATAAAAAAAATAAACACCAAATGTATCTAAAATTCCCAAGACATCTATTTGGAAGTATGAATTCGAACAGGCTGGTGGGATGAGCAGCTAATTCGTATTTATGGGCGAGGGAGGACAAAGGGGCGAGCACATGGGCCGAAAGTTACGAAATATGGCCGAACGCAATATCTGATATAGTATTATGTCCCTAAAGTATTTGGGGATGTGTGTCAGTTCAAGCAGTACAGTTATTTAGAGCGCTTACACTGGACCTCGAAAATTCTAGTGACTTATTAAGGCTTTACCATTTGCTAAATAGACAATTTTGATCCTTTTCAGCTTATGCTGTTGAAACTCATGCACATATCCAAGAAAATTAATAAAATACCACTTATGAGAACAATTCATGAAGGTTAATTCTGATTGAACAAAATTTTATTTCATTTGCTAGTTTATTAGTGAAGAAATATTTACAAGTTTATTGTATACTACGTAATATAAAAAAAACAGTTGATAAATCGTATTTCCTAACGTTCTATTACTTTATAACATAACTAACTGCATACCTCGGTTTCATCCGCGTGGATTACGGTTGTTCCGCTACCTTAGTCATCCCCGGTAACTACACGATTCCGGGATAAAAAGTAGCCTATCTATTATTCTAGGATATAAGCTATTTTCATTTCAAATTTCATGCAAATCCGTTTAGTTGTTTCAGCGCGAAGGAGTAACAAACATACAAACAACAGACAAACTTTTGCCTAGTATGATTGACTTTGCGGTTTTAGCTACTTAAATTAGAACTATGCCATATTCATGTCCACATCAAAAACGTAGGAGAAAACTCATCCTACCAATATTATAAATGCGAAAGTTTGTGAGTATGGATGTGTGGATGTATGTTGGTTACTATTTCACACTTAAACGGCAGGATGGATTTGCATGAAATTTGGTATGGAGATAGCTTTTGACACAAAGGTTTTTCATCATTATTATTATCACACTTTATTATCATTTGTACCAATTTGGATTAAATTTGGTATGGAGATAGGTTACACCCTGGAATAACACATTTGTTACTTTTATCCAAAAAGGAAAAAGTATAGCTCCCGTGAGATAATCGAGACACTAGTTGTTAATCAATCGAAAGACTTGAAAAACATTTATTAATTTACTAGTAGCACCCTGCGGTTTCACCAGAATGGATTACAGTTATCCCGCTACCTCAATTATCCCACGGGAACTATACTTTTTCCCGAATAAAAGAAGCCTATTTGTTAATCCAGGGATTAAACTATATCCATACGAAATTTCATCGAAATCGGTGTAGCTGTTAGAGCGTGAAGAAGTAACAAACATAATAATAGCTAGTGGATTGCTCAAAGTAGCTGCAGTATTGTAATTAGTTATTAGTGTTTTATTTTAATAAAGAAAAAAATTGTTTGTCTGTAAAGTCGGTTTACGGACGATAGATTTACGTGATAACGTCATAATCATTTATGACTTTGACTTAGACTTAGACTTTGACTTTGACTTTGATTATTTTATGTAATACAAAACTCAGGTGGAACGTTACGCGGAACGTTACTATTTTTCATGAGTGTTGCTGGTATTCATCAATTTATAAAACGTTATCACGTCAAAAAAATGACATACACACAAACTTTTGCATTTATAATATTAGTAGGAAGGATAGGATTTACTTCGACGTTTCAACTAAGTTGCATTAGTTGTGTTCACGAGAAGCCGTGGCCATACACTAGAAAAACACAAGCCTCTTTCTGACGTACTCGAGTAAAAAGATAGGAAATTGGACTTTTAGAATTTTTTAAAAGTACTCTTATTGAGACACCCACATAAATATACCACAAAAATAAGATTGAGAAATGTTATCAAAAATAGGCTATCGATGTAAGTACTACAAGAACTCTATTCTATAGATGACCGACCCTTTCACCCCAACATCCCCCGCACATAACGTTTAAGGGCACTTATCTCAAATATCAAGTTCCTTATAAATCTAGGGGTTCCTTTTGGATGACTTTATTCGCGTTGACAAATACACATGTTTGACTAGCTGCGCCCCGCAATTTTACCTGCGTGGTGATGAAAACCAGTGATGATGGTGATGATGAAAATAAGCCTATATGTTAATCCAGGGTATAAGCTTCTCCATACCAAATTTCATCTAGATCCGTTCAGCCGTTCTGGCGTGATTGAGTAACAAACATCCATCCATCCATCGCAACTTTCACATTTATAATATTAGTGGGATAAACACAGGCATATTATATACATTAGAGTTTTATGGTTCATTGCATAGCTTAGTTTGCAAAGCGACAGGACATTATTCTGTCGTCGGGTTCAAGTTCAAATAGTAGCCTGTAGCAAAATATCAGTAGTGATTCTCTTTTTCAACTAAACTAAACTAAAATTTTGTAAAGTTAAACGGCTCTTATTTTATTTGCACTAAAATTCTAATTTGTTTAACGTCATGCTATCTTTAATATTCGAGACGAGTTTATTACATTGCTGGCCAAATGCGGATAGTTCTAGTGGGAGCCAAATAAGTAACGACTTATTTTACTTAAAAGTACCCGCAATTTTAATAATAACATCTCATTTTAGTATTATTATTATAAGAGTCGCACTAATTTGGACTTTACCGGAAATATTAACAACTGTCTTATATTCCACGATTTTAGTTTAGTTTTTTTTTTTACATATTAAAAGTTTGCGTTTGACAACTGTCTCACCTGATGTTAAGTGATGGCGTTGTCTAGGATTTAGCACGCAAACCTAGAAGGTACCTATTCACTCGCGACTTGAAGACTCCAGGATTGTACATATCGGGAAACACAGACTCGGGCAACGAGTTCGATTCCTTGGCAGTACGCATTAAGAAAGTGGAAGCAAAACGCTTCGTACGTATAGGTGGTATATCTACAATATAGCGATGGCGAATTGTCGTACGTTGTTGAACAAGATAATCACTACGTATATTTTAGCTTTACTCTGAAAATTATTTCCGAATATATTAAAACTAAGTAGCGCCCCGCGGTTTCACCCGCGTGGATTACGGTTTTCCCGCTACGTCAGTTATCCCATGGGAACTATACTTTTCCGGGATACAAATAGTCAATATGTTATCCCAGGGCCTAGCCTATCTCCATACCAAATTACATCGAAATCGGTTCAGCTGTTTGAGAGTGAAGAAGTTACAGAAATTTTTTAATTATTTGCTTATCCTGCGGGACCAGCAATAATTTTCGGGATGACAAGTAGCCTATGTGTTAATCTAGGGTCTAAACTATCTCCATACCATTCATCGAAATCGGTGCAGCCGTTTGAGCGTGAAGAAGTAAGAAACATACTCACAAACTTTCGCATTATGATATTAGTAGGTGTAGGATTAGGAAGCGTATCATCAATCATTGTGCAAAGAAAAACTGCATTCACAGATTTAAAAAAAATCGTTCTCAATTCAGGATTCTAACCGTCGTCGCTTTTTTTTTTTCTAACTGACTAATGCTGTTTGCCTCTACCGGCATTTACAGCTTCACCGGAGGGGGGGCGAGCACAGATGGTGCTCAGCCCGGTATGTAACCGTCGTCGCGTCGTCGCCGCGCTACTAGTCACAGATACTTGTATGTCCTATTGTTTCAGGTTTGCCCAAACTTTACTAACCCATCTTAATGGCCCACTCTACATACATAATGTACAGTCATCGATTGACATTAATATGTAATTTTCTTCCAGAACCCGACTAAGCCGGTCTTCGTGTAGAAAAAACGTCCTTTCATGTAACAGGGGCTAAAACATAATACGCATTGATTTGGTTTCGTAATTTGAGACGTATTGGGGGACTTAAGGCACAGAGGAAGGCACAAAGCCGATAAGTCTTCACCATGCGGTCGTTTTTTAGACAAACCGACAAGTTTGTCTAGAAATATGACAATACTAGCTGCGCCCCGCGGTTTCACCCGCGTGGTGATGATTGATGATGATGATGAAAAGTAGACTATATGTGTTATTCCGGGACCTGAAGTATCTACTTACCTAATCTCATCCAAATCTGTTTTACCCGCCTGGTGATGATGATAATGATGATGATGAAAAGTAGCCTACCTATGTGTTATTCCGGGACCTGAAATATCCACTTATCAAATTTTATCCAAATCCGTTGTACCCGCCCGATGTGCCCCCCCCCTGTGATAAAAAACGGTGATGATGATGATGAAAATAAGCCCATCCATTCCAAATTTCATCAAAATCCGTTCTGTAGTTTTTGCGTGAAACATTTGTGTGTGTGAACATGTCTGTTTGACCTGTTTGGGACCTGAAGACCTGGTGTGAATGTTAATAAATAAATAAAATAAAGAGTAAGAAGCATACATCCATACTTTTATATACGTTTTCAAACAGCTACAAACAATATACAAAATAATATATATATATTTATAATTTTTTATGTATTTACGTTTATATGTGTTTTACTACATTCTTTTTATTCCTTTACCCTTATTACTTTATTATTCATTTACATTTTACATCTGATTTGAAAACATATAAATAAACCATTTTAATTTTATTTATTACATGATACATCACAAACTAGATCCTACCTATCCATACAACAGTATTATGAAAGCCCTTAAACGGGAAGGCCCTGTACCCTGTAACACAGTTCTCAACTAGTACTGGGACAGGAGCTCGTTATTCGAGAAGTGGTAACTTAATTTAATTTAAGTTAAATTAAATTAGAAAAGATCTTTAGATCATAAGAGGTCACAAATATTATTATTAATAATAAGTGTCATTGAGTTTTGTGAATAAATCAAATTTATCATTATTTATCATAATACTCAGAAACTTTCGCATTTATAATGTGAGTAGGATTTCTGAAATCTAGCACCATCCATCCCTATTGTGAGTGCGTTCCCGCCAATGTTCTCCTTGGATCTCCCGCAGGTCCTTTAAGACTTCAAGTAACCAAAAAGTATTTATGATTAGATTTAAAGTAACCTTTTTAACATGACTATTGATCATTTCATACTGGGCCTTCTGAGCAGGCTCAGAGTGGCACAACGAGCTATGGAGAGGGCTATGCTCGTGGTTTCTCTACGTGATCGAATTAGAAATGAGGAGATCCGTACAATAACGCAAGTCACCGATATAGCCCAACGGATTAGCAAGTTGCATTGGCAGTGGGCAGGGCATATAGTTCGAAGAACCGATGGCCGTTGGGGCCGAAACGTTCTCGAATGGAGACCACGGACTGGCAAGCGCAGCATAGGACGGCCATTGACAGACGACCTGACTAAGATCGCAGGCAAGGCTGGATGCGGGCCGCTTCCTACCGGTCCTTGTGGAAATCAATGGGGGATGCCTATGTCCAGCAGTGGACGTACTGAGATGATGATGATGATGAATGATCATTTCTCTTGCGTTCCCAGCATCCTCAATAAAAGTTCATATTGATTATTTTCGTAGATATCTTTTCGAAAACAAAAGCTTTTTGCCCAAAGTTCTATCGCAGTTTACAATCTTTAATAATTTGTGGTCATTTTAAGGGACCGAAGAGAACTCGCTAATGGCTTCCAATTAAAATCAGTTGAATTGTAATTGCAGATTACGCCCTTTCATTTTCGTTTATTTAATCTTTGGAACAGATTTTTGTTTTAGAAGTTAAACTCGTAAATCCTATTCTACTAATATTATAAATGCCGTGGTGCTACCGGCCTAGAATAGTACTCCCCCATCTCTTCCCGCGGGTGCCGTAAGAACCGGCTAAAGGACCACGTACCAGAAGGTGGGCAGGAGCGCCTTTTGAGGATCACAAAATAATTATACTGCGCTCGCCAATCCGCCTGCCAAGCGTGGAGAGTATTGGTAATTCCCCCCTATATGTGGATGCATATAATGTCCAGCAGTGGACGTCCTATGGCTGAGATGATGAATATTATGCTAAAGTTTGTGTGTATGTGTGTCCGACTAATATTATAAATGCGAAAGTTTGTGTGTATGTTTGTTACTTCTTCACGCTCAAACGGCTACACTGATTTCAATGAAATGTGGTATGGAGATAGCTTATACCCTGGATTAACACATAGGCTACTTTTATTCCGGAAAAAGTATAGTTCCCGTGGGATAATTGAGGTAACGAGAAAACCGTAAACCACGCGGATAAAATCGCGGGACGCTACTAGTAAAAGAAATATTAAGAGGTGCATAGTATTAAATTCATAGTAAGGCAGTGTTTGCTATTAACTTATTACTTTAAGCTTGAAGTATGACGTTCTTGAAACATGATGGTTTTGTAATTGTGTGGTTTTTTAATTATAAAAATTATAAAATCACATTTGTATGGATTTAACGATGTCGTGGAAAACTCAAGCCCGTAGTGGGAATCGAAGCCCTACCTACGTGCGACCGCAAATACGCACTCAAAGACAGACATTGTTAAGTCTTCAACGCAAAATAATGTACATATAACTGTTATATATATATAACGACAAACTTTACTTTTCACTTTAATGAAGACTCAGCAAATTTATCTCTCATTTCAATTGGCTCTAAAGCTGGACCACAGATTAGTTATGAGCTACAAACTCTAGGCTGTGTACAGTCAAAGCAAAGCGCTTTTCCACAGCGCAATGTAGCTAGTTTTAGTTAACTAACGGTGATATTAAACCCTGGAGCTATATTTGCGGTGTTTATTCTGTAGCTGTGTTGGGTTTATCTAGATTTTAAATTTAAGTTTTGTTTATGCTCTTGTCTCATATGCGATTTACATAATTATAATTTTTTTTGAGCCCTTGGCTAAGTTAACAAAACTTTCACTAAAAAAATTTTTTACCAAAAAATGGAACCGTCTTCAACACTCAAGTGTGTGAAATAACTTGTTGAAGTCGGTACCATTATAGTTCACAAAAGTACCTATCATTAAATATTGTGCCGACTTCGACAAGTTATTTCACACTTTTGAGTGTTGATGTCGGTTCCATTTTTCGGTAATAATTTTTTTTAGTGAAATATTTGTTAACTCCGCCTTAGCCTTCTTCACGCTCAACGGATACGCTGATTTCGATGAAATTTGGTATGGAGATAGTTTAAGCCCTGGATTATCACATAGGCTACACTCACATCACATCACTTTCATCTCGGAAAAAGTATAGTTCCCGTGGGATAATTTAGGTAAAGGAAAAACCGTAATCCATGCGGGTGAAACCGCGGGGCGCTTAAAAATAAGGACGGAATTAAAACATTGTTATTGTATTGCAGTAATGCACGATGCTAGAAATGAGACCCTACTTAGCATATTAAACTTAATAATGCAAATGCCTTTATTAAAATAACAGACTAATTAATTACAATACTGCAGCTACTACAATAACATTTGACCAATCCACTAGCTATTGGTAGCCTATAGATAACTCAAATGTTCTAACCCGCTACCGGCCGTCAGCGTGCCCAGAATGCTAGCAGCATTGCCACGCTGAATTGCAATGCTGATTCGACTTAATAATTAAATTTCATTTAGGAGACTTTTTGACAAGAATCCACTGACTATAATGTAGACTATCCAAGGAAAACCTGTACTTGAATAATCTTCTCAACACAGGCTCTCGTCTAGCTGAAACATCCTGGTATCATAAAATATAACCGTATATTTTCACGGTAACTTTGTGTATATTATAGTAGTAGTATTTTTTGTTAGATCATGTACTTTGCAGAAACGATGTCTAACAAAAAAATGAAAGCAAAATTTCCTAAATAAAACCTTCAACGCCTTTCTCCCTGACATCCCCATTCAGAAAGCACAAGTATCGCTCTATGCCTACCTATAAAATTGCACAAACCCTCGGGGTCTCTTTAAACAAAGAGTGGCGGGGCGCTATCCCTATTGTAAGAAATAAAGGACGCCAGGGGATGTTTCCTTCGACTGTAGGGGATGAAAAATCGGGCTATATTCGATTTATAGCCATTCCACTTTTGTTTTATTTAATGCTGGACATTCTTTCGGGATGGTCGCGTCTGTGGTATCTATTCGATATTCATGGTATTCTTGGTACGCTACAATCTATAAGGCTAGGGATGGTAGCTTGGATAATGTATATAATAATATGTAAAAATTAATCCCTGTTTACTTGGTCACGGGATCACGCGTGAACGGCTGGATCAATATCGCTAATTATTGAAGTTATAACTTCTTTAGCGGCGTTGTGCATATTTGTATGCGGAAAAACGTTAAACTCGCTTCAGGACAAATTTCGTCAGGCGCGTGATGTCATCCAGGTTGTAAGACGGAGGGAGCGTAGAGAAATTTAAACTTAAATATGTTACGAATAAGGAACATTTTTGTTTGTTGGTAGGTGTATAACATAACGCGATTTGTTTGAAATACCCGCGAACTTAATGTCATCGGCACCTGTTAAGCCCTTAAAATGACATGAAGATATAAGGTTCTCGGCCATTTGAAAGAGAACCGTACAATTCCTGATTCAAAGTTTTCCTATCGTCTTTGGAATCAGCTTTCAATGCTGCCGCTTATCCGGCATAATCTCAAGGCTAAAACTTTATGAATGTTGAAACAAAAGAAGGAAGTTTCCGTAACGTTTTCTGAATTTTAATAAACTATAGCCGGATCAGGGAAGGGGGAATATTCCGTGATATTATCTACTGTTCTGGGTTTTCTGGGCGATTTACGTTGTGAAACGGCTGTCTTAAAGCGACGACAAAGTTTGCTTAAAACTTTTTAGGGGCTAGGTAAATCTGACTTATTGTAATTAGGTTCTATGGTAACGTCCCTACCTAATAATAATACAAGCAAAAGTGCTTCCCATTTTGAAAAAACCCCGAGGCTATCATCGTTTTCATTGCTGTTTTAGGGACTAGGTAAATCTGACTTATCTAAATTAGGTTCTACAGTAATGTCCCTTAATAGACCTGTACCTACCTAATAATAATACAAACAAAGGTGCTTCCCATTTTGAAAAAAGCCCGAGGTTATCATCGTTTTCATTGCTGTTTTAGGGACTAGGTAAATCTGACTTACCTAAATTAGGTTCTACAGTAACGTCCCTTAGTAAACCTGTACCTACCTAAGTAATAAATGTCATTTAATTCTGGCTTTTAAGGTGTGGTTTGCAAAACAAAATACTTAGTTAATTTTCAAAGTGGACGGGGTAGAGGAAATAAAAACAATACAACCTCCTGTTTGAATAAAATTTGACAGAGATTCTGATGTGAAAGGTCATTTTTTAACTGACTTCAAAAAAAGAAAGATGTTATTCAATTCCACCACAAAATTCGACTGTATATTTTTTTTATGTGTGTTCACGAATAACTTTGTCGGATGTGATCCGATTTAGATGATCCTTGTTTTTTTAGTAGAATATACTGCTATGGTAGTCCCATTTAAATTTCATCAATATCGATAGAGCGGTTTTTGAGTTACACTCCAATAAATGAAATGTGTTACTGGGATGACTATCTTTTTGAGGGTGAAGAAATCGGTGAACATACATAATGACAAATTGATCCCGTGAGTAGCATAAGTCACTGAAAAGGGTAAAAAATGGCTTACGCTAATAAATGGCGAAACTGTGACTGTGACTTCAACACTTAAAGTGTGAAATAACTTGTCAGAGTCCGCGCTTTACCATGCGCATAATATTTTGATTATAGTTACTTTTGAACTATCATGGTACCGACTTCAACAAGTTATTTCATACTTTTGAATGTAGAAGTCGGTTCCATTATCGGTAAAAAAAAATTTTACCAGAAAATTAACCGTATCTGGTGAACGCGAGTGAAACCGCGGCGTGCAGCTAGTAGGTAACTAAGCATGTACCAGAATGCTTTTTGGCTTTTTGTAGCCACCATTAATATCTGAGCCGTACAACCTCTGCTCATAACAAAACACGGGGTTATGGCGCTCGGGAGTGGTGCCAAACAGCAGAGCTCAGATAAGAGACATTTTGTTCTACCCGCAAAACTATGAAAATATTTGGCTCGCGCTAGCGTGTGCATAATTTTGCATTTTAATTTTCGACGATGAGTGGCGGAAATGATGGTATTCTGAATTACGACAGGAAGAATTATGAACGCGAAATATTCAAGGGGAAGTTTGTATATAATATGTTTGTATGAGATTTGTGCAATAAATCCTTATATAATCGTGACATTTTTAATTATCCTGCCAGTAATACATACTTACATAAATTCACGTCTCTGTAGACCACAGCCTCCCAATTGCTAAGATTCCGACACACTTCTTTCGCTTCATCCACGCTCATCAGACCTTTCATACAAGAGCGGCGGCTGAGAGTACTCTTGACTTCACCTGACTATTTATTAGAACTTCCTCAATCTGATTTCGGAGCATTCGCCTAGGCCTTCCTCTTCCAACACTATCATTTACTACACCCGTGTATGTATACCTGTTTAATCAATCTCTTTTGTTCATTTTCTCTACAACAAATATAGTTATCAATATGGACCTTTTATTAACTCGTATGAGCCTTCTAAGGAAGCTCAAGGTCGCATGAACGAGCTATGAAGAGAGCTATTTTCAAGTTTTCTCAAAAAAGAGGGCATCTATTATACTTACCCTCTATACAGTATACAAGAACTATAGTCACTGACAAAGCCCAGTGGATAAGCCAGTCGCATTGGGACACAGTATAAACTTATATTTCTTAAGCTGTACCACACCACCGCCACAGCTTAAGAAATTTTAAATAATTAAAATATTAAATTAAAAAAATTAAATATTAAATTAAAATTATAAATTTTACTTTAATATTAAATATTAACAGTTTCTATCTAGAAATTTGTATGTACAAATTCGTTACAAGAGCTTCCCGTACAGACGACTTGTCTTACCCACTTATTCGAATAAAACAGTCCTTAGCCCACTTTCGACACTCTTCAAAAAGCCATTCTCTTACGCACTTCATCTTACCCTTTTAACAAGTCGATCTATGCAAGTGACAGAACAGGGTTGCCAGCGCTGTAGAGAGATTACCACACAAACGTATTTAAATGAGAGTGGGCTCAGACCTATTACCATAATACTGGGATCCTTGTTTGGAAGGCATTAGAGGCCTGATGTGCGCATTTAGCATTTTAGACGGGAGGTGGAGAATTTGTTGAGGCGTTAGGGTAAATGTAGTGCTTAATCATCGTTCTAAGAGCTCGTTTAGTTGACTGGTTATAATAAATTTAAATCACCTGATCTGCTGGCAAATACGCTTATCTGTGATTAGCTCTGTGGCCAAAAATATTTTAGTGCAAAGATTTTACCCACTAGCTGATTTTGATTATCAGTCAGATAATCAAAATCAGCTAGTGGGTAAATCTTTGCACTAAAACAAAACGATACTGACGAATACCATGAACATTTAAGCTCTACTGGTAGATTAAATACCTACTAGCATGTAATGAATACTAAATTACTATGTATTATTGGAAACTATTAATACTAATTTGTGACCACTGTAAACCTATGTTTATGAAATAAATGAATATGAATATCGTGTCTTATCGAATTTTTCATAGTCATGAAAATTTCAGTTGGGGAAATATTTAATAGTCAATTTATTAGTTACCAAAAATATAACATTGACCGCATAAAGTAAAATAAAAATATAGGACAAATCTGATAGTTTTTACGTATGATGCCTTTTTTTCAAATCTGTTCCTAAATGCTGATGGACTTCTGAGGCAAAAAATAATTAAAGAATATAACCATACGGAAAAACCTCCTTTTTTGTTGGGAAGTGGGTTGATAAACGAAATTGTTCCTTTCTCCAAAACGACAAAGACTCAAAATCAATTGTAACTCTTCAAGATATAGAACTTCCAAAAACCAGCAACAAATATAAAGTATCACAAACTTATATTACACAAAAACACTTCACGAATGTTTTATACGAAAAATCGTGAAATACCCTCATCTAAAGTTTGGGACGCGTTGACAGATTGAAATGGCAAGTCGGCGTCAGCAAATTGGTGAAAGCGATTTTATTATAATCACAATTAAATTGAGTTTTCACATCTCCCAAAATTACTTTGAGAAACACCTGTCATACCAATCAAGTCTTATAATCGTTTATCTTGCACTCTGATCTCCTTATCCGCTACGCAAAATACTGAGAAATGAGCTTTATATTCTATGTTACTAACGGCGCCCCGCGGTTGTACCCCCAATGTAACAACACAATTACATTCGTAAATGTAATTGTTGAGTTTGGATAAAAATATAATTTGTTGTGAAATGTAATTTAACGACTCTTATGTGCCCATACAGAGAAATTGAGTATTAGACAAATTATTTCAACGAAATCAGTTGTTTGCGGCAGCGGAGAAATTATATGCAAATACACGAGGACTGAAATAACACATTTCATTTTTTATCCGGAAAATCCGCACGAGATCTCTTCACGTTTTTATGTTTCTCACAAATTGAATAGCGGCCAGTAATATTATTTAAAAAGGAAGACAGGGTACGCTCTACGCCCAAACCCTCACCCAGCTGTTCGTTTTAGAAGAGCTATTCTTACATTTTGTAAAATCATATAAAAGGATTATCTCTCAGCTATGTGCGTCCACTGCTGGACATATGCCTCCCCCATATAGGGAGGATTTGCCAATACTCGCCACGCTTGGCAGGCGGGTTGGCGAGCGCAGGATGATTTCCAATCCTCAGAAGGCGCTGCTGCCCACCTTCTGGTACGTGGTCCCTTAGCCGACTCTTACGGCACCCGCGGGAAGAGATGGGGGAGTACTATTCTAGGCCGGTACCACCACGGCCTAACTATGGATGAAAAGATTATTGAATTTGGATGGACGGTTTATTGAGGATTAATGAAAGGATTATTTCTGCCTAATTATGAAAATATTTAGTGAGAACCATACGTGCTATAAAACTACCGGCCCGATTGCTTCTAAAAATATGTGTATGTACCTTTATTCATGCGATAAACGATCGAGAAGTCTGTTCTCTATTTCCCTTTTTTAATAATATCGGTGGTAGCAGCCGGTATTTTTAACCGACTTCAAAAGAGAAGGTTATATGTTAGACTGTATAGAATTTTTTTTTTTAGTTCTCACTCATACAGACATAGACCTCTCAACCAATCTGCTGAAAGTCAGTGACTGATTGCAGATAAGGAATTAACAAAAAAAAAAAAGTTCTCACTCAAATAACTAAAAAGTGTTACGTCTATTTGGAGGACATCCTCATTGCGGGTGAAGAAATCGGTGAACATCCACAATGACAATTGATACCCACGGGGGTAGCTGGTCACTGAAAAAAAAAAATTTACCAAAAAATGGAACCGACTTCAACACTCAAGTGTGAAATAAGTTGTCGAAGTCGGCACCGTGAGCATAATAATTATGATAATAGTTATATGGTACCGACTTCAACAAGTTATTTCGCACTTTTTAACCGACTTCAAAAAAGGAGTATACTCGATTTGACCCTACATGTTTATTATGTGTGTTTGCTTCTTCGTCGTTTATGAACCGATTTTGATTATATTTTTTGTTTGATATAGTGGTAGTCCCATTTAAATTTCATTAAATTTTAAACAATTAAATTTCAAATTTAAACTGAACAAGTGGTTTTTGAGTAACACTCCAATAGCTGAAAAGTGCTACGCATACCTCGACGATATTATAGTTGCGGTTGAAGACATCGGTGAACATACACAATGACAATTTATCCCGTGAGTACCAAAGGTCACTAAAAAGGAAAAGGGTGAAAAAAAATTTTTAACAAAAAAATAGAACCGACTTCAACACTCAAACATGTGAAATAACCTGTCAAAGCCGGTACCATGAGCACAATATTGTGATGAGAGTTACTTTTGTGTGAACTATCATGGTACCGACTTCAACAAGTTATTAAACACTTTTGAGCGTTGAAGTCGGTTCATCATAACATATTAAGGAACTCAGGGATTCGAAAATTGCGTTTCTTGAGATATATAAAATAATAAGAGGCACTTAATTAATTTCTACTCACGTCTTGTGTTAAGACCCGTCTTTGTTTTTTGTCTTTGTCTGAATACGAAATATGCTGCGAAGTATTGTGGTCTCTGAAGCATAGATAAAAACTTTGAAACGTCACAGGAGGGGCACGTTGCAACTTTGATGATAACTTTGAGAGAAAACACTCAGAAATAAGACTGCGGTTTCGAACTTGGGTACTTTCGTTGGGGTTTCTTTGATTTACTTAACACCTTTGATTTTGTGAACAATTATTTTTTATCTCAAAAGTTTCAAGAGGAGGGAACAAAGTTTATAAGTAAATATAAAAAATGTTACTGGGTCTTGGAGAAAGAGTAATAAACCCAAAGTTAACCTTTGTTCTGACAAAACCAACCCTACGTTCGAAATTCTGAAAGAAAAATCGGCTACTAGTGGGTTATGAAACCACGACTATATATATTTGAACAACCATGTGCTCAGACGGCTCAGACCTACGAGTGTAGTATAATATTGCTAGTAATGAAACTCTTCGAAATCTTGAAAATATTAATTTTCTTTAACCTCCGTCCGAGCGAAACCGTATGGGAATACTAAGATGGCGTCACCGCGGACATAGTATTGTATAACTGCGACACTAGCGCCTCTTTGACATTTGCAGGAACTAAATAACAGCTGTGTTCCGTTTTTGACGTGATAACGTTTTATAAATTGATGAATACCAGCAACACTCATAGTAGCAAAAATAGTAACGTTCCGCGTAACGTTCCACCTGAGTTTTGTATTACATAACATAATCAAAGTCAAAGTCAAAGTCATAAATGATTATGACGTTATTACGTAAATCTATCGTCCGTAAACCGACACAGACAGCCAATTTTTGACGTGATAACGTTTTATAAATTGATGAATGCCAAAATGAAAAATAGTAACGTTCCGTGTAGCGTTCCGTTTCCGTTTCCGTCAAAAGTCAAAAGTCAAAAGTCAAAAGTCAAAAGTCAAAAGTCAGAAGTCAGAAGTCAGAAGTCAGAAGTCAGAAGTCAGAAGTCGAAGTCGAAGTCGAAGTCATAAATGATTATGACGTTATCACGTAAATCTATCGTCCGTAAACCAACTTTACAGACAGCCAATTTTTTATGTTATGTTACGTCTACAATATTATACTGTCCTGTCGCTTTGCCAGCTAAGCTATAGTAGCACTCAACTTCATTACAGATACATCTGAGGGGATATTATTAGCCGTATCGAATAAACGGCAAATGATTTCACACGCAATGACACAAAACACTGTCATATACGAGCAGTCCGTCCCACCTTCGCACGGTTTTTTTTTTGCTTCGCACGGTTACATAATTGAAGTTTTAGTAAGGGTCCCCATTTTGTTTTTAAGTCGCCAAATAATCTCAATTCAATTATTCCTTAAAAGGGGTTCTTGATATTAAATAATTGATGTTAGAAGTGTGTATGTAATGGTAGTCATTAATTTAGAAGTTAGTTTTTTAAGTATCGATTTTTATAAATATTATATTATGATGCAAGTGAGCTAAGTTCTTCATTACACACGAGGTGGTGTGTTGCAGTGGAATTGGCAAATCCCCCCTATATGGGGGAGGCACATGTCCAACAGTGGGTGTCCAATTGCTGAGAAGAAGAAGAAGAAGAATAAGATAGATCTATACAGTATTAAAAAAATCTGCCGAGTGTGTAATGAGGAAAACAAGTTTCATACGTCGTTATTCAACACATTTGCGAGAAAAAACGAACATGTACTGTTTATTTATATCTTCTAGAGGTAAGCTAGTTTGTACGGAATCCTCGATGCGCGAGTCCCACTCGCACTTGACCGGTTTTTAAATGACTTTAGAAAACATTTTTGAAAAATTTGTGAGCTGAAATTTGACCTAACACATTTTTCAATTTTAAATAGGCATCATAACCCGTATCAGAAGATATGTTATGACAAGGCCATTAAAAATGAGGGGATAATGTCAAGGCTCAACATAAACAACTTCAACACCCTTCCAACACAATTTATATTTACAGTAACCTTTATCAAATGTGGGAAGGATACACGGCGCGACGAACAAAAACATCAAACACATTAATATGTATGGGATAAAACATAGTCCTTTGTGAAAAAAAAACACAAAAGGAGGTTGTATACAATCACAAAATATATGTTACACGTGGTCCGCTCATACGTGGTTTCGCAGACGACCTTTCAAATAAGGACCATGATGATGAAGAGAAACCCCGTGCATGCTTATATATTCTAATACTTAAACAGTTTAGAATATTGAACCGTACTTGAACCTTAGTAGTTAATTTTAATTATTTTTTTTTGATAACTTGAATCAAATACATAATATTCAATAAATGTATGTATGTATGTATGTACATACGACGGTGAATTATAAAATTAAGGTCTTTGAGTAGTAAGGTTTGCCGTGGTGGTACCGGCCTAGAATAGTACTCCCCGATCTCTTCCCGCGGGTGCCGTAAGAGTCGGCCAAGGGACTAAGTACCAGAAGGTGGGCAGCAGCGCCATCTGAGGATTGGAAATCATACTGCGCTCGCCAACCCGCCTGCCAAGCGTGGCGAGTATTGGCAAATCCCCCCTATATGGAGGAGGCATATGTCCAGCAGTGGACGCACATGGCTGAGAGAAGAAGAAGAGAAGAAGAGTAGTAAGGTAAATATATCATGACATGTGTGAGACATATTTATTGATAAGCCTCTGATACTTTTTCGTATATCATTGGGAATTCAGTGGGTAGATAGTGATGATTGCGTGAGACTGTATCTAAAAACTACCGATTGTTACCGGTGCGTTTGTTTTTTACATGCATTATATTCTTTAAAGACTATATAATATAAGCTTTAAATTTGTAAATCCCTCAGCCTCCTAAATCTTCTTACAATTATATCTTGTTGGCCAGTCAATTTAGAAATAAATTCAACAATTTATGCCTTGATTTATTAGTAAGGAGGTCCCCAAAATACAGGTTGACATAGTTTGGGGGCCGAAAAAAGCTTAAGTTTGTAACTATGTGTTATATCAATACACGTTATTATTATTATGCTTGTTTATATCATCGTCCTTATAAGAGTAAAGAGAAGTATGCTCGAGAATCCTCTTCATCATCATAATCAGCTGTAAAGAGGAGAAAGCTCGAGGTTCTACTTCATCATCATAATCAGCACGATACGTTTCGACTGCTGTAAAGAGGAGTATGCTCTGGTAAGTAAGTAGGAAAACTAGTGCCGTGGTGGTACCGGCGGAGAATTAAGTACTCCCCCATCTCTTCCCGCGGGTGCCGTAAGAGTCGGCTAAGCGATCACGCACCAGAAGGTGGGCAGCAGCGCCTTCTGAGGATCGGAAATCATACTGAGCTCGCCAACCCGTCTGCCAAGCGTGGCGAGGATTGGCAAATCCCTCTTATATGGGGGAGGCATATGTCCAGCGGTGGATGTTTAATTGCTGAGAAGAAGAAGATGCTCGAGGTTTCTCTGCATCATCATAATCAGCACGATACAGTTCGACTGCTGTAAAGCGGAGTATGCTTGAAGTTTCACTTCATCATCATAACGCAAAATGAGGGTACTCAAAACGTAGTACATTATACGTAGGTACTTTATTTAATAGTTTAAGTAAGGCGTCCACGGTTAAAATAAATAGTTTTAGTTATAAAATAGGCCGTCTGAACAGGCTCAGAGTCGCACTACAAGCTATGAAGAGGACTGTGTTTGGGTTTCTTTACGCGGTCTAATCAGAAATGAGAACATCGTAGAAGAATGAAAGTCACCGATATAGCCCAGCAGATGAGCAAGTTAAAATGGCAGTGGGCAGGGCACATAGCTCAAAGAACTGATGGCCGTTGGGGTCGAAAAGTTCTCGAATGGAGACCACGGACTGGCAAGCACAGCATATGACGGCCACCGATGAGGTGAACAGACGACCTGACTAAAGTAGCCGGCAAAGGCTGGATGCGATCCGCTTACAACCTGTCCTTGTGGAAATTAATGGGGGAGGCTATGGCCAGCAGTAGACGTGTTATGGCTAAGATGATGTTGATTATGATGAGTTATAAAATGATTAAATAAAAACCAGTACATAAGTACGACATACTATCACAAAGGATTCAATATTTTTAGTAAAAAAAAATGCTACCAAAAGATGGAGTCGACTTCAGCACTCAAAAGTTTGAAATAACTTATTGAAGTCGGTACCAAGATAGTGCAAAAGTACCTATTATCAAAATATTTTGCTCATGGTACCGAATTCGACAAGCTATTTCACATTTTTAAGTCGGTTCCATTTTTTTGGTAATTTTTAGTGATTTTGCTACTCACGGGATCAATTATTCTTATTGTGTATGTTCACCGATGTCTTCACCCGCAACTATAATGTTGTCGAGGTATGACTATCACTTTTCAGTTAATGGACTGTAACTCAAAACCTGCTTGTCTGATTTTGATGAAATTTAAATGGGACCACCGCGGAAGTATATACTATCAAACAAATTGGACCACACGAGAAGCACCAGCTTCTTAAATAAAGTTCTGTGGTAACAAAAAAACAAACGGGTCGAAGTGAGAACCACCTCCTTTCTTTGAAGTCGGTTAGAAATACTGATTGATAGACTGAAAAGCCAAAGGCTTTATTCCTTGTAGCTTATCCTCAGCGAGATTTGCCTCATCTGTCAAAGGCACAAGTTTTCGTACTTTGAGGCTTCCTTTCCACGTATACAAAAACTGCCACTCCAAATTGGCTAAATACATCTACATATATAATTCACACGTCCACATACATATTTATATAAAAATGATACACGTTATCAAAGTGCAAAATACTCCATCTTTATTAATAAAAACCATCATTAATCACTATAAATTCCATGGGGCGAATGATTCTCATTAATACGACAATAATTGGAAGGCAGTTATTCAATCCCATTAAAACGGCGTCCCATGAAAATGCCGCCCCTTCACGAAAAGTTTCTAAATCAATAAGCTGTGTAAACATTCCTAGACTCGAATATATTTGTAGACATGCACACATATAAACATTACGCATATAAATACACGCACACTTGAAATATTTTAATAAAATGTGTTTTCTTATATCTAATGAGCGTTACTACATTTTATAGAAGCGTACTAACCTGTACGCGGCTGCTGTATCCAGAAAAATCCGGCTCGCACTGCTTAAAAACCAGTTTATACTCACTGAACTTAAAACACTAGGTTGATGATATCACTAGATCGTTTTAGGTATTCTAAGTCAATGAATCGAATTCGATGAGGGTGGTGTTCGGATACGCGCGACGGGGTAGGGCGTCGATACGCGGACTGGCCTAGCGGCCATGACACTTACCCCAGGGTAGTGTACGCAAGCGCACTGCTAGCAGCCACAGTAGAATGAATTACCGAACAGAAAGGCAACTTTAGCGTACTCAATGGGAAGTGAGTTTGCGACTTAGAGGCGTAACGAATGGTAAAGGCAAAGTGCATACACTAACGACGATTAACGCATTGTCTTTGAAATCCATAGACGAACGCAATCTATTTAGAACCATTCTTCTCGTTGAATGCAATTCTATTAATACAAATATGTTTATTTCCACAAAATTGTGTCACATTAATGTGGTAGACAGTGAAAACAGTCATGTTTACTGATAGTGTTATCATACATCTAAGCCTTGTATACGCTGAAACTTAAACTAAGCAAAACTTGTGTCTTAGATTTCAGAAGTGCCAAAATTGTCAACGATATCATTCATTGGTTTCTTATAGGCGCGGGACACTTATAAATGGCGTCTGGCGCAGATAAAGCGCGGGCGGCTTCCTGTTCCATTCGATTTCGATACATAATGCGTGGAATCAAAGCACAATTTTAGACGCATGCTATACATGACTATGCTGCGCTTGCCAGTCCGTGGTCTGCATTCAAGAACTTTTCGACCCCAACAGCCATCACTTCTTCGAGGTATGTTGCCTAACCCACTGCCACTTCAACTTGCTAATCCGCTGGGCTATATTGGTGACTTTCGTTCTTCTACGGATCTCCTCATTTTTGATTCGATCGCGTCAATAAATTTCGAGCATAGCCCTCTCCATAGCTCGTTGTGCGACTCTGAGCCTGCTCAGAAGGCCCATAGTCAGGACCACGTGATTATAGTAAATAAATACTATTATAAAAACTACGTGTACCTACTTACCGTCTAGTTAGAGCACCATTTTTTTTCTTTTTTTATGCTGTATAGCTCTAGCGTTTGACCACTATCTCACTTGATGGTCAGTGACGATGTGGTCGAAGAGACCTAGAATGCTCACTGGCTCTCAAGGATTGCTACCTGAACACACTATGTGCTTGGTGACAGTTTTTCAAACTTGAGGACGGTAGCTAGACAGTCGGGTATTCGAAAGTACCCTACCACCATGCTGGGAATTTGATAACGGCGTTACCTTTACCGGCAGCTCAAGCTGTTGTTGGGGATCGAACCAGTGTCCGTCAGTTTGACAGGCGTCGCTCCCCCCGCTGAGCTATCATCGCTTCAAAAACCTTTTTGCTTGGTGGTTGAATTAACGAATAGCACGAAGAATTTTAGCGGTCTCGCTCATGTTAAGTTTTTTCTAGAGTTACCCTTCGTATTAAACTGTGACATTACCTTAAGGTCATATTGTCCTGGGACGGATTGATGGCTGAAATAGAAAAGCGAAAGAGCATTTTTAATGCTCAAAATCTCATTAGTTTGGTATTTTATCATTGACTTTATGGTTATTCTTGTCGTAGAAATATCACAGAACTTGGATGGGACTTGCGACTGTTTTCTAAGCGCTGTTCTACATAGACAAAGATCAATGTTTAACCAATTTCTATAAAAACACAAGAAGTTTCTTAATTCTGATGTCTCTAATTTTAATGTATGTTAAGATTTTTTCTCAATAAAAGTCTTGATCATTTTTTTTTTCAATCTATTCAATATCCTTTCAAATATGTTACACATTATTTATTTATCTTTAATATATAAAAAACAACGATTGAAACAACAATTTCGATTTGTTTGCATAAATCGAATCCTTCATTCAAAGGACGAATCTTATAAATGTGTAGATACATCTTTCTAATATATATAAATCTCGTGTCAAAATGTTTGTCCTCAATGGACTCCTAAACCACTTAACCGATTATAATAAAATTCGCACACCATGTGCAGTTCGATCCAACTTGAGAGATAGGATAGTTTAAATCTCAAATTATAGTCGCAATTTTAATTTATTGCTAATTATTTGTCTGTTATTATTTGACAGTCACAATTATCTGTTAACTCCAAATGATTCTAACAGATGTCGATACCTTTCGACTGGGTTGAGTAAGTAATCAATAGATGGCGCTGCTATGGTAAGTTGTCTGTTATTATTTGACAGTCACAATTATCTGTTAACTCCAAATGATTCTAACAGATGTCGATACCTTTCGACTGGGTTGAGTAAGTAATCAATAGATGGCGCCACATGGCCACAGCAACGCGTGGCCGGGTCAGCTAGTAATAATATAGATTTATATCCAATTTGTTAATAATTTAGAAGAAATTTTGTAAAAAAAGCTGCTCTGAAGCATTGTACCTAATGTTTCATGTTTGTATTTAAGTGCGTCCTTGGAAGAGATAGCAAACCTACGACACAAGAGCAATCTTAGTGTAGACTTTGCTGTACATTTTTCTACGCCATAATATTTGCCAGCCAATAATTTAAAAATATCGGTGTTATGATTTTAATTAGTCTTAAGTCCATTGTATTACTACTTATATGTGTCTTATTTAATACCTCGAAATTGGTCTACGTGAAATTTCATGAAAATATGTTAGGTTAGGTGTACTAGTGACTCTCATGAGACAATAATATGTAGATGTTCTTTCAAGCGGTGTCGCCTAGTGCGGCGGTAAAACCTGGATGCCAGAATAAGGTTGAAGAGTTCTTCAGAACACTCCCCGCGTACCCCTGTACATGCGGTAGAAAAGAGTCCCCTTAGTGGTCTCTGGCTGGCTCTATACCTTCGGTCAGTTTGGGGTCGTTGACAATTCTGATAGTTCTACGCTGCAATGCTTCCAGCATGCCATGCATTTTATCTTCACAAAGGCACTTATTTGACGAGTACATAATGGTCAATGTAGATATAGCTATAATCCTGCTTTGGGGGAGGCTGGTGACTTAGAATTGAATTAGATTTAAAAATCAGTCTTACAGGTCATCAGGGCTCCAATCCGCTAATCCTACTCCTACTAATATTATAAATGCGAAAGTGTGTGTGTATGTGTGTAAGTGTGTATGTGTATATGTTTATTACCTCTTCACGCTCGAACAGCTGCACTGATTTCGATCAAATTTGGTATGGAGATAGCTTAGACCCTGTATTAACACAAACCATCATCAATAACCCTGGCTTATTTTCATCATCACCATCATCACCACGCAGGGAAAACCGCGGGGCGCAGCTAGTATTATATATATTTTTTTTTTTTTCTCAGCCATGTGCGTCCACTGCTGGACGTATGCCTCCCCCATATAGGGGGGATTTGCCAATACTCGCCACGCTTGGCAAGCGGGTTGGCGAGCGCAGAATGATTTCCGATCCTCAGAAGGCACTGCTGCCCACCTCCTGGTACGTTATCCCTTAGCCGACTCTTACGGGAAGAGATGGGGGAGTACTATTCGTATACGTTATCTTTATATATATTATTGTAAAAGCGCTATACAATAACTAATGTCTGATGAAAGCTATTTATATACAATGTATCACTTCAGATTTCATCATAAGAAAGTGTAAATAAATTACTCACCTTAAGTCTCAGTCAGTTCGTGGACGACGAACCGTGTGCACGCTTACACGCGACCCCTCCTCCGCGCTACGTCATCGTGGCGCTAGAGTGGTTCAAAACATTTTTATTATATATCGCGATTGCATCCATCTTCGCTATGTTTAAATGCGTGCGTTGTGATGCTGAGTTCCGTGATGGTGCAGAGTGCTCAAGTTGCCAGGGACAGTTTGACTTCCCCTGTGCTGGGATCACCGAGCAAGGATATCGGAGGTTGGGTGAGAGGAAGAGCACATGGAAGTGCACGTCTTGTAAAAGTTTAAAGGCACCTCCTGCGAAGTCTCCTACTCCAGCTGACATGGATTCTGTATTAGCGGAACTTAAAAAAATATCTTTAAAGATGGCCATTCTCCCCTCTCTCGATGAGAGCGTTAGGAGTCTGAAAGGTGAACTGGAGGAGCTCAGAAGTGTAAAGTCCGAACTTGGAGAAATAAAAAACTCCATCGAATTTGTGGACCAAAGGATAGTTGAGCTATCAGACAAAATCGTTGGAATGGAAAGAGACATGCAATCTCTCAAGAACACCAAAAATGATGTCGAAAATCTCTAGCTTCGAGTTCATAACTTAGAGTCGCAGATTCGTGAGAATGATCAGAGATCACGCCTAAACAATATTGAAATTAAAGGAGTTCCGCTCACCAGCACCGAGAACTTATTCGACATCATCGGCAAGATTGGCAGGCACATCAACTGCACAATACCCAAAGAAAATATAAACTACATTGCCAGAGTTCCCATGCGAAACGACAAGACCAATAAAAGCATAGTGGTAGCGGTACATAACAGATATATAAAGGAGGACTTCGTAACCGCAGCCAAAAAACTTACCACAGTTGCTGGAGATCTTGGCCTACCTGGTGGCAATAAAATATTTGTAAATGACCACCTTACCCTTGAGAATAAAATACTTCTAAGTAAAACGAAAACTTTAGCCAAAGAGCGGGGGTTTGCTTTTACATGGGTCAAAGGATGCAAAATATTTGTACGGAAAAACACCGGTTCCCCTGCAATCTCTATAAAAACGGATTCGGATTTAAAAAAACTCTAAAACTTAGTGCTGAGTGCTGTGTGTGGACTTTTCACAAATTTAATAATTATTTAACTTTAATACCTCAAAACTTCCAAATGTTGCTAACCCCTGACTCGTATACCAGTTTCGAACATGATTATTATTGTAGTGTAGCTGCTATGCGCGCTCGCATTGTTTTGTTATCGCTGCTGCCGCCCGACAGTCAGCTGACCATTCGCTATTGCTTTCTATGTTTTGTTTATTGTGCGACTGATTCTACGAACACGTTCATTATGACTCAGATATTGAAGTCAAGTAATCTGCCTATACTTTTACATTATTCCGTGTCTATACAAAAACTAAATAACCATTCTGTTAATAATGATGCCGATTAGTATATATTACCAAAATGTCCGTGGCTTACGTACTAAAACGTTGGATTTCT
Source organism: Apeira syringaria (assembly GCA_934044485.1). Lineage (NCBI taxonomy): Eukaryota > Metazoa > Arthropoda > Insecta > Lepidoptera > Geometridae > Apeira > Apeira syringaria. The sequence goes on along the minus strand of OW203670.1, from coordinate 8,869,387 downwards.
ACAGAAACATTAACCTTAGCTCATATGATGTAATTTGCCTCACGGAAACGTGGCTCAATGACAGTATTGATAGCCGTGAACTGTTTGATGATCGATTTTTAGTCTGGAGAAATGACCGTAATTATGATAAAACAAATCAGAGCTTTGGCGGAGGTGTCTTAACGGCTGTGCGTCGTAATTTGGCGGCCGAGCTTCGTAACGAGTGGTCATCTTCTGCCGAGGATCTGTGGGTCACATTGACACTTCAAAATCGCAAGCCTCGCACGAATTATAAAATGCATATTTGTACTGTTTACATTTGTAACCAAAACGAAGGTAATTCCATAAATTTACAGCGGTCTAATTTTGTGCATAATTTAACCAACGTTATTTTGAACAATCCCTCAGACAAGGTTATAGTCTTAGGTGACTTTAACTTACCATATATTACGTGGACAATGAGTGATGATGGTATTTCACTCACTCCGAGCAATATCCAAGGCTCGCACCAATACGAAGTATTCGACAACATGAATACGTGTAATTTGCTACAATACAACTCATTTTCTAATTGCAATGATCGTGTGTTGGACTTAATATTTTCTAACAATAATATAACTGTCGAAAGCTGTGTATCACCTCTAATTAGTGAAGATCTACACCACAAATCTTTAGTAGTTACGGCCGATTTTGTTTATCTTCACACAATTAAACCGCTTCCGTATACAACATTTTTATATCAAAGTGCCGACTATAGCTCCATTAGTAATGAACTCGATAGTCATGACTGGCACACGGAATTAGGCAGCGGAAGTGTCAACGATGCGGTCTCCTTATTCTATACTATTCTTTATGCATTACGTAATAGTTACGTAAAGTCTAAAACCGTTATTCCGTCCCGTAAATATCCACTTTGGTACAAAAAGCCCTTAATTAAACTACTGAAAGAAAAACACAAGTATCACACGAAATTCAAAACCTACGGTAATACTTACGATCAAAACATGTTCTTGATGCTGAGAGAGCGTGCTCGAGTTATGGAATCGGATATGTTCAACACGTACATAAGTAACATTGAAAGCCGTATTAGAGAAAACCCGCGTGCGTTTTGGTCTTATATAAAAAGTAAGAACAAATCGAATACTTACCCGTCTGTGCTTCATTATGGTAGCCGCTCGTCCGACGTTGGTAGTGAAATATGCAATATGTTTGGAGAGTATTTTCATTCCACCTTCCTCGGGGACGAGTGCGTTGACGCGCGATCAGATCTCGCAAATGAAACTGATTCTCTTGAATTGCGTCCCTCGACAGCCGATATTTGTAACATCGAAGTATTGGAGGGTGACGTGTTTAAGTTGTTGAAATCACTGGATCGGAATAAGTCAGCAGGGCCTGACAATATTCCCGCTACTTTTATTATTAATTGCGCTAGTAGTCTAACAATCCCTATTTCCATTTTATTCCGGCGATCATTGAACGAAGGCGTGGTGCCTGAAGTTTGGAAATCCGCTTATATCACACCAATACACAAAACGGGGCCCAAAAGTAACGTAGAAAACTATAGGCCTATCTCAAAATTATGTCTATTTGCTAAGATCTTAGAAAAAATTGTATATGCCCAACTTTATCCCTCACTTAAACATAGTCTTGACCCCAACCAGCATGGATTTTTAAGAGGCAGGTCCACTACGTCGAACCTATTATTATGTAGTGAGTTCTTATCTCGTTTTATGTCCGAGCCATCTCAAGTAGACGTCGTCTACACTGATTTTAGTAAATGCTTTGATCGCATAGACCACTTAATTCTTTTAGATAAGCTTCTGAAAATGGGCATAAGAGGTAACTTATTCAGATGGTTCTCATCATACATTCATAATCGTTGTCAAACTGTCGTACTGAGTGGATACTCATCTTCTCCAATGAATATACCTTCCGGCGTTCCGCAGGGATCGTTACTCGGTCCATTACTATTCACAATTTTTGTAAATGACATCTCTTCGTGCTTTGAAAGTGCCAAGATCTTACTCTATGCAGATGATATGAAAATCCTTCATCCTGTGAGCAGACCTGATGACGCCATCAGTCTTCAGAATGACCTTATTAGATTTCAGAACTATTGCATTCTCAACAAACTACACCTGAATATATCTAAATGTTATGTCTGTTCATTTACGCGTAAATCCAATTACTTCTCTTTCGATTACTCAATACAAGGCAGTCTTTTAACCAGAGTCAACAAAATAAAAGATTTAGGAGTTATTTTTGACAGTAAGCTATTGTTTGATGATCATATCCAAGCTGTCGTCAACAAAGCATCTAAAGCATTGGGCTTTGTAATAAGAATGTCTTCAGAATTTAGCAGTATCAAAACATTTAAAATCTTGTACTGTGCCTATGTGCGCAGCCACATGGAATTTGCTTCGCAGGTATGGAATCCCACATACGATATATATGTATCCCGCATAGAAGGCATACAGAAAAGGTTCCTACGCTATTTACAATTCCGATCAAAAATCTTTTTACCGGATTATAACGCGAGATGTCGCAAATTTCATTTTCTACCACTTCGTGTGAGGAGAAACATAGCTGATCTCACGTATATCTTGGGCATAGCGAATGGTTTAGTTGACTGCCCGGATCTACTTAGTCACCTCGGACTCCGCACTACTGATAGGATCTATAGGAATCCAAAGCTACTCGACGTACCGTTTGCAAAGACTAACTACAGGCAGAATTCGTTCTTCATTCGGGCGTGCAAATGCTTTAACGATATATCTAATAAACTCGATATTGATATGTTTCACACTACTTCTGCAAAAATGAAACATGCACTTAGTTGTAAGTTTTTTGAAAGCTAAATATGTCTATGTATTGATAACTTATCTTAATTTGTATTTGTAATTATATATATTTCGTGTAAACTCTGGTATAGTGGCATAGTATAGTAGTATCTGTATATATATTTCCTCCACACATCTAGATGTCGTCCATTAACTTTTGTTTTTTTAACTAATTTGGCTATTTGTGGAAGTTTATAATTGGCCTTCAGTGAATGTTTATTTATCACGTTTTATCGGCTAGCTGTTAATTTCCCTAAAATTTTTAAAATAAAATAAATAAATAAAATTAATTCCCGAAGCAATGTACTCCAACCTTTATAATGACATTATTATGAAGGTATTTTATTTTATTACAAATACAACTGCCGCGTCCAATAACGGTAAAACGGGCTTCATTTCACTAAATGAAGATTTTTTAAAGATGCCATAAAGTTTTAATAGCGAGTTACTTGACTTTGTTATTTGGAACACCCAATCACATTACATAATATGAAAACCGGAATACTAACGTTATCTAAAGACTACATATTTATTTTTTAATTTCGGGAGCTACATTGAGTCCAAAGCTCAATTGGCTGCCAAAAAGTTGGGTATTCTTGCTAAGGTCAGACAGTACTTCAAGCCGGGGCAGTTGCTTAATCTGTATCAAGCACAAGTCCGGTCGTGCATGGAGTACTGTTCCCACCTTTGGGATGGGTCAGCCAACTAGAAGCTCTGGAGTCAATCGAGAGGCGAGCCAAAAGAATCATCGGCTGTAACTCTTTGGTCGAACGTAGGCTTCAGAGCCTTGAACACCGGCGTAGAGTAGCAAGCCTATCGGTTTTCTATCGGGTGCATTTCGGAGAATGTGCACTAGAATTACACAATCTGATTCCACCATCCCCTTTCTATCATCGGTCGACTCGACGTACGGCAATTCGCCATCGCTATATGGTAGATATACCACCTATACGCACGAAGCGTTATGCTTCCACTTTCTTAATGCGTACTGCCAAGGAATGGAATTCGTTGCCCGAGTCTCTGTTTCCCGATATGTACAATCCTGGAGTCTTCAAGTCGCGAGTGAATAGGTACCTTCTAGGTTTGCGTGCTAAATCCTAGACAACGTCATCACTTAACATCAGGTGAGACAGTTGTCAAACGCAAACTTATAATATGTAAAAAAAAAAAACATTTTTGAAATGAAAACTTCTTTATCGGCGTTCTGTACTTTTATATTGGAGAAAAAATGTTAAACTTGCGTCGGAATACTTGACGCTGATCGAAAATACGTAAGACGCGTGACGTCATCGTTCGCAAATGTATGCCTGCTCTTGCTGTTTCGTTTAAGCGGCGTAGGCAATTCATGCGAAATTATTCCCCAACCATTCCAAAATAAATATTAATTATTTTATTCGAAAATGTACAACATTGATGTTCATTTCATTTTTTTATTTATTTTATTTTATGGTCAACCAACAGTTATAACATTTATACATACAATGTTTACCTTACACTATAATACAATGACTTAATGCATAACCATTTATAGGCTAACACCTCATGCACTGTAAAACACAATACTAGCTTTAAAATATAAGTAGTGAGCAGGTGTAAAAGATAATTAACTAATTAAAAATCTGTGGAGTGCTTCTTTTAATTTAATTTACTTTGTGTCTTGATTATATAATCCGATGTATTTTTGCGAAATCGACCAAGAGAATCTGAAAAAATGTCGGCAACGCCGCTGCATTTGTTTGCAATCTTACATAATCTAGAAACTACAGAATGGGCTCCTAACGACGATGTTCAAGTTTTCACTTCTGCTGGCACTCGCGGAGTGCAACCCGTTATTTTTTTAGACATGAACATGCACTCTTTACATTCACTCACACTCAACAAAATCACACACACATACTCATACATGGATAAACGCACCCATTTTTTGTAAGATGTAATACATTTGTAAACTAGTGCAACTAATAAATATTTAACAAAAAATGGAACAGCGTCCGTCAATTTGACAGCCGTGACGCTCCGACCGCTGAACCATCATCGCTTCAAAAGATCCCATTAGAAAAGATATATCTGCCGAAGCAATCATCACAAGATGACACAAAATTATATATATACTAGGCAGGGCAAATGATTCGAGTAGTACATAGTATACCTACGCAAAAAATTAAAAATTGATTAATTTTTAACTTCAAAGCCTAGTTCTACCAAGCTTTATACAAAGCACATAGGTATTTTAATCTAGTGTCAGATAATATAGCCGTTGTATGGTTTATGCGAGGCTACAACCCCCTCCCTCCTGTCTGCGATACGAATTGCAGCCTTTTTGCAGAGACAAAAGCTACTGATGAAAAGTACAAGGACAGTCGCGTCCAAAAGTGACTAGTACAAATTTTAAAAAGAAAGCTTACGACATTTTGCATAGTTGGCCTAGAGTTTTATCCCTCTTAATAAATATTGTGTGAAAATGTGGTTGAATGTTGATGGCGGCACGGATTTGCGTGAAATTTGGAATGAAGATAGCATACACCTTGGAATAACACTTAAGCTACTAAGCATTTTTATCTAGGAAAAAGTATAGTTCTCGTGGAGGGAAAATCGTACACCACGCGGGTGAAACCGGAGGGTGCAGCTAGTGTGATATAATATGCTATAAATAAATAACAATAATAACTTTGTGTGTATATGTGATGAGGTGGGCAAGTCAGTGTTGCCCTCCAATCAGACGGTCACTAGAACAAACATGAGCTTGGTGACTTACCGTCACACCGACTCTCATAATGGGTTGACTCGTATGATATGGTATTGAATGGTATAAAAGTGGATAAATCACTTTTCTCATCGACTGTAGGTAGAACGACTCTCTGTCTGAATACCGGGAATCATTACGAATATTGTTTTATAAATGTTTCTATAAAAAATGTCACCATTTTGCCATTAATACAATTCGAAATACAAGATAGAATATTTTGACTCCACCCGCAGGGAAAGTAGGTATTCTATACACTGAAGACAGCACATACAGCGTGGTGATGTACATAGTCCAGTCAAATAAACTTTTAAATCAAAATTTCAGTCTTTAGACTGAATTAAATCAAAATTTCAGTCTTTAGACTGAAATTTTGATTTAAGAGTTTATTTGACTGGACTATACAGTAGTCTATGTGTTATTTCGGGACCTGAAGTGTCAACATAAAAACTTTTCATCCAAATCCGTCCAGTCGTTTGAGCGTGAAAGAGTAGCAGACATCATCCGATACAGATCCATACATCCATACTCACATACTTTCTTATTTATAATATTAGTAGGATTATTTTGGCCCAGTGACACTCAAAATTTAAACATTTCTAACAACACTTCTCAAGCTAAAATCTACCAAAGAAATATAGATACATCTTTACACATATGTATGGATGTGAAGAGAGAGACAACCCTACTTCTGTCGCAGTCGAGTAAAAAGTAAATGTAAAAGTGGATATAATTAACCATAGTACCTTGTGGCAAACTATAGGAAACCTTACCAATTTATATTGTAGTTAAGCCTAACCTGAAATAATTAAAGGTTATTACTGATAATAAAATGTACGCAATATTGAATTACAAGTAATCAAAAGAAACCTTACTATGTCCCTTACTCTGTGAAGGTGCTCAAAATAGCTATAACGATGTCACAGAATATAATCATACAGAATGGCTACTCAATGTCACGGGTGTATATAATATACCTACTCTATGTAGACTGTCTAAAGAGCATGCGTGTCGGTAGACACACTGTATATATCATCATCATCTCAGCCATAGGACGTCCACTGCTGGACATAGGCCTCCCCCATTGATTTCCACAAAGACCTGTTGGAAGCGGCCCGACCTTAATAAGAAACATTAAATCAAGGAAACAATGAAGTTAATGCCCCTTATTACTCATATTATGTAATTAATAAGGTGCTCACCACAGTCCATTCCACATCCCGCCCTTACTATGGTGGCGGCTATCAGATTTATGGCTGGAATTAGATGTAATTTAGCTAATAGAGCAGGCGGCCACAGAGGTGCCCGAATGACCCGATAGTCTGAGAGCGGCTAACTTAAACGGTTGTCTGTGAAAGGCTCATGTTGGTATATCGGAATATTTAGATAGGCTTCTTTATTTTTTAACTGACTTCAAAAAAGGAAGAGATTCTTTGTTCAACTGTATGTATTATATTTTTATGTATGTTCACCGTTTTCTCCACCATTTGTGGACCGAATCTCTAAATCGGTCGAGTGGTTTTTGAGTTAAACTCCAATAAGTGAAAAGTGTAACGCCTATCTTGATGACTTACTTATTGATGGTGAATGACAATCGATCCTGTGAGTAGCAAAGGTGACTGATAGGGGTAGAATAAAAAATTAAAAATCACCGATTTCTTCCCCGCCAACTATAATATCATCGAAGTATGCGTATCACTTTTCAGTTATTGGAGTGTAACTCAATAACCGCTCGACCGATTTTAATGAAATTTAAATGGGACTACATGAGAAGCACTAGCTTTCAAATAAAAAAGAATGTTGGAACTAAGATGATCGAAATCGGTTCACCCAGTCGAAAGTTATGAGGTAACAAACATAAAAAACTAAAAATACATACGGGTCGAAATGAGAACCTCCTCCTTTTTTGAAGTCGGTTAATAATTAATTAATGCAATGCATTAATTAATGTGTGTATAATTTTACTGTATGTGATATGGACATGAGTAAAATGAATTTTATTTTATTTCATATTCTCGTAAGCCTGGATAGCTACCACCCACTAATGTCATAAGTAAGTCGAATTAGTGGAATCCAGTGGTTAATAAACCACTGATTTCTAGCAGCTTGACCGACTTTCTAAATGTTTCCGTAAAGTAAATTGTTCCCGGCAGCGGATGCTTTTTTTTTTGTTTAACATTCACACAAGGTATTCAGGTCCCAAACTAGGCAGAGCCTGTACTATGGTAACCTGACCACTGATATATATACTTATATACATATACACACCCAGACACAGGTCAAACAGACATGTTCACGAACACAAATGTTTGACCTGTCCAGGAATCGAACCCGGGACCAGCGGCTCAGAAGGCAGAGTGCTACCAACTGCGCCAACCAGCCAGTCAAACTTTACTTTTTAAACAGTCAGCTTTACTTTTGAATGAGTGATAAGAACTACTACTAGCTTCCGAACTATTCACGCAGACCTGCCTCCAACGGGGAAACGTGAATAATCTGAAACGATATTATACAGGGAGTGATTTAGTAGCAACGTAATTAAATATTCGACGACGACAACTTTCATCTCAGTCTTTTACTCAAAGGTTCACTTAATTTTAATTATATCTATTTGATTTAAATTAATGAATAAAATAAGATCTTTTAAAAAGGCAAAATGGTTACTTTATGAACGATATAATCAAGACGATAAATCGATGTTTGTTTGTTTTCTTTAAAAGATCTTAATTAATCATTAACTTAAAAATATATACAAAACAAGACACAGTCAAGATATTATATATAGACTTAATTTTATGACGACTACTCAGGCTAGGCGCCTTTTTTAGTCTTGTGACAAAATTACAAATTTATCTTATTTTTAAACTTTTTAAAATTGAGTTTTCGTCTCATTTACTATAAAATATATAAAAATAAATAAAAAATAAAAATGTATGCACACTTTGTACAGTGAGCATTATAAGCTACGATATTTACTTTACTTAATAATACTTCTACAAGTAACAAATGGTTTTAGAATGTACCTAGGTATATTAACATTTTGCTAAATATTGATATATACGTACCTATACAAACATGGTCATAGTACCTATATAGAAATGAACACTAAATAAGGAAGTTCAACATCAATTACAATAAAAGTAGTATGTTTTTTTAAGAGTTTTCGGACGGCATAGTAAATAAAAAAAATAAAACGATGGGTGAACGAGACAAAAAAGTGATTCCTCAAGATGACACATCAACCAAAAGGATATTAGGAAAACAGTTATCAATGTGTGTCTAAAAAGGTGTCAAAAAAAGGCTGAATCAATCCTTGACCACTTGTCAACACACATATAAATCACAGAATGAATGGTGCAACAGCTCTATATAAATTTAATCCTACTAATAATTATAGTAAATGCGAAAGTTTGTCTGTATGTTTGTTACTTCTTCACGCTCAAACGACTTCACCGATTTCGATGAAATTTGGTAATGACATAGGTTAAGCCCTGGATTAACACATAGGCTACTTTTATCCCGGGAAAAGTATAGTTCCTTGCGATAATTTAGGTAGCGGGAATACCGTAATCCACGCCGGTGAAACCGCGGGGTGCTACTAGTATTTCATAAAATGAATATAATTCAATATTAGGGCCAGCAAAAAGGTCGGTGCAATTACCTTACACCGCCCCCACAGAGTGCTGGAACTAAGATGATCAAAATTATTTAGGTTAGGTCGGAAATCCGGTAATAATACGTCGGTTTTCATTATGTAACATGTTTTAATTAATATTTATATTTTCATTACATTATCGTTTTATTCAATTATTTGGTATTCTTGTAATAGTTTGAAAGTACTGGCGTTGACACAGACTAACAAAATTGTAACATAAAAAGGGCCGCTTGGCACAGCAAGCCAACCCCTCCGGTGAAGCTGTAAATGCCGGTAGAGGTAAACAGCATTAGTCTGTTAAAAAAAAAATTGGTTGTCTGTAAAGTCGGTTTACGGACGATAGATTTACGTGATAACGTCATAATCATTAATGACTTTGACTTTGACTGACTTTGACTTTGACTTTGACTTTGACTTTGACTGACTTTGACTTTGACTTTGACTTTGACTGACTTTGACTTTGATTATTTTATGTAATACAAAACTCAGGTGGAACGTTACGCGGAACGTTACTATTTTTCATGAGTGTTGCTGGTATTCATCAATTTATAAAACGTTATCACGTCAAAAAACAGCAAGCCAGTCTTCCCTTGGCAAGCTCGGAGTGAACAACTCAGGTACGGTAACTGTTCTTATTATATAATTTCTATGTATTTGGTGTATTATGTATAATTAATATTTAACTTGTCTTTAACTTATTGTAAAATGTGATGTGAGATAGTGTTAAGAAGTGGCTATCGAAAAGAATCAAGCCCTATGAGTTTCTTGTCTGTTCTTCTCATAGTGGTAGTCCCTTGCGAAAAGACGTATCTATACCTACGCTCCAAACTTGATTACCATAATTAAAAGCAAGTTAACTCTATAGCGGTTATGTTTTATTCCAATACTACCTGTTTAGTTCCTGATTAGGTAGATAAATCACAGTGACTCCTAACATAGCAGTAAATTGTAGTACCTCGGCTGAGTCGTGCCTCGATATGTCGAGTATCTTATTACATTATTCAAAACTATTAATAATTACAGTGCAACCTCGATATAACAAATCGGAGAGGGGGAGGGAGAGGAACAAGAAAATATTCGTAATATCAAGTAATTCGTTGAACTGAGGTTTGTTATGTTGAGGTTAGATTGGTCTAAAATTCGTTATAAAGAGGACTTTACAAACAAAAGCGTGTCGAAACATGTCGAGACATGAATCACATTATAAGATTAAGAGTTATATTATTGGTGGAAACTTTATATAAAGGTTTTGGGTTGGTAAAATTCGTTAATTAGAGGTATGAATACTTTTTCTTGATAGTTGAAAATTCGTTATAAAGAGGTTGTACGCAAAGAATGTTCGCAATGTAAAGGTATATTTTATATTGACTCTTATGGACAATTCAAGGGGATTACGAAGAATTTGTTAAATCGAGGAAGTCGTTATATTGAGGTACGTTATATTAAGGTTGCACTGTATATTTATTTGGTTAAAAATAGATTATAGAATGAGTTAAATCTTTTATTCTCTAACTACCCACATTATCATTTTTATTGTAATCTAACACGTACATATTACATTACAGGTTAGTAGAAAAGAGAGCAACTGAAAAGTTAAAGAACACTATACATTTTTCAGTTCTACAAGTACATAGGGTCAAGTTTATTATTCAAACAATCGATAAGCTCTCTCACTATAAAGCGTTGTCAAAGCAACAAGTTGAATCAATGTATCGGTTGCTACTTCTCCCGGTTTCATACACTCCACCCAATATTTCCATCGGCTTATTTATTTTTCTACCGACGTGTACTTCGTAACTCCCTCAAACTCGCACTTCCAATTTATCTCAAAGCATTTCAATTTTCTGTTTAAATTGAGTGTGTGTGTGTGTGTGTGTGTGTGTGTGTGTGTGTGCGCCAAAGAACATACTCGTAGCTTCAGTTAATATCCAAGAGTGCTACTACCTACTTGCTACCTACATCAGTATAATCTGATAATGTAAGTATTATTAAAATAAAATACAAATAACTAATTACAATACTACAGCTACCACAAAAACATTTGAGCAATCCACTAGCTATTGGATTTATTATTTATTTTAATTACAATATTTATTTATTTATTAATTACAGTCATCATAAAAAATTCATTAGTTTAAAATATACTGTTGTCAAATTATTCTTCCGTGACGTCACGAACCGGTCCCAGCGGAAGACCAGCGCTGGTTTTAGCCAGCATTGCTGAGTTGGGTCCGTTTTGTAACATTTAACATTGTTTTGACGTGATAACGTTTTATAAATTTGACTGGCCGGTTGGCGCAGTTGGTAGCACTCTGCCTTCTGAGCCGCTGGTCCCGGGTTCGATTCCCGGACAGGTCAAACATTTGTGTGCATGAACATGTTTGTTTGACCTGTGTCTGGGTGTGTATATGTACATAAGTATATATCAGTCATCAGGTTGCCATAGCACAGGCTCTGCCTAGTTTGGAACCTGGAGACCTTGTGTGAATGTTAATAAATAAAAAATAAAAAAAATAAAAAATAAAAAAAAAATTTGATGAATGCCAAAATGAAAAATAGTAACGTTCCGTGTAGCGTTCCGTTTCCGTTTCCGTCAAAAGTCAAAAGTCAAAAGTCAGAAGTCATAAATGATTATGACGTTATCACGTAAATCTATCGTCCGTAAACCGACTTTACAGACAACCAATTTTTTTTATATTTTATTCGTTCTTTTATTTTCATTTAATTGTCACAAATAAAGCTTTTCTTTCTTTCTTTCTTTCTTTCTATTGTCAGCCTATAGATAACTCAAATGCTCTAACCCGCTACCAGTCAGCAGCGTGTTATATATTGCTTCATCCAATCTTATTCTTATATATATAAAAATCTTGTGTCACGATGTATGTTGCCAATAAACTACAAAACTACTGAACCGATTTCAATCAAATTTCACATGTACCCGTATTTTGGTCTAACTTACTGGATAGATAGTTATCATCTCAATTATTCGCTTATGTCGTGAATGTAAACGAATAAAATGTATCAATTAATTGTTTCTTAAGCATGTGTTTATTTACGGTTTAGTTTTATGAAGTTCTCATAGATGGCAGTGTACGTTGATTCATCGATAAAATGCTTCATTAATGTTTGACATCTAGGTTGCAAATACACCCAATAGATGGCGCTGTGTTCTGTTTCTTAAAATATAAATTCTATTACTTTATTTCACGTAATATCTATTTATGTTCACAATATAACCGTATTATTTTAATGGTTTGTGACTGATATTTTTATAATTATACTGCGTATTGTGTTGCAATATTATCACCATTAATAACAAAAAAAAATTTGTACTATTTTAGATGAAATATGAATGAAATATAGGCTTAATTTAATACGATAAGTTTTATTTAAGCACACAGTCGTTCTATTACAATAAAGGATCCGCCATGACACGCACATTCAAAGAGAGAGAGAGAACAAGATACTATCTATCCTACTCTTGCTATTACATTGCACTGTCTTTATTTCTAACACCCCCCGTCAATGTAATAACATTAATTAGCAAATTATGTGACAATTTTAATTATCCCTTTTTCACTTATCAAAATAAAGTAAGAAAGCCATTGAACCAAGACTAATTTACATATTCATACCACATAGCTTCACAAACTTCAAAAGTGTATTACCATTGAGGGACTTCGTTAACATATCAGCAATTTGATCTTTTGTTGTCACATATTGTATACATATCTTTTTATTTTCAATCAGTTCCCTTATATAATGGTATTTGATATCAATGTGCTTTAATCGTTTCACACTAGTTGTGTTTGCAATCATTATGGCAGCTTGAATATCACAATGCATGATAGCAGGACATACATTACTCACATTGAAATCACATAACACATTAGTAAGCCAGCATGCCTCACTTCTAGCCATGCTCATTGCCACATATTCGGATTCTGCTGATGATAGACTCACAGTACTCTGCTTCTTAGAGCACCAAGATATTAGGCAATTTGAATACTTAAAGCAGTAACCAGTAGTGGACTTCCTGTCTCGAAGGTCCCCTCCCCAGTCAGCATCACAAAATCCAACCAACTTGCTATCATCACATTTATAAACTAATGTATAATTCAATGTATGTTTAATGTATCGCAAAATTCTTTTTAAGTTGGCCAATAACATGTTACTAGCGCAATCTTGATATCTACTTAATATTGATACAGCAACACAAATATCAGGTCTTGTGCCTGATGCTGCATACATTAAACATCCAATGATCTGTCTGCAGATATTCTCAACATTACCTTTACATTTATCATTTTCAAGCTCTTTACAATTAAAATTCTGATCCATAGGAGTGGAAATAGGTTTACAATCATACATTTGGAATCTTTTTAACACATTTTCTAGGTAAGTCTTTTGACATAATTCTGTAACATTTGTTTTTATATTCTGCTTTACATTTATTCCCAAAAAATCTGAAATTAGACCTAAATCTTTCATTTCAAATTCTTTGTTTAGCATTGATTTTAAATTAGATATATGTTCTTCATTACTACCAAACATCAACATGTCATCAACATATAAGAGAAGATATATTTGTTCTGAATCGTTACATTTAGAGTACAGACATGAGTCACATTTAGATCGTTTAAATCCTTCCCTTATCATAACAGAGTTAAACTTTTCATTCCAATATTTTGGAGACTTCTTTAGCCCATACAATGATTTGTTTAACTTTACAATATTTTTATCATTGTCATAAGCGCCATCTGGCAAACTTATGTATACATTTTCTCCAATCTCCCCATACAAAAAGGCTCCGGTTACATCCATTTGGTATATAGGTAATTTTAATTTAGTTGCTATAGCCAAAAATAGTCTAAATGTACTTAACTTTGCAACAGGTGCATATACATCATTTAGATTTAATATATCATTTTGCTCGAACCCTCTGGCCACCAAACGTGCCTTGTATTGAATATTACTATTGTTTTGTTTAATTTTAAATACCCATTTACTACTTATAACCTTTTTATTATCTGGTATGTCACAAATACTCCAAGTGTTATTATCTTTGAGGGTTTTTAGCTCCCTTTGAATAGCTTCCTGCCATTTACACGCATCCGGACTATTCATAGCTTCATAATACGTTTTTGGCTCACAGTTATCTAATATTACATTATTACAGTTATAGAAAACAGTCTGCTTCCTAATACGTTTGTTTCTAGGATCCACTTCACGTCTCACAGCCTCACCACACTCATCACTATCACTGGGTTCATATATGCTACCCTCAGGATTACTCTGCACGGTGCACTGAGAGTCATCACTATTCATAGTCTGTGATTGGGGACTGGGCACACCTGCAGCACTGGTGTCTTCTACTTGAGCACCCACCTCAACTGTAGCTGGAACCTCAACACTATCCTCGATATAATTGGTTGTCCCACATTGTTGTATTGGCTTTACTGGACTGTTGTTCACAAAAACAATGTCTCGTTTTATCTCAACTTCATTTTTCTGTGGAAAATATACTCTATAGCCTTTTGTTGTTTCTCCATACCCAACCATAATGCCCTTTTCACCTTTGGCATCCCACTTATGTCTTTTTCCTTTGGGTATGTGGACATAAACAGCAGTACCAAATATTTTTAGGTTATTTATGTCATAACTTTTGTTAGACCACAATTCATATGGAGATTTCCCTTCTACTGAGCTTTTACCAGTTCTATTAATCACATAGGCAGCTGTATTAACGCTTTCAGCCCACAAACTGATAGGTAAGTCTTTAGCACATAACATTGTTCTAGCCGCTTCCACTAGAATCCTATTTTCCCGCTCAGCTGCTCCATTTTGTTCAGGAGTAAAAGTCACAGATGTTTGATGTATAATCCCTTTGTTCTTAAACATTTCTTTGACCTCTTTGTTTATAAATTCGGTTCCATTGTCACTTCGAAATATCTTTATTTTATTTCCTGTTTCATTTTCAGCCTGCGATATGAAGTTCTTTATACACGATTTAATTTCATCTTTTGTTTTCACAAAGAACACTCGCCTGTACTTTGAGTAATCATCTTTAAATACCACAAAATATCTGGAGCCTCCAATCGATGTCTTTTCCATAGGACCACAGGTATCGGCGTGAATAATTTCGCATACTCTCGACGTCGCATTGTTACTTACAGGATACGGCAAGCGGTGAATTTTTCCTTTTAGACAACTTTCGCATGTTTGACTATTGGCATTTTTAACGTTAATATTATTTTTCTTCAGCACATCTTTCACATAAGCCATGTTTTGGTGTGCCATCTTTTCATGCCACTCATGCAGATCACAACACACGTCAGCAAGGTTCGCTGTACATGCATTAAAATAGCGAAAATCCAAATAATACATGCTTCCACGTCGCTCAGCAATAGCCATCACCTTGTTTTGTTTATAAAACTTGCATTTATTCTCTTCAGTAACAATAACATAACCTCTGCTTGTCGCACAATTGACAGAGAACAAATTTGTTTTCAACTCAGGAACATGAAGTACATTGTCTATTGTAGTGTCTATCCATTTACTCCCATTCCAAACTTGCAGCGCCACCTGACCGCAACCCTTGACATTAATTTTCGTTCCGTTCCCTACTATTACCTGTTTATCTTTTACGGTCGAATATGAATTGAATAGTTCATAATCACAACACATATGCTCGCTTGCACCTGAATCGACTAACCACTGAGATTTTTGTAACTGTTCATCAAAAACACTGTTGACTATAAAAGCATTACTTTCTTTTTCTTTGTCCCTTTTAAAACGGCACTGGCTCTTTAAATGTCCCGATTTATTACAAAAATAACACTTTTGATCTGGACGACTGTCTTTAAGGTTACCAAAATTATTGTTTACATAATTATTATTATATCGGCACTCGCTTTGATAATGTCCAAGTCGGTGACACTTATAACACTTTACACTTTTTTTATCTGCTTTCTTTGCCACAAACGCCGTAGACGACGGTGACCCGCCTTTTTCTTTAATTCTTTCTTCCTCTATCAATAATCTGGCTACCAGGTTATCATAGGTCTGCTTGTCATCAGGAGCAGACTCCCATGCCGAGATGAAATGCTTGTAATCTTCTGGTAAGGACATAAGAACCTTGGTGATAACAAATTTATCAGACATATTTTCTCCCAGCTGTTTTAACTGATTCTGCATTTCATGTACTTTTGATAAAAACACAGACATCTCTGTTCCTTCTTCAAACTTGAATTGAAAAAATCGTTGTTGCACAATGTGAATGCTAGTTTCAGATTTTTGTTCATACACGCTTAACAATTTCCTCCACATAGCCGCCGCAGTATCGCACGAGATGATATGCAACATGACTTCTTCCGACATCCTCGTAACTATCAGCGTTTGAGCTCGCGCATCCTGGGTTTCCCAAGTACTACGCCGAGTCTCATCTTCAGGTTTTACTGTTGTCCCGTCCACGATTTTGTAAAGACCTTGACCTCGCAGCAACACGGACGTTTGGAACTTCCAAATATTCCAATTCCTGGAACCTTCCAGCTTCATGACGTTCTGTTGTCCACTTCCCTGTGTCGAATCCATTTCAAAACCTTCCTGTAGCCTCTCCTGCCTTGCCCAACGATAGTAGGACAAGTAATTTTCCTTCCCGGTATAACTCAACCTCAAAATGGCGTCAACCCAAGCCGCCGGTATTTTTCACTATTAATTTTCACTACAGTATTTGCAATCCTTAAGCCTACATTTATTAATCCATGCTAGTTAGTGACCTGGGCCCATAACCAGATGAAATATGAATGAAATATAGGCTTAATTTAATACGATAAGTTTTATTTAAATGCACAGTCGTTCTATTACAATAAAGGATCCGCCATGACACGCACATTCAAAGAGAGAGAGAGAACAAGATACTATCTATCCTACTCTTGCTATTACATTGCACTGTCTTTATTTCTAACAATTTTCGATCAATCGATTCTTCTCGAAGCATGCGAACTAGAACGTTCCGGAAATTCAAGGTTCAGGTATAAATACTGACGCCGAGTGTCATCGCAGTTCAGCACAGTCCGACACCGAGCTCGACGGCGAGCTCGAGGCAAAAACATCCTGGTTAGATTCTCTCCAAATAGTCAAAGAGCAAACATCCTTAAGGCCCACTTACGGACCACTCTGGTACCGGGGCAAGTCGATCCGATAACTCCCTGTCCTGGCGACAGCTCAAGCCGAGGTCCGAACCTCAGTGGTGCCCTTGAGCTAGTCGCCTCGTCCTCTCCTAGTGGCACAGCGCCGTCAGCGCTAGCCTCACTAGGCGGTGCGCCTTCTGCGCCCGCACAAATACCGGGCTGAGCACCATCTGTGCTTGCCCCCCCCTCCGGTGAAGCTGTAAATGCCGGTAGAGCAATCAGCATTAGTCCGTTGGAAAAAAAAAATCACCGCAGTTCAGTTCCTTTTTAAACGAGTGATTTAATACTATCTCCCGGAAAGCGATAGTCTCAGTAAAATCTCAGTGCAAGTCTTAGTACTACTCTCTGCGTCAGTCTCTACGTAGTGACGTGACTTCTGTGTCTGCGGGACCCTGGGTTCGAATCCCGGCAGGGGCAAACATTTTTGCGACGAGTGTAGATGTTTGTCCCGGGTCTTGGATGTTTGTGTGCTGTGATTGTGTGTGCCCTGACCATGTCTCGAAATACAGATTCGAATTGATGGTGATCCTTCGCAGCGCGAGCGTCTAAAACCGGGACCTGTTTTTAGTGCATTAGTTTGTAGAAATTAACATTTCTAATAAATTTCAGAGTCTACAAGCGTATAGACTGGTCGCATTATATCATCTTTGACAGTTATATTTTCTCATATGGATTGATTTTAAAAGTTAGAGAGATTAAACCAAACCTACCAAATTATTCACAATGGTTGGCCTTACTAAACTGAAGAACAAGCAAATGGTGTATTTTGGACATCCATCGCAATTTTGGCTCGTAAGTTCCTTACATTCTAGTTTAGAAGTTTGATCGATATTTTATGGTCAATGGTGGTAAATGCGGTCGATGATGGTATCATTTGTTGGTAGAAATATATATATATATATAAATTGTGTGTAGACTTACGGAACTGAAACGTGGCTTCTGACTATGGGCCTTATGAGCAGGCTCATGGTCGCACAGCGAGCTATGGACGGCTATGCTCGGGGTTTCTCTACGTGATCGAATCAGAAATGAGGAGATCCGTAGAAGAACGAAAGCCACCGATATAGCCCAGCCGATTAGCAAGTTAAAATGCCAGTGGGCCGGGCACATTAACTCAAAGGTTCTTGAATGTTTATCGCGGACTGGCAAGTGCAGAATAGGATCGCCACCGATAAGGTGGCCAGACAACCTGACTAAGATCGCAAAGGGTTGAATGCTGGCCGCATCCCGTCCTTATGGAAATTAATGGGGGAGGGTCTATGTCCAGCTGTGGATGTCCTATGACTGTGATGATGAAGCTATATATACAAAATGACGATATATATTGCTAATGTATAAAACACGGGAATTACTCACGTTATAAGTCAAAGGGTTCCGAATATAGTTTCAACCACATTCGGTGGTCTTTTTCAAGGAGAATACGGGGCGCTCGCGGACACGGTCCCGGTTCGCCTAGTACTGTTTTCTACATTCATAACGTGTCAAAACCACGTCAGTTTTAATAACAAAAAAATATACGAATACCTTGACTGGGCTCCAGCTAGATCTTTTAATAATAATAATAATAATAGCACTTTATTTCAGACACAAGATCCATGTTGTATATATAACTAAAATAATAATAAATAAAAATAAATAAAATTAGCACATAATTAATCATTTATACCTAGTCCTAGGTGACAATCTCCACCCATCGTCTGTAGGTCGCAGTCAGCATTAGTCGCTCTGCCAGACTATTAACTATAGCATTGCTACACCTGTCAACTCTGGACATAAAGGACGATATACGTTTTCGTTGGATAGCGTTAAAGGAGTCGATACGGGCCTGAGTGAACATTTCAGAAGCACTACAATAGCGCTTTAGCCCCATCAAGTGCCTGAAGGTATTGTTATAAGCGACACGTATGGCATCATGCGACTTCTTCGTATAGTTTGTCCAGAGCTGACAAGTGTAGAACGTCTGGCAAAAAGACTTAAATAGGGTAACTTTCACGTCAGGAGATGACTTAAAAAACTTACGCGCAATCATGTTACCTACTACGCAAAGTGCTCTTCTCTGCCTTTCTACATCGGCGTCATCTTTTAGGCTAGAAGTTAAAACTATCTACAAATTAATAATTTTACAGGAACGTCAACGGCTGGAGTTAAAGACTTCATTCAACATAGAATCTATGAGGAAGCTGTCTGATGTAGTCGGTTACGACTCGTTACACATTCAAAGGTAAACTTTTCTGTGTGCCGACCGCAATGGCTGGGCCATTAGTAAGAATAAAAATTGGTTGTCTGTAAAGTCGGTTTACGGACGATAGATTTACGTGATAACGTCATAATCATTTATGACTTTGACTTTGACTGACTTTGACTTTGACTAACTTTGACTTTGACTTTGACTTAGACTGACCTTGACTTTGACTTTGACTTTGATTATTTTATGTAATACAAAACTCAGGTGGAACGTTACGCGGAACGTTACTATTTTTCATGAGTGTTGGTGGTATTCATCAATTTATAAAACGTTATCACGTCAAAAAACATGTGGGGCAGTTTTTGGGGAGTGCCGATAGAAGTGAAAACTACACGGTTTCTAAGCTAACATGGAAAGCGTTTGGTGACGATGACGCGAGTTTCACGCTCTTTGTTCACCCAAAAAGTGCTCAACGCGCCTAAAGAAGTTTACACTTCAAAAACTCAACACAATTGATTTAAATCTTAATCCCACTAATATTATAAATGTGAAAGTTTGGATCAGCGAGGATCTCCGACCTGCCATCACTGTAACCACGACCACTCTGCCAAGAGTGCACGACTAAGAAGAAAGTTTGGATGGATGGATGTTTGTTACTCAATCACGCCAGAACGGCTAGACAAATTTGGATGAAATTTAGTATCTAGATACTTCAGGTCCTGGAATAACACATAGGCTTGATCATCACCACGCGGGTAAAATCGCGGGGCGCAGCTAGTTCCCTCAATAAATTTCTATAAATGTTGTCAAATAATTATGACACTGAATTTGGCGTATCAAATGGTTGAATGGGCATTGTTAAACTTATTATTTGAACGCTACGAAGTTTTTCATGTCTTGAGTGACAACGACTGACAACTGCTTGTTTATTACATTATAGGTTAGTAGAAAACAGAGCAACTGAAAAAGTTAAAGAACTTTTAAATAATGAGCAAATAAAACTTTGACAAAGAAGAGAACGTCTCAAGCGCCTCCTTGAGCAAGAACAAAAAGGATTCGCAGAAGAGCTGAGAAAGAAACGGGAGAACGAAGAATGTAACTATTGTGAGGAAAAAAAGCAGAAAACTAAGGAGTATTTAGAAGAGATCGAAAATGAGAAGTTGAGAGCGTGTTTGAAAGCTTTAGAGAGGGAAAAAATGTAAGCGAACCTTTTTCTACATGTATTATGAACGCTAATATATTTTGTGAAGCTGTTAAGTCTGGTTGGCACAAGGTTTAATGGTTTCATCGACCAAAGTAGAACTATGTTTTAATATTTACATAACGAGGTATATGTCCAGAAATAGCCGTCTTATGGCTGACATGAGAATGGTGATGATCGGGTAAGTAATTAATATTTAAATGAAGTCAAATGTACTTACTATCGTAAACTCTAAGGCTTTCACGGCCGGCGCTGATACTGACCAGTATCAGAGAAGACGCCGCGAAGGAGAATTCTACTCTCTTGTCGCCGCTCGGACCTGAACCACTGAAGATGTCGACCGCAGTGATCGACGAAACGTCTGGAACACAAGTTTCACTTAGACCACGGCCAAACAGCTCGGAAGCAATACATACAACGTACTCATTATCGTTCGAAATTCAAAATTCAATTCCGACATCAATGACACATTAAGAAGGTCAATAAAATTGTTGTTAAAATATGCGAAGATAAAGAATACTCTTTATCTGTATGTCTATGTATAAGAAATCGGGAATGAAGTGTTTATCATACTTTAGCTTTTATCGTATCATATGTAGCCAATTTTTTCTATTTACAGAGCAAAAGGCATGATGTGCACAAAAGAAGATGAAAAGAAGCTAAAATTGATGCAGAAGATGCAAATGTTAGAGAAGATGAATATTGAACACGAAGGTCAGAATATTGACATGATGTGGCACCAAGTGCTATTGGAAGATGTTCGTGAAAAGGTAATTTTCGCACGAGTATATTTAGGCTGCTGTTCACCAAAATTTAACCGTCCGATTATCAATCAACCGTCGGTTAACCGTATGGCAACTGTGTGACATTACTGTTTCTGTCACATTTGAAGCAAATAAATATTATTACTCACGTATTTTATTTATTTACTAGCTGTGCCCTGCGGTTTCACCCGCGTGGATTACGGTTTTGCCGCTACCTCAATTATCCCACGGGAACCAAAATTTCTTAGAGGAAATCTCAAAATCTTTTCTCAGGGGATGCCTACGTCATAGTAGCTTTATGCATGCAAAGTCTCAGCCCGATTAGTTTAAAATTGACAAAGTTTCATACAAACTTTCATCCCCTATTTTATCCTCTTGGGGGTAGAAATAATCAAAATCCTTCCTTAGCGAATGTTTTCGTCATAACATCTACTTGCATGCCAAATTTCAGCCCGATCCGTCCAGTAGTTTGGGCTGTGCGTTGATAGATCACTATGTCGGTCAGTCAGTCACCTTTGAGTTATATATATTTAGAATTTTCTCTATTTTGCGTACAGCTCAGTAACACCACAGATTTTACACTAAATAGTGTACAATAATATGAGTCTTGTTCACGAGATAAGTGTCAATTTAGAAACGTTTTAGCTTTTACCGTCATAGCCGTAAAAAATAAAAACTGCAACAAATTCAATATTATTCTCACTGTTAATCGGCACAAATTTTAAACACCCGCCATCTATCTATATTCTAGGAGCAACAAGAAAGAGCAGAAGCATACAGAAAGCAAAAGGAGATGTTAGAACGGCGCAGATCATACGACAAACAAATAGCTAGCGCGAATAGACAGAGACAGGAAGCTATCAGAGAAGAAAGAGAGAAAGAGAACAGAAGACTAGAAAGAATGAAAAAGAAAATGGAGGAGGATCATTATGATGGCAAGTAAAAAAATAACAAATAAAGTAGTAAAAAAAGTATTTAAGTAGTAGTAAATTATATATGACAAGGTAATGCAGATTCATAATAACTGTATAAAAGTTGTTTCTTAAGTATTGGTAGTAAAGCTCTTGTTAAAAAAAAAAAAACACGATATATAGTCACGATAAAATCCAAATTAACGACACTTATCAGCAAAAAAATATTAGACGTAATTTTTATTTTTATTCATATTGCGGCTAGTTCATGGTAAAATAAGTCGTCACTGATTTGGTGCCGCATCGGCCCCCCGCATTTGACCAGCGATTAGCGTTGTAAGAGGTTATACGAACTTGAATTGTAGCGCGAATAAAATAAGACCCTTTTAAAATTACACAATTTTAGTTTAGTTTCGTTGAGCAAGAGAATCACTTCCATTGTATAATCATTAATTTCACTATGCTAACCTACATCAGTCCGCTAATAGTAGTAGTAATCCTCCCGAAGTTACTACGAGCTTAGTTTTTGACTTCACTGGGCTACCTACCTACTAATCACAAAAATAAAATTATATTTTAAAACAAATAACCATCTCTTTGGTAATCGACTCTGCATACATAATAATGCCTACGCGGCAACCCTACCTTATCGAATTTGTTATAAATATAGTTTCCAAATAAATCGATCCTTAATCTTGGATCCCCAGTACTTTCTTTAAATGACACTTAAGGCTAAATCAGTGCCATTTGCTACAACGACAACTGGACAGGCCCAAACCAAAAAAATATTAATACCTCTAAAGTGTGGTCGCGGAACACATTTCGCGCGCATTTGCGTCAGTTAGGTTCTGTCCTTGAGAAGAGCGGTATATTTATATCAGAGAGAACACTCGACCCAAAACCCAACTACTAAGTGCGAGATAGTGCACAGCGGCGGTGACTAGCGCCAACCTACATGCCGACGCCCGCCGACCTTGAATTAAGTAACGTTCTATGTTTTCACTTGTTAATTTTGATGATATTTCATGTGCTGGGCCCGTCCATTTATTTATTAAAGTCGTTGATTTGCCAGTGTGCGGAATCTTTTTTTTAAAATGTTATAAACATTTTACATGTCATCTAAATATTATATAAAAAGAAAAATATATGTTTTAGTATGAGGTAATTTTTTTAAGCTATTGCATGGCTTCTATCGCGGGCCTTGAGCGTGGAGACCGAATCCAGAAATTCCATAACGAAAATAACTCCGACCGGCACAGCGGTGATACTTTTTAGTTTTGCCATGTATCGATGAATAGCAGAACTTTTAATGACTTTTTTGAAATATCACGCTAGTCTGTTTGGTTCAGCTACTCGCCTCTAGGTGGTATTGGTTGTATTGGCGTTACTGCATAAGTTAATAATATATTAATTGCATGAGTCTATAAAAATGCTATGCAATAGCTTTACCGCGGCAGTCCCCGAGTGCCACACGTCTTTTTTTTTAAATGTTTATGTCTAGAAATTACAGATAAAGAAAAATACATGTTATAGCATGAGGTATATTTTTTTCGTAGTTCATCTTCAATGACGTATCAAATATATTTTATTTCCAGCAATAAAAAGAAAAAAAGACCAGCAGAAGATCAACAAGACGAATTTTATTGAAGGTCACGAGCTGAAGCTTACGAGGCTTAGAAGCGAGAAGATGAAAGCGAGAGACATAGATAATGGAACCATACGGAAGGCTCTTGAGGAGTTGCAGATAGATAAGGAGAGGAATATGATTCAGATGGTAGAGTTTTTTTACCTATAGTTATATACAAGCACAATAATGTGGTGCTTAGCTACATAAATCTTAGATATGGTAGATTAGAAAGTTATTGCAATGATTTTATTGATCCCCATTGATTTCCAAAAGGACAGGTTGGAAGCGGATTGCACCCAGCCCTTGCCTGCGATCTTAGTCAGGTCTTCTGTTCACCTCATCGGTGGCCGTCCTATCTGTGCTTGCCAGTCCGTGGTCTCCATTCGAGGATCTTTCGAACCCAACGGCCATCGGTTCTTCGCACTATGTGCCCTGCCTACTGCCACTTCAACTTGCTAATCCGCTGGGCTATGTCAGTGACTCAGTGTCAGTGTTCTTCTACGGATCTCCTCATTTCTGATTCTATCGCGTGGAGAAGCCCCGAGCATAGCCCTCTCCATAGCTCGCTGTGCGACTATGAGCCAGCTCAGAAGGCCCATCGTCAGGGTTACGTTTCAGTTCCGTAAGTCATCTCAACTAGTTTACAGCTACATATATTAAAACACCACCATTATCTCGAAGTCCAAGTCAAAAACAATTAGCCCGCTGAGTTGTTTGGTTCTGCAATAACTATGTATATTTTTTATTTATTTCTTTCTTTCATAAAGGACCTTCAACAGTGCTTAGGTATACAGGTACATGTATGTTTCACTGTTTGTATTTTTTTATGTATGATCACCCATTTTTTCCCCATTTTTGGACCGATTCTCAAAATTCCTTTTTTTAACCGACTTCAAAAAAAGGAGGAGGTTCTCAATACGACCCGTATGTTTTTTTTTATTATTGTGTTTGTTATCGCATAACTTCCGACTGGGTGAACCGATTTTGATCGTTCTTTTATTTAAAAGCGGGTGCTTTCCGTGTGGTCCCATTTAAATTTCATCAAAATGAGACGAGCACTTTTTGAGTTACAAGTCAAAAACTGAAAAATGCGTGCTTATACCTAGACAATAAGTAGCGGGTGAAGACATCGGTGAACATACCTACACCACAATGACAATTGATCCCATGAGTAACAAAGGTCACTAAAAAGAGTGAAAAAAAAAATTTGTACCAAAAAATGGAACCGAATTCAACACTCAAAAGTATGAAATAACTTGTCGAAGTCGGTACCATGAGCACATTATTTTGATATCAGTTACTTTTGAACTATCATGGTACCGACTTCAACAAGTTATTTCATACTTTTGAGTGTTGAAGTCGGTTCCATTTTTTTTGTTTGATATAGTGTACACTTCCGAGGTGGTCCCATTTAAACTTCATCAAAATCAGACATGCGGTATTTGAGTTAAACTCCAATAAGTGAAAAATGTTACCTTTACTTGGACGACAATAAATCGGTGAACATACACAATGACAATTAATCCCGTGAGTAGCAAAGGTCACTGAAAAGGGTGATTAATTTTAAAATTTTGAGTCACCGACTTCTAAAAGTCGGTTCCATTTTTAAGTAAAAATTGTTGTTATTAACTATTTTCAGAAAAATCTTCAAATTGAGAAACAGATCTTCGTTGATTACCAAAACCGCGAAAGAAGGTTAACGTCTGCGTTAGAAGAGGAATCGGACAGGATAGCTCGGGAATGGAAGAAGGCAGAAGAAGATAAATCAGATGAAAAGTTCAGGCAGATGGAATATGAAAAGAGGGCTTGCAAAGAAGTGAGATAACATATTTTGCTAAATTTCCGATGAACGCATCTCTCTAAATAAAATCAAATAATAATCAATGCCCGCCTGGCTAGCTACCACTCTCAAGTTTGAAAAAAAAAACTGTTACCAAACACATAGTCTGTTCAGGCAGCAGTCCTTGAGAACCAGTGAGCATTCTAGGTCTAGTGTGATAACATCTTCGACCACATCGTCACTGACCATCAAGTGAGATAGTGGTCAAACGCTAGACCGTATAAAAAGAAGAAAAACAGACGTGTGGCACTCGGGGACTGCCGCGGTAAAGCTATTGCATAGCAATTTTTATCAACTTATGCAATTAATATATTAATAACTTATGCAGTAACGCCGATACAACCAATGCCACCTAGAGGCGAGTTCCTGAACTAAACAGACAAGCGTGATATTTCGGTTTAAAGATATTTATACTGTATAGATCTAGAGTTTGACCACTATCTCATTTGATGGTCAGTGACGATGTGGTCAGAGATGTTAATACGCTAGACCTAGAATGCTTACTGGCTCTCCAGGACTGCTACCTGAACGCACTTTGTGTTTGGTGACAGTTTTACAAACTTGAGGGTGGTAGCTAGCCAGGCGTCGAAATTAAGAACACTATGCTAAAAATGTGATAACGGTGATAACCTTCACCGCTCAAACCGTTAATAGGGATCGAACCAGACTCCGTTAGTCTGACAGCCGACGCTCCCACCGCTGAGCTATCATCGCTGAAACATGGTTAAGGTTATCATTATGTAAACTCCTCTTCAAGCGATAGCCGCACTTATGAATGTTAGATAACTCGTATTCTTGTAGCAAGCAGTGAAAGAATACAAAAAGCACATCGACAACAGAAACATGGAAATAGAGCGAGCGAAACAAGACCGCCGCGAGCGAATGGAGCAAGTCAAAAGGACTGCGCACGACGAGCTGCAGAAGCGTTTCAACGGAACTAAAAATGAGATGCGGCAACAGATCAACTATAGGAATAACTTGACGTGCCAAATAAGAGACAATCAGCGCTTTTTGGTGAGCTTCTTTACAAGAATAGATCTACATAGTATATAGATGCAATCAGCTTTGTAACTCGTGTGGACCACGAATTTCATGGTCACCTCGGGTATCCCAGGGCAAATGTAATTTTCTTTGATGATGTTATCTACAAACCGACTATAACTCACGTTATAAATACTGGAAATTTACTCTCCAAATAGTTTAGAACTTGCGTTAGTAAAAACTTGAGTTATTGACGCGACTATGGTAACCTTTTTTTCTCCGAACTTATTATTTCACCCGTTTTCCAGGAATCTGAACTGTTGAATACAGAAACAAAAGACAGACCGTTTACGAAGAAAGCGTTGTTATTTAAGGATTCTCTGGAAAGTACACTCAAACAGAAACAAGTTGCGAGGGAGAGGTTAGTACCTACTTACAATTAAAGATATTAGTTAAGTTGGCGGTCGTCGTCGTTGGCCCTAGTCGAATCCCAGTTGGGGCAAATATTTTTGTGAAGAGCATAGCCGTTTGTCGGCTCCGATAAATAGATCTATCTAGGTTTCATTTTTAGAAAACGTTGTTTTATACGTGTTTTCAGGCAATGAAAAACTGCTACAATAACATTAGAATATGAATCTTCCTGACATCTATTGGCGAATAATAGTACTACTTAACAACATTCAATTGTATACAATATCGACCACATCGCCACTGACCATCAAGTGAGATAGTAGTCAAACGCTAGATCTATTCAGTACCTATAAAGAAAATAATTGAAACGCCGAGCAAAACTCGGTTACCCAGATATTTACCATTAAAGAAATGACATAACTGGTTATATAAGAACCCGATTATAAAATATTATTTTGCTTGAATTGAAAATTTCATGTTACTCCGTATGTGACCTTGATGACCTTCGAAGTAATTTGCATACCTATACAAATACACAAATGGACATTAATAGCTCGCAATGCACACTAAGCCGGAGAATATTACGCTATTTAAAATTGTATTACAGAATATACTTTATCATCTCGCCATAGGACGTGCACTGCTGGACATAGACCTACTATTGATTTACACAAGGATCGGTTGGAATACGGGCCGCATCCAGCATTTTCCTGCGATCAATCTGTCGGTGGCCGTCCTATGCTGCGCTCGCCAATCCATGGTCATTCCACAACCTTTCAACCCCAAGGGCCATCAGTTCTTCGAGCCCACTAACACTTCAACTCACTAATCCGCTGGGCTATGTCAGTGACTTTCGTTCTTCTACGTATCTCTTTATTTCTGATTTGATAGCGTAGAGAAACCCTAGCATAGCCTTATCCATAGCTTCATGTGCGACCTTGAGCTTGCTTACAGGGCTCATAATTCGAGATCACATTTCAGTTCCGTAAGTCATCACTGCACTGCATAGGCATATATAGAGAGGGGGCCAGGAGGGCCGTGCCCACCCCAGGATGGTCTAGTGCCCACCCCAGGATGGTCTAGTGCCCACCTCAGGATGGTCTAGTGCCCACCCCAGGATGGTCTAGTGCCCACCCCAGGATGGTCTAGTGCCCACCCCCAGGATGGTCTAGTGCCCACCCCAGGATGTTGGGCTACGATTACGATTACGAATACGATTCGAATTTCTCTGCGGCATTGCATCAGCCATGGCATGTCAGGGGCCAGGCCCCTTCTGAAAAATGACGCTAGATACGCCAATGCTGCACTGGTAACACACTGTTCGAAAAATATACTTACTGTTACTTCATTTACAGCACAAATCCAGTTCACCCATTTAGAAGAAAAATTGAAACTGAAGAATCAAGAACTCAACTGCCTTTTATATAATTACTAGCGGCCCGCTCCGGCTTCGCACGGGTATAAAATATATAGCCTATGTCATTAATGGATGTTATTATACATATAAACCTTCCTCTTCAATCACTCTATCTATTAAAAAAAAACCGCATCAAAATCCGTTGCGTAGTTTTAAAGATTTAAGCATACATAGGGATATAGGGACAGAGAAAGCAGAGAGCTTACAAACAAAGAGTTCGATATTTATATTATATTAAATACTCACCTACATAACATCTTGATGGATTTTTTATTACCTACCTATGAGCGTTTATACGATACAATATTCACATTCTACACCAAGCGACCATGTCTAGCAAGTAGCCATTGGATAGTTGTTATTG
The DNA here is from genome assembly GCA_934044485.1 of Apeira syringaria. NCBI lineage: Eukaryota > Metazoa > Arthropoda > Insecta > Lepidoptera > Geometridae > Apeira > Apeira syringaria. Next base: position 8,840,277 of record OW203670.1, on the reverse strand, counting down.
TGGTGGAGTAGGGTCGTAGGTAGGTCCATCCACGGCGTAGCATAGAGGCGTTTTCCAAAAAACATCAAATGATGTAATACATATTTACACAATATATTATACTAGCTGCGCCTACAAATGTACCGCCTCTAGCATGCCCTACTCAACGATAGATGGAAGTAAACGGAGGCGTTCACAGCGACACGCGTCAGAAACACGGCGAACGCTCTGCGTGCGGTGTGAACACCTCTGTGTACTTCCAACGTGTATAATAGATTGCGCGGATCCGCCAACGCGCTCGATACGCGTCATAGAGTACATTTGTATCCGCGCAAGCTACGTATTGTATGTGTGCTGACCTTTAAAATGAGTAAAAATGGTTTGGGGGTATTTTTGGCAAAAACCTTATTTTCGGGGGGATTTTGAAAAAGGCTGAGAGGAAATTCACAAGGTCACCTGGCAACACTGCTCATTTATCTCTATTTTTCATTTTATGGCGTTGAAACATAGAACCATAGAAATAATATGTACTACGTATAACTGGAACGCGCACTGAGCTGAAAAAACGAGACCATAGAGATAGTTACCACGGGGTCAGTTTGTCCCACTCTATTAGATGTTCACAGTATGGCCATAATTTGAGCAACTAATGAGACTTCTGTAGAGTCATTAACCATATGACGTATATAATATCATGACCACGTATTTTTATTTACTTTTATATAATAAGATAGGGCTTAAGTGGACGAAACTAAGATTTAAATGTAAATTAAATAAAAAAATTCCGTATATGTTGCATTTTTTAATCACAAATAAAATATGTAAAATAGTATGTAAAAAGTATGTGTAAAATATTTTATGTAATTTTTGGCGCAGGCCAATTCTGTTGCCTAATAAAACTATGGATTTCATTCAAATATTTGTAAATCCATACATGAAGTTAACGGATAACAAAGTTTAATAAGATATCTAACTTACAAAAATGCAGAAAGGAAACAACAGGCAAAATTGAAAAATTTTCGGGAACATGATACTATTGCATCATTTTGTTGATTAAATTTTCAATTTTTCCTGATAATCTTGCTTTAAATGATGGCTGCCCACCACTGTATGACTACTAACGTTTATTGGAATTAGTTTAGCCACCTTTGATTTATTTCATAATTTCTCTGAAAGCAGAAAAGGAAGAAAAGTCAGCTTGTCCATAAAACTAATAGTCGTAGCAAATGGGATATACTATGTACTCGTGGGTAGAACTTTATTTTTTTTGTGAATGATAAAGTTGAAACACGAATCGAACTAAATCTCGACAAAAATATTGTCACCCTAATCACGCCACTTTTTTGATGTTGTCATAGTAATAAATAAAACCAACCAAATAAGTTTACTAGTAGTAGTAATATCCAATTTAGAACTTTTGATAATAGTCTATAAAGCTATATAAACAGTATACCATAATGCACAAAATGTGAGAAGCCACAATGAGAAAGTAAACTTGATGTCTGTTTCTAAACTAGCAACGGTGGCTTCGACGCTGCGTTTCAATTTGTTCTCACAGTGTATACGTTCGTGTACGTAGATTTAGCTGTTCCGAGATTAATTTAGTATTGACAGTGCTGACGCTCGTAAGCAAATCGGAACGGCTTTTTGTGTGTGAATACACGCGAATTCTTTAAATGTCAGTTCCCATTAAATTCATATTGCATCATTCACTTCCGTACCTCATGGGCACTACTTAAATGGGTCATTTTTTTCTGATATACAAAATTACGTTTTTAATTTTTTGTGAACGAACTACTAATTTTTCGACAGATTCTCTTAATGAGTCTGATGTTTGACTCCAGTGAATAATTATTTATCTATGTGTTTGACAGTGCTCACACTACTCTACGTCGTACTTGTGAGAGTTCTAAGCACAGAATGATGACGTCATGGATGACGTCATATAAATTTTGTGCGCAGCTGTCAGTGCATTTTGGAATGACTTATGCACGCTCTCTGTGCTCAAAGTGCTCAAAGCTCAAAACACACCCATAGTGAGGACCATGGCTGCGTTTCAATTTGGGCTCACAGTGCACACGTGCGTACGTAAGGATTTGGCTGTTCCGAGATGAATTTAGTACTGACAGTGCTGACGCACGTAAGCAAATCGGAACGGCTTTTTTGTGTGTGAATGCACACGAATTCTTAAAATGTCAGTTCCCATTAAATTCATATTAAATCATTCTCTTCCGTACTCCATGGGCACTAAATGGGTAATTGTTTTCTGATATATAAAATAACGTTATTATTTTTTTGTGGACGAACTAGCAATTTTTCGACTGATTCTCTTAATGAGTCAGATGTTTGACTCTCAGTGTATAGTTATTTATCTATGTGTTTGAAAGCGCTCACACTGCTCTACGTCGTACTCGTGAGCGTTCTAAGCACAGGGCGATGACGTCATATACATTTTGGGTGCAGCTGTCAGCGCATTTGAAATGACTTTAAGCACGCTCTCTGTGCTCAAAGCGCTCAAAGCTCAATTTGAAACACACCCCATTTCAAACCGTAGGTTTCTTTATGTAATCTGTGCTCAACAGGAAGTGAAGTCTGTGTTTCATTTCATTTCAACCATTTCAATTCGACGGAATGCGAGCTCTCTGCGTTGCGGTTACAACAAATTACTATTTGAATATTTTGCAATTACAGTAATTCCAATAATTTGCATTACAGGACACTGGATTAGAGTATAACGTTCATGGTTTTCTCGAAGCCATCATAATTCTTATTATGGAAGACCCCGAAGACCTCGTGTGTAGCCGGTTGGAGCGATGCACGTACAGACATCTGCAGCAGCTTGCGAAGTCTATGAGTCTGCCATCTAATGTTAAAGTAAGTACACACTGCTTTCTACTAAAATATCTATAATAAATTCGCCGGCATCAAATGCAGCGCAAGATCGGAACTCATTATTTCTTAATTATCTACCCTCACCTTCTTAAAAATGTTGTCAGACCTGATGACCAGATTTTTTCAAGGCCTGTAAAATCTGCCCGTGAAATTTCAGAGCGTAGTAATTTTCAGCATTGTAATTATTAACTTAAACCCATGAAAGAAACACTCAAACTTTGAACTTTGGAAGGGACAGGACAGAGTAGTAGAGGCAAAGAAGGGTAGGTCTGCAACCCTCTGTGCCGTAGAAATTGAGGTCATTTCAATTATTTTATCCTCAAGTTAGCTAGTTAATTACACTAAATATTGAAAGTTTTTACAGTTCACCATTTTTATTCACTAAAACACGAAATTTTAAAATAAATCAGTGTATCAAATAGATTATTAAAATGACATAAATAAATAAAGATATAATTAAGTTTATATAAAGGTATGTATTTCAACAAGGACGGGTTGATGTTATAATTAAAAAAAACAAGATGTGTATGCGATATTAACTTTTTATTTTATTTGTAAAGCCCATTCACGCCATCATGTATGGAAGATAGCTTCGTTCAAATATCTGCGGTGGCTTCGAACGGTGGCACGAATCCGAGTAGTCCAATTTTCAATGACTGCTGAATCTGAGCGATGGCCTGCGTTATGTTGGCTTTCAGGGCAATGGCCGATTGTGGCTTATTGGCATACACCTGTGACTAGAAAACCCCACAAGAAAATTGTTTTTTTTTAAATTCTATATTTAATTTAGGGACTTCGAGTTGTACACCAACTATGTCAGTCCCATAGGTTCACATAGTCTCATTACATATGACTGATCAACCTGTGCGTAGACTGATAGAGTACCCTAGCTGTGATGTAATTGTGGGATGTTATTCATTCGCTATTCTTTTTCTTCCTGACCATATTGTTTAGAAATTAGGGTTCCCTGTTGTATAGCTATGTAATCATTATCTCAGCCACACATCCACAGCTAGGCATTCCCATTGATCTCTACAAAATCTCATTAGAAGCTTCCAGCATCCAGTATTTAATATTAACCTCGTCCAAAATTATGAGAATCAACCGAGACGCGACCCAACCCAATGCATTAGGTTTTAGTTCAGAATTGAAACACATGTATATTAACGGAATAGTATGTGTAAGGATGCTTGTTTTATAATAAAAAAAGAATCACCAATATCATACATCAAAAACCTCTTCTATGAAATTATTTTTGTATATTGTATTATTGGCTATGAGAAGCGGGTTTACTTTAAAAAAATAAACACGGTTATAACCTAAACGAATATAATTTTAAAATACAAATTAACAGAATAACAATCAAAGTTTCAACACTGATTTTCATATAATTGATACCGAGGGTAGTTCGACAAGAGTTTTGTTCCGCACAAAGTCTCGATTAGTAAAGCCTAGCCGATGCGCTTACGTCAGCTTTTATACTCTTGCTGGTGTTTACACCCGTCAGTCTTCTAACAGCATCATATTGTTATAATGTCACAAATAAATTATTGCTATTCTATTTTCTATTTCTGTTCTTGTATGTAGAACTTGTATAAATGAATAATATTTAAAAAATCATGTACATATGTATTCCTACCAAAGTTGAATGAAGTTATCAAATCTTATTATAATTTTTTAGAAGGTTCAACTGATAAAGATGTTAAGGGCCAAGAAGTACAAAAGTTCTGAAGAACTGAGTGCTATAGTTGTTAGCATCAGGGAGGAACGGAGAAGACTCAGTCAGATCCGCAAACCTACCAAAAAAAGGAAGAAATGTTTCCAGGTAATTATTTGGGAATACATAAAAAAATACCTAAAAATGGAACCGACTTCAACACTCAAAAGTGTGAAAGAACTTGTTGAAGTTGGTACCATGATAGTTCACAAAAGTAGCTATGATCACAATATTGTGCTCATGGTACCGACTTTGACAAGTTATTTCATACTTTTGAGTGTTGAAGTTGGTTCCATTTTTTAGTAAAAAAATTTTTTCCCCTTTGCTACTCACAATTGTTATTGTGTATGTGCATCGATGTCTTCAACCGCAACTATAATGTCGTCGAGGTATGATTAGCACTTTTTAGTTTTTTTTTTAGTGTAACTCAAAAACTGATTGTCCGATTTTGATGAAATTTAAATGGGACCACCACGGAAGTGTATTCTATAAAACAAAAAAGAATCATCAAAATCGGTTTATATGCGACGAAGATATCCGCGAACACACATAAAAAAATAAAAACATATATGTTCGAATTGATTAACCTCATTCTTTTTTCGAAGTCGGTTAAAAATATGTCTTAACTACTAGAGTAGAGTTGGCCAACCAGTTAATCTCAATTAAAAGGCTGTTCTCAGAAATCTATCTGGTGGTATATAGCAAAGAAAATTATGTAAGTATTTCCTACAACATTGTAAACTTATGGGGAAAACTCACTAAAACGGGCATTTTGTACTGCAATAAGATAAATTAGGAGCCAGATTTGGCATTGTACGTCGACATAACATGTTTTGAAGCTTTGTTCTGAAATTTATTGGACGAAATAACAAAGATTCTTGGGATAAGTGTGAGTGTCTATAACATGTGACAAAATGTAAGACACGGGTTAGCAGGGAATTTAAAGTATGTGAGGAAGAACGAATTAAGATACATTTTTGTATTTGTACCTAAACTATATGAGAAATACTGATTTGTAACTTGATTGCACAGTCTAGTCAGTAAACAGTAGATCTTGGTTCCACTTTGGAGATATGCAATGATGTCAATTTTGAATTTTATAGAATCATCATCTCAGTCATACTATATCCACAGCTAGACATATTCCTCCTTTATCCTCCACAAGAGCTGATTGCAAGCAGCCCACAGATGCAAATGATATGTGGGTAAACTTTTTTTTCGCTGAGCTACCTTTTCACCTGTAGATGATTCAACTTTATCTCTATCTCGGCGACCATCAGCCCGAGCTGCGGAGTACACTGAAAACCAGCGCCGCGCACACTTTACCTATATTTGAGCGCGGCAAATGCTGAGTGTACGCCTTTTGTCCTCAATTATTGTATTGTTTCCTTTTTTTGTGTTTTTGTGTATTTATTTATGTGGCAATACTGTAGTTGTGAGACAATAAATATAGTTTGATTTGATTTATCATTTGATGAAATCAATGTCCGATATCTTAAAATACCTTCATATTTACAGGCTGAAGTATCATCATCTAGCATCCTATCCGCCCCCATAAGCCACACACCAACACGGTATTCAGATGACATGATCTCATACCCTCCCCGAGCCCGACCAACCATTCTGAAACACCAAGAACGGTCTAAAATTACACTTCCCACCATAACAAAGACATATATTGAAAGTGACCGTGTTTTGCGCAGCTTCCATAACCGGATGAGACCCAATAACAATCCAATGAATTTTAATGACTCATTTATTGAACTTATTGAAGCTCAAAATGCAAGGTTGCAACAGGAGGGACAGTATCACCTGAGCATGGCCTTGCAAAGGAAAAGTCAATGTGTGATCAAGAGACCATTCATTTACGAAGAACATATTAGTTCAACCGAACACCAAATAGATTTTGATATGACGAATTGTGATAATTCACTGTCAGTACCCATTACCAGGAGTCAGGTAAGTTTATGTTTCTGTAAGTGTTTTCCAATGCCATGATATGGTGTGAGTATCCGCAGTCAACCTTTTTTTTTGTAACAAAAATTAAGCTTACGTTTGACCACTGTCTGATTAAAATGACACCAATTACAACCTGACGTCCGCTAATGACTGAAAGCCAAAGCCAGGTTGTGGATCGTGATCCAGACTCAGAGCTTTCAGTGCAGGTGACATTGTTATCAAATCCACAGCATGGTGGTGGGGTACTTTCCAGTGCCCGCCTGGATAGTTCCACCCTCAAGTTTGACAGTGTGTTCAGGCAGCTATCTACGATAGCCAATATTCTTTGTCTAGTGTGATTACTGATCACATTTTCTATCATACTGTCGCTAGCTAGCAAAGATGTTGACTAAAAATGGAACCGACGACGACGACATTCAAAAGTGTGAAATAACTTGAAATAACTATTGTCATTGTGTATGTTCACCGATTTCCACATTTTCCACACCCGCAATAAGAAAGTCGTCCAAGTATACGTAATACTTTTCAGTCATTGGGAGTGTACATAACTCAAAAACCAGTTGACCGATTTTGATGAAATTTGAAATGAAGGAGATTCCCAACCCATGATGAGACCCATGAGACCCATTTCCATTTTAGTTTTTTAATTGTATATTTGAAATCTGTTATTTTTGTTCTGTTCCTTATAGTGTGTAACTTAATTTTATCTTTTCTCTTTATATTTCACATACTCCTTTCGACATGCGCTGTGCTGTCATGTTTCTAATTTTTTATATTTTCTTTTGTTAGGGGCCATGTCTAGCAGCAGGTCATACAAGGAAGACTTCCTTGTATGACCTAAATAATTAATATTTATTATACACTATCAAATATTTTTCAGAACTATTCCCCAGCAATACCATCGAATCGGCAACGCCAACTAAGCGGAATCGACCCTCTCCTGCCTTCAGAAACCGCCCACTACATGCGAAGTTTTGGCATACACAGTGTATCTAAAATGAACACTATTGTTCAGAAACCTCTTGTAACTACATTGAAGCCAAAAGATAGAAACAAGGGTGTCAGAAATCAGCTACTCTCTGAACAATCCCCTACTCACCTGAGTAAAGTAAACCAACGAGTTAAACCGATTATTTTAAGGAGAAATGCGCCTAAGACACGGCCTGTAGTCCCAGTTAATAGATTGAATCCAAGACTTCCTGGTATAGTCACAATGCAAGATATTGTTGACTACAAGATCGATCACTGTTCTTTCAGCAATTCCTCAACAGAGACTGAAACAGAAACTACTGCGAGAAGGGAAAATATTGAAAGTGATCATAGGAACAGGTGTAATGCTGTAGTAAACCTTAATAGATTGACAGAAAGTGCAAATTGTGGAACACAGACGGAAAAATGCTACACTGGTAGTGCGAATTATGCACAATATCGGCATAGACCCACTGAAACTACAAATCAAGTCTCAAATATCCAAAATGGTAACATCACAAAACTTGCTACAGTAAACGGACCCAGAGAAGAAGTGTATTCTATGGAAACTATAACTGAGTATGTTGAAAGTAGAAATAATATGATAGAAAATATAATCTCTGCTACCGATAACCGACCCACATACATAGATAGTTCTAATTATGCTATAGAAAACTCAAATGGTTATTCAGAATATATAAGACATGTTGCACATAGTGGAAGTCATGACATAGAAGGCATAAATAGTCAGTCTTTGACACATCATATTGACCCACAGAATGTTGAAAACTATCCAAACATGTCAGCGTTAATTGATATAGATCCCAACTCTCAACTAATTTCTGAACAAAGTTCTAACTACTTGGTGTATTATCATAAGAAGATACGATCAGTGCAATTAAGATCACAGAGGTAAGTTTGTGTGCATTCGATTGCTAACTATCCTGAAATTGACTGCTAACACTCCTGCTTCATAACCCGATGACATGATGTACTTTAACTTTGTGGCAGTGAGCCAATGTTAGCTATCTTTCCTGTTTACTTTAAAAATCACACATGTTTCAATCCCATAGCACTATCACAGATTCTTTACCAAATAAAGCATGTTGTTTCTATGTGCTAAAATAAAATAGGTGCTAGTGTCGATCCTTGAGAAAACCAATTGTAACTAATGACCTGGTAGATATGCTACATTGATTTTTATTATCGATAAAAGCCTAATCATATGCCGATGGAGAAAGCGATGTCTCTTAATTGATATGTATAGAACTCGCGCGAGCTCGGAGGAATCGGGGAATGAGGAAGCGGGCGGGTGTGCGCCGCGCCCGACCATCGCGTCGCTCCATATCTTTCAATCTCCCAGTACTAGTGCCGACCTTGACAAGGGAGCATGCTTATCGAATCATTGTTTCCAATATTGTGATATCTGTGTTATTTTTTTACTATACAAAAAAGTATGTAGTGTCAATCAACATAGTTTTTTTTCTTTTTTTACATATTATAAGTTTGCGTTTGACAACTCTCACCTGATGTTAAGTGATGACGTTGTCTATGATTTAGCACGCAAACCTAGAAGGTATCTATTCACTCGCGACTTGAAGACTCCGGGGTTGTACATATCGAGAAACACAGACTCGGGCAACGAGTTCCATTCCTTGGCAGTACGCATTAAGAAAGTGGAAGCAAAACGCTTCGTACATATAGGTGGTAAATCTACCATATAGCGATCAAGATAGTAATGGTAACTATATATATATACCATATGTAGTTATAGTTAAGTAATTATGTTAGAGCGAGATAACTGCATAGTGATACTGTTATTGGTTGGCAGTAGCAAATAGAAACCTTCGGGGAATTATGGTAAGGGTAGGTCGCCGTGGCGCAGTGGTCAGTGTCAGTGACATGACTTCTGTGTCTCCGGGACCCTGGGTTCGAATCCCGGCAGGGGCAAACATTTGTGCGATGAGTATAGGTGTTTGTCCCGGGTCTTGATTGTTTGTGTGTTGTGATTGTGTGTGTCCATGCCTCCCGCGACACAGGGAATCCTAGTGCGAGGGTCTGAGTGTGATTTAAATAAAAACAACAAAAAAAAATCACAAATAGCCAGAACAAAGGATCCGCTAGGGTGCTGCTATTAAGGGATGGTTCATAATAACATGGAAGTATGTGAGGAGAGCAACGGAAGCACATCAAATCTTCAAGTACTGATTATTCTGTTTGCCACAGTGTTTAATTCGATTTTACGTTCATTTTGTTCAGTAAATTAAATACATATGTGATACAATTGTTCTTTTGTATTTCATAATTTACACTCACGCGAGGACTTAAGATGGTGTTAGTACCGATAGATGGCGCAATATCGACATATCACAACTCTAGCTCATTACGTCAACATTGCTTATGATTTCTCGGAGCTCGCGCGTTGACTATAAAATTAGTTGTTGTTTTAATGAAATTAAACTTATTTATATATTTTTAAATATACTTCTTTAATCAACAGGCCATTGGTTAGAGACGCGGAGGCGGCAGAAGAAATGCCGCCAGGGTTTAGTGAAGTGTTTAACCAGTATCATGGAGCAGAGGTAGCCCATTCACATCCGTTGAATACATGGACTTCAAACGTTTCCGTAGAAGGTAAAAAGTTTTTTTTTTTTTTTTACATTTTATGAATTTGCGTTTGACAACTGTCTCACCTGATGTTAGGTTATTAAAGTTATTTGTTTTTACGTATATTTTTGCTGACAAATTCTCTTACCAGTACCATTTTATAGCCAAATCCATTAAAATTTGTAGACAAGATGCCAATTTTTTTTTTATATTTTTTTTTACACACACACACACCCCCGCACTAGGATACCCTGTGTCGCGGGAGGCATAGACACACACAATCACAATACACAAACATCCAAGACCCGAGAACAAACATCTTTGCTCATCACAGAAACGTTTGTCCCGACCGGGATTCGAACCCGGGGTCGCGCTTCCAAAGTCAGTGTCGCTGACCACTGAGCCACGACGACCGTCAATTCGACAAGCAATAACGAAAGCTTTGAAGCGGAAGCAGTTAGAGAAAGAGAATCGCTATGAAGCAATGCATCTTGTGTAGGCCTACTGTTTCTTCAGCGCCATGTGCCTGGGTACCGGTCGCACCGCTGGCATCGCCCACGGCGCCACAATGTCAAGCTAACTCAATCAAGTCTTATGTTGTATATCCCAATCAAGGAACATTACACAAAATTACTGTTGCAGTTTAATAAAAAAAATATTAGCACTTATAATTAAATAGTTATCTATGTATATATAAATAAATAAAATAAAATTCATTTATTTCAGGTTACTATGACCCATACACATAACCAATTGAATAAAATAAAATTAAATTAGTATTAAATTAAATTACAATAAAGCTAAATTAAATTAATTACAATAACGCTAAATTAAATTAAATACAATTAAAATTAAAATTAATTAGTCAAGAAAATTCAATACATATTCAACTCAATTAAATTCAATTCAATAGCCCCTGACAAACGGCACTGCTGAAACATGCCTGTTGCAGCAGCGCCGCATGTAGGGGCAGTCCAATCTATCAGCGATCATCGCCAGGAGTGCGTTGGATATAATAGTATTTATTTTATTTGTTTTTTATGTATTATAAAAAAACGACCTAAATAAAGGAACAGACATAATAATAACAATAAAATAGTAGTTTATGAAACTGTTTCATAATAAGCGTTCTTAAAATACTAGTGTAAGTTAAAAAACGAGCCGAAGGGGAGTTTTTTATAGCATTACACGAAAGACCAAATGATGTGCAGTTTCATGAACTACTTTATCTAATCTAATAAAATATACAATGAAATTTACTTAAAATCACAGCATGTTTGCATTTATTTGTAAAATAGTTATGAGATTAGATAAAGTAGTGTATGAAACTGCACATAATTTGGTCTTAAAACACTTGTGTAATGCTATAAAAAAAATTGGCCATCGGCTCGTTTTTTTTAACTTGCACTCGTGTTTCATAAACTACTATTATTAAATTTATTTCAATATATTGTCTATGAAAACTGTCATTGAAGTTCAGTTTTAGATTTTTAATCTTTATATTTCAATATGAAATTAGATAAAAAATATTTTAAAGTAGGAACATGTTAAATGGTTCTAGTTAAAATATCAATATATTTTACAGGTGACCCAAACAATAACAGCCATGCTGCGTTGGAGAGTTTGTACAACTTCAAGTGCCCATTGGTAACAAACCAACTGCTGGACATGCCCAGGACCAAGGACAACACCCAATGTGTATACGTAATGTCGGCTCCCATCGTCACAACCGCGTGAGTAGCTTTAAAGCAGCGCAACAAATAGTTTATCTATTTGCATCGATAGACACATGCGTATCGCTGATTACAGACGTTGAACATTCATCAATTCTTACGAGTGGGATCCAAAAATAATGAATTACGAAGCAATGATAGACTAGAGCTATGAATGTCGGCTGTCAATCTGACGGACGCTGGTTCGATCCTCACTAATGGCTCTAGCTCTCAGTGAAGGTAACACAGTTTAGTGGTGGGGACGTTTTAGTAGTTGGCTAGCTACCATCTCAAGGCAGCTGTCCTTGAGAGCCACTTAACATTTTAGCTCTACCGTGATACACCTTAAACCACGTCGTTAGTGACCATCAAGTGACATAGTGGTAGTAAACAAAGAAATAGGTGCATTGTTAAAGTCGTGGTTCAGTGACACTGACTTTCGAATCCCAAATTTTTTTGGTAATGAGCAAATATGCTTGTTCTCGTATCTTGCATATTTGTGTTATGTGTTTGTGTGGCCATGCCTCCCGCGACACTGCTCGTCCTAGTGCGACGGTGTGATTATAATGCATTTGGTGTTATTTTATAAGTAATTTAAAAATAAAGTGTACAGATGACTGAAACTTATACGGTTATACATTATGGAGTTCTGAGATGAGTTGGATGATTCTGAGTTCTGAACCACCATCAAATAATTAAATTAAAATCACTAATTTTACAAACTTTGGTAATAAAGAGCTGCTTTACTAATTTCAAAACAGCTTTCTGGCAAGCTATTTCATATACCACATATATTGATATGCAACACACTAACAAGCTTATGGACATATGCACAAATAATATTCTACCTAATATGTAAGCACATTTTATTATATAATATTCGGCATTTTCGTCCATCTGGTTAAGCCCAGCTAAGGATTGCAACGAACTATGGAGATAAAGATATGCTGCTTCTCTACGGTATCGAAATAAGAATGAGCGTGTCCGTAAAACAATGACCGACACAGCCCGACAAAATATCAAATTCAAGTGTTACTTGACGCGATGATAGCTCAGCGGTGGGAGCATCGATGTCAATATGACGGACGCAGGTTCGATCCCCACCAACAGCTTCCGGTGAAGGTAACACCTTTATTAAATTTCCACGTAGTTGTTGGGTATTTTCGGGTACCCACCTGACTAGCTACCACCCTCAAGTTTGAAAAACTGTCACCAAACACATAGTGTGTTTAGGCAGCAGTCCTTGAGAGCCAGTGAGCATTCTAGATCTCGTGGAATAATATTTTCGACCACATGGTCACTGACCATTAAGTGAGATAGGTAGTGATCAACTAGATATATGCAGTATGAAAATAAATAAAAAATCTATTCAAAAAAGGGTGAAGGAGAAACCTTTATAGGTAACAACGGGCACATACCCCCAGAACTGATGGGGTTGGGGTCAAAGGTTCAGAGTGGCAAATTCGACCATCTTAACCAAAGACCAAACAGAGGTCCGTCTAATTCCGTAACTGAATTTTACTACGCATAAATAATTGCTAAATCTGACTCATTAGTGCCATCCCATTGTCTCCCCAAGGCCAGGTAGGGAGCGGCCCGCATCCAGCCACTTCCCGCGATCTTGGTCAGGTCCTTCCTATCTTCCTTATTTAATCTCATAGAGCAACCCTGAGCATAGCTCTTTCCACAGCTCGTTGAGACCTTAAGCTCGCTTTTATAAACAAGCTGAAGGTCGTCTATACAAATAAACCTGTCATATGAAAGGATTATGCTATATCAAAGATTTGTTGCACTCTTCTTAAATACCATTTCATATCTGTAGTGTTTGGTATTCACATTTGCCCAAAAACGGGACTCAATAATATGAGTGTTTGATATTTTTTAAATGCCATTTATTCAACTATTTCGTGTACTTTCAAAAATATGGATGATCGAAAATCATATAATAACCAATGTGCGACTTGTCATGTTGTCACTTGTCAAGACCAAACACCACAGATAGAGCTGTCATACTTCATATATTTTTGTTTTCTGCTCGCATGTTTGTGCACGCTTATGTTTGGCTTCCAGTGTTACTCAACAATCGTCTGCCAACCGGAACGATGCTTATCCCCACTGTGAGTTCACGCTTCTTTTCTTATATCAGTAGCTGAAGCAGGAATGACTATTGCAGGCGTATCGCAGCCTGAAACTAACTGTCATTTGTCTAGTACAACTGTCACACGGAGAACTGATGGTTTGTAAGGACATGTGTTATCTATACGACGGCGACACGACGATTGTAACGCGAGTAATTCCTGCGTCAGTCACAGATCTTCACCGATAATTTTAGTCCTCTATTTTTGTTTATTTTATTATGTATGTCATTGTCATTTTCACTGCTCGTACCTTTCTCTGATATGAGTTCTGGCATTAATCCACCCCGCTCGACTATACGCGGTCAGCCTAATCTTGGATTTCATATACCGCCCAAATGTCTACATAGCCTAATGACAGTTACACCCTTAGACAAAAACCGAGCGTTTCCGAAGCACGGAAACCCTTAACTGAAAATGCCCCTAGCGGTAACCCGTTCAAGGTATTATTGAGGAATCTGTCCAGTTGAGCGGTTTAGATCGCTTAGCATAAACCGCCCGTAGCGGGGTCTTATCTATCTAAACCTCTAAACCAAATTCGTTCCATATACCTGGAACGAATTTGATTACTTTTGTATATGTTTTGTGTGTGTAATGTAGATTTGAAATACAGAATAGAATCATAGAAAGAGAAAAAAAAACATTGTTAGGCTATAAAATTGAAGAATAATTTCGAACTGCTTGTTGAGTGTTACTACAGCTTAATTGGCAAAGCGACAGGGGTGGTGTCCACCCTGTGGTGTCCACCCACAAGTCGTGGGTTCAAGTCCCAACATGAATTGTTTCCTCATTAAACTAACACATAAAAAAATACTGTGAAACTGCTGAGCTTAGCAAGTTTTCTATAGATCAAAGGTAAAGCTCATTATTCTTTGTGGTCCAGAACTTTTTTCAGATATTGATGGTCGTATTGCGAAATTACTGCTCACAGCGTGTCTTTTCATATTTAAAATATTATAAAACAATATTTCAGCGCTCGTTATGTCAGCGCACGGGCAACGGGTTAGCGAACATCAGAATATAGAACTTGAGACAGTTCCACGATTGTACGACTACTCGAATATCGCCGAACAAGATCCCAGAGATCTTATTTGTAACGAAGGTACGTTGAAAGCTTTTTATTAGATATTTTAGGTCATACTTAATCAAATTTAATGAATAAAATGATAATTAATAAAATAAAATTAAGCCATTAAAAAAGAAATTTTTTATGTCATCTTGTATATTTTATAGAAATTTCGATTATGTACATGGTTTTGTTTACAACGCCATCTAGTGCCAGGTATGAATACTGATTGAAGTAGTACCAAGACGTTCTAGTTTGCACTGGGGGTATTATGATTATTTATGATACGTTGACATTCCTGATCAAGACTGTTAACTCTTCTTTTGAAGAATCAAATCAATTTGATGAAGAAGGAAGCTCGTTACACATTTTGCAGGTGTATGGCAAAAAAGAACAGTGTGTGACTCCGATTCATCAATTATCATCAATATTATTCGACTGTCTGGTAGGCGCAGTTGGTAGCACTATGCCTTCTGCGCCATTGGTCCCGGGTTCGATTCCTCGACAGGTCAAACTTTTGTGTGTATGAACATGTCTGTTTGACCTGTGTATGGGTGTGTGTGTATATATAATATATATATAATATATATATATATATATATATATATATAAGTATATATATCAGGTTACCATAGTACAGGCTCTGCCTAGCTTGGGACCTAAAGACCTTGTGTGAATGTTAATTTTAAAAAAATACGTGTGGCACTCGGGGTATGCCGCTTACTGCGGCATACCCCGAGCTATTGCATAGCATTTCTTATCAATTTATGCAATTAATATATTAATAACTTATGCAGTAACGCCGATACAACCAATGCCACCTAGAGGCGAGTTGCTGAACTAAACAGACAAGCGTGATATTTCAGAAAAGTCATTAAATGTTCCGCTATTCATCGATAGATGGCAAAACTAAAAACTATCACTGCTGTGTCGGTCGGAGTGGGTGGTGTTAGGTTATTTTCGTTACGAAATTTTTGGATTTGGTCTCCACGCTCAAGGCCCGCGATAGAAGCTATGCAACAGCTTAAAAAATAAGAAATCAATAACATTAGTATTATTTGTCGACAGTGTTAAGTCGTTCGGATTCATCATTCGCGTCGACGTCCACACAGGAGTTTGGAGGGGACACCACCATCCCGGATATGGTTGAAGATGCTCTAGAACTCATCAGCCAAGACGGGGTATGTATACACCTCACTGGCATGAACACTTTATGTTTTATAATCACACTAATAATATAAACTAGCGCCCTGCGGTTTCACCCGCGTCGATTACGGTTTTCCCGCTACTTCAATTATTCAATGGGAATCATATACTTTACCGGGATATAAAGTACCCTATGTGGTATTTCAGACCATTATCTATCTCTGTGCCAAATATCATCCAGATCAATTCAGCCGTTCTGGCGTGATTGAGTAACAAACATCCATCCATCAAAACTTTCACATTTGTAATATTAGTTAGTTGTGAAAGTTTCGATGGATGGATAGATGTTTGTTACTCTTTCACGCAAAAACTACTGAACAGATTTTGATAAAATTTGTCCCAGAGATATATTATAGTGTGGAATAGCACATAGGCTACTTTTCATACCGAGAATAGTAGCTGTTCCCGTGGGATAAACAAATAATTCAAAAACCTCTGTTACTTCTTCATGCTCAAACGGTTGTACCGATTTCGATGAAATTTGGCATGGAGATAGTTTAGACCCTGGAATAACACATCATACTACTTTTATCCCTGAAAAACATAGTCCCCGCGCGATTATTGCGGAAGCGGGAAAACGTATTCCACGCGGGTGTACCCGCGGGGCGCTACTAGTAATTTATAAACAAAAATATTTTATAGGTTACAAGAATACATTTTTTATATACAATCCGCGAATGCCCTTGAAACTCAAGGGCACAATTTATAAGAGCATAGTGAGACCTGGGTGCCAATTCTCCTATTTATTAAGACAAGCAATCCATAAACAATGCCATAGCGATTCAAATGTTATCGTAATAAAGCTTGGTATTCCGCTAAAATAACAACTGTATCTCGATTTCATTGTAGATAATTGTATTGCGGTAGGAATAAAATCTGTGTAGCCATTCTACTTTATGCTCCAAGTAGAATAGCAAAACTAGCAAAAACGACAATTCATTAAATCAATGATTGAATTCATTAATTCATTCAATCTAATGAGCAATGTGCTAGTAGAATTGATACCCTGTGGCAATGTATGGATCTAAATGTTGGGCAGCAAAAGAGGTGGACGAAAGAAAAGTGCATGTGCCAGAGATGCGAATGTTGAGATGGATGTGTGGTGTGACTAGGATAGATAATATAAGGAATGAGTATATCAGAGGAAACTTGAAAGTAGCACCAGTGAATGATAAGTTGAAAGGGAATAGATTGGCTTGGTATGGGCATGTCATGAGGAGGGATGAAAAACATATAACAAAAAGAGAACTTAACATAAATGTGGATGGATATAGAGGTAGAGGTAGTCCGAAGATGGTATGGATGCACTATGTGAAGAATGATATGTTTATGAAAGTGTGAGTGTGAGCACTGAGACTACTAATGATAGAATAGAGTGGAAGAGAAAAATGTGTTGTGCCGACCCCACCTTATGTGGAATAACGAAAAAATTTTTTTTAACAAAAAATGCAACCGACTTCAACACTCAAAATGTGTGTCTGTGTCTTCCCGTCATCCCAAACAGTCAATATTTGAAGTCGGTTCCATATTTTGCTAAAAAAAAATTATCACACTTTTCCGAAACTTCTGAGGTAACAAAAATGTACGTGTTTGAAAATGTCCTCCTTTTTTGAGTCGGTTAAAAAACATCAATACCAAGTACCATAACACCGCGGGGCGTAGCCAGTAGTGTTGAAAAAAAAAAAATGGTTGTCTGTAAAGTCGGTTTACGGACGATAGATTTACGTGATAACGTCATAATCATTTATGACTTTGACTTTGACTGACTGACTTTGACTTTGATTATTTTATGTAATACAAAACTCAGGTGGAACGTTACGCGGAACGTTACTTTTTTTCATGAGTGTTGCTGGTGTTCATCAATTTATAAAACGTTATCACGTCAAAATGGTTCTATTTTACCTGTTGTTACCTATATTGCTGTAATTTATATATTTAATAAATATATTTCCTTCTTTCTAATTGTTACAGGACTATTTGGAGGGTATAGGAATGGATGAAAGAATGCAGTGCATTCTGTGCGAATGGGCGGGACCCCAGATCATCCTCGAATATCATATTAGAAGGGTAACCTGAACATATTTTTTTTATCACACATGGACATACACAATCACAGCACACAAACACCCAAGACCCGGGACAAACATCTACACTCATCGCTCATGTTTGCCCCTGCCGGGATTCGAACTCAGGGTCCCGGAGACACAGAAGTTATGTCACTGACACTAACCACTGCGCCACGGCGACCGTCAAGTATTTGTAGTACTACTTCAATTATAAGCAAGTCAAGTACTGTCACCAAGCACATAGTGTGTTCTCGCAGCAGTCCTTGAGAGCCAGTGAGCATTCTAGGTCTACCGTGATAACATCTTCGACCACATCGTCACTGACCATCAAGTGAGATTGTTTTATACTGATAAGACATTAAAAAGCACATATCCATGATTGAAAAGAAAAGATTAAAAAGAAAACTCTAGTGTACTCACAAGCTTTCAATTTCTAAATTATTGCAATTCTTAAAGGTCTTGTAATTAACTAATCAATATTAAAAATATTAGTGTAAAACTTTCGTCTAATAGTGTGATGCAGTACTACTCACTTTTGATTTTATTTTGGTTGTTTGCAAAGTTTGTCGTTGTTCATTTCCCAGGAGCATACGTCTCAACTGGTGGAGCTATCAATTCCGGCATGGCGGGTATCTGTGCCCATCGGCTCCACGGCTGGTGGTGAGGGAAGCAGGGGGAGGTGGCGCTGCGACCTCGTGCTCTACAAACAGAATATATACGTGCTCGCTACTAAGTGCAGCGAGTGTCACGGCTTCATGGCCGTGCTGATGGTAAATAAATACCTTAATATACGTATATATAGTAGTCAGGTCAAACTCACGAGAATTTCCAATCATTTAAATAAGTACCTATTTATTTTATAAAAATATATTCATGTGGGACGTTACAAAATTTTTGAACGAAAAATTCGGCTGCCATTGTGACTTGAACCCACGAGTACAGAATACCGTCCTGCCGCTTTACCAACAAAGTATACAAATTAAAGGTGTAATTTTTTTTTGTATTAATAGTTAATACGATTAAAGTTAGATGGCGCTAAGAATAACACCCACCCTCATGAATCCCTAATGTACGAACATATTCGGTCTGATAGCAGAGTTCTACTATAGCTCGGTTGGTAAAGCGACAAGGACGGTTTTCTGTATTTGTGGTTTCACGTCCCGCTTGTACCCGAATCTTTTCCTTCAAAATTTTAAACGTAATTTCCGCCTAGCGTCGCTTTCTTCCTACCTCCTACTAATATTATAATGTGGTAGCTATGTTTTACTTCTTCACGCCTAAACGGCTGCATGAATTTGGTTTGGAGACAGCTTATACCCTGGATAAACACATACGCTTATTTTCATCATCACCATGCGGGTAACACCGCGGGGCGCAGCTAGTCGATGATAATTTGACTGGCCGGTTGGCGCAGTTGGTAGCACTCTGCCTTCTGAGCCGCTGGTCCCGGGTTCGATTCCCGGACAGGTCAAACATTTGTGTGTATGAACATGTCTGTTTGACCTGTGTTTGGGTGTGTATATGTATATAAGTATATATATCAGTCAACAGGTTACCATAGCACAGGCTCTGCCTAGTTTGGGACCTGAAGACCTTGTGTGAATGTTAATAAATAAATAAATAAATACAAAATAAATAAATTATATTTATTCCGAACGCGTTTATTGAGAACGAGTAAACACCTATTTTTTTAGTTTTACACCTGTTTACCACATTACCATAACACCATCGACCACATCGTCAAAGATCATCAAATGAAATAATGGCCTATAAAGTATAAAAACATAACAATAAAATTTTCGTTTTAGGTATTGCCTACTGTGACAGACGACGTGGCAAAAACTAGCCGTATCACAGTTTACGACAAAGTAACCGGTCAACCCCACGCGTGGGTAGGTGCGATCTGTTACTTACCCGACACCATGCCATACGAAACCAGATGTGACGGCCTCAAACTGGATATTACCAGTTCATACCTTGCACCAAGCAACGCTAACCTGAAACTACTCAATGGGGACTCTACAATTAATTCTACTTCTGAAGTTGGAGTCGGACATACAGAGTCGAATTATATTGAGGTTGATGTTGAAGTATTTGAATAGACTTTAAGGTATAAAAATAGCTAGGAGATTAAATCATAACGACTAGATATTATACTGCACAGACTGAAACTGGACCCAACTGGATATAATCAGATTATACTTGTGATCACATAGTGCTTGAAATTATTCAGTTAGGTTATATTGTATAAGTTATTGCTTTTTGATAATAAAGTAAGTTAAATGATATTTACTGTTAAAATATTGAATATAAGGGAGTCTAACTCTCAACGTGACCAACGACTTAAACTTTTGTATGAAAAAAATGTAAACATTTTCCTCATTCGAAAGTTCAATTACGATAATAGTATATCAATATTCAGTATTAATTATAATCTTTTCTCAAAAGTACACATATTCAAACTAAGCCCAGTGAATTAGGTGTGTTTGTTTATGGAATGTGTTAACTTTATTAAAGGTTCGTGAATGAAAAAAAAACTTTAAAATATAGCATAATAAATAACTAGTTGTTTTATACATAAGTTACATTCATGTAACTTCTCTTTGAGTCTCTTATGAACACGACACGTGAAGAGTCCACTTAACTAGTCAAATGCAATATTTAACATTATACATTAACATTTCTCTGAAATCATGTATTTTCGAAAAAGTTGGTGATATAAATTTCCGGAAATAGTTTGTTACTTTGAAATGGCTCAGAAATATATCGTGTTGTACTATAAAATAGTTATTTATGTATTGTATTTTTCTACCGTCTCTCTGACTCTCTTATATAACGAATATTTTCTATAGAGGGTTATTTTTTTTACAATTACTTACTTTACACAAATACCTTAGTTTGGATATATTTTTTTCTAGTAAGTATAAAAGTTATTAGTATATAAGAAATAAAGAACTCTAATATACACAAGTAGGATTATAGACGTCGGTTTGGGGCAAAGATAATCGAATATTTTAAATATATATATTTCTCTGAATTGCCCGAGTACCAAAGTACCTTCAGGGTTCAAAGGTTTTTAAGTGCAATCTTGGAACAGGTTAACATTAACCTATTATTGCCTACCTCTACTTATGCATAAATTTATTTTGTCATGCGCATACAGGGACAATGAGCGCTTTCTTAAATATCCTATAAACTCTCACTTTAAAATAAAAATGTTTATCGCAACTGTCATTAGGCAATGAGGTCATTGTACGAAATTCTTATTATTTTCTACTACTATTCCGCGACTCCACTTACGTAAAGGTTCCTGTGGTTTTGTTTCTATCTAAGCAATGTTTAATAGGTCTAACCACCTCGGGTTAATACAAGTTTATACATTATTCCTATTTCTGTTTACATTTCGAATAATTTGGTAAAGTGCACTTTATCTTTGTGTTCTTATACATGTGTCATAAAGTAGACCCGTAAACATGCTTAGAATAAAGCGCCTATAAAAAAAAACTATTTAAATAGTCTAGTGTTACTTTTATTAGTCATCTGCTCTTTAGGCAGCTTGTACGTTTAGTAAATACTGCGTAAGACTGACTATATTTTGTTAAAAACATATTTTATGATCTCTCGTTAGTCTATGCTTTATCAAAGAATCTTGGAAGTGTTTAAGTATGTATATAGTTTATATAAACATTGAACAATACATATACGTATTAAAAGTTTTGTTCTCTTGTATAACATTTTGAATCATGTAGTTAAGTTCCTATACTTTTATTCTAGTTTTTAATTCTACAAAATATAAAATAAACTACAAAAAAAAATATATTATAGTGACGCAATTAATATAAATGCAATGTCCATTATCTACAAGTACAACATATTGTTATATAAACAAATAATTGTAAACTCTAAGGCTTTCACGGCCGGCGTTGCATGTTGTATGTATTGCTGCCGGGCTGTTTGGCCGTGGTCTAAGTGAAACTTGTGTTCCAGACGTTTCGTCGACCACTGCGGTCGACATCTTCAGTGGTTGAGGTCCGAGCGGCGACAAGAGCGTAGAATTCTCCGGCGGAGAGTTCTACGCTCTTGTCGCCGCTCGGACTTGAACCATTGAAGATGTCGACCGCAGTGATCGACGAAACGCCTAGAACACAAGTTTCACTTAGACCACGGCCAAACAGCCCGGCAGCAATACATACAACATGCAACGCCGGCCGTGAAAGCCTTAGAGTTTACAATTATTTGTTTATATAACAATATGTTGTACTCGTAGATAATGGACATAGCATTTATATTCATTGCGTCACTATAATATAAATGACATTGTCGCTCACTGTTAACAAAAATGTTATTTATTCATTACTTTAAAAAAAAATAAAAAAAGATTAACATTTTTGCTTATACAATAAGCATCAATTGTACTCATGAGTATTGAAGTTCCTTTTTTACTTTCTTTTATAGAAAGTAAAGTAAGTATTATATTTGTTACATTATCAGAGTACCCCTTTTTTGTTAGAAAGATTAAGTTTAGGTTGTCTTAGGTTTGTGCCAATTTATTTTTATACTTTCTTTTTTGTATATTTCGAAGTTGTTTTATTACAGAGGTTTATTAATAATAATTTGATAGTGTTTCATACAAATATATTAAAAATCTTAGAAGTAAATGCTCATTACTTTTTCATAAGTTTTTGAATCTCATGCTTACACACATTCGTAACTGTGTTACTTATGTTTTATATTAATTATTTTTTTTAAGTTGCCATAATTGCTATAACGTTAAATATTTTTAAGACGTTAAAAATATTTAACGTAATAGCAATTTTTTTTTTTCTTGATTTTAGTACTATTTCTACCGTTGTTTGTTTTATTTAGTCACATCAGTAATACAATTGTGTTCCTTTATAGTATTTTTTTTAAGTTTGTGCCATAATTGCTAGTACGTTAAATATGTTTAAAGTCTGTTTTTGCTTGATTGTATTCCTGTTGTGATTCCTGGCCTTTTTTTGATAGCGTATACGTTATTTTATTTTATCATATTTTTTTCTCTTTTAAAGTAGTTAATAAGCCATTGTTTGTGAGAGATAAAATGGTCTTTTTCTATAGTTATTTTTGTTGTTTTTGATCATATAACTAAACTGTTATGGAACAGTTTAGTTATTAGGAATACAATCATGCAAAAACAGACTTTAAACAATCTAATTGAAATGTGATCTCAAATCACACTTGGAATGCAAACTGTACAAGGCAGGAGGCAAATGTGATTTGAGATCACATTTCAATTAGTAATTAATAAAAGTCTTTTTTCTTTTTTTCTTTATTTACCTATTAAGTTTCTATTATATTTGTTAATCTACATACTGTTTCGATTTGTTTATTTTTTAAGATCAGTCATTGAAATTATGTATATGGATAATTTTCTACCGCTGAAGGCCTCAAATCACGTTTGAGCCGTGTGAACCCGCTTTTTGTAACTATTGTTTATGGCTTTGTGAGGCTTACTGATTGATCTACTAAGTTGGTCCTGTCTTATGAAAGGGCCTGTAATATGCCCGATTTTTGTTTTGAATCGATATTCTTGGACTTTGTGAATTGATTCACGCTAAAGTGCAGAAGTGGCAGGAATGTGGAACAAAATGGCCTGAATGGTGAATCTCCTTTATTTTTCTTCATCATCTCCAAGTAAAGCTCCAGTCAAGTATCTACAACTTTACTGAATAATAGTGGTAACGCGGCGCGCCTTTTGGACTAAGCGTTTAGCTTAGGGGTCCTCCATAAGTTAGTCTTTCGGCGCTTACCACAAGTGTTTGCGATAATTTTGTTTTCTTAATCATATCGGACATCAGATATTTCTTTTGTTAGTTAAATTCGTTTTTTTTATTTGTTTAAATCATTGTTTGCAACTATTGCTTGATCAAAAAATGATTTCGAGATTGATTTATGATGTATATTAAGCTACTCAAAAAACTCAGTTATTAAGTGTTACCAGTTGCTCACGTGATTTCTACACAGTATTTTTTAATCACAAATGTTGGTTTAAGTTGATAGCGTTTTTTTTAAAGGCAAATTGTTTCTTTTTTTTCAAACTGTTTATTATGTAAGGTTGATTTTTCATATATTAAAGCTGTTGTAATTATGAAGTTGTTTGCTTTCATCACATCTGATCATCACTCATCGCAGCCATAGGACGTCCACTGCTGGATATATGCCTCCCCATAAAGGGGGAATTTACAAATACTGGCCACGCTTGGCAGGCGGGTTGGCGAGCGCAATATGGTTTCCTATCCTCAGAAGGCGCTGCTGCCCACCTCCTGGTACGTGACTCCTTAGCCGACTCTTACGGCATCTCTCATTGACCCAGTCGAAAGTTCTGAGGTAACGAACATAAAAAAACATGGGTCGAATTGAGAACCTCCTCTTGTTTTTGTAGTCAGTTAAAAGACAGCGGGAAAGCCGTAATCCAATCCTGTACTGTTGTGATAACATCTACCACATCGTCGCCGACAATCAAGTGAGATAGTGGTCAAACGCTAGTATAAAAAAGAGGCTGTTTTAAGTTAGAGGTAATCCTACTATCCTTCCTACAAATATTACAAAGGTGAAAATTTGTGTGTATGTTTGTAACTTCTTCACGCTCAAACGGCTACACCGGTTTTGATGAAATTTGATATGTAAGTAGATACTTGAGGTCCCGGAATAATAGGCTACTTTTCATTGTCATCAATCATCACCCCGCGGAAAAACTGCAGGGCGCAGCTAGTCCTATCCTATTTATATTAAAAATACGAAAGTTTGTGTGTATGTTACTTATTCATGCTCAATCTGGATCTGACGGTCGTCGTGACTCGGTGATCAGCAACACTGACTTTGGAACCGCGACCCCGGGTTGGATTCCCGGCCGGGTCAAACATTTCTGTGATGATCAAAATTGTTTGTTCTCGGGTCTTGGATGCTTGTGTATTGTGATTGTGTGTTGTAATGTCTCCCGCAACACAAGGTATCCTAGTGCGGGGTTGTGAGTGTGAAAAAAAAAAGAAAACTAAGTCTGAATCGGTAGGTTACTAATTCGTAATGCCCCAATCACGGTGTCAATGACATCTTCATCCTATGGATAATGACGGTGATCTATTTACCTAATTGTAATGTAACAAACCGACTAGGACTCACGTGGTAAACACTGGAAAATTACTCTCCGACCAGTTTCGAACTTATTTTCTTTCTTCAAGAAACTCGCGATAGTTTTCAGACTCAAATCTATTTACCTACTCATTGACATTGTTACAGACAATAGACATTGTTTTCAAGCAAATAAAAGGACAAAGTTGTGGCCATATAGTATGTACCTACTAGCTGACCGCTCCGGCTTCGCACGGGTAAAAAATTTGAAAATTAAAAATTATACGGTTCCCTAATTTTTTTGAAAATATAATACAGCTTTTACTCAGGGTAATGTAGCTTTCCAATGGTGAAAGAATTTTTAAAATCGGTCCAGTACTTTTTGAGTCAATTCGTTACAAACATACTAACATACAAATCTTTCCTCTTTTATTAGTATAGATGTGTCATATTTATCATATTATTTGCATTCGCCATATCTGGTTAAATAAAGACTCAAATGTTGATATTGTGTGATTTTTGATAACTGATATGATAAGCTGTATCTGATAATTCCACGTGAATTCGTCGAGCCGTAGGAGTACCGTTAGGTATAATTGGATAAAGTTTGTCTGAGAACGTCTCTGTAGTGTCCGGCAGATGATCGGTTAAGAACCATGTATGTGGATATAGGTAGTCAATAATGATTAATATGCGATATGGAGGGATTACGAGATTTTGCTATCAGGATAATACAGTTTAATTGATCAAGTTTATTCCGTCATGTCTTTTCAATTATGCATTTAAAAATGGTTAAATAATTATATAGTGCCGTGGTGGTACCGGCCTAGAATAGTACTCCCCCATCTCATCCCGTGGGTGCCGTAAGAGTCGGCTAAGGGATCACGTACCAGAAGGTGGGCAGCAGCGCCTTCTGAGAATTGTAAATCATACTGCGCTCGCCAACCCGCATGCCAAGCGTGGCGAGTATTGGCAAATCCCCCCTATATGGGGGAGGCATATGTCCAGCAGTGGACGCACATGGCTGAGAGAAGAAGAAGAAGAAATATAGGGAGAGTAAACTCAATCAACTCTGATATTGATTAAGTTGAGATTTATTGGAGGTGTTGCGAACAGCTAACCTATCTAACTTTTGTGAATCTAATCTCAAGAGATTCGATTGATACATTTAATAAAGATTTACCTAGATGATTTTCTGCGGTGGTCAAAACGTTAATTTCAAAAATATATTAATTTGGGATAAATGGCTAAAATATGTGTTATTTAAAATTAGCTTTTGATGATATCCTATAATGAGTCCACACTCCTGCCATTTGGCATTATTTCAGAACTTTTTTTTTTCAACATAGTTCGTTAAGTTTAGTGGCGTCTTATAAGCGTATAATAGAACAGCCAACGTTTAATGTGGACGGAGCGAGTCGACGGTTTGTGGGGACTGTCTGACTCATTGTACAGAGCGCTGGTATCGATAAGATACGATACTGCACAACTGACGCACTATACAAGCGCCTGTTAATATTAAACGAGCAAGAGTGCATGATTATACATTGAGAAAACTGATTGTGGGCAGTTTTTTTCATATCAAAGCTCTATGTACAAAGCATCTCACCAAAGAACAAATATATATATCATAAAATTGTACCATGATTATAACACTACCCTGAACGGTGGATCACTCGGCTCGCGGGTCGATGAAGAACGCAGTTAGCTGCGAGACAGAATGTGAACTACAACACATGAACATCGACAATTCGAACGCACATGGCGGTCCATGGAGACTCCTCCTGGACCACTCCTGTCTGAGGGCCGGCTGTATACTAATACAATACATTGCTTTCGTGTCCATATGGCAAGAATGCAGTTGACAGTTCTACCGTTAATTCGGCGAGTCTGTTCAAAAATTTATTTGCGAAGAGTACACGTCTATTATCGTCGCGGACTCGTCTCGATGACGTCCAGTCTTAGAGGTCGAGAGATGCTAACGATAGAGCGGTAACTTTTCGATCGGTCTTTACTTCTGACTGTAGAAGTAGAGTTCCTAAAAGTTGGCCTCAGATCAGGAGGGATTACCCGCTGAACTTAAGCATATCAGTAAGCGGAGGAAAAGAAACTAACAAGGATTTCCTTAGTAGCGGCGAGCGAACAGGAAAGAGCCCAGCACTGAATCCTTCCGTGAAAGCGGCTGGAGATGTGGTGTTTGGGAGGTCCCGTGTTCTCGTCGCTGTCAACTGTTCAAGTTCATCTTGAATGAGGCTACTTACCCACAGAGGGTGCCAGGCCCGTATAACGGACGACAGCGGCGGGAGGGATTCTCCTAAGAGTCGGGTTGCTTGAGAGTGCAGCCCTAAGTGGGTGGTAAACTCCATCTAAGGCTAAATATTACCGCGAGACCGATAGCGAACAAGTACCGTGAGGGAAAGTTGAAAAGAACTTTGAAGAGAGAGTTCAACAGTACGTGAAACCGTTCAGGGGTAAACCTGCGAAACTCGAATGAATGAACGGAGAGATTCATTGTAAATTTTTCTATGGGTGTTGCGTTATCGTTACGTCACATGATAAGTTTGCGTGCACTTCTCTCTTAGTAATACACCGCGACCCGTTAGATGGCGGTCGATACGCCGCTTGGGAAGTCTAGTCGCTTTTTTTTAGGAGCGATGAGACCATGACGGTTGTTGGCCACATTTTAACGTTATTCAATGAATCGTGCACGCGTACACGCGCGTCCGGCCCGATACCAGGCGGCGCAGTGCCTTGAACCCGCCAGAGTGCGGTCAAGGTTGCTGCGTCGTCGTTGTAGCCGAGCAGTCTCGGACCGTGCACGTTTCAGTCGGCGGTGGTTCAGTTTTGGGCACTCGCAGGACCCGTCTTGAAACACGGACCAAGGAGTCTAGCATGTGTGCGAGTCATTGAGACAGAAAACTGAAAGGCGCAACGAAAGTGAAGGCGGGTTCTCCCGCTCAGGGAAGATGGCGCATTGATTCATTCGTCCGCCCGCATTCCCAAGGCATTTTGTTTGCAAACAAAATGCGCTTAGAGCATTCATGCTGGGACCCGAAAGATGGTGAACTATGCCTGGTCAGGTCGAAGTCCTGGGCGACTGGGATGGAGGACCGTAGCGATTCTGACGTGCAAATCGATCGTCGGAACTGGGTATAGGGGCGAAAGACTAATCGAACCATCTAGTAGCTGGTTCCGTCCGAAGTTTCCCTCAGGATAGCTGGCGTCGATTGACAGTCTCATCCGGTAAAGCGAATGATTAGAGGTATTGGGATCGAAACGATCTCGACCTATTCTCAAAC
This sequence comes from Apeira syringaria, assembly GCA_934044485.1. Lineage (NCBI taxonomy): Eukaryota > Metazoa > Arthropoda > Insecta > Lepidoptera > Geometridae > Apeira > Apeira syringaria. The sequence goes on along the minus strand of OW203670.1, from coordinate 8,811,563 downwards.
TCTAAATGGGTGAGAACTCCAGCTTACTTGATTTGTGAAGCTGGAGGTCTGATGACGGTGCCAAGTGGGCCATTTTTGGTAAGCAGAACTGGCGCTGTGGGATGAACCAAACATAGTGTTAAGGCGCCTAAAAAACGCTCAAAGGAATCTAAAAGACGTTAAGATTTCGATGACAACAGGACGGTGGCCATGGAAGTTGGCATCCGCGAAGGAATGTGTAACAACTCACCTGTAGATTAGGAATCTAGCTCTGAAAATGGATGGCACTGATGCGTTTTGCCGATACACTATCGTTACTGGCATGTGTGACGTATCTGCGATGTCATTAAGCTGTAACGAGTAGGACGTGCGTGGCGGTGTGCGCAGAAGGGTCTGGGCGTGAGCCTGCCTGGAGCCTCCGTCAGTGCAGATCTTGGTGGTAGTAGCAAATACTCTAGGGAGGCCCTGGAGGACTGAAGTGGAGAAGGGTTTCGCGAAAACAGTTGTTGCTCGCGAGTTAGTCGATCCTAAGCTCTAAGAGAAATCTTATGTCGATGTGGCGTGTTTACATTCAAATATAAGCGATGCCCTTCGAGCGAAAGGGAATCCGGTTCACATTCCGGAACCCGGCAGCGGAATCGTTTTAATAATATCGTTCCTTCACATGATTGTGAAAGTTCGACGGGGTAACCCAAAATGGCCTGAAGACGCCGCAGAGAGGTCTGGGAAGAGATTTCTTTTCTGCCTGAGCGATCGAGATCCATGGAATTCTATAGTAGAGAGATATGGTTCGGAACGCGAAGAGCACCGCAACTAGATGGTGTCCGGTTTCTCTCTGCGGACCTTGAAAATTCAGGTGAGGAATGTACGTGAAAATGTCGCGCCGGTTCGTACCTATATCCGCAGCAGGTCTCCAAGGTGAAGAGCCTCTAGTCGATAGAATAATGTAGGTAAGGGAAGTCGGCAAATTAGATCCGTAACTTCGGAAAAAGGATTGGCTCTGAGGACCGGGGTGTGTCGGGTTTGGACAGGAGACGAGTTTGGTACACCCTGTATCTAGTTTCAGCTCGGCCATAGTCGAAGTGAATTCTAGTATTACGGTTTGTCCACTTGTCGACTTCTTAATCAGGAGTACGGAAGTGTTTTTGTCTGGCACGGAAACATTGCAGTGCTTTCGACACCCAATTAACGGTTAACTCGGAACTGGCACGGACAAGGGGAATCCGACTGTCTAATAAAAACAAAGCATTGCGATGGCCCTCGCGGGTGTTGACGCAATGTGATTTCTGCCCAGTGCTTTGAATGTCAACGTGAAGAAATTCAGATAAGCGCGGGTAAACGGCGGGAGTAACTATGACTCTCCAAAGGTAGCCAAATGCCTCGTCATCTAATTAGTGACGCGCGAATGGATTAACGAGATTCCCACTGTCCCTATCTACTATCTAGCGAAACCACAGCCAAGGGAACGGGCTTGGGAAAATCAGCGGGGAAAGAAGACCCTGTTGAGCTTGACTCTAGTCTGGCATTGTAAGTGGACTTTAGAGGTGTAGCATAAGTGGGAGATCGCTCGCGATCGTCGTTGAAATACCACTGCTCTTAAAGTTCAATTACTCACTCGATTGTGCGGAAATCGTGGCATCCACTGACCAGTGGTGCACGGTAGTTTGGTTGATCCAAGCGTGACGGGTGAGGTCAAGACAGCGGTGTTTTTGCCATCACCATCATCGCGCGATCTGATTCGAGGACATTGCCAGGTGGGGAGTTTGACTGGGGCGGTACACCTGTCAAATAATAACGCAGGTGTCCTAAGGTCAGCTCAGCGAGGACAGAACTCTCGCGTAGAGCAAAAGGGTAAAAGCTGACTTGATCCGGATGTTCAGTACGCATAAGGACTGCGAAAGCATGGCCTATCGATCCTCTTGCGTAAAGAGTTTTTAGCAAGAAGTGCCAGAAAAGTTACCACAGGGATAACTGGTTTGTGGCAGCCGAGAGTTCATATCGACGTTGCCTCTTGATTCTTCGATGTCGGCTCTTCCTATCATTGTGAAGCGAAAATTGCAAAGTGTTGGATTGTTCACCCACTAACAGGGAACGTGAGCTGGGTTTAGACCGTCGTGAGACAGGTCAGTTTTACCCTACTGATGGCAAGTCGTTGCGATAGTAATACTGTTTATATCCCAAAATAACAACTGTATCGGATACATGGCGTTGCACTCGGCCGAACGGCCGGTGGTGCGAAGCTAACATCCGTAGGGATAATCTCTGAACGAATCTAAGAGAGAAACCTATCTAGTCAAATACGGCAAGGATATAATATAAGGGAAGCCCGAGAGTCGAGAGGCTCTAAACAATGTGACGTTGATAATTGCGCTTTACTACGTAAGGGGCGATGTCGAAGCCCTTTGGACCTCGGAGATCGGTGCAGCGTGCAATTCGCGCACTACGGCTCCTTGTATTCAAATTTAGCTCAGTTCGATGTCGGGCCTCGGAATGGTCTGTAGACGACTTACGTTCCTGGCGGGGTGTTGTAAGCAGTAAATCAGCACTGTGCTGCGAACTGTTGAGACTTAGCCCTTGGCCAGGTGAATTCGTTTTTTTTTTTTTTTTAATACACGAACTGATTGAGGAACAGATAAATTGATAAAAAGCAAGCCTCTTTGTTAATTTGTCCCAGAGTAACTAAACAGTTTTTGAACACTCCGTTGCACAAAACCAATAATATTTGTAATTTAATCGCACGACTCGTTGCTTATCTTTTTATTTACTTACATCAAAATATACAAGTAACCCAAGACACCATGTTGTATATTTCGTCACGCTCAGACATAGGCTATAATGGTTCATGAAAATGATGCTTGACACTAAGTAGGTACTAAAGATTCCCATACTTACCTACACACTACACGCAATATAACCTAATACATAAAACTTCGATTTATATAAAGTACCTTCGTCCTATTGATCGTGGTAATGTAATTCTGGTCAATTCGTATTCTCGGTACTTACGTTTACTTTTGTTAAATAGACAATTTTGATTTTTGACGTGATAACGTTTTATAAATAGATGAATGCCAAAATGAAAAATAGTAACGTTCCGCGTAACGGTGAATGGTCAATGGTCAATGGTCAATGGTCAATGGTCAATGTTCAATGGTCAATGGTCAATGGTAAATGGTCAATGGTCAATGGTCAATGGTCAATGGTCAATGGTCAATGGTCAATGTCAATTTCAATGTCAATGTCAATGTCAATGTCAAAGTCAAAGTCATACATGATTATGTCGTTATCGCGTAAATCTATCGTCCGTAAACCGACTTTACAGGCAACCAATTTTTTCAGTTTATTTTGTAGAAAGTACAACAAGTCTAGTAAAATTAAAAAAAATTGTTTGACCAATAAATGGAACCGACTTCAACACTGAAAAGTGTGAAATAAATTGTTGACCATGGTATCACCATGGTACCATGATAGTTTAAACAGCTTTGCAACCTTTTTCCTTTTTCGAAATTGAATAATAAGGAAATAATTTGTAAGCAATTACCCGTTAGAATGAATACTATGAAATGATAATTTCAGTTATTAGAAGCACGGCAAAGTTAAAGGACACAGTATTATATTTTTTCCTGCACATTTAGAAACAAATGTTAATTATCATGGTCAATAAATGTTAAGTATCATAACCCACCATACAATCCTCCCTCCCTCTTAATTCTGAATTTAAAATGAATTAAATACTGATCAGGGATAATGTAGGATTCGGCTGAAGAAAAAATTTTTTAATCGGTTCAATTAATTTCTAGTTTATTTAGTACAAACATACAAATCTTTCCTTTTTTTTTTGACGTGATAACGTTTTATAAATTGATGAATACCAGCAACACTCATGAAAAATAGTAACGTTCCGCGTAACGTTCCACTTAAAGTCAAAGTCGAAGTCGAAGTCAGTCATAAATGATTATGACGTTATCACGTAAATCTATCGTCCGTAAACCGACTTTACAGACAACTGTACAACATTTTAACTGTCTTAAATATACCAACAATATGCGTATAATTATATTGTAATATTATAAAGAGTAAATGTTTGATTGTTTGTTTGTTTGCATTCAATAGGCTCCGAAACTAATAAACCGATTTGAAATTCTTTCACTGTGGGGAAGATAACCTATCCCCCGGTGACATAGGCTAATATTATATTTTGAAAAAAATTATAGATCCAATTTTTAATTTTGAAATTTTTTACCCGTGCGTAGCCGGGGCGGAACGCTAGTAATAAATAAAGAAGGAACTAAAAAAACACGTTACATGGTGGCTAACGTGACCATACGTCCCACTTTGAGCGGGACAGTCCCGCTTTCAGGCAGACTGTCCCGGTGTCCCCAGCGAGGTCGACATAGTCCCGCTTTTGCAAACAGTTGAAAAAATTATTTAAAATGTATTGTTCCCGCTCGAAGAGACAACACGAACTGCAACTTTGGGGGAAATAAATTCACGCCACTAATGGGGTTTAGAAAGTCGTGCTTATTTAACTAGGTATTTTGTGTTTAGTGCTTTGATTAATTTGTGTTATTCTGTCTTTTATAATAAAAATCTTGTAAAACACTAATAACTTTTTTTAAATATATAATTCTGCAAATGTCCTGCACTGGCAAAAAATTAAATGGTCACGTTAAATATGGCACTTACAAGTACCTATACCTACCCGTCTGGCTAGCTACCACCCTCAAGTTCGAAAAACTGATACCAAACACATAGGTAGTGTAGTCAGGCAGCAGTCCCTGCTCTCAGGAATATATTGCTGGAACCGGCGGCATGAACCGGAATGTTGGAACGTGATTCCCCCTTCAAAACGTAGGATTTACATACTTATCAAGGACCGAAGGCAATGCAGTAATCACTACATAGTATAAAACAAAGCCGCTTTCTCTGTCCCTATATCCCTATGTATGCTTAAATCTTTAAAACTACGCAACGGATTTAGATGCGGTTTTTTTAAACGACTTCAAAAAAGAAGAAGGTTACTCAATTCGACCGTATATGGTTTTTTTTATGTGTGTTCGCGGATAACTTCGTCACTTATGAACCGATTTTGATGATTATTTTTTTGTTAGATAGAGTATACTTCCGTTGTGGTTCCATTCAACTTTCATCAAAATCGGACTAGCGGTTTTTGAGTTATACTCCAATAACTTAAAAGTGCTACGATAGTTACTTTTGTGTGAACTATCATGGTACCGACTTCAACAAGTTATTTCACACTTTTGAGTGTTGAATTCGGTTGCACTTTTTGTTAGAAAAAATTTTTTTTAATATATAGAATGATTGAAGAGGAATTACGCTTATCTGAAACGCTAAAGCGTTTATTTATTCTGTACTAGCTGCGCAACGCGGTTTTACCCTCGTGGTGAAGATTGATGATTATGAAAAGTAGTAGGAAAAGCCTATGTGTTAATCCAGGGTATAAACTATCTCCATACCAAATTTCATCGAAATCGGTGTAGCCGTTTGAGCGTGAAGAAGTAACAAACATACACACTTTACAACTTTCGCATTTATAATATTAGTAGGACTAGGTGCACCGCGCGGTTTTACCCGCGTGGTGATGAAAAAGGGTGATGATGGTGATGATTAAAGTAAGCCTATGTAGCCTACATACCAATTTCCATTCAGCCGTGTAGGCGTGAAAGAATAACAAACATAATTATATCCATACTCACAAACTTTTACTCAACTTTACCTAGAATAGTACTCCCCCATCTCTTCCCGTGGGTGCCGTAAGAGTCGGCTAAGGGACCACGTACTAGAAGTGGGCAGCAGCGCCTTCTGAGGATTGAAAATCATATTGCGCTCGCCAACTTGCCTGCCAAGCGTGGCGAGTATTGGCAAATCCCTTCCTATATGGGGGAGGCATATGCCCAGCAGTGGACGCCCCATGTCTGAGAGAAGAAGAGCAAAATGTATGGTCCTCACTCACTACTTTCCCGACCGTGGGCCATGCATTTTATCATGTCACATGACGTAAGCAATTTTGGACAGGGCTCACAGACTACTATACATGAATGTAAACTCTAAGGCTTTCACGGCCGCCGTTGCATGTTGTATGTATTGCTTCCGGGCTGTTTGGCCGTGGTCTATGTGAAACTTGTGTTCCAGACGTTTCGTCGATCACTGCGGTCGACATCTTCAGTGGTTCAGGTCCGAGCGGCGACAAGAGCGTAGAACTCTCCTTCGCGGCGTCTTCTCTGATACTGAGAACGACACGACAACGACGAAACGTCTGGAACACAAGTTTCACATAGACCACGGCCAAACAGCCCGATAGCAATACATACAACATAACATGACTTGTCAATTATTATCAAGCTGTATAGGTTATGTACATGATGTCCCATAAGATGATTTTGGTCAAGGTTAATATTTCTCGGAAATATACCGAATTTTAAGTCAAAACTTTGTTGTCATTCTGAGGACGTTTAGATTTTACTTGTAGATTATTCACGTACGATGTACAGACGATGACAAAACCTGTTTCGCAATGAAATACGTCACTCGTACACAGTTCATAATAAAATTAGTCGTCTTAATCTAGAAATTTAGCAGAAGGGCAGTTAATTTCAAATCAATTGAATGCACGGCAATGCGACATCCATACATGGTAGACGTTCCAACTTGTCACACGAAGCGTTTTGCTTCCACATTCATTGTGCGTACAGATAACGAATGGAGTTCATTGCCTAAATCTTTATTTGTGCAAAAGTACAACCCGGGTATCTTCAAGTCACGAGTGAATAGTCCTTCTAAGCAGGCGTGCTCCATCGTAGACCGCATCATCACTTAACATCAGGTGAGATAGTGGTCAAACGCTTGCCTATTCCCAATAATAATAATAAAAGAAGTTCGTGCAGGTATGACCTATATGGATTGGGCGTGCTTATCATTATTGTAGCTAAAATTCCGTTTTTCTAACGCGACCGAAGCCGCGGGCATTTACTATCTATGGTTTATCGTCAGTTAATTATTTTAATTAGAGGAAGTAAAAAACTGCCAAACGAATTGTGGAATCACTTTCAGAAACGTCATTTTACAATCATACGGGCTTATGGATTTTTCCAGTGTCTAATACAAATTGAAGTTTGACCTAGACAATAAGAAACAGCATAAACACGTACTTAAGTATGCGCTGGCATACTATCGGCGGTGACTGTACCAGTAGGTACCTATACGTACACAACTAGGTAATAACTATAACTATGTCGGTTTTCCTGTAGGAAGCAGTACGTCAGACAAGACACGACTCATTCTATGACTTAATCCTATTGTTTCCTCAACCTGTGCTCCATATAAAAGCTAAGGACGAACAGACATTCATCATTCCGTATTCAATAATCATGAAGACCATTGCACTAGTGTTGGCTTGCGTCGCTGCAGTGACTTGCAACGACCTCCATATAGGATCCAACTATGGCAGAGTAATATTCGACCAGAAAATACAAGCCAGTCCAGCGATATGGAGACAGTCACAGAAAATCACAATCAACGCTACCGACAACGAGGTGATCAATCACATCGTCGTGACAGATCAAAGACCGGAAAAAGACGGAGACGCCAAGATTATTGAAGGTGGAAAAGGAGAGAAGAACGTCACGATTGAACTGCAGTCACCGACTGTGTTCCGCGGCTTCGATTTCCACGTTGTGATTTACGCTGTGGAAGCAGATTTGTACACCACTGAATCCGTTTTGATGATGAACGATACCGATGTTAACCAATCTGGCAAACCAGAAGACAAGGATGTTGTCAACGTAACACCTAAGGGTGACATTTCTACAACTGTGTCTAGCTACGAAGGGAAGTCAGTTGAAGGAGGCGACCCCCGTGCGCCGGTGGCTACAGCAGACCAAAATAGAACCTACAGGAATACTGAGGAGCAAATCAATCCTATAGTCCAAAATACCAACACCGCAGATCATCCAGAACAGGGTACAACGAAGAACGCACCAGATACGACAACACTTAACGCTCCGAAAGTAAACGGATACAACCACCCGGCTTCAATTGTCCCGGAAAATAAAGTTCACATCGTAAAGGATAATAAAAACATGCCACAAGCGTTCCCTGTAGATATTTCGGAAGGCGATGATGCAAAGATTGAAGATGAGTTACCTACTTCGACTATCACTGGGGATGACGTCACTACGACAGCTAATGACGTCACAACTATGCCAACTAGCTCCAAAACTGTGACCGTATCTCAAAACAATTAAGGGCAGACTTTCGTTTTGTCCTTCAGAACACATTAGCTGGTAGGTAAATTATTATTTACACATATTTACATACTTTTATTATTACACTACTTGTCTGTCTCAATTTACCGGTTGCCTGGAAGAATTCGCTGCTTAGCGATATTTAGTCGCCGATTGAAGTGTATGAAGCTAAAAGAATTGTACCTGACAGGCGTTCAATATTTTTTGTAGTGCAATCGAGGTTTTTTATTTATTTTAAGTGTTATTTAGTTAGTGCAATATCGAAAAAATGATATTCATTTTGTAATTAACAACATTTATTTTGTAAAAAAAACACCCTTTTTATAAATTGTGATAAAAAAAAGTTGGAATGATTGTTTACACATTTTGTATATGAACTATAAGTATGTATTAAAAATAAAATATAACAAAATTGAGCTGCTCTATTATTATAAACAACAAGAGTACAATGGTAAGTACTAACTAAACCCGGCCACGTTTCGCTATGGCTTTGTCAGATAGGAATTAATATCATACAGTTTTTTTACACAATTTCAAATAATGATACATTTATATTACAATAACAAAAATAGTAAAACAGAAGAAAACAGTATGCATAATAATGTCAAAATCAATGTACAATATATATTATCATCACTAAAAATGATATACTTAATATTACTACTGTTTTTCAATTATACAAATCGAAGATTTAGAGATTTTAAGTTTGCGCTGGACCACTGTCTCAACTGATGTTAAGTGATGGCATGGTCTAAGGCTTAGCACGCAAGCCTAGAAGGTACCTATTCACAATTGTAATATTAACATACCTATTATGTACACTTGAAGTAAAGTAACAAAACTTTTTTTTATCACTTTTTAAAATAGTATGATTTTTCGAAAAATCATACTATTTTAAAAAGTGATAACCAAAGTGATAAATATTTATAATCATATCATAAACAATATTTATCTAAAACGTTCCCCGAACAAAAACACAAACTAAACCCCTTCAAATTTCTAAGTTATCACTCATAACTTCACAATCATTCTTATTAATCGCACTAGCTGCGCCCCGCGGTTTTACCAGCATACATTGGAATGACAGTGGAGCCATCTGTCGAAAATTGGTCGTACCACCTCAAAAACCTTCTTTTGCGCATGCACAATAAGTTTGATAAAGATCATCATATGATCAAATGCATAGTTTACGATTATATAAAGGATATATAGACATAAATTCATTTTTATATGTAAGAAGATTATATTAGTAGTACAACAACAATATTAACACTTTTTAGGGTTCCTTGCTGGAATGGTATCGGATGGAGCCCTATCCGCTATCCGTCTGTAAGCGGACGTATACTGAAATATCTCATACACCGCAATAGCGAGACAGTTGGCATTTCTACAGTATGAATTGAATTTTAATATGTAAAAATTAAAGGCGAGGTCTCAATCCATCAGCCATTACGCCCTTTTCTAATTTAAAAAAGTACATAGCGTTTTATCTTTTGCAATGGCAACCCATAATGTGCGAGTCACACTTGAAGGTGACCAAGTTTTAAAAACATTTATCCGGGTTTTAAAAACTGAGTTTACATTCTAAAAAGAATCTATAGAGTCCAGAATGTCGCTTAGATCTATGGAACTCTGCTTTCTAGAAATATACTAAATAAGTATGTCGATTGACACAGGGAATAATCCCGAGTCAAACTTGCACAAAATGGATAAACTAAGTACGCTACTGGAATCAATTGTACTTAATCAAGGAATGTACAGGTATACTTTTTGGAATGTTTTTCCTTCCATTCAAGCCTTCCAATTCTATAACAAGGAGACAGCCTATCGGATCTCCTTGACATTCTTGTATAAGTTTGACAGCTGCTGTGATCGTACCACCCGTCGCTATCAGGTCATCGACGATGAGGCATTTGAGGCCGGGCTGGATCGCGTTCTTTTGAATCTCGAGTACATCCTGAAAATTTGAAGACCATCAATTGAACATCCTACCATTATAAATAAGAAAGTTTGTGGATGTATGTTTGTTACACTTTCACGCAAAAACAACTGAACGTATTTGGATGAAATTTGGAACACAGATAGCTTATACCCTGGATTAAACATAGGCTTATTTTCATCATCACCATCATCACCGTTTTTCATCACTACGCGGGCCAACCGGATTTGGATAAAATTTAGTATGTAGATACTTCAGGTCCCGGTATAACACATTTATGCTACTTTTCATCATCATCAATACGCGGGTAAAACCGCGGGGCGCAGCTAGTTATTACATATTTATGCTAAATAGTTTCAGCTACACCTTCTTGCGTGTTGTTATTACTAAGCCGACTTATTCTTGCATAGCTTGCATTCAATGTCAATTCATGACAAGGTTTGTAGCGATAAAATAAAACGGACGGCATTAGCAAGTAGCTATTATCATAAATTCAAGTGCTTCACATACCTCGACGATATAGTTGCGGTTGAAGACATCGATGCACATACACAATAACAATTGATCCCGTGAGTAGCAAAGGTCACTTTCAAGGGTGAAAACAAAAACTGTTACCAAAACATGGGACCGATATCAACACTCAAAAGTGTGAAATAAATTGTCGAAGTCGGTACCATGAGCACAATATTGTGATGATAATTACTTTTGTGAACTATCATGGTACCGACTTCAGCAACTTATTTCACACTTTTGAATGTTGAACTCGGTTCTATTTTTTGGTAGCCATGATAGCTCACCGGTGGGAACGTCGGCTTTCAAACTGACGGACGCTGGTCCCTTCCCCACCAACGGCTTGAGCTACCTATGAAGGTAACACTGTTATCAAATTCCCAGCATGGTGGTACGGTACTTTAACTAACTACTAACACCGCTGGGCTATCGTTTCATTACTCTAATTAGAGATGCATATTGAAGAGTATGTGCTTGATACTATATCGTCAATATTGACAATCTGTGATTGACAACAAAGAAGTGTAGTACCTGCTAGGCTAGCATTAAAACTTACCCCAACACAATGCTGAGCTTGAACTATGAATGCCACACCATAATATGTAGATTATTTTATTATTCCGGTGAGGGTAACGCCGTTACCAAATTCCCAGCATGGTTGTAGGGTACTTCCAAGTACCCGCCTGGCTAGCTACCACCCTCAAGTTTGAAAAACTGTTACCAAACACACAGTGTGTTCCAGCAGCAGTCCTTGAGAGCCAGTGAGCATTCTAGGTCTATCGTGATAACATCTCCGACCACAGCGTCACTGACCATCAAGTGAGATAGTGGTCAAACGCTACATCTATAAAAAATATGTTATACTGATATCAGTGTAGGTGCTGATAACTAATGTTACAAGTTTATAATATTATTAAATTAAAATACTGTTTGCTGTGGTGGTACCGGCCTAGAATAGTACTCCCCCATCAGGCAGCAGTGCCTTCTGAGGATTGAAAATCATACTGCGCTCGCCAACCCGCCTGCCAAGCGTGACGAGTATTGGCAAATCCCCCCTATATGGCGGAGGCATATGTCCAGCAGTGGACTCCCCATAGCTGAGAGAAAGAAAGAAAGATTAACTTACTGATCCATACTCCAACTCATATTTGAAGGAGACAACTTCTCCCGGCAGTTTACCCTTCTTCCTGATGGGTATGCATCCTATTTTCAGTTCTGCAGCAAGGGAGAAAGCGAATAAAAACCCTCGAGATTCAAGGCCTATAACTGCTTGTACATCAGGGAATTTTCTTTGGACAGTTTCAACAAGAAGCTGTTGTAAGAGTTGACATGTGCCCCCATCAGATATAGCTGAAAATATGTCCCTGAAAATTGAAATAGTTTGTGATGTTACATATACCTATGTATATCTTAATATGATTTAAAGGTAATATACATATTTGGCTCAACGAATCAGCATTGCAATTCAACATGGCAATGCTGCTAGCATTCTGGGCATGCTACTAGGCGGTAACGGGTTAGAACATTTGAGTTATCTATAGGCTACCAATACCTAGTAAATTGTTCAAATTTTATTGTGGTAACTTCAGTATTGTAATTAGGTAAGCTGCTAAGTTTATTATATTTTCAATTTCAATTTAATTGAATACTGATAGGTAACTAAACCTCGCGACAAGCTTTTATGATCATATAAAATGTATTTAATGAGGTTAAAAGTTGATAGTTAAAATTTTTAAGGAAAAATATATGTTTTAGTATTTAAATAAAGGCTTTTTTTAAAAAGTTTTTTGCTTTTAATTTATTATACAATAATTATACACTGTTTATAACCATGGTAATAACTTATTTATTTAATTATTAACATTCACACAAGGTCTTCAAGTCCCAAACTAGGCAGAGCCTGTGCTATGGTAACCTGATAACTGATATACATATATAGGTACTTATATACACACCCAGACACAGGTCAAACAGACATGTTCATACAGACAAATGTTTGACCTGTCCGGGAATCGAACCCGGGACCAGCGGCTCAGAAAGCAGAGTGCCACCAACTGCGCCAACCGGCCATTGGACACAAACATTTTAAATGTAAATGAGTTTTAAACAGAATTTAAATACAAATACTTTAATTACACTAGTAATTAAAATATTTGTATTATCACAAATACTAATAGTTAATTACCATGCATTAAAACTAGTATATTCAAACTTTGTATGATTTACATTAAGGCATTTGAGTGATTTTCTAGAGGGGTTGTAAATTGTGAACTCACCAGAATAAAATCCCTTTCATAGGAAAGTCGGGGAAGCTTTTTATTTTACTTTTAAGCTCAGCTACTTTATTTTCATATTCGTCGTCCATAATAAAGTTGGTTATTTATATTTTAAGGTTATAAGTAAATTTAAAAGTTTATACTATAAGTTATGCAAACGGTGAAGCAGCTGCCCAATCCCCTGACACAACCAAGAAAGTAAAGCAAGTATTTAAATTAAAATAGAAATTATTTGAGCTTTCAACAACACGGCCGGTAATCTGCGGTAATCACTAACGACTAATGAGAGACAATAATGCACGACCCAATAATTGCCAGCCAGTATTGCCCGTAAAAAGTTAGTCCAGGTTGATAATGTACGGCCAGTATTGTACAGCCAATAATCCGTGTACACCAAATATTGGGGCGTGCAATCTTTGGGCTGTACAATATTGGACGTGAATGATCACCCCGTTCCGATTTTGTACAGGCAATAATGCACGGCCAATAATTCTTGTACACCCATAGACTAAGATAGAATTCTCAGCTTGCAAGTCAATGCTTCCTTTGCCTTGTGACAATAGCCACAGACTTCCAGATAAATATGATATTCAGTTCGCGTTTGTGATGATATGAAAACTAAATCTGCCAGACCCGACCCTACCTGGTACTTGTCTGTCCTACCCCTATAGTGTATATAAAAAACCGGAGGCGCGAAGGGAGAGCAGCCCCCGCCCGCCGTAGCAAAGCGCAGCCATCAAGTGATTGCGATTCCATTTTCTAGTTGAGTAGAATTGGGTATTGATATTCGCGCGGTTTCGCACACACAACAGTTCCGATTTGCTTACGAGCGTCAGCACTGTCAGTACTAAATTCATCTCGGAACAGCTAAATCCTTAAGTACAAACGTGTGCACTGTGAGCCCAAATTGAAACGCAGCCAGGGACTCTCACTAATCACCGCATCGACAAAACTTTTTCCACAGAATACTCCGATTTGATACGAAAACAACCTCAAATCTAGAAATTGAAACAAAATTTTCGTGACGAAAAAGTTGAATGTTCAGACTTTTGCCCAGGCTAAAATATAGGGTGGGTTGATTTGAAATAAAATCAAAATAGTGCTATAGTAAAGGCAATTTTGACTCTGTTATGTTTATCAATTCTTGGATATTATTTTGATCACTTTCCTTTCATTTTAAGCAATCACATATTAACAAGTCGGACCAAATAATGTTTAATACAATGAGTATGTAATCGGACAGAGCCTAAACCTATAAAATAAGTTTTGGCTAAAGGACTTACATCCAAAGCCGTAATATCATAAAAAAAGGGCCTAACGATGTTTTTGAAATTTGAATGTTTGTTGTGTAGGTAATCCTAGCATCTAATTTGTGGTGTAATCTTAATGGGCTTTATTAAAGTTAGAGCTAGCAAGTGAGAACAAAAAATGAGCTTTCCGTTACTTTATCTTAAATAAGACTTAAATTTTAGTTGTATCCACCTGCAATAAAAACGAACAATAGAATCAGCCGCAGCACTCCGGACGGATTTCCCGCCATCAGATGATAAAAGTGATATTTCTGATAGAATGTTAACATTAGAAGATTTGGAAACGTTAATTTTAACAAAAAAGCGTGAGATTGAGAATGAGAAAACGCAGCTTGGTCTATCGCCTCCACCTAAAGGCCTTAACGTAAGTGTGTTGGACCTCTAAAAGTATTCATAATATTCTAGACTTGTAAATAACCTGTTGCACTCACTGGTTAGTACTTTAGACTACCTTATGTGCTGCGTGAGAACTTTATATTGATTTTCTGTCGCGTTCAGCTTCAGTTCAGTTGTTAAGAGCCGCTCTATCGATTCGGCTGCTCGCGAGAGTACTAACACTACACTACATTGTTGACGATTTGTTACAGTTACAAGTGAAACATCTTTTTGGAAAAGGCAGTAAGCTTCTTACCTTTATCACTAATTTTTTTTACATGCCTAGATTTTGTAATACTAGGTTTAATCTGTACTACTGCTCAATGCAAGAAAAAAAATCCCATCAAAGGAGAGCATTCCACAAGACATTTAAATTTACAAGGCACGAAATACAACAAGTAATGTAGTTTTATGTCAGGAATGTTTTTCAACTCAGCATACACCAGGGTCACCCCTAACACTGATTTTCAGTCGACACTCATTTCTGACATCAATAACGCACAAGTGACTACTCAGTTTGTAGCACAATGCAAGTAAAAGATAAGACAAAATACTGAATATAAAAAGTTTAACAAGGAATACAAATTAAAATAAAAACATCACACTTTAGTGCAACATAAGTGTGAACATATTATTGTGTATGTTTATTTCTATTTCAATAAACCTTACCACTGCTATTTATTACATTAAAGGACCACCTTAGTTTTATATTAATTACAGTACCTGTGCAACCATGATGTGCACTGTTTTCCCAGGTATGACTCCCATATAGATAAACTTGTTTGTCGTGCATCACATAGTTAAGATAATATTTACTCTTCAGTTGAGTTAAAGTGCATTTTGCAGCAATTATATAAACATACTATTAATACTACAAATAAAATATTTAATGGAGTTCTTTTATCAAATATGTCACGTGAGAAATAATATTCCTGGATTTAAAAAGGGATATGTGATATAGGTATATAAGTGGGAGTGTTAATAATTATAATAATCGCTAGTAAGTAAAAACCAGTGCTGTCCCATCCTTGTCATCACTGTTATTTATCAACTATAGGATAATTTGCAGTTGATACACTATTCTCTGACTCATTCAGTCAGAATTTAGTAATCACTAGTAGCGCCCAGCGGTTTCACCTTTGTGGATTATGGTTTTCCCGCTTCCTCAACTATCCCATGGGAGTTATACTTTTTTCGGGATGAAAGTAGCCTATGTGCTAATCCAAGGTATATGCTGTCTCCATAGCAAATTTAATCAAAATCTGTGTAGCTGTTTAAGCGTGAAGAGGTAACACACATACACACAAACTTTCGCATTTATAACATTAGTAGGAGCCAAACAAGGATAAGTTTGTCAAAGTATAATGCTGCATTCTATAATTAAAAAAGTTACTGCTGAAAAGATGTGGCTAGAAACCTGGCTGCCATTCTTCTATTTTACATTCTACAGCTTGATGAATTTTATAATTTTACATAAATTAATGTAACCATTGAATTGTCTTTTTCCAATAACAAATTTGTAATAGATTATTTGATGTTCAATGCAACATATTTATAGTTGCTTGTTGAAATTTGTTTAAATAGGGCGATGCATTTTTGAAATAAAATACTAGTAACTATAGGGTTGCTAGTGGTGAAAATTATAGGCCCCTTAAAGCACAGGGTGACGTTTATTACCATTATCATAGAGTCATAGAGATATATCATAGAGTCAGTAAATACTTATTGCTTATTTATATATTAAACTTATCACTACTTGCACAACCCTACGTGAAGTTGAAGTTTATAGATTCTTCACCTTAGGCTAACCAAGGATTATGAGGACTGTGGGGTTATCGGTATCCTTCCTACACCTCTCCTGAAGACCGCTAGGCTATCAAACAGGAGGGTGCTTGATCACAGAGTGGACTGCGGGGCTATCACACTCTCAGGGAAGTCTCCCTGTAGAATAATATTATAGGTTCTTTTTGCTGCCGCTGTTTGCGTCTACCGGCATTTACAGCTTCAGCAGAGAGGGGCGAGCACGTATGGTGCTCAGCCTGGACCAATATATCTTAATGAGTCTATGTATATCTAAACTTGTCATATTATTGTTATTAAATCAAACGGGGCTTAATCGCGAGAAAAACATTTAGTAATTTATTTACCTCGACGTTAATACAGAGACACTAATAACAATGTGTTCGAATCGCGAAAGTCTAAAAATTACAATTGTCATATTATATCTTGAAAAAATTCTTAGAGACCATAATATTTTTTTTAATAAAAATAATTTTAGTATTTGTGTTATCTATAGGCTGACAATAGCCTGTTGAATATATTATTAAAATTAGTTAGTGACATGTAATAAATGATTTATGATTTAAAAATGTGGTGTATATTACTCTACATTTTTATTTTATATTATTATTTTATTCATATACAATTATACATACCATGATTATATTCAATGCAATATTTACATATATGTAATCTCCTATTTAGACCACATCTTCAATATGTTAAGTGAACTAACAGGTGAGATAGTGGTCAAATGCTTGCCTATTTCCAATAAAAAATAAAAATGTGGTCATTAGAGTTACCTGCTGGACTAGCTAGCTAGACTAGGTCAATATCATGGTTGAGCCACATGCATATTATCTCATCAAACAGTTTGTGAACATTCATTTGCTACTGTCCAATCCTAGAGAGCTTATGGTGTGGACCTGTGGGGTTATTCATCAGTTTGGTGCCATGCAACCAATCATAATCATCTTTTTGACCAACTTCTAAAGAGAAGGTTCTCATTACCTACTAGGAATCTTTTTTATGTATGTTCCCTGATTACTCAAAGATGCCTGAACTAACGTAGAAATTTATTTTTTTCATTGCCACATGGTTCTTAGGTGCTTCCATACTCATCAGGTCCGGATCTGATTATGAGATCCTGAAGAAATTGAGGGAACTCTTCAAATTTTACAGGCACATTTTTCAAGATAATGTTCTGCGGATGTTTGAGTGGCAGTCAGCTAGTATATAGTTTTCTAACTAATTTATTATAGGCTTATTATGCTTTATTGTAGTTTTACAACTTACAGGTACAAATCACAACAGGTAATAATCTACCTGAGGAGCCAAATAAACATGTGGTTTTCAAAGAACATGTCCTATCGGAGAATCAAAATAAGCCAGTGATCAAGAAAGGTAGAAATGTGTGTGACCACCATGATGAGAAGGACGACAAAGAAGAAAGCAGTCGCAACACTTTGTACAAGCTCGAGGAGAGTATACCACCTGATCTAGAGAGGTACATAAGGGTGAGTCTTGTATTGTCTGCTATCTTATCAACATTTTACCTTATCAACAGCTTATTACACCCTCTTGATATTTCAATAGTCATAGTATTTATAGATAATAAATTATAACATGTCTTATGCCAAAATAATAACTTTATAAATAATCAATCTACTCATGACCACGACCAATGCAACTTGGTCGAAACGTAGAGGTAAATAAATTACTAAATGTTTTTGTCACAATCAAGCCCCGGTTGATTTACTAACTTTTTTTGATTGGAAATTGTCGTGAGTTTGACACATTATTATATTATATGTATAAACCTAGGTCGAAACTTCGACTATAAACGTGAGTAAAGCCAGATACCACATATATATTAATATTATTATTATTGGTTTATGTACTAGCAGCTCTTTGAGCTGATGTGTGCATATCACTGCACATGTGTTTTAAACTTTATTTAAATGTTTAACAAGTCTGTTTTAAAAAATGTTCACTGATGGTGCACTTATGACTAGCTCCGGGAGTATGTTCCATTGGTTCACTACACAATTTGGCAGGAAGTGTAATCTGGGGTTGCTGTTATATGGAGGCATGGTAAGTTTGCATGAGTGTCCTCTCAAGTGTTTATTTGTGTTTATCTGAAATAGGTCCTTTAAATTTCTGACATTGTAATGTCCATTTAATATTTTGAATGTTTCAATTAGATCTCCTCTTTGCCTCCGTTGTTCTAATGTAGTTTGAGTTCAGAAAGACGCTCTTCATTTGTTTTATGTTTCAGTGAGATTACCATTTTCGTAGCCCTTCGTTGAGTTTTCTCCAGCATGTCCTTCTTAAAGTAGGGGCTCCATATTTGAAATGCATACTCCAACAACGGACGAATATACGTTTTATAAATTTTTATGAACAAATTTCTAAATTCACCAATATCTTTATTTAATAAACCATTATAAATTAATTATAAGCATAAATAACTCTAAGAACTAAATTGTTAATATAACTTTTGATTCAAACAACTATACACACATATCACTTAATATTTAAGTTTCTTTTGAGGGACATAATTATAAACAAGAATCTACTAATATTTACACTACTCAAGGAAAATGTTTACTTGTATAATCGCACTCAGAGTCTCAAGACACATAAATAAATATTGATTTGATTTGATTGATTTGAAATCCTTTGTTATTATGTGAAATGCTTTTCTTACTATATATAGCATAGAATTGGCCTTTTTGGTTATGCTGGAGATGTGAACATCCCACTTGAGATTGTGTGTAATGGTGAAACCTAAGTCTTTTTGAGCGGTGACAGATTGTAGTGGTACGGAACCAATTTTGTATGCTTTCTTTGGGTTATTCCCTATATGTAAAACTGTGCATTTTGTTGCATTTAGTGAGATCTTGTGTCCATTGTACCAATTCAAAAAGTACTAATTTAAATATGTAGAAGTAATAAAATTACATTACGCATTACTGTATAATGTTCTTACGCACGTGTGTTATAGCTCGGTAGGTATGTGACCCTAAATGCGATGTGATAAGGCCCACTTTATGAGCAAGTGTGTTTAAAATAAATAAGTGACATCATAAATCTGTACAGTTAGTATTACATTGTTATTTCCAGTGTCAATGTCAAATCAACTAACACCTACGTTTCCCGGATTGATATTAATAGTCTCATTTGTTAAGTGACGTTTACAATCAGAGATCGCCATTGTTATGATGATGAGATAATCACAGAATATATAAGTGTTCCCATCTCATATCTTTTCAGTCCTATACGTGTCTAATAAACTTGAAAAAACGATCACTTATGAGAAAAGATCATGCATGTCAATTGACATGCAGGTCAGTAACAAAATTTCGTATTAGTTTATAATTAGTGAAAATGGTTATATGTTTTACATCGATAACGTGTATTTTGTGTGTGTGTGTGTGTGTGTGTTTGTGTTTGTGTTCTTCTATTAAAATCGTAAAGATTCGAGTAAATTTTCGAATGGAGACCACGGACTGGCAAGCGCAGCGACCGATAAGGTGGACAGACGACCTGGCTAAGATCACAGGCAAGAGCTGGATAGGGAACGCTTCCAACCAAACGTTGTGGAAATTAATGGCGGGGGGCTGTGTCCAGCTGTGGACGTCCTATGGCTGAGATGATGATAATGATGAATGCGCAGTTATACAGTCAGGAACTCTAAAGTGTATCCTTACTGTACTTCTGTCCCCACCTCGTCTTTTCAACAAAATATTAGAATATTGATCAAACAATTGTCGCTGCATAGTTAGCAATATCAATGGTCATTATGACCATTGATATTAGCATTACGGATGATGTCTATCGGTGGTTTGTGGCTCACGCGATCCGTTCATTTACGAATTTGTGTACAAACTAATCGTCCGACGACGTGACCACGTACAGCTGAATTTGTAGGTCTTCAGATGCCCTTAATCATAGGCTAGCGTTCTCATGACTTACACATATTAAAATAAACAGGGAATCCTACTGTGGGAGTTAGTTAACAAAATATAATCATAATACAATACAAGACACTTTATTGTACACACAAGGAAAAACAATACAAAAATACATCTTAAATCTAAAAATACTATTATTACATTCAATTAATACTATTAATTATTTATAATTTAAATTTAATAAAATACATCTAATCTAAAAATATATATTACACTAATGTAATTATTATACCGTCACCAAAATTAAAATTAATTATAATTACGTACGCGACTTAATAATAATTACGAGGTCGATGAAGACATTAAAGTCTACGTTATAAATGGTTACGTTCTTTGGAACAAACAAATGAAAATACAAAAGCGAATCAGGTTAATAGTTCGATTAAAGTTAATTCTCTGCGTTTATTTCGAACACGAACTTTGCTGGTCGAATCAAAAGCAAAACATGAATTTAAACTGTCAATAATTCGGCAATTCACACGCGAGTCCACTGAGATATTTAAAAGAGTTTTCGGAGTTTTTTGAAGTGAAAACTTCTTTAGCGGCGTTGTGCACTTTTGTATGGGGAAAAAATGTTAAACTCGCGTCAGTACACGTGACACTGATCGCAGTCTTGAGGCGCGTGACGTCGACAACTCGTAAGGCGGAGGGAGAATAGTTGAAATTTAAACTTAAATGTGTTACGGATAAGGAACATTTTCGTTTGTTGGTAGGTAATACGACCTTTTTGAAGCCGACCGCGCTCACCTCGCTCGCCCGTTTAACATGTTGATTTTGACTTCATTCCATTGTATGCTCTATCGCCCTCACTATAGTGTTTAATATGTAGGTACATAAATTCAATAAAATTAAATACGTATTATTGTCACGTTTGTGTATGATAGCGCAATAAATTAATATTGTTATGAATGTAAAAAACACGGGAATTACTCACGTAATAAGTCTATGTTTTTAACCGACTTCAAAAAAAGGAGGTTACTCAATTCGACCGTCTATATGTTTTTTTTTTTTTGTGTCTCCGCGGATAACTTCGTCGTTTATGAACCGATTTTGATGATTCTTTTTTTGTTAGGTAGAGTATACTTCCGTGGTGGTCCCATTCAAATTTCGGATTCATAATCGGACAAGCGGTTTTTGAGTTATAGGTACTCCAACAACTGAAAAGTGCTACGCGTATCTTGATGATATTATTATA
This sequence comes from Apeira syringaria, assembly GCA_934044485.1. Lineage (NCBI taxonomy): Eukaryota > Metazoa > Arthropoda > Insecta > Lepidoptera > Geometridae > Apeira > Apeira syringaria. The sequence goes on along the minus strand of OW203670.1, from coordinate 8,789,959 downwards.
TTCAATATCATCATCATCATCTCAGCTAATGGACGTCCACTGCTGGACAATATCTTCCCCATATAGAGGGGATTTGCCAATACTCGCCACGCTTGGCAGGCGGGTTGGCGAGTGCAGTATGATTTCCGGTCCTCAGAAGGCGCTACTGCCCACCTTTCGGTACGTGATCCCTTATTCGACTCTTACGGCACCCACGGGAAGAGATGGGGGAGTACTATTCTAGGCCGGTACCACCACGGCAACATTCAATATGATTGTCACGTTAACTCACGTTATATATAACAAGATAGCTCTTAATCTTTACAAATACATACTAATAAGATTACTTGAAGGAATAATTTCTGTTTTATCTGTCTGTTTGTTTGCGTTACGAAATCTCTCGCCGTTTGGGAGGGTACTTCGACAGCCGGGTAAATTAGAACAATAATCAGGGTAGTGTGTAAAAAATCGACCTTAACGCAGATGCAGTCGCACGCCAACTAGTCTGAAATATCCTATTTTCGAGGTCTAATATCTTAAATTGAGTTAGCTGAGTAGGTTGGACAAGGACGGTCGTAATATCTAAAGTTCTGTTCAATGCCAAGATTTTTTCGAAGGACAGACAGACTGTGTGGCTGTAAATCAAAAAGAATGTCTTGTAATTGCTATGAGATTTGGCTATAAAATATGGTTATAACGGTCTAATGACACGTTGATAGGCCAAACGGCAATGATTAACGTATTATTTGAGTATATTATGACTTTTTTTGTATATATACTTTTTTTTTAGTATATTTTGAACTTCTCGTGAGTTTAACACTATAATTATTTTATTTTTTTATACTGTATTGATCTAGCGTTTGACCACTATCTCACTTGATGGTCAGTGAAGATGTGGTCGAAGATGTTATCACGCTAGATCTAGAATGCTCACTGGCTCTCAAGGACAGCTGCCTGAACACACTATGTGTTTGGTAACGGTTTTTGAAACTTGAGGGTGGTAGCTAGCCAGGCGGGTATTCGAAAGTACCCTACCACCATGGTGGGAATTTGATAACAATGTTATCTACACCGGAAGCTTAAGTTGTTGTATGGGATCGAACCAGTGTCCGTCTGTTTGACAGGAGACGCTCCCCTTGCTGAACTATCATCGCTTCAATACTACAACAATTATCAATTATCCGGCTTGTCGTCTTGATTTGCCAGCGTACCTGATGATGTTCATCGGAGTTTGCCGATACCTAGATCGAACGAAATGATTGCACTATAAACATGAGTAAATCCGGATAATACATACCTAATATATCTATATTGTGACTGTTATAATTGTATATGCTTTTTTCTGTCATCAAATGTTTACGCTAAAATATTAAATATAGGTTTAGAGTGTCAATGAAATGATAATTATCATAATATTTTCAGCCCTATGATGTTCATTGCCGGACATAGGCCTCCCCTAAAGATCTTCGCAATGACTTATTAGTCTATTGTAAAGTTGAATGTTAGGAACAATGTTATATTTTCTTTTTCTTATTTAGTGTAATGTTAAGATACCTACTAGGCAAATTTACTAGGTGGATTTTCCAAAACTTATCAGAGCGTTTGATCGATGCGACGCGTGATCAAAATGCTGGCACATATTTGGCTCAACGAATCAGCATTGCAACACAACGTGGCAATGCTGCTAGCATTCTGGACACGCTGCCAGCCGGTAGCGGGTTAGAGCATTTGAGTTATCTATAGGCTCTATAGTTAGTGGAATGCTCAAATGTTATTGTAGTAGCTGCAGTATTGTAATAAGAGTTATTAGTGTTTTATTTTTAATAAAGGCAATAGAAAAAAATATACTAGGCAAACATTAGCATTATGTAACCTTCTAATTTCAAAAATGAAAATCCGTTTAACTCTGTCAGTACCAGGCTACCAGAGTAGCGTAGGTGTTCCTCGCAAACAATTTAGCGCCTAACCTTCAGACATCTTTCGAACTCAGCGGCAGTCGCGTGTTTTGCCTCAAAACAGAGCTGTCTGCATGCCTATAGTTGCCTAGTAACATATCGTGTTATTCTTCTTATATTTTGTGAAAAGCAGTTTTGTAGAGGCTGTGAATAATTCTAATGTTTTTACAGTGTTGAGATTTTTTTAAATATATGTAAGATTATCTCACTAAATTGGTTCATATGCGTTTTTGAATTGAATTAATAATGTAAACCTTGTGTTTGAGTCGATATCGTTGTGATAAGTGACTTATGAGGGTGGCGAACCGATTTTTTTGAATGTATAATAAATGTATGTTTTATATTCAGATATTTTACAGTAAAAATGTTGAAAAATATATTATCTGCCGAGAACAATTACATATTTTTTTATGAATATGTAATTCTCGCTATCTATTTTAATCTAAATAATCTTTTATACGTAAATTTTTCTTAAGACGCAATTATAGTAAATAGAGTGCGACTAATAGCTAAATAATTTATGCATTTAGTACAAAAAGAGAAGCCGTTAATCATACTATCAGTTTTTATTTCTACGTACCAATGTTGTTTCGTTTAATAAGTATTTCGAATTCCAATTACAAATGTATAATTAATTCAAATCCAATTTTGTCTAGGTTCTTCCGTAAAATTAGTGATTAAACGAACTTACCTGTAAGTGAAGTTCTATCATAATTATACGAGTGCTTCGTCCGAAGAGATTAGTAACCTGAAATAGAATATCTTTATACATTGTAGTAACGCCTACTGCAAAGAGTGGTGTCACGTAGGCGTTACTACAATGTATAAAGATATTATATTTCAGGTTACTAATCTCGAGGACGAAGCACGAAGTATAATTAGTGATTAAACGAACTTACCTGTAAGTGAAGTTCTATCATAATTATACGAGTGCTTCGTCCGAAGAGATTAGTAACCTGAAATATAATATCTTTATACATTGTAGTAACGCCTACGTGACACCACTCTTTGCAGTAGGCGTTACTACAATGTATAAAGATATTCTATTTCAGGTTACTAATCTCGAGGACGAAGCACGAAGTATAATAAAGTTATTATAGCTGAATGACTTCAACAAGTTATTTCACACTTTTGAGTGTTGAAGTCGGTTGCATTTTTTGTTACATTTAAAAACATTTTTATTTAAAACAGCTAACAATACTAGCCGCTCAAGGGCTCACCTTGCAAATAGTAGTGCAGCTCATATAATGGATTTGTGTAGTTACTTAAATTTAAGAAGTAATTATTATGTAGATTTTTGAAATTAAAACTTCTTTAGCGGCGTTGTGCACTTTTTAATGGGGAAAAATGGTAAACTCGCGTCAGGACACCTCGCGTTAAGACGTCAGGACGTGACGTCATCGAATTCGTAAGACGCAGGGAGAGTAGACCGCCGTTGAAATTTAAACTTAAATCTGTTACGAATAAGGAGCAAAGAATTTGTTGGTAGATTTTGTTTGTTGGTAGATTTATTTGATAAAGTCGTTTTGTTAAAAGTATTATTTAGGTCGGTTATCAAAACACCGGTATTAAAAAGAGGAAAGATTTCCTAGTTTAAAAAAAAAAGTCATTATGTGAATTCTATTTGTCCCACTAATATTATAAATCTGAAAGTTTGGATTGATGCATGCATGTTTTTTACTCAATCATGCCAGAACGGTTGAACGGATTTGGATGAAATTTGGTATGTAGATACTTCAGGTCCCGGAATAGGCTTTCATCATCATAAATCATGTTCAAGTTTTCAATTCTGCCGGTACTCGGGGTGCAACCGGTTATTTTTTTTTCTGGCACACTTTTAAGTATGCTTTCAACACATTTTCATAGCATAATCAGGCGTTATACACCCAATCCACACAATCGATTGTGGTGTATAATAACGCCTGGTGTATAACGAGATATGAAAATCTATGTGTTAATGCAGGGTATAAGCTATCTCTGTGCCAAATTTTATCCAGATCCGTTCAGCTTTTCTGGCGTGATTGAATAACAAACATCCATCCATCCATACAAAATTTCACATTTATAATATTAGTGGGATTAGTTGGATCAGCTTCGGAATCCGTTCAAGCGCTCCATTTAAACCACGCTTTGCTTTGATTTCAATGATATTATATGTTTATATGAGGTAGATGTCGCACAAGCTCGCGGAAATTGAGGCGGCAAAATTAAGTCAATTGTAGTAATTTTCATTGTGACGCGTATTTCAAGCGCAAGTCTAAACATATAGCTATCCTTTTCTATATTATTTGTACCGTATTATCTGTCGCAGTAAGCATGTTTATGTCGTAAAGGAACAAAATCTGAGCACCGCGCAGTATGAATATACGTCATCTTTAGTAAAACATCATTGTTTGATTTAGTAAAATTAGTATGACGGACGATCGCTGGCCAGTCCTTGACGTGCTCGTTGTATGTAATTGTCGGTTACGTCATGCCTTTGCACATCGCCTCTGCTATCTAACTAAAACATCGCAGACGTTTTTGAAATTTAGTCTCCACAATGGCCGGGTATCACGCACTGGTTAAGGCTGTACCATTCGCTAAATGGTCAATTTTTAGTATTTTCACCTTATTTTGTTGAAAGTCATGTCATGTGTGATAAATTTTAAATAAAATACCACTTATGAGAACAGTTCATGAAGGTCAATTCTGATTGAACAAAATTTGATTTTATTTGCTAATTTATACGTGAAAAAATATTTTTGAGCGACGATATTTTTTTTAAAATCTCGCGGCAACCACAAATGCGTTTGAACTGTGTCTTACAGCAGAAGGAAAGTAATTATTTAGTCTAAAAATGTGATGTTTTTTAGTCGATTTTAAAGTACATTTTTGTAATATTTTAAATCACTACGCATCAAGATTTGTCCCACCCCTTTTGCCTGTAAACACCCGCGAGCCTCTGTAATGTCATCAGCAACTTCTTAAAGTGAGAAGAACCTCTTCAATCGTGTTCCGTCTGCGGTCAAAATGGAAGTGTACTAAGTAAGTATAATTTTAAATTAATTTTATGGTCAATCTTTCTAATAGTGCTAATTAAAAAAAAAAGTTGACTTTCGTTTAATATAATCCATTATATTTTAATTTGTTTACATTCACACAAGGTCTTCAGGTCCCAAACTAGGCAGAGCCTGTACTGGTATCCTGGTGACTGATATATATATATACTTATATACATATACACACCCAGACACAGGTTAAACAGATTGAGATAGATTAATATTGACGGTATTAACTTGACGGTCCCGTGGCGCAGTGGTTAGTGTCATCGACATGAATTCTGTGTCTCCGGGACCCTGGGTTCGAATCCCGGCAGGGGCAAACATTTGTGTGATGAGTGTAAATGTTGGTCCCGGGTCTTGGATGTTTGTGTGCTGTGATTGTGTGTGTCCATGCCTCCCGCGATACAGGGAATCCTAGTGCGGGCGTAATGCGTAATTATAATATTTTTATATTTAAAAGTTTCTTCTATCAAGAGCAAGCGTAAGAAATCTTGATTATTTGTTTTTAAAAATCATGTCATGACACTGTAAAATTTATAAAACGAAAACTGTTAAGTGTTTTCAAACTCTGCTTGATATATTATTGTATGATTGCTGTTTGTTTTCCAATGAAAATAAAATAAATACACATGAAATTTACAACTAGTGGGATAAAATTGTTTCGTCGAGTGAGAGCCTCGCTGGCCAAGTGGTGAAGACGTTCCCATACGGTGGGTCGAAACTTCAGTCGCGGATTTAAGGCTCGGGCGTAGATATTTGTCGCCTCGAAAGTTTTAACATACCAGTCAAATACTGTGCTCCTATTTTCGTATTGTTTCTTCATAATTTCTATTTAAGGCGGTCATTCCCATTTTAAAATATTTTAATATTCGTAAAAAATAATTTACAAAAATATTGTGCGTATGGTACCGACTTTGACAAGTTATTTCACACTTTTGACTATTAAAAGTTGGTTCCTTTTCGTTAGTAATTTTATTTTCACCCTTTTTAAGTGACCTTTGCTGCTCACGGGATCGATTTTCACTGTGTATGATCACTGATTTCTTTACCCTCAATTAGGAAGTCGTCCAAGTAGACGTAGCACTTTTCAGTTATTGGAGTGTAACTTAAAAACAGCTTGACCGAATTTTATGAAATTTGAATGGGACCACACGGGAAGCAAAAAATTAAATAAAAAAGAATCATCTAAATCAGTTCACCCAGTCTAAAGTTCTAAGGTAAACATACGGGACGAATTGAGAACCTCCTCCTTTTTTGTATTCGGTTAAAAAGAGTACTAGGTTGTATGTAAGTAAGTACTACCTAAGTAATTGAAACCGAAACATGAAGTTAACAGATTATTTAAAAATGCAAGCACTTATGAATAACATAGCTATTTATTCTACAAAAGTTGTTCATCAAACAATTACGCGAATAGAGAACAAAATAGGTTCACAATAGCCCTTGAAACGCCATGTTCGTTAATACAAATCGTTTTTGACGCCGCTGTTAGAGTCAATATCCTGCTACAAACTTTTATAATAATGTATAAAAGCTTTCATGTTACACAAGATTTTTAATGTGATTTAAAAAGTGCTAATTCATGCGAATCCAATTTTAAAAGTTATGAATATTATAATACCGGCTCCACTTAGTCCAATCTCCAAATATAAGAATGTTAAGGTGCTCCACATTGATTTATAGATTTTGTTTAAATTAATTAAAGGTCTTACGTTTGACCAGTATCTTACTTGATGGCAGTTACTCATCATCATCATCTCAGCCAAAGGATGTCCACTGCCGGACAAATGCCTCCCCCATATAAGGGAGATTTTCCAATACTCGTCACGCTTGGCAGGCGGGTTGGCGAGCGCAGTATGATTTCCAATCCTCAGAAGACGCTGCTGCCCATCTTCTGGTGCGCGATCCCTTAGCCGACTCTTACGGCACTCGCGGGAAGATATGGGGGAGTACTATTCTAGGCCAGTACCACCACGGCACGGCAGTTACTGTTAGGGTGAAATACGCTAAAGATATTTGAAACGATGATGGCTTCGGGGTGGGAGCGTCGACTGTCAAACTGACGGAATCTGGGTCGATACCCACCAACGGCCAGAGCTGCAGGTTGCAGGTAACACCGTTATGAAATTCCCAGAATGGTGGCAGGGTACCTATTTTTGACCCTGGCTAGGCACCACAATCAACTTTAGAAATCCGTCACCAAACACATACTGTGTTCAAGCAGCAGTCCTTGAGATCACTAGATAATCGAATATAAAAATGAACACGAATGGACCCGATAGTTTAATTGAATTCGATTCGCGAAGGTTTCAATTATATTACTATTGTAGTTCAATTAAATTCCAAAGAATCATCAAAGTCAAGGTTGTCCTTTCGTCAGGTCCCTTAAGTCTCACAAATATTAATCTAACACATAAGTGTTTATGTAGGTCCGTATAATACCAAAGCTTTATTTTTATTTTGTTTTATTTATTAACAAAATACACAGCCCTTTATAATCAATATATTGTACAAGTAGCTTACACCTAAGGCTGATAACGGATTTACATTTTACTGATATAACATATTATGTATGTATAGCTTTGCGCCGAAGGCAAATAAATTTCGCATCAAAGAATTTCAGTCCCACATTATAGGTGTTCACCGGGGTTCCATTTTAGTTCCATTACTTTTCCTCATTTATCACCCAACCTGTTCTTCCTAGTTAACAAATATAACGAATGCCGTGACAAAGGTCCACCAAAACCTCGCTGATTATCATATTTCTCGGTTGTCCAAAGGCAATAAACCCTAAATGGAATTAGCTGTAATGCTTGGCCCGGACCCGCCCAGGCGCGCCCAGTGCGTGCTACTGCGGATCGCCGCGCCCAACTTTTGTGTTACAAGGCGATGTCGCATTATTACAGAGTCAAATCATATCGTAGACATCAGTTCCCATAAAGGGCAATAGAGTTAAAACTGACTAGCTAGTACAAAATTGTTTACCAAAAATGGAATCGAGGGCAACAGTCAAAAGTGTGAAATTACTTGTTAAAGTCGGCACCATGGTATTGCAAAAGTAACTATTATCAAAATATTGTGCTTATGGTACCGACTTCGACAAGTTATTTCACACTTTTGAGTGTTCAAGTCAGTTTAATTTTTTTGGAAAATTTTTGTTTCACTTTCTGTAGTGACCTTTGCTACTCACGGGATCAATTGTCATTGTCATGTTCACAGATGTCTTCAACCGCAATTATAATACCATCGACGTATTCGTAGCACTTTTCCGTTATTGGAGTGTAACTAAAAAACCGCTTGACCGATTTCAATGAAATTTAAATGGGACCACACGGAAAGCTGGTGCTTCCCGCTTTCAAATAGAAAAATTGATTCACCCAGTCGAAAGTTATGAGGTAACCGATTTAAAAAAAATGAAGAAAAAACATACGGGTCGAATTGAGAAGCTCCTCCTTTTTCGAAGTGGGCTAAATAGGGTGAAATGAGGCTCCAGCCAGAACCGTATTACTTGTTTCCTACTTTGAAGTCTATACGTTAGGATTGTGCTATTTTCATGCTTCACGTTTGCGACTTCTTAATTGCAAACTATGACATTAGAAATCAACATAATTCTGCTATGTGACTCGTATGAAATAGTCACACAGCAGATTTATGTACGCCGATTTATGATTTATTCTAATTTATTTCGAAATAAAATAAAACCAATTTATTACAAGCTTTAAACTGCCGTGGTCCCTAGCTCACAAATGACATTATTTTGAACAAGTTATATTCTTGCAATAAGCTATTCCTTGCACTTGTCATGAACAATCTGTGCCTTGCTGTTTTACTCGTACGGTTTATAACTCTCCCGTGTTCCCTACAAAACTAACAATACAATATATTTCTAAGTATGAACAGGTAGGTAGGTATTTACATTTCTAATATCACAAATGACGAAGTTTCAAACACAAATTCACCGTCTACTTTAACCTTTTAAATATGTTATTACGAATATCTCTTCATAATGCTCTGTTACATCATTTGAGTAATTCGAGTGTCAAATTACAGATTTCTCACCTAAACTCAGGGGTCAGCAACATTCAATCAATCAATCAATATTCTTTATTGCGAAAAAATGGTAACAATGTTGTCCTCATTCATGGTTATATCTACAGACGTAAATTTGAATTGCTTCCGTTACATCTATATTTAGTATCCGTACTTGTCTGCAGCCATTGTCCAGCCACTAAGCCATCAAAAGAAGGTCCTGTTTCCGAACTAAGTTAATAACTTGTATCTCGGATAACAGAGACCTCCCCAGATAGATAGCGGCTAGAAATAGTGCAGATAGTACGGTAGTAAATCTGCGCACAAGTTACGCATGCACAATGTTACTTCTTACTGTTACATTCTTAGACGAAAGATCCAAAAGTTATGATTTAGACATTTTTCCAGTGGTCAAAGTGCCACATGCATTTTTCGTTTCACTATATACACAATTACAAATAACACGTCGGGACAGAGGCAGGCGGGTGAGACTAGTGATAGGGGCTGAGTAATAGACATGGCACTTGCTAAGGGATTAGGACTATTTAGCGTATGGAAATGAAAGAGCCGCAGGTGGTCAGCAACCTGCGGCGGTTTATGGTCAGTATAGACTAACCAGCTATTGAAAAGAAGTAATTATATATTGCTGTATACATTATTTATTATACATACATACATGACTGATGAAACTATTTTAAATTGTAACATTTTAGCAACCAATTTAATGCGCTGCATTGCCGACACAACTACTGTGTTTAAAATTGGCAAGCTTCAACTTTGGCAAACTCTTCTATGCCAATATTCTGTCTAGGATTTAAAACATCCTGCAGATTACCACATTTACCATGACAAATAGTTACTAATCCCACTAATATTATAAATCGACTGGCTGGTTGGCGCAGTTGGTAGCGCTCTGCCTTCTGAGCCGCTGGTCCCGGGTTCGATTCCCGGACAGGTCAAACATTTGTGTGCATGAACATGTCTGTTTGACCTGTGTCTGGGTGTGTATATGTATATAAGTATGTATATCAGTCATCAGGTTACCATAGTACAGGCTCTGCCTAGTTTGGGACCTGAAGACCTTGTGTGAATGTTGATAAATAAAAAAATAAAAAATGTCAAAGTTTGGATAGATGGATGGATGGATGTTGGTTACTCAATCACGCCACAGCGACTGAACAAAATATATGGATGAAATGTAACACAGATATAGAATAGGAATAGCTCATAGGCTACTTTTAATCCCGGGAAAATGTATGATTCCTGTGGAATAATTTGATGTAGCGGGAAACCCGTACCTAATAAATGAAGGTGAAACCGCGGGGCGCTACTAGTTTTCATATATTTTGAATTTATATAGTTTTATTTTGACATTTGCCATTTGCTTTTGACATGGGATTAATTAATTACAAAATATTGTAATTAATTTTAAATCATAATGTCCCCATATGCATGCAAATAAAGTGATTGAATAAGTTACATTCTCAAGGCTTTATTAGCGATTTCCAGAACACACCCTTTCGTTGACTATAATCGACTTCGCGTGTCTCACACAAAGTTGGGTCTTGTCGGCTTCAGTTCGCGAGCGACTTTACCGCAGCGAGGTCTCGCTCGAACAATCTATAAATATTTCTTCCATGGATAAACTATACCAAGGACTTAAGTGTTGTTGCGATAAGAAAAGGTGCGTTTCACAGTGTGTGGTGAGCGTGTTGTTTCGCTTAATTGAATTTTTGTTACGAAATTTCAAGGTTTTGTAATTAAGTTTTACGTTAAAATTTACATATAATTAAGATAGGAATAAATTATACCCTCATGTGTTGTTTGAGGCCCACATTCAGATAATAAAATTGACTGGCCGGTTGGCGCAGTTGGTAGCACTCTGCCTTCTGAGCCGCTGGTCCCGGGTTCGATTCCCGGACAGGTCAAACATTTGTGTGCATGAACATGTCTGTTTGACCTGTGCCTGGGTGTGTATATGTATATAAGTATATATATCAGTCATCAGGTTACCATAGCACAGGCTCTGCCTAGTTTGGTACCTGAAGACCTGGTGTGAATGTTAATAAATAAAAAAATAAAAAAATTCCATGAAATTATTGTTCCCGGCAGGTAAGGTAAAGGTTAAAGCTTTTTTGATCATTTTAATGCGATTTTCGAGTGAAATTGAATTCATTGTTACAATTGTCCAAACTTCTACTATATACATGTGAAAACTGTCATTTAGTTCCGGTGTGACCAGATATTGAAAAATAAAGTTGTTGTTGAAATTAGATATTATTTATACGTATTATGTCATCCAGACTTCAGACCGGTCAATAGTAGTCCGGTCAATCTAGACATTAGAAGGTGCATAAAATCACAACTAGCTGAAAATCAGTAAAGTTGTTGAACTTGATTAATTAGTATAGTAAAAGTCGCATCATCATCTCAGCCATTGGACGACCACAGCTGGACCTATGCCTCCCCATATAGGGGGATTTACCAATACTCGCCACGCTTGGCAGGCGGGTTGGCGAGCGCAGTATGATTTCCGATCCTCAGAAGGCGCTGCTGCTCACCTTCTGGTACGTGGTTCCTTAGCCGAGTCTTACGGCACCTACGGGAAGAGATGGGGGAGTACTATTCTAGGCCGGTACCCCGCGGTAAAACCACGGCAGTAAAAGTCTAATCCATAATAATTGAAATTCTACATTGTGTTATTTTTTTAAAAACATTGAGTATGTGTAATATTATCAATTTGTACTGCTTATTTATCTCACGTGGAAACCACAGACTGGCAAGGAAATGGAACAGGTGGACAGACGACCTGACTAAGATCGCAGGCAAGGGCTGGATGCGGACTGCTTCCAACCGGTCCTTATCGAAATCATTGGGGGAGGCTTATGTCCAGCTGTGGACGTCCTATGGCTTAGATGATAATGATGATGATGATTAATCTCCGCGCTGCCTGACACGAACAAAATGTCATGGAAATAATGTATTTAACATAAATTGGGCCCATTGATAGTTAATTAAAACAGAAGCCGAATAGAAACAAAGTAAAAATTGGATTGAAATGATTCTGATTGATTTCAGTTTCATTATTTTTAAACTAATAGACACTGTGATAAATTTTCATTATAGGTTCCATACAGAAATGTAAAACGTAATTAATTACTAATAACGCTTTTATGGATTCAAATTCTCGCACGACGACGCGGAAAAGAAAGAAAAAAAATAATTTGGGAATACCTAACCTAGAAATTGTTGTTTTTACTCAATACTTTTTTTTTTCACACTCAGACCCCCGCACTACTAGTGCGTCCCCTGTGTCGCGGGAGGACTCACACAAACACCCAAGACCCGGGGCAAACATCTACACTCATCGTACAAATGTTTGCCCCTGCCGAGATTCGAACCGAGAGTCCCGGAGACAGAGAAGTTATGTCACTGACAGTAACCACTGCGCCACGGTGTCGGTCTTTGTCGAATCACTTCTTTCTTCAGTTACGAAATGTGAACTAAGTTTAGGCGGACTGTCTGAATCAAATATCGTGGGCAACACGATATGATATAGGCGGCGATTCTGTAATAAATTCATGGGCAAATAGAGTAAGATAGAACATAATATACGATACGTTTTCTTTGTGTTTATACGTATAGGTCAGATTCCAGAAGTTTTATCTATCGCTGTTCAGTATGGCGCGGTCGCCATCCGTGTCGGTGTGTTACATGCGTATATATTTTAAAGTTCTTAATCGTTTTGACATAACCCGTCTGCGCTTATTTCATAAACTTGATAACATCTACGGAGTCATTAATACAAAATAATTAATTATTTAGTAATAATTTCTGTTAAGACTATTCGTTCCACTCCAAATAAATAATAATCCGCAATCAACAGCGTTACTATTATTATGTAATTATAATAATAATTCGATGTAATAATAATAGCCTTGATAGTACCAGCCTAGTGTACAAAACATTTTCAGATAGCCTACATGAAAATAATATTAATTTGTTTAATATAAAACTGTTTGAATTATTGTCAGAAAAATGTTATTATACGGTTAAGGATTATCTAAATGATAAAATTCTAAAATAGGCATATATTTATGTTTTGACAAATGTATTAATGAAGTAATAATGTGCATTTTAGTTATTCGATTGATGTAATGTAAATATTATTAATTTTATTGAGATAGAAATAATTATTGTTTTTTTAAATCATATACTATTGTAGTTAAATGTTTCGATATTACAATAAATATTTGCACGCTCGTATCCAGAAAAATGTAGGTCTGTATTGAACAAAAATTAATCCACCTGTATGTACCAACATTTTATTCTATTTATATTTTATTTTATTTTATTCTAGAATTATAGTTACCTATTAGGTCTTCCCACTCTCACCTCCTCTTATGAACCTATTGTTTGTCCACAAGTTTCGCTCTCGATTATAAATCGATTACGCTGCTCGCTTGTCCGTTAAATGGTTATTAGAATAAAACAACAAACGGCAACACCTCAATCAATCATTAGACATTTACTGTTTCACTAAACGTCGGTTTACGATTCTCCTAATTCAACATTGTACAAGTTCTTGTCGCGTGCCGCCACTGTTTTAGGGTTCCTTATTAACACGAAACGTTTTGGTATGACTAGAATTGTCTTTAATAGTGATAGGTTCAGCGTTTGAGTTCTCTTACTTAATTTGACGACATGTAATAGTGTCCATGGTATATTTTAGTTTTAGATTTCCATTAAGTCTTATTCGCAACAGCGAAGAAGTTGATTTGGTTACTTATTTTATGTTTAAAAGCTAGCCAATTGCTTGAATTTACCGTTCCACCATGCTGTAGATTTGATAATAATGCCTGTAAGCTTCACATGAAGGGTTCAGTATTTCATAAAAGTATATTTGGTATGGCTCCAAAAAATAATTATAATATAATCATTTGCAAAAATCAATACTGGAATCGGAAAATTGTTTAATTCTTTAACATTTATGAGCTAATATTCATTTAAATAGTATATTATTGATAGAAATACTTAATAGCTAATAATTTAATAGGTTTTGCCTCGCCCATGCAGGAGTTTTAACTGTCTTCACAAGTTGCTATCCTCCTAATATGTAGGAGGATAGCAATAGACCTACTGTCCTGAAAGCATGGCATTGCACTGAACATTCTGAAACATTAATCAGTTACACTAATTTGTTACAATGTTTTCTGTAAAAGCTCTAGCTTAATAAACCGTCTTAAGATTTAATGAACCGGTACTAGTTCCCATTTCATTAGAATTTATTCGGTCACTCTTCATTTTAGAACATTTATACAGGTTTCGCGTGGAAATTACTCGTAGTCTAGTTCAGGGCTTCCTAAACTTTAAAGATAACGGAACACCAGTCAAATACCTTTTATTGTATGGAACCCCATATCAAATGATTCAACACTCATTATATATTTATATAAGAACAATTTATTTTAAGATATATGTAATATAACAGAAACTCATTAATCTTAACTTAAAGGTTTAATGTTAGGAATGAAACTGTTTTACTGTTTTATTAATAATTGATTTTATAGTTGGGTATTGCATGCGTATAACTGGGGTAACATCTAAAATAAATAAGTAATGAGTTCTCATCACATATTTTGAGCGATTTCAAAATAATGTTTGTAACCGTATGGTATTATTTAACAGCTAATAATAATAAATAATAGGCAGAACCCTCATGAGTATTCTACGAAAGCACTAGGATCCTCGGAACCCACTTTGGGAATCCCTGGTCTAGAGCACAATGGTTTCTGATTCATCCGGAATCCGGCATCATGATCTTGATTTGCGTTCGTCGTAGCGTCCCTACTCACACCGCTTCATTAAATCTTAGATGGTTCCTAAATTAAGCCTCAGCGACGATTAATTTGAGGACGCACACGAACATACATATATTCGAGATATGGAGATAAAGCTTATCAGGAACATCGTTTCCAAAGTGAAGTAATTTTTGTACGGAACCACATTAACATCAATAGATGCGGACGCACTTTTTTCCTGCACGTAGAGAAATATGCGAATAATAATCGTGTGTACTAATTGAGTTGTTAGTTGTTTGAGCGTGATTAATTACTCGCAGTCACGAAAATTAATAGTGATGTAGTATAGGCAGTTAGATGACTGTTTATTTTAGTCATTTTTATTTTATTTTAATATTCGCTTCTGGCAGCTTACTCTTCTCGCTAGACATAATTGATTAAAACGTTTTAATTTTTTTACTTTTAATTTTTTATTTGAGCTTCTTTTAAAACCTTACCTACTCATATACATATATATAAGTATTTGAGATATGTCAATATTTAATGTTAGGCTATGTAGGGTAGTATTATGCGCAAAAATAAATAAATGAGTCATTGCCATCTTCGCAAGTTTGATCGTGCTCCGGGGTCTCGAATTATTTTATTGATCCACTTTGATGATCAGTGACGATGTGGACGAAGATGCTATCACGGATGGTTTATGAGGACCGCTGCCTGAATATACTATGTGTTTGGTTTTTAAAACTTGAGGGTGGTAGCTAGCCAGGCGGGTATTCGAATGTATTCTACTACCATGCACCATGAAATTATTTATAAATTATCTAAATATTTTTTATATTTTTGTGGTCGAAGGGACAAGATAGGCAGAAACGAAATAAACACTTGTTACTAATCATCATCATCATCATCTCAGCCATAGGACGTCCACTGCTGGATATAGGCCTCCCCCATTGATTTCCACAAGGACCGGTTGGAAGCGGCCCGCATCCAGCCCTTGCCTGCGATATACCGATTATACTCTTAATATAACGATTGTTACCAATACCTTTTATTAACCAACAGAAAAAAAAAGAAAGACTTTTAGATAACTGACGCCCTGGGAAAATATTTGCTATGTACACTTGTGCGGGCTACCCTTTATACTTATATTATAGTATAATATTATTTAATTACGGAATACATTGAGGGAATATTATAAATAATTAAGTACAACAATATTTCTATACCTTGCGATTGATGTTGACCGATAGTTAAGTACCACTTGCTTTTACTGTCCTTAACACTGTTTTGTTTTTTTTTTTAATTTTATAAGTTTGCGTTTGACAACTGTCTCACCTGATGTTAAGTGATGACGTTGTCTAGGATTTAGCACGCAAACCTAGAAGGTACCTATTCACTCGCGACTTGAAGACTCCAGGATTGTACATATCGGGAAACACAGACTCGGGCAACGAGTTCCATTCCTTGGCAGTACGCATTAAGAAAGTGGAAGCAAAACGCTGATATACATACTACATACTGTCTTATGTATGCATTGCAAAAGAATTATATATACATATATATTATGTTCTGTTTATAACTAGCTGAATCGCACTCGGCTTCACTCGCATGCCCTACAAGTACAACCTTTATAATACACGGGAAAATATACTGTGTTTCAAGCATAATCGTTCTTTTTCTATTTCTACTTTATCGATTATTAATTAAAAACTCGCACTTAGCCAAAAAATACATGCCAATATTTAACGCATCAAAAAGAGAAAATATTTTCTTATATGGTACAATTTATGGGTTTGGATATCTCCTTGTTGGAATAATATAACAAAATTGTAATGTAACAAACCGACTAGGACTCACGTGGTAATTACTGGAAAATTACTCTCCGACCAGTTTCGAACTTATTTGCAGTTCTTTATTAAATATAGGCGATACATCCGGGCTTTGGAAACATGAGGACGACACGACAAGCATGGTGTGTAAACCGGCCTCCTACCATCATTATCACCAAAGTGACAGTGACAATGACACTTACAGTGACAATGACTCAAGTGACAGTGCGCACCGGGACAATTTGACTGATGCAGCGCAGCCGTCTCAACGCCAGTTACGTGCTGAGGCTCGCGCTCGCCGCTTGGCACGATCATAACTCCCAGATTAAGAACTGCAAATAAGTTCGAAACTAGTCGGAGAGCAATTTTCCAGTGGTTACCACGTGAGTCCTAATCGGTTTGTTACATTACAATTATGGAAGAAACTCTCGATAGTTTTCAGACTCAATATAACAAAAGCCTTACCATCATAATTAAAGTGTCATACTGCATCACTCGGCTCTGTAACGCTTTATCGAATTAAAACTTTCTGAAGCCGTAAAGAACCACTTTGAAAGCACAATTGAGTAACAATTAGCTGTTTTTGAGTTATGAAATTTCACTGGCTCCCTGACGTTTTATTGAAATGAAATCCTAACTTAGAATCTTTAATTACGTTCAAATTTTTCAAGAAATAAATACATATACTTGTGGGATTTGAACCCATGGCTACAGAATACCTTGCTGAAAAACATCCCTTCAGATGTTGTATGTATTGCTTTCGGGCTGTTTGGCCGTGGTCTATGTGAAACTTGTGTTCCAGACGTTTCGTCGATCACTGCG